>JAFJYI010000343.1:0-687999 GCA_019022655.1 Acacia acuminata | reverse complement strand
GAAGTTCTAGCTACAATTACAAAGGAGATCAAGGAGAAGAGGCAAAGTTGGAACTTTGAGCAAGTAAGTTATCTTCTCTAACTTCTTGTAATATTGCAAAAGTTTAAGGAAATTTTGGTCAATAGCTAAAACTTGGTGATATGTCATTTTATTTTGGTGATTTTGATAGTTTAAAGTGTTTGAAATGGAATTTTGTAGTGGGAAAATGTATGGATAGGAAAGGGGGTATGGAGAATAATTTTGGAAGTATAAAAGTATGAATATATGCAAATTGAGAAGCTAAAAAAAACCAACAGGGGCATTTTCGGAAACTGGGAATAAATTAAGTGTCTCTGGCCTTGGCAAGTATTTTTAGTCAAAATAGACATGTCCAGGATCACGTAGATTTTGGAACACCCCAATCGGATTTTTCTACAATTAGTTATGAATTTTTGAAGTTGGGTCAAATTTCTACAGAAATTTTCCCTGGGAAAATAAGAGAAATGTTACTAAAAAAGGGGATACTCATTAACAAAGGAAATTAATGAGTTTCAAATAGTGGGAAGACCCTTCATACAAGTATATAGTTATATATTTTAAAGGAAGGGATTATATTGTCAATGACTTAGTTATATTATATTATTTTAGGTCTATTGTTCTTATCTAGGAGCCGGGCGTTTGCTACTTTACTAATCCAGCTACTGCCGAGGTAAGTAACCTTAATTTCATGAACTTTGTGTGACTTTGTATGTATGATTTACCATGATTAATTATACATTTGATGTTATGTGTTCTAAGCACTTTGGGTACCGGAACCGCTGTGTGCGACCCTTAGCATGATTATGTGCCTTATTAAGCCATATATGTTATGTGTGACTACTTGTTCGGTTTAGGTTGTATGCCTCGATGTGTGCGACTACATGTTGAATCTTGTATGATTTATGGTTTTCAAAATACTTTTACATACACTATATAAAACTAATGGTTACTTTCGAGATCCATTTATGAATCCCAGGCCATTGCAAGGATACTGGTAATTCTTTTGAAGCCGATCAAAGGACTAAAGGAAAGGACATGGAGCATAGGCGAGAAACTAGAAAAGGTTGTTGGTGAAGACTTGACGTTATTATGTTTATATCTTGGATAAGCGTATATTGATCCTTGGGGGAACTTATTCATTTTGATATAATTATTTACCTTACCAAGATTATTGTCCAAATTATTACATACTCGCCGCATAAACACTCGATACATGTATATAATTGATAATAAGAAAAATGTCACGCTACCACCACCTATAAAGATGAAATTTGGTAGGGGTGTAACAAAAATAGATTAAAGCCTTGAGGATAATGTTGATGAGAAAGAGAGTAAGAAGGATGTAGTAGAAAGATGGATTCATGACTGAGGAAAGAAAGTAGCTATTAAACATTAAGGGGTATCTTAAGGTAAATATATACAATTCAAAAATTTAAGGCCTAATTAAGAATTTGTTAAAAATGTAGACATTAATTTAAATTTTGATATTCAAACTTGATTTAATTGGGATTCCCAAAGAAATAGGGAGTATTTTTTTGGGGGAGATCATCTAAAAGGAAAATAACATAAAAATATCACTTGAACTTCAAAATCTTATTGACATTAACAAGAACAATAAAGCAATGACAACTAATGTTCTTTGAAATCACCTGTTAGATATTATGGTGATATTAATTGATTATTTAGTTAGTCGGGCTTAGTCTATATAAAAGGTTTTAATTAATGTGATTAGTGTATGGTATATAGAATCCAAAGAGAGAATTAACTTGATCTCCTCCAAGCGGAAGTTAACTTAGTCTTTCTCCAAGATCCTAATAGGTTTAGGTCTTTGGTTATCTCCTTAAGTGAGGGTAGATTAGAGATAACCTAATGGGTTATAGATTGTATGAGCATGTTGCTCTTTTATGAGATTAATACAAGATTGTTCATCTTTGTCATTATATTTCTCTAATTACTTTTGCTAATATGGTATCAAAGCAGGCTGGTTTTGGGTTAGGCCAGATAATCAAGAAGCGGAATTCTTGGTTTACCACGGCATCTAAATACTCCAATTGTTTGACCGCCCAATGACTTGAATGAAGCCATAACTCTTGTTTCACCACGACTTCCCCTCTTTTGTATGCTTGGTTGTGGTCCTAATAGCGCGTCTTTTTCTCTCAGGCCGTGAAATTATGTGAATCGAAGAAAGAATTTAAGGCAAGTTAGTTTGTGCAAGTGGAAGAAACGATTTAAAGGCTCAAGATCATGTGAATTCGCTGAGAGTTGGCAAATTGTTGTTTTCAGGTTAGAGCTCTTATTTCATGGGTGAGTCTTGAATGCCCTAAATTTGAGGCTTTGCTCGAGGGTTAATCTTGAATTCACTCGATTCTAAGGTTTGACAGTCATCGTCGCTTCTTGGTTCCTTCGATGAGATATGAGGGTCGAAAGTTCTCACAGTCATTGTCTTGGTTATGTTCGTGAGATGTTAAGTTGTGATCTTCTCTTTTACTCTTTTACAGATTCTAATTTCTCTTTCATACCATCAGGACTATCATCATTTTGCCAGACTCCGACTTGCAAGTTTATGACTTGCAAAATTTGTACAATCTGAAAATTCCCCAAAGTCGAGCAATTCGAAGTAGACCCACTCATTTAGCAAGACCTCAAGATTGTGTGGACTTTAACACGCAAATTTCCTCATAAGCCTTTTTCTCCTCATCTCTTATCATCCTAAATCATGACCATCAAGATGATCCAAAAGCTCAAAATGTGCCAAGTCATCAACCTATTAAAATTGAATCTGCGCTTAATATCTTCCATGACAATCTCACAACCTTCAGCTTGATCTCTACCCTTTTCCGACTCACAACCTTCAATGTCATCCATGTTGAAAATGCATAGGCACATTCGCAGCACCCACGTATCTTCCAACTCACTGTTTTGAGACCAAGGACGATGAAAACAAAGTTCTCGGGGTTTAACCTTATTGATGGCGGCGTTGAGCCGCAAATAACCTAGTTCTTGATGATCAAACAAATGACACATCAAAATTAACATAAGATGTATTAATACTAATTAACAAGTCGTGGAACCTAATGATTAATTTCTCGGTTTAATGATTTGGTTGCGGAATTTGGTAACAATGGCGGAAGTGACAAATAAGCATAGAGGAGAGGAAGAGTTTGGGTTAGCACCGATGTATATGATAGGTTTTTGGTAATATCGTTGGGAGCAGGAATCACAAATGGGAATATCGATACAATGCTTTGAAGGCAACTATGGGGCATCTAAGTTGGCTATCCAGCAACAAATCCAACCCCTTGATGGATTGTTTTGGCCAAGCTAGTTCTGACATGATTGACTTCCACCTTGCCTCTATTTTCCTAGTTCTATGCTCCGAACAAAACTATCTCCACATGTAGGTTCTTAATTCTATTCATTAATGGGTTAGTGGTCCAAATATAGTAGCAAATATTGCTCATAGAGCGAATGCCTTGTATACACTACAAAAAAATTAGTAAAGGACCAAATGCATTCACTATAGGGAATTTACGTCCCAAATCGCAAGGTTAAAATCGCAAAAATTGTCACCGTAAATCACTTTTTGCAAAAAAAACAAGATTTCGTGGCAAATTTTCAATTTTGCGACGGACATATTATCCGTTGCAAAAATGAAATTTTGCGCTAAAATATTTATCTATTGAAAATTTGTGCAAATTTTGAAATTGAGATGGACTTATTATCCATCGCAATTTCAGGAGTTTTGTGACGGATTTATTTAATAAATCTGTCGCAAATTGTGTTCCTCAGGAAAAAAAAATACAGAATTTACACCATTTGCTTCATCATCTCTGCTTGCTGATTCATCATATGCTCTTAGTTATTCATCTTCTCTACTTGTTGATTCATCTGCTCTGCATGCTGATTCACCAGTTGTGTTGTAGCCTCTAGCTGTTGTGTGGTAGCAATGAGCTGTTGTTCTAACGCTTCACCCCTTTAAGGTCATATGAAAAAACAACATTAAGAATTCATTTTATTTTTTGTACTTCATTTAAATGGACGAGGGAGTGAAAATGTAATAATTAATATCAAAAGTATTACGTTTATTAGCAGAAACACCTCCGATATGGCTGGATGAGTGCTTGGTAGCCTTCACTCGGCTGGCAGAGGCACCCATCCCAAACACTCTTCATTTCTTGTCAAATCCTCTTACAACCCGAATGAAATTTAGAACATACCACAACCACAAAACAACATGTGATAGATAGGTTGTAGAAATTTAGAAGAATTGGGGAAGGAAGAGGGAAAGGGGAGAAAAACACAAATCATTGTGCACTTTCATTCATCATTTCTCAATATTCAACACACTACAATAGTCTAACTCTAACTTCCTTACTAATTAACTAACTATCTAACTCTAACTTCCTTACTAATTAACTAACTAATATATTTTCTATACTTTTACATATCAACATGTCACGAATATAAGTAGCCAATACATTTGGCCACTTATATCCATCAATTGCAACTTAATCAAGAAAGTGGCAAATAAACACATGGATTTAACAAAGAATATCCCAACAAGCAACCAGAGAATGAGGATAGTACACCAGAAGATGGGGACATGTAGGGCAAACAAAGAATGGGAAATTACAGAAGAAAATAGGGAAATATTACAAAACATGGAGATGACATAAATACTATTATTTCATCTCATTGCAAATACACAATTACATCAACGTTCTAACTTGTTACCTTTATTTCAATAACCTATCGCAGAACGGAGGAAAAAAAAACCCTAAAGTCAAAGATTCCTAATAACAAGCTAAGTAAACTTATTAGCTCGTTTGGGTTCATGTTGAAAGGAGCGTCGAAGGCAAAAGAATGCAAAAGGCGGTAAAGACAACGCTCAACGGTGAAGAAACGCCGTAGCGGGTGTTTGGATTCCCATCTCATCAACCGAACTTATCTCGAAAAACGCCCAGCCAGAGGAGTAGCCGAAATTGGAGCGTTTAGCGCGGTGCGTTAGCAACGCACGGAAGTCGAGAATAGAGCAAGAGATGGTTCGGCGAGCATTGGCGAGTGTTGTGGCGCTAGGCAATAAATTTCTGTGATCACACAAAATTTAACAAAGAACAAGGAGGTTCATGGAGGAGGGACCAACAGCTCTGTTTTGAAACAAACAAACAAACAGAGGTCCTGTGCGTGGGCAAAGGCTATGGCTGGGAACTTTCAACAAAGTGGAGGAGGCTGTCGGTTAGAATGTGAGAAAAAGAGAGAGAGTAAACCGAGAAGGAATTTGACCAAAAAAAAATAAAAAAATGAGAAGGAAGGAGAGTGGAGGAGAGAGGAGAGTGTTGGTGATTAAAATATTTATTTTATTTTTATTATTAATTATTCTTTTATTTAAGGGGAGGGAAATATTCTCTCATTAATAAATGAGATACTTTAGTCATTATTAATTATTCTTTTATTTAAGGGGAGCGAAATAGTCAAATTTTGCAAGGTATTGTAATGAAAAAAAAAAATTATCCACTTACATGTTTAAATTTTCTTAACTTAATTGATATATATAATTAAGAATTTTATTGTTTATTAATTAAAATTTTTGAAAATTTTTTGGGGCATAAATATAATATCCAATAAGATTCATACTCTTTTTAGTCATTTTTCATCTCAACTGACTTTTTAACCGCTAACCCAAACACTCATCATTTTGGAAAAAACCACTTCTCGTAAAAGCCAAATAGACAATCCAAACACAAATCACGGCTTTTTTCCTACCGACTTTTAAAAAGTTAGATAGCGTTTAAGCCCACCATTTTCTACCGCCAACCCAAACAGGCCCATTATACACTCACTTATGAAAAAATCAGAACACAACTTGATAATTTTGGCCAAAGTTGGGAACATTGGAATTAACAAACTATGTTTACGGAAATTTTTATTTTAAGGAAGGTAACTTTAATTTTTCAATTATTATTTTCTTTATGTAACAAATGAAAAAGAAATATAATATATATGAAATTTTGGGCGCTTGTGTCTTGCACTTTACTGTAATTAAGCCTTTTTTTTATTATACAAAAAAGCTTGTTTTAAATTGGTGTGCAAAAAGAAAAATATCAACAGCATAAAAATAACAAGATGTTATCATTTGATGATTAGGCAGTGGAGTTCAAATCATTGCCAAAACTATTTCTTGAAAGCTCCTCGAAGCATCCATTCGTAGTTTCATAATATCAAGAGCGATTATTATCCCAAGTCACAGTAAAATTTTGTCATGTTTTAATGTGGTAAATTCATTTGTGAACATATTTATAAATTTATAAATTATTAAAAACGTGAAATCAAAGTTAGAGACGGTGAAGTTGTATCATAATATGGGCACTTCTTTAGGGTAACGACAAACACAAGGGTTCAAAAAATGACTGTTTTTGTTATTCCATCCATTCCCAAGAAGACTCTACCAGATGATCAGATGCAATCTAACTAACAATCATATGACTTTATTTTCAAACACAAAGGCACACCGAGCCTTCCACATTTGCCGCAACAAACAAGCAATTAATGCATTTACCGAAAAACATTCTTCATCGTACAACAAATTAACCAACCAAGTATCAACCCTAGAAATATTTCTAGCATCAAGTTTTAATCCTAGTAAGAATGCAACCAAACAGCCTAAGCTCTATTACAAAGTAGGAGTAAATGCTCAAGAGTTTTGAGCTTCAAGAAATAAGAAGTCACCGTTGCTAATTCAACCTAAGGGCATAGCATCTTAAACTATTACTACATCTTTTTAAAACTTGATGGCGTCAATTAATTAATATATACTTTCTAGCTATGAAGTCTAGAACACACCAGATACATAAGTGCATCGTTATTTTAAAAAGGTTGAATTAAGCTAAGGAAGTTCAGCTAGCATCCGAGATGATGAAGAAGCTATATACAAATGGATAAAATATAAACATTAGTCAACCTAAATGTCTAGCCACGCCATTCATGTGTGTGTGTGAGTTGGCTTCAGTTTGGTCAAGCAAAACGCGAGAGAGGGAGAGAGGGAGGTTACTGGATATGGTGAGGCGGAGATCGGACGGGGAGGTGGAGACTTGCGAGATCAGCGTTGAGTAGAGACAAGAAGATGGGATGGGGTTTGGTGTCTAGCAGAGACGGGACGATGGCCAAAGGTCGGACGAGTAGAGCGGAGACAACACACGGAGACGAGACTCGGAGACTAGGTTCAGTTTGCATCTGACCTAGTTTATTTCACGACTTGCGACGGAATATTATCCTTCGCAAACTAGCAGGCTTTTTCTCGCCCAGCCAATTTACGACAGATAGGTAATTTGTCACAATATGTTTGCAACGGATAGTAAAATCTGTCGCAAGTTGCGAAGCAACGGATTTTACTGTCTGTCGCAAATTGGGTTGAAATTTGCGACGGATTATTTTCGGTCGCAAATTCAGTATTTTCTAGTAGTGATAAATCCCTAAAGATGATTAAATAGGAAAGGAGGAAGAGGATAAGCTATGAGAAATGGAGGTGGGAGATTGAGGAAAAGTAGCCTTGGAAGGTAGGCAACACAAGAGAACATTGGGAGTGGCAAAAGGAGAGAGAAGCTGAAGGTTAATGGGCGGGTTGAAGCCGTACTAAGCAAAGATTTTTTTTTTTTTTATTGCTTGATGACTTGGCGCATTTTCAGCTTTTTGGATAATTTCAACGGACAAGATTTAGGACACCGAGAGATAAGGAGGAAAAAGCTAATGAGACAATCCCACCCGGACTTTGACTTGTAGGAACATCTTCGCTTGGTTCTTGTTCTAGAATTCTCATTGCCACCACTAGCTTCATTTCTTGGTATGGACTTGTGTGCTTGTTGATTCTACTATCTTTAGGGAAATTGTGATTATGCCTTAAGTTTTTGGTGTTGGATGTCATTATCTATGATATTCAAGTTTTTTTTCTTTTAGATCTTGTTGCTAAAAAAAAAAAAAAATAATAATTGACAGTTAAGAAAAATAAATATATTAAAATTATAACCAGTTTTAATTTACTAAAATATCGTTTTTTATGATGATATATGGAATAAGATAGAAAAAGAAAATAATAATAATAATAATAATAATTGTAGAAAAGATAAAATACCAATGAGGATTAACATTGGTTAAGGCATCGGTCTTCACCCCAAAATGGAGGAGAGGGTCGATCCCGCCTGGTTGATGTAAGAACTTCATTGATGGGCGTCCGTAAATACCTAAAGCATTCTTTAAACCCGGAGGCATGCCACGACCCCGGGGTACCGACATCTACCCCTACCTAAACTTTTTAATACCAAAAAAATGGTAGAAGTAATAGGTTTTTAGGGCTGTAAAAATTTATTATGTTACCATTAAATAGATAATTAAAGGGATAAGGGTCTTAAATGCTTTATGGAAGTTTTCGCTTAGAAGACTTTGGTAAGACGAAAGTTTTTTTGGGACCAAAAATGCCACTAAGTTCACAAAACGTAGCAATTTTGCCCCTCCATTAATTTTGACCATTAAGTTTAACTGAAATACACACGTGGCATGCCACCATCACATGGCATGCCACCTCATCAATCAAAAGTATCATTTTTGCCTCGAAGTTTTCACTCGAGGAGCAATTTTGCCCTGAAGTTTTCACTATGGAGCAATTTTGGAAAGTTTACAAAATGTAGCAAATTTGTCCTTGTGTCCCCTAATATTAAATTTGACCATTAAATCGTCCAAAAACCACATATCACGCTTGAAAAGGTCGAACTTGAGTCAAAGAATGAGATCCTTGAGATGTTGACGGTGTTTCTTATAAAACTGTTCACAAAAGGTATAAATATATAATGATAAGTTTTAGTTCTCTAATATTTTTTATAAAAATAAATAAGATATATATGACAGGTGTTTCTTATAAAACCCAACGAGTGTTAAAAGTTTCACAAAAGGTATAAATATATAATGATAAGTTTTAGTATAGAAAATTAAAAACAAAAACAAATCCAATTTTTCAACAATAATATATTTATATTGCTAGTTTATTATTAGAAATTCTTTATGATTATATTTCTTTTTGGAGGCGTGATATAGTAAGTATCCCACAATACAGCTAATATCTAAGTGGGAGGCCATTTATTAAATGGAAGTCATCAACGATTATTTGTTGGGTTGTGGAAATTATTGAATGCGACGCTACTTTGTTGACAGTTACAGGTACCCACAAAACACAACAAAACATTTTACAATTCAATTCAATGAGATGGTGTGAGAGGATGAATAAATTGAAGATTTTTTCCCCTGTTAGGAACTATGCATTTAAAGTTTACATCCTAGTTTCATACTCATAATTTATTTTCTTTTTTTAATTTCTCTTAATATACAAACATATTTTATATTCAAATTTTGTGAGTATTTCATTTATCCTATTTATAAACCAATTCTAACATATTTCACCCAAATTAAAAAATATGTAAAATCTTTTTAATCATGCCTAAAAACTTAATAACTTTTCAACTTTACCCTTATCTAATATAATAATTATACCTCATAAGAAATTCAAAATAAAGTTTATACAATAATAAACGAAGGATAAAATTATATATTTATATATTAAAAAATTAAACGATATAACTTATAAATTGGAGAAAAGGAAATTTTCTCTTCTTTTATCAATTTATGAGCTAGGTAAACTAGTTTAGAAAATATAAATATAAGAGATAAAATTTAATAAAAAAAAATGTCTTACATTTAAATCAAAATCGACTTTCAAACTAGCTCATACGTTTGGGTTATGATCAGTAGCATCTTCTATATTCGTTCATGTACATCTCATATTACTTTTTCTACTATGTAAAGTAACATTATCTACATATTCTAACTATAAGATCTAATTTGTAATGCAATTATACTGTTGAGGCTGGTATTTGTAACCTTTATTCAATAAGGAAAAATTGGCTGGGAAAAAGTTAGCAATAAAATTTTAAATGAGGTCTTTTCCTAATTTTTCTTGTTTGATATATCATTTTGATCTTTCGTTAAAAAGCGCCAGGGTTCTTTCTTTTTTGGGGGGCCAAGTATCTATCTACCTAGCTATCTGTTTCAGTCTTCATCGTTATACTTAGGAGATAGAAGATACAAAAATACAGCTGCACATGCATGTTATCACTGCAATGGAGAAATAATGATGTGACAAGAAGAAGATAAGAGATAATAATTGATGATTGAAAATGATACACACATTTTTTTTATATAAAAATGTTAGGAAAGCTTGGACTTAACACGATATTAGAGCGTGAAGATTTAACCCATAACCCAAATGCTGCATTTCCCACAACCCACGCAGAAATGGGCCATTTTTGCCAAAAAGTTCTTATAACGGGTTGGGTTAAAACCCATTTATTTAAAACTTAAATAAAATGCGGGCTATACGGCGTACGCTTCTGCCGCAAACCCGCCCATTTAGTTATATATATATATATATATATATTATTAACTATATGGACACTTGGACAATAATATGCCACATTGCCATGAAATACCTATTCTCCATTTCCCCATTTAACCATTCCCCCACTTGGAGTTTTAACATCAAAATTATGTTATGATAACACTTGTATAAATTTAGATTCTTTTGTGTGAATTATGATTATTGAATTTTGAAGATTCATATTTCATAATATAGAATGATAAATTTGGGTGAATACTTAATACTTATATATATTTTTCTCCAACAAAATAAACTTGTCAAATGTAAATGGGTTCACCCAAAACCTGGCCACTTTATATGTTAGCCCATTTAACATAGGTTAGAATGGGTTGAGGTATGGGTATGGGCTAACCCATACCCATTTAAAGTTAAATGGGCGGGCTATGGGTTTAGGCATCCGCCCATTACTCTACCCTACACGATATAAGGGCTAGATAAAATCTTCATTCTTTCTAGGTGATACTAATGTTGAGCAAGATGAGCCGTCTATTACCCTCAGAGGTTTATCTAGGTACCTAGAAGCTAGAATGCCTCTCCCAACATCTTGACCAACTCCAGGATCGAACCCCTCCTTTTAGTAAGAATGTCTGACATTTTTACCAGTTTAACCAAGGACAAGCAGTAACACCCATATTCATTCATGGCGGGAAAAAAAAAAGAAAAGGAAAAATTGCGCTGAGGTCCTAATCAAAAATATTAATTAAAAAATTCTCATATCTTATTAATAATTAGTAAAAAGCCATAAATTATAAAAATTTTCTAATATCATTTTCTTAATTAGGATTTTAACGTGAATGCAAGAGACATTGAAGAGTTTCACCGACCAACCGCGGCCTTATCCCACGTGTTTGTGTTTTGGGATTCTGTGCTTTTGCACTGTACGGAGACCGACCTGAAGCGCGGCGCACAACTTGAGGGACCTCCTTCCCACTTGCCCTTCTTTTTCATCCTCTTTATTTATTCTATCACATGGAATTTGTCCTTTGCCCCAATGCCAATCCTTAGAATTTGTTCTCCCTCATGCCTCCCAAACAAGCGTTGTATTTTTTATTTTTTTTTTTTAATGAGCCAAGTCACTATAGAACTTTGAGCCTAATCTCTATCAAACTGAAAGTTTTAAAGTTAAAAGTCTCTTTATAAATGCGTTTTTCGGGATTTAAATTTGTGTTATCTTTGTTACTGGGTAAGAACACTAATAATCTCAAATAATAACTTGTTGGTCAAGCATTGTATATTTAATAAGAGCAGGAAATAAAATATTTTTGCATTAAAATACATAATATGATAAAAATAAAATTATTAAAGTATAAATATCAAAAATTACTTTTCTTAATACATAGACTCAACGGAGAAAGGAAAAAAGATATAAAATTCAATACAATCAACCTCATCAAAACTTTTGATTTGATCAGGAAGGAAACTGATTTACCAATTTATTGGTCTTACTTGAATTGAGAGTTTTAATACCCTAATATTTCGTAACAAAGGTTATAATTGTTTAAATACTGTATAAGATTTTGATTCTGAGTTTGTGTGGCTGTAAAGAAGTATTCTCTTAATTGAGGCCAAGTTTGACCCAAACCTTCTTTTTTCTTTTTTCGTTTTTAGTTACAAGTATCTTTTTATTAAAAATAATTTTATTTGAGGCATTGTTAGGTATTAAATTGGCACCTCTGCTCCCCTAAGTACTTTGATTCGCCATGTTGTAAAAAAAACTAACTCATTCTACCATATTCAACCCCTATTGGTGGCCCCAATCCATATCAATCAATGTGCCACATGACTTTAGATCTCAAGTTAATTTGTTAAAAAAATTACAGAAAGCGCTTATTAGTTATTATTGTCACTTCTTAATATAAAATTATTTTCAAATTAAATGTTTTAAATTTATTTTGATAAAAACTAATAACAAAAAAAAAAAAAAATTAATTGAAAATATTTAATAGATAATTTAAGGATTTGAAGCAACAAACTTGAAATAATATCTGTGTGTAAAATCGTTTACGTAATTTTTTAGAAAACAAATTTCAAGATTTATTTTTATTTTAAACTTAATGAATTTATGAATTGGTAACGGATTTTTCCTGTATGCAACAATTTTCCAAGAATAACAACTACGATTCTCTCTGAGAGGTGAGAGCTAACGTGAGAAACAGACTATTTTAGTAATTCCAACCAAAGTAAGGGACTTTCTCTGGATCATGCCATAGCTGGCACCATAACAATCTCACATTCTCATTCCCTTTTTCGGTCAGAAAACTTAGCCTCTTCCTCTTCTTCTTCTGAATCCACTCATTCACAAACAAATCCCAAGAAAAAGCATGGGACTCAGAAGATCAAGGTGTTCTTTCTCTTGTCTTCTTCTTGTTGTTGTTGTTGCTGTCTGTTTCTCAGGATCTGCTAAAGCTTACAAGAATTACACAGTGGGTGACTCTCTGGGTTGGTTCGACAAACTTGAGAAGCCCTCTGTGAATTACCAGAAATGGGTCTCCGGTAAACAGTTCAGCTTAGGAGATTTCCTCAGTAAGTAACTCTCATACTTCTATATCTCTTGCCTAATTCTCTCATGTTCTTTTCTCACTGATTTCTATGTGTGTGTGTTTATAGATCAAGGATTGGAGCTTAGTATCTCAGATTGATTGCTCATATAGTCATATGTTCTACTATTATACTAAGTTCCATGATTCCTCTGTTCTTGCTGTTGAATGTTGTCTGACTCTGATGCTCTTTTCTTTCTGATTGTGTCTGTGTCTTTTTGGGTATACTTGTGTGTATGTGCGCGCGTGTGTATAGAACAATTTTTTGAACTTAGTGTCTCAGATTGGTGGCTCATATATGTTGCTGCAAAGTTCTATGACTCCTCTGTTCTTACTGTTGAGTTTTATCTGACTACTACTTTTTTTTTTTTTTTTTTTTACTGATCGAGTCTGTGTCTTCTTGGATATGTGTGTGTTTTAATATATAGGCATACATGTATGTGTATTTATATGAATAGAAAGAAAGATTTGAGCTTAGTATTTTGACTGAATGCTCATGTTTGTTGCTGCTTAGTTCCATGATTTCTCTGTTATTGTTATGGGTTGCCTAACTCGAGGTTCTTTTCTTAACTGATTGTGTCTCTGCGTCTGTCGGTGTCGAGTTCTCATTCGGTGCTCCAAGTGGTCCATGGGATTTCAAATTTAATGTTGGAAAATTTCAGAAAAATATAATTATAAATGGAAAAAGATAGATTGGTGATGCAAATTTATCAAATTTTTATGAAATCATAAGTCAGAACTCAACTGAAGCAATCCTAACCAAATGACCAAAATGTCCCGAGTTGAGGAACACAAGTTTCAAGGTCAAAACTTTGCTTCTCATCAGTTTGCTTCTCTTGCTTTAACAATCATTTGCATGATAAAATTTCCCTGCAATTTAATGTTTGTTTGTGGGTATCTGTATCTGTTCACGATATTATGATTTGCTGCGAAAGGACAAAAAGCTAGAATGTTCTCACAGATATTATAATCAGTTCAGAAAAAGCTGTGCTTAAAAATGAAGCTTTCAAAAAAAATCATGTACAGTACAAATTCATAAGGAAAACCTTAAATACTCTGTTTTTTTTTTTTTTTTAAATAGTAGTATGTTAATAACAAGCTGGAAAAAAGAGAAGGGCAAAAAAATAAAAAATAAAAACCTATAAAAAGAGGCAAACTGGTATGATCGTCTCTTTATAATGTGGCTTCGATGGAACAAAAGGAGAAAGAAAAGAAACCTCAGAATATGATGCCCAAAAGTGATGATCATTGTTACATCATTTTTTTATTTACATTATTCTTTTCTTTAGGTGATCATATAAAACATTCTCTTTACGTTATTCTTTTCTTCTACGTATTAAAAGATTGCAGAGGAATATTCCTCCTATTCTTGTAGTTTTGTTAACCTTTTCTTTTATTTGAATTTAATCTTTATAGTTTTTTCCGACATTCATCTTTAGCATACAAATCATTGGATACCATTTAGCATTTTCCTATTTTTATTCAAATTACTGAATCAAATGATAAGGGGTCTTTTTTTTTCCAAAAAAAAAAAAAAAGCTATAAGAATCTGATCCAAATTATAGCACTCAATATTCTAAAGTAATTGTTGGTTGATTAAGCATTTTAAAGTATTGTTTTTAATAGTACTCAATTAGTATCCTAAATTTAAGGTGTTTATTGTTGTTGGGAAACTACTTAAAAAGACAAATTGCACCAAAATTATTTTAGAATACTGACAAAATAGTTTATGGTGCTGAAGCCACAAAAAATTGTTTTAAAATACTGAGTAATATTAGAAAACATTATTGAGTGCTTGATGTAGTTTAACCCATTATTATTATTATATATCACTCCATATATTTTTAATGTTTCAAATCGATTACTCACTCTACATGCTTTCTTCGAAATAGTCTTATGATTTTATTGTTGACTTTGTTACATGCAGTTTTCAACACAGACAACAACCACTCTGTTATCCAAACCTACAACTTCACAACATACAAGCAATGTGACTACGACGATGCACAAGACAGCGACACCACCCAGTGGTCGGCCTCTGACCCATCGGCGACGGAGCCGCACCCGGTGACGGTGGCAGTGCCGCTGGTAAAGGAAGGGATGACATACTTCTTCTCCAGCGACTACGACGGCGAGCAATGCAAGAACGGACAACAATTCAAGATCAATGTGAGTTATGGACAAGGCTTGCCTAAGAATCTTAAAGAATATTCTCCTCCTTCTCCTCAACAAGATTCTACTCCTCCTTCTCCTTCTCCTTCTAGCCCTATTTCTGGGGACGAAGATGCAGCGCCAGATACTATTGTTCCTTCAAACTTCAACAATCCACGTCAGGAAGATAAAGGTAATGATGAGAAAGCTGAGAAATCATCAGCTTCTGGGTCTGTTTTTTCAAGGAAAATTTGTAATTTTCTGGGAAATTATTCTCTTGTTTTTCTAGCAAGTGTTTTGTTGTTTGATTTGATGAGCTGAGCGGTAGTATTACGTAAGAGGTATACTGATATTTTTATACCTCGTTTTTTATATATTATCGATTTGTTTAAATTTGTTTTGTTTCTATTTTTGAATTAATAGGCTTGAGTGGTTGAGTTTAGTACCCCTCTTAGAGAGTGATTGAATTCTTAAAAGATATATACTAGTAATATTGATAAAAAGATTAAATTATACAAAATTTTCCTAAATTTTGCGTGTAAATTTCTTTATCCTTTGAAACTTTGTACATGAACTTTTATATTTTATACACATAGGTTTATATATTAATGGTTTTGTATGTCTATAATTTATTTGTATATAGCTTAAAGTTTAAGGGGGTTCATTTAAGTATAACTAAAAAGTATGAGAGGCTTATATACATATGAAGATGAAGTTTAAGGGGATATAATAAAATTAGTCGTTAGGGATTATTTGTATATAGACTTGAAAGTTTAGGGAAGGTTTTAATTTTTTGATACAATGGGGAAGTTTATTTAAATGCTAAAGAGAATTATTTGGATATAATCATATGGTCAGGGAAGTTTCGTGTGATAAAAATAATAAATAATGTAACAATATGATTAATGCATTTTTCATTGATACAAAAGTTGCTAGTTAAAACATTTGTAACTTGCTTTTTTAAGTTCTATAGATGATTACAATTGAACTTGTTATAAATGTTCTTCTTGTTGTAATAACCTGTTTTAACAACTTTTGTCATATATGTTTTTAATTTGTTTGGTAATCAAAAGGTTAAATATAGCCATGAAAAAACTTGCACGCTTAGAGAGGGGGAGAGAGAGAACCACACCAAGGCCCTAACTATGAAATATAATATTAAAAGAAATCTTATAAATGATAAGTAAATATGAAATTGATAAGTAATAGTGTTATCATTTACAGGTTACTGATTTTATTGATATTATTTTCTGTACGTTGTCACATCCAAGAAAGAATGTGCTCAATGGTGTTTTAGCTCACTCAAATTTCAGTGGCATCTAAGAAAATAACATATGTATGTTGCTTCAGTCAAATTTTGGTCACTCACTCTACAAAACTATGTTTATTAATCCCCATTCAATTTATTAATTCTATTATATCAAATCTCAAGATAAATTATTAACTTAAAAAAAAAAAAAAAAAAAAAAAAAAAAAAAATCTATTGTCCCAATTTTAGTTTTATAATTTTCTTATTGTATAAAATTGATCTTAAAAAATACTGTTAGTACATTAGAATTTGGGGAGAGACATCTTAACTCCTTTAATTTCATGGGATATTATATTCTAATTTGAGGAGACAATACTTTTCACCACTGTCTTTAAGATTAGGGGTGTTGAACTTGCCCTATCTCAGTCGTCCCAACTTGATCTCTACCATTTCAAGATTAGTACGTGTGAAAATAGGCTAAGGGCCTGCTGCGCCTTAGTGAGGCCTAGTTTGGCCTATCGTAAAAGGTCGCAAGACCTATTTCAAGGCCTATTTGTCTTAACATGCTAGGTCTAAGCCTACCAATAAGCCTATTAGGCTTTTCAAGCCGGCCTATGAAGAGGAGGGTAAAATTGTAAATGTCTAATTAATATTAATTTATATAATTCGGCTTGTTTTCGCCTATTTAAAGTAGGCATATCTTGCAATTAGGCAGTGGCTTGTTAACCGAATTACAAAATTTTTAAAAACATAGGCCTCTTTAATAGGCCACGGCCAAACTCGCGCCGATAGAAAAAAAGCTTACAAAAAGCCACAGCCGACTCATGCCACTTTGTTGCTTAACAGCGCCACCTATTAAGGGTGAAGCACGACTTGCCTTTTCCACCCCTAAAATGAGATATGAACCCATCTCAAAATTCGTTAGAATGGAGCAAAATAGGGTACCAAGATGAGACTGGATGCAAGACAAAGTCTGTACTGTTCTCCTCCTGACGCGTGTGTGTGTGTTTGTGTGTGTATTTTCATTTTATTATTTTATTTCTATTTTTTATTATCTTGATAATATATTGGGAAAATGACATTAATGTCCCAATTGAGAAAAATAATATCAAAAAAGTCCTAAAACTTGTTAATGGTAACTCCTCCATTTGTCAATAGTTTCTCTTTCACTTATTATTAAGGGTTAAGGTGCAAAATGTGGTTTAGCCGAAAGAGCGCCAACACCAAATGCTTTTTTTATATGCAAAAGTGACAATGTGATTATAAAAGTGGAGCAAAAATCACATATTCCGTTAAAGTGGATAACGTCTGTTAGATTGAAACTGATTGTGCCACCATGTATCCAAGTGTCATTAATATGTGGCATGTTGTGTCCAAGTGTCATTAATACATGTCATTTTTTAATATTCCACAGATTTTTAGGAAAAATGAAAAACATTGAAAGGCATAGAGTTCTCTGATCCGCCATAAATGTCAGACTCTGCAGAACGCTTTTATGGAATCCTGATGTTACCATATCAAAACAGGGATTTGGCTCTCATCCACTTTCCTTCCCATCATTTTCTTTCAGATTTAAATATTTTATTAATATTTTTAATAATTTAATTTTTTTTATATTTTTATAAAATATTAAATTAACTATTTAGATTTTAATCCTACGGTTGAGATGGGAAGGAAAGTGGATGGGAGCCAAGTCCTCAAAAGAGACTCTTAAAGATTTGAGTTACATTGTAGACCCTCTATTAATGGACCGTTTCAAGACTTATTCTTCACACAATTTTTGACTCTCATTGATCACCCTTGTCATTCTAGCTTACACTAGATGATCCTTATCTTCAGAAATGAAAGCATTAAAAAACAAGACATTGGGAATGGATATGATATCATGAACGACTCATACTTTTGTTCCGTTCTGTTCATTTCTTTTTGCATTTTGGTCCTCATATTGCTATTTTGTCAGAAAACAAATACAAAGAAGAAAAATGAGAAAGAATCCTCCAGACTTTTCGAAAGCTTAACGGAGACCCAGAAGAGACCCGCAAGATTCTTGAACAAAAACATACAGAATCTAATAATAGCAAGTCAGCAGAATCAAAATCAGGGTAACAAAAAAACAGATTACAACTGTAAAACAAACAAACAAACAATACTGTTGGAGATAACAGATTACAACTTGATTCCCCCATCACGCGAACAAAAATCTTTGCCTCACTCACTCAATTTCTCTTCTTCGTTCTCGTCGCTGTGAACGTCGGTCACCCTAGTACGAACAATATCTCGATTCCTCTGCTCAATCACTCACTCCCAACGTGTTCAATTAAACCCTAGCTCAGCAATTTGGTCCTAATCCATCGTCTTTCAACCATCGAATCAAGGCTTCAATGTTTAGTCACAAATTCTCGACGTGAACCCTAGCGCGACTTCTCCAGCTCTTCTGTTCCCCAAATCGTTCGTCATTTTTCCCCAATTTCGGTAGCCTAATATTATTGAATCTTCCTAGTCAGCAATATAGGTTCTATTTGCCTTTTACAAAGTTCAAGTCATCGTACACGTCACCATTTTTAGTCAAACCATCCAACTTCACGGTCAACATTATTCACTTTAATGGAATATGTGACTTTTGCTCCACTTTTGTAACCATGTAGTCACTTTTGTACCTAAAAAAAAACATTTGGTGTTGGATGCTCTTTTGACCAAACCACATGTGTATTTTTGCATCTTAACCCTATTATTAACAAGCTATGAGATTTTTTTTATATTATTTCCCTTAATTTGACTTTGTGTAATTTCTCTTATATATTCTATTTTTTTAAAGGTTTATTATTGCAACCTCTCGACTCTCTTACTTCTAACTCCTCCTGTCCATAGGATATTTATTTAGGAGAATGACGTAACACCCCAATTTTTAACAATTATCTAAAATTTAAATGATTTTTTTTATTATAAATGATTGCTAAAATTCAAAATAAACAACTTTAGGGAGTATTCTGTAGCACTTGTATCTTGGACAAGTGCAAGACTATTTATTACAATAATGTAAATCCAAACTTAAGCAAAAATGTTGTTTATTCAATAAAATAAAATAGAATTAAATGAAGGTGCTTCCTCACTTCTCACCGCTAGCCCAACCCTTGTCACACTTGTTTCACTAAAATTCCGCTCTTCCGAAGGATCATCGCGACCCATGAACACAAACATCAAGAAAGTTGGTAATCCTAATAAAACACAATTTAATTGACACAAATATATTAATCAAAGCAAATATATATAATCATATGGTAATTGCATCAAACATTATTTTTATTATCTTTTTAAATTTTTTTAGACCGGGGAAACCCTGCCAGTTTATTTAGTGAGAAAAGAACCATGGTAGACCCAGGAAACCCTACTAGTCTACCTTGTGACTCGGGAAACCCTGCGAGTCACAATTAATCAATTTGGCCATAAAGCATTTCTTCCTAGTGTGCACACCTCTTTCCAAAGTTGCTACTAGTGTCTCGGGAAACCCTGCTAGATACCACTTTAGGAAGAATGGATATCATCGGTTCTCATCAGGTAACATATCAGGGGCATAAAGCCTAAAGATCGTGTTCATCACTTTGGGAGGTATCATCCCAAAGCTATCCTCCCATTGTTAATTTTTTTAAAATCACACATAATAAAATTCCTAAATTATTTCTATGCACTATAGTGCCCAAATTGAATTTATTAATATTTTATACTTTTTTAATTATCTTTCATAAACTTTTCTATTATTTAATTAAATATAGCATAAAAGGATATTTTACATACAATCTGTTCATATCCTATTTTATTGTGAGGAGATATTATATGAAGAAAGAATAAATCAAAGAAATATCGATAATATAACATCGTGCACAACTAGCATAATATAGTATATTATATTATCATAATATATTATAATTGATAATATCCGAGAACCCGAGCAACAACAACGTATAAGCATCTTACATTTCATGTCAAATGACTTTGCAAAAAAAAAAAAAAAAAAAAATGCAACATAAGAAGAAGAATTATATATATATTCAACACCTAAAATCGAAACCCATAGCAACAAGAACGCATGTGCACCTTATAATCAAGACCGAGTAGGTGTTGTAATATAGGTTTTCAATTGCTTGCTCATATTTCTTGCACAAATGACTTTGCAAAACAAAAAAACAAATACGCAAAATGAGAAGAGGAATTATATATATATACACACACACACACATTCAATTACCTAAAATCGATCAAAGCAATGCACAGGCACCTATAATCAATATTAATCGGCTTGCAAAGAAACTACTCGCGCAAATCGAGAAGAAGAAAATGTATTTGTACACATAGTCAATATTAATTCCTATTGTTCTAGGGATTAGGATTACTTGATCTCCGCTTTTGCTAACCTCCTAGAAAAATAATTTGATGAGAGTACGAAAAGATGAAGCAATAGCGGAGAAGAAAAGTATCAAGCGTTCGCTAGGTTTAGACGGTTAGACCTAAGTTTATAATTCAAATTTAGGGTTTAGCTATGGGCTAGGCTCTTTAATTATTGACAATTAATAAATTATAAAAAAAATAAAACATTATTAATTTCTAGATTTTTATTATTAACTATATTATTATTATTATTATTTCTATTATTAATCGGGGTATTACATTCTACCATCCTAAAAATAAGTTTCGTCCTCGAAACTTAAATGTGTTCCTTCTTCGAATAAAAACCCGATGTTTATTGCGCATATCATCTTCTGCCTCCCATGTTGCTTCTTCTACCTTTTGACTCTTCCACAAAACTTTAATTAGTTTGATTGACTTGTTTCCAAACATTCTTTCACTTCTATCAAGGATCTTTACAAGACGTTCTTCATAGGTGAGGTTCCGATCTATCTTGATAGACTCAGGTTGAAGCTTGTGTGAAGGATCTGGTATATATTTCTGGAGCTGAGATACGTGAAAAACGTCATGCACATTCTCCAATTCCATTGGAAGAGCTAGTCTGTATGACACTTCACCAATTCGTTCAATAATCTCATATGAGCCAATATACTTTGGACTCAGCTTGCCTTTCATTCCAAATCTCATTACCCCCTTCATTGGTGATACTCTTAAGATACTTTTTCTCCAGTCTCAAATTCTACTGGCCGTCGTCGTTGATCTGCATAGGACTTTAGCCGATCCTGAGCTGCTTTCATCTTTTCTTGAATTACCTTCACTTGTTCCATTGATTCTTGAATCATATCTGAACCCACAATACCAGCTTCTTGAAAGTCATTCCAACATAATGGGCTTCTGCACTTCCTACCGTACAATGCCTCATAAGGTGCCATATCGATGCCCGCATGGTAGCTGTTGTTGTAAGAGAACTCGACCAAAGGTAAACACTTATCCCATGAGTGATTGAATTCCAATGCACAGGCTCTTAACATGTCCTCAAGAGTTTGAATCGTCCTCTCCGTCTGTCCATCTGTAACAGGATGAAAGGTTGTACTATATTTGAGTTGGGTTCCAAAAGCTTGCTGAACCTTGATCCAGAAGTTTGATAAAAACCTTGTGTCTTTATCAGAGACTATGTCCTTTGACTATGTCCTTTGGGACTTCATGCAACCTCACTATTTCTCGCACATAGGCATTGGCCAACTGGTTCAAACCCCATGTGTTTTTCATCGCAATAAATCTTGCAGTCTTAGTCAACCTGTCAACTATGACCCAGATGGCATTCTTATCCCCTCTAGTCAGAGGTAAGCCCGTGATAAAATCCATGGAAATCGACTCCCATTTCTCTCTCGGTACTTCCAATGGTTGTAACACTCCTGTAGGTCGTTTGTGTTCGATCTTCACCTTTTGATAAGTCAGACACCTTGCCACAAATTCAGCTATTTCTCTCTTCATGCTAGGCCACCAAAAGCTCTTCTTCAAATCCTTGTACATTTTCTCTCCTCTTGGATGAATTGAGTAGGGCGTATTGTGAGCTTCCTCTAAAATCCTTCTCTTTATAATTTCATTGTCAGGCACGCATAATCTACCCTTGAACTTCATTGTGCCACCTTCGTCAACTTCAAAGTCTATAGCTTCTCCTTGGCTTTTCTTCTCCTTAATTCCTTGCAACAAGGAATCAGACGCTTGCGCTTCACGGATCTCATCAAAGATAGTTGGTTGAATGGTGGAGCATTAAGTATGCCTTTTAGCTCTGCGGGTAAAAGTACTTTAATCTCCAACCTCCTGAACTCTTCACATAATTCATTGGGTATCACAAAAGCATTAAGGGTATGTCTCGATTTCCTACTAAGTGCATCGGCCACTACATTGGCCTTGCCTTCGTGGTATTGGATTTCGAGATTTTAATCCTTAATTAGTTCTAGCCACCTCCTTTGCATCATGTTAAGCTCCTTCTGGGTAAAGATATACTTCAAGCTCTTGTGATCCATGTACACCTTACAAGCCAAACCATATAAATAATGTCTCCAAATTTTCAAAGCAAAAACCACAGCGGCCAACTCCAAGCCATGGGTGGGATAATTTTCTTCATATGGCTTCAATTGCCTTGAGGCATACGATATCACCTTCTCATGTTGCATCGGAACACAACCAAACCCATTTTTGGATGCATCGCTGTAGATCTCAAATCCACTCGTTCGCGATGGCAATGTCAATATCGGAGCTGTACTAAGTCGTTTCTTGAGAGACCTCACAAAATTCATCCCAGTGAAACTTCATCGTTTTATGTATTAACCTTGTTATTGGCTGAGATATCTTCGAGAAATCCTTCACAAACCTTCTATAATAACCTGTCAAACCGAGAAAACTCTTGACTTCCCCAACATTTGTAAGCCTAGGCTGTAAGTACTGGTTGAACCCAAGAGAGGGGGTGAATTGGGTGAAATATAAAAACTTAGATTCTTTGAAAATCTTTTCGCAAATCAGTAAATTCAGTTTGTATGACAGAAATGAGTTATAAATTAATTGACAAATCATTCAAACATAAATGCTTTGAAATGTAAGAGATAAGGGAAGAGAATGTGCAAACTGATTTATACTGGTTCGGCCCAATCCTTGACCTACGTCTAGTCCCCAAGCCTCACTTGGGATTTTCAATCCACTATCTTCTTTCAACTTGATTACATGTTCTGTAAATGAAGTAACCCTCTCACTAGGATTCACTCCCCCTTACAAACTGTAATCAACACACTGCTTGATTACACACTCTATACTCGAAGTAATCCTCTCACTAGGATTCACTCCCCTTACAAGCCGTAATCAACACAATGTATATATCCCACTCAAGATTACCCAATCTTGAGTAACTCTCAGATAGAAAGATAATGTGTTTACAATAAATCTCCTCTCTTAGAAGTGAATAGATAAACACTGATAATCAAATACAAATCACTTCACTCTCTAAGTTATCTAAACATGAAAAACAGAGAGTAAATGATGTAAAAGCAGAGTATCAGCATGTTGGAAGTGTAGGCTTGTATCTCTGCCTTTTTCTGCTCGAATCTGTCCTCTTTTATAGGTAGAGAATAATATATGACCGTTTATAACCGTTGCCCATAATGCAAGGTTCAAAGTTGAGCTTTGGTCTTCTTCTCTCTAGTTTTTGCTTGATCCAAATGCAAATTGTTTAGAGTTGACTTCTGGCAAATTAATCCATTGGAATAGCAGTTGCTGGATGTGGAAAGCTATCTTTAACTCTTTGTTGACGTGTGCAGAAGGATTACCCAAAAGTATACAACTTTTTTAGGTTTTGCTTTTAAAGTGCTGACGTCACTTTTTGCTTTTGCTTTAAACCTTCACTAAACATCTTCTAAATCATCTCGAAACTCACCAACAAAGTGATTAAACATATCTAGGAACATAGAAGAATGATAATGGAAAGTATTAAGATCAAACAAGAAGGTTTTACAAAATCGTCGAATTTGAATTTCGATTCATGTAAACTTGAGTTTGCATTTGATAGACTCGAGTTTCCTTTTGTCGTCGAAGGTTGGATTTCTCTCTGCCTGAGCCAAACTCAAGTTTGTAACTTATAGACTTGAGTTTGCTATCATTTCAGCTTAGAAGATGGTTTTGATCGAAGGCAAATTTGAATTGAGAACTTGGAAAACCCGCGAACTCGAGTTTGCAACTTATAGACTCGAGTTTGGTTTTGTCTTGAATAGCTCGGATGCTCTCGTATTGTCTAAACTCGAGTTTCCAACTAATAGACTCGAGTTTGGTTCTCTTTAAAACCAATCTTTGCTCTCGAACCCGCAAACTCGAGTTTGCTACTTATAGGCTCGAGTTTGGATGTTCTTCGACTGGTTGCTCTCTGTCTGAGCTAAACTTGAGTTTGTTCACTTATACGCTCGAGTTTGGCTTTTTCCAAATGTTCATTTCTTCTCTGGAACTCTCGAGCTCGAGTTTGTGACTGATAAACTTGAGTTTGCAAATTGTACTGTGACTTGGTTGCTTCTGACTTGGTCTGGTCTCGAGTTTACAACTTTGTCAACTTTCAAAGACCATATCTCCCTGGTCTAAACTATGTTTTGGTCCATTCAAAGCTTTTTGGAAAGCTCTTTGAGTCTACTTTCATATGCCACTAATTTCAGATCAATTGGATTTGTATATTGTGAGTTACACCCAAAACATTGAAGCTTGGTTTTCTTGCGGCGTGGATTTCTCTCCAACTTCCACAATTCATAGCTCCTTGATTTGAACTCCTTTGGGCTTGAATTATTTATCAAAATGACGCATTGGGAGTCTGGTTTCATATTCCACTGGTTTCATCTCAATCCAATCTTTAGCTTTTGAGATATCATCGAAATACCATACCTTGCCCGAGCTAAACGTGAAACAAAATGGAGCTGAAGTGGTGATGACCGCTGCAAACTCGAGTTTGTACTTACAGGCTCGAGTTTGCCTAGTCCGAGACACCAAAAATGCTGAAGACACTTATTGGCTCGAGTTTGTAGTGGCTTTCTTGAGTTTGAAGTCCTAAACTCGTGTTTGTACTCCTAAACTCGAGTTTGCTCATATCAGATAGGCAAATTACTGCAGTAAGGTAGTAAACTCGAGTTTAATACTTGGAGACTCGAGTTTGCTCATCTAGAACCTCATTTTTGCTTGTTTTAACTCTGAATTGAGTCATTCCAACTTCCATATGATCTTGGAGGCTTCTAGCTTCAATAAGAACTTGAATAATTATATCTTCATTCCATTCAAAGAAGTTCTTCCTTCTTCCACTCCCCCAACTTGATCATTCTTCACCATTTAGCTTGGACTCATCATTCTATGCAACTTCTACCTTCTTCAATATCTCTTCTTCTTCTTGAACTTGACATTTTCTCCGTTTCTCCTTTCTCGTAATCTCTTATCTCCTTCTTGATCTATAATTCAATTTGGACTAATCTACATTAAATATAGTAGTTAGTCAATGTAGGAGATAACTATATTACTCAATCTTTTTGCTTTTAATAATGACATCTATATAAGACATCATCAAAACTAATCATATCCAACATAGGCCACTCAGTAATAGCTTTAATCTTTGCTGGATCAATAGAGACACCTTCTTGAGATATTACATGACCTAAAAAGGAAACTCTCTCCATCCAGAACTCATATTTTGAGAGTTTTGCATACCATTTCTTCTCTCTTAGAATATCCAACACAATCCTCAGATGTTGCTCATGCTCTTCCCTCGTTGTGGAATACACCAAAATATCGTCTATGAAAACCACCACGAATTGATCTAAGTATTACTTGAAGGTTCTATTTATCTGGTCTTTAAAAGCTACTGGCGCATTCGTTAAGCCAAAAGGCATGACTATAAACTCATAGTGCCCATATCGAGTACGAAAGGCCGTCTTTGGGACATCATCTTGCTTGATTCGTACTTGATGCTATCCATTTCTCAAATCGATCTTTGAGAACATACCTGCCCCCTTTAGTTGATCAAACAAGTCTTCAATCCTTGGCAATGGGTATTTGTTCTTTATAGTCACCATGTTCAGTCCTTTCTAATCAATACACAGCCTCATACTCCCGTCTTTCTTTCGGACAAACAAAACTGGAGCTCCCTACGGCGAAACACTCGGTCTTATGTACCCCTTGTTCAAAAGCTCTTCAAGATGGGTTTTTAACTCCTTCAGTTCTGCTGGAGCCATCCTATATGGTGCTTTTGATATTGGGGCAGTACCGGGCATAAGGTCGACAGCAAACTCAACTTCTCTAATAGGTGGCATACCAGGAATCTCTTGGAAAAAACATCAGGATATTCTCTGACCACGGGTATTTGCTCAATCTTCTCCTCGAGAATTAGGTCACGCATGTTGCACAAATAAGCTGGGTATCCCTTTATAAGGAGACTCTTAATAGTCATAGTAGAGACTATCTGAATGGAAGGTTTGGGTACAACACCTTTATAAGAGAGGTATTTCCCTTTTGGTGTCTTCAATGATATCTTCTGCTTCCTACAATTTAGCTTAGCCCTATACTTTCTAAGCCAATCCATCCCCAGAATAATGTCGAAAACAGCTAAGTCGAATTGGACTAGGTCAGCTGGTAGCTCAGAACCAGCTATACTAATCGGAATATTTTCATAAACATTAGAGCAAGGGATAACAGCTCCAGAGGGTAAAGTAATGTTGGTTAAGAGGGTCGAAGATGGTACCATTCTCGTCTTCTCAACAAAAGAAGATGAGATAACAGAGAGCGATGCACCGGTGTCGAACAAAATATAAGCAGGTATAGACTGGAGTAATAAGGTACTTATAATAACATCTGGGTTTGTTTCAGCTTCAGAGTGGTTCATGACATAGTTCCTTCCTTGATTCCCTGCAGTTTGATTAACAGCAGCATTCTGACCAGTTGCTCGATTTGCTCCAGCTCTGTTATTGAGGTTTCCAGTAGTGGCATATTGTCGGTTCCCTCCACTTCCATTCTGAAAGTTTTGTTGATAGCGTGGCTGATTGTCATTGTTCCTACCCCCTTGGTTATTGTTCCCATTTCATCCTCCATCTGGTTTTGGTTGTCCTCCTTGAGAGTCCTGTTTGTGGATTAAATCCCCGACGACAATCGGTTAGCCTTGTGCCCCTTGCCACCACATTGGAAACAAGTTATAAGTTCTCCATTGCACTTCCTCCCAGGGTGTGCCTCCTTGCCACATCCTTTACAAGAATATGATCTTGTTCCTTGAGCTTGGGTCTTGAGTTGATTCTCACTATAACTACCTTTGTCAGCATACTTCTGTCCTTGTGGTTGTTTGCCGCTCTAGTTGTTGTCCTTGTTATCATAACGAGGCTTCTTGTCACCACTAGCTTGTTGAGAACCACTACCAAACTGCTTCCTCTTGTTCCTTTCCATGACTTCCTCTTCAGTTTGTAAGATATAAAAAACGTTCAAAGCTCGTTCATAAGCTTCTTGGAAGGTCTGCGATGGTATACCTCCTAAGGACTTCTGAATTTTGAATGTCAGGCATTTTTCATACTTCTGGGCATTGTCCTTCTCTGTAGGAATGAGATTCGAAGCAAAACGCGAGAGCTCAATGAACTTGTCAGTGTACTCCTGTACTGTCATCTTCCCCGTCATCCTGAACCTTGCAAATTCCTCTTGTTTCTACCACTTAATTGCGTTGGGGTAGAATCTATTGCAAATCTGTTCCTTCAAAGTCCCCCAGTCAAATCCTTCTTCAGCTAAGTAGCTCATCTTCACTGTGGACCACCAGCTATCTGCCTCTTCCTTCAGATAAAATGAGCAAATGCTAATCTTCATGTTCTCGGGGCAATTTGTCACTTCATACAACTTTTCCATATCGTGAATCTAGTTTTCAAAAGCAATAGGATCAATAGTCCCTTTGTAAGTAGGTGGATGGTAAGATGCCACTCTCTTAAAGATGGTATTCTCAACATTAGCCTGTTGGACGTTTTGTTGTCCAAGAGCCAAAGCAAGATTTTCAATGGCCCTCAGACGTCGGTCCATTTCCTCAGCAGCACCGTTGTTTGCAGCCATTCTAGGGTTACGACGGGTATAGTACCTAATCATAGGGCGTACGTTTTAAAAATTCTATGCGTTTGAGTCAACTCTAACTATCACTTACCACACATATTTATATTATATATCAAAATTCAACCATCAGATAATGCATTATAAATTCAAATGATAGCCAATATAACTTCAAATGATAAACCAACATCTTTTATTTAAAAGAATAAGAATTACATCATTCTTCATTATTCATAAGATAAAAATTACATCTAGAAGGAACCCTTTAACCTATAGGAAATTCTACCCATCTGCTCATATTCCCAATGCTTTCTAGGGATTAGTGGTGGCAGTTTTTCTAACCTTTCAAGCGTTTCTTCACAACTTCTTAATGCATCTTTCAACATACTACTTCGTGGTTGGGGACGTTTATGTTGTCTAGAAATGATTAATGTTCTTTTTATCACAGCTTTAATTTCTTAAACCTCCTTCTCAATCTTACTTACGAACTCTATCACTTGTTGATAACCATAAGGAAACCAACCCCTAAGAGGGATTTTCTTTTCTAGCATTTTTCTCAACCTTCCAAGACTTCCATTCCTTGGTAGCGCCCTAATTAAGTACTTAGTCCTAAATTCGGGGGTAATCTTGCGTGACATGCATTCCCTATTGTAGGCTTGAATTATAATCCACAATCTCAAGGCATTTATCTCTATTGACACTTTTTCATCCCATTTGCACTTTGATGGCTCACTTCTAATCGCCTCTCCAACATTTCTTCTTAAATTCTCCATTTGTTAAAACTAAAATAAAATAAAGTAAAATAACATAAAATTACAAGTCAATAAAATTCTAAATCACATAATGAGTTAAAGTAATTTCAAGCAACAATTATCAAAATTTCAAGGAAACAAATCATTTAAAAGACAAGAGAATAACCCTTGACTACTCATCTCTCACATTTAAAATTTATTTATTCATTTATTATTATTATTATTTTATTTTATTTTTACCTCTCGGGATCTTGATCCTTGAGTTAGTATCAAAAAAGCGAGCTAAGTAGAACCTTAGGCTCGATACCATTTTGTAACACCCCCAATTTCTAACAATTATCACAATATAAAATTTAAATGATTTTTTTTATAAATGATTACTAAAATTCGAAATAGACAACCTTAGGAAGTGTTACCGTCGCACTTTTTACGGGGACAAGTGCAAGGCTACTTATTACAATAACGTAAATCCAAACTTAAGCAAAAATGTGTTTTATTGTGAATAAAATAAAACAGAATTAGTGAAGATGCTTCCTCACTTCTCATTGCTAGCCCCAACCCTTGGCACTGTTTCATCAAATTCGCTTCAAGGATCATTGCGATCCATGAACACAAACATCGGCAAAGTTTCTGTAATCCTAATAAAACACAAGTTAATTGACACAAATATATTAATCAAAGACAATGTATATAATCATATGGTAATTGCATCAAACACTATTTATTCTTTTTAAATTTTTATAGACCCGGGAAACCCTGCCAATCTATTTAGCGGGAAGAGAGCTATGGTAGACCCGGGAAACCCTTTCAGTCTACCCTGTGACCCGGGAAACCTTGCCAGTCACAATTAATCAATTTGGCCATAAAGTATTTCTTCCTAGTGGGCACACCTCTTCCCAAAGTGGCTACTAGTGTCTCGGGAAACCCTGCCAGACACCACTTTGGGAAGAACGGATATCATTGGTTCTCATCAGGTAACATATCGGGGGCATAAAGTCTAAAGGTTCTGTTCATCACTTTAGGAGGTCCCATCCCAAAGCTATCCTCCCACTGTTAAATTGTTTTAAAATACACACATAATAAAATTCCTAAATTATTTCTATGCACTATAGTGACCAAATTGAATTTATTAATATTTTATACTTATTTAATTATCTTTCATAAACTTTTAAGGATATTTTACATACAATCTATTCATATCCTATTTTATTGTGGAAGATATTATATGAAGAAAGAATAAATAAAAGAAATATCAAATAATATAGCATAAGGACAACTAGCATAATATAGTATATTATATTATCATAATATATTATAATGGATAATATCCAGAGAACCCAGAAAGCAACAAAGAACGCAAGCATCTTACATTTAATGTCAAATGACTTTGTAAAAAAAAACTAATATGCAAAATGAGAAGAAGAATTATATATATATATATATATATATATATTCAATACCTAAAATCGAAACCCATAGCAACAACAACGTATAGGCACCTTATAATAAAGACTGAGTGGGTGTTGTAATATAGGTTTTCAATTGCTTGCTCATATTTCTCGCACAAATTGTTAGTTATGATTAGTTTTGATGATGTCTTATATAGATGCCATTATTAAAAGCAAAAAGATTGAGTAATATAGTTATCTCCTACATTGACTAACTACTACGCTTAATGTAGATTAGTCCAAGTTGAATCATGCAGCATAATCAATGAGGAGATAAAGGAATGTAGATTAGTCCAAATTGAATCATGCAGCATAATCAAGAAGGAGATAAAGGATTAATGGAAAGAAGAACTTGCAGAGGTTGTCAAGGAAGCAAGATGTTATCAATAGATTTTGGAGGATAACCAAGAAGAAGAGAAGAGACTAGAGAAAGATGTTATCAAAAGAACTTGTACAATATAATAGGAATATCAACATTCAAGTTCTTGTGATGCTGGAAGTCTCTATGATAAGCATAAGTTGGAATGAAGCTTCATCACTTTCTGGATATTGAAGAAGGTAGAAGTTGCAAAGAATGATGAGCCCAAGTTAAATGAAGAAGAATCCTCAAGTTGGGAGATAGAAGAAGGAAGAACTTGATGAATGGAATGAGAATATAATTATTCAAGTTATTATATTGATGCTAGAAGTTTCCAAGGTCATATGGAAGTTGGAATGGCTCAATTTAGAGTTAAAGTTAGCAAAAATCAGCTTGGGATGAGAAAACTCGAGTTCACAACTCAAAACTCGAGTTTCCTGCTTCACTAAATGATTTGCACCTCGGTATGAGAAAACTCGAGTTTTGGACTCAAAACTCGAGTTTAGGAATCAAAACTCGAGTCAGCCATCACAAACTCGAGTTAGCAAGTGTCTTCAGCATCTCGGCATCTCGGACTAGGAAAACTCGAGTTTCCGGCGGTCATCGCTCTTCGGCTCCACTCGTTTCACATTCAGACGGGCGACGTCTGGTAATTTGATGATATCTCCTAAACCAGAAATTGGATTGAGGTGAAAACAATTTTTTATGAAACTAGACTCCTAATGCATCATTTTGATATAAAATTCAAGTCCAAAGGAGTTTAGATCAAGGAGATATGAATTGTGGAAGTTGACAGTGAAACCCACACCACACAGCAAACCAAGCTTCAATGTTTTGAGTGTACCTCACGAACTGAAAATCCGATTGAGCTGAAATCAGTGGCATATGAAATTAGACTCATAGAGCTTTCCATCAAGAGTTGAACGGACCAAAATGGAGTTCAGACCAGGGATATATGACCTTCAAAAGTTGACAGTTAGTTCAAGAAGGCTCAACAAAGTCAAAACTCGAGTTTGTAAGTACAAAACTTGAGTTTTCGGTTACTGAGTAGCGAACTTCGAGCATCTTCCAAACTCGAGTTTGTGAAACCAAAACTCAAGTTTTGATCAGACAGAGAGAAATATGGAGTAACGCAACCTCAAAACTCAAGTTTTACAAATGAAGACTCGAGTTTTCATCTCGGCTAAAATCACCGTTTCGAGAATCCCGATTCTTCCGATAAACATCCGATGATTACCCAAATGATTTATAACACTTCTTAACATTATTTATATCATTTGTGTTCATGTTTCGATGATCAAAGGTCATTAAACTGAAGATCAAAGGGAAAGTAAATGCCGATGTCATAGGCCGGTTCGAAAAACAAAGTTCTAACGGTTAGTTCCATCGAGTCTAACGGCTATATTTCTTTATCCAACAAATCATTAAATCTTCAAACGGTTATATATTGATCTCTACCTATAAAAGAGGACAGATTCAAGCAAAAAAACGGAGAGACACAAGCTTACATCTTCAACATGCTAATACTCTGATCTTCACATCATTTACTCTTTGTTTTTCATGTTTAGATAGCTTATCATAGAAAGTGAAGTGATTTGCATTGTTCTTCGTGTTTATTCATTCACTTCGAGAGAGAAGATTTATTGTAAACATCCTATCCTTCTATCTGAGAGTTACTCAAGATTGGGTGATCTTAAGTGGAAAACCCATTGTATTGATTACAGCTTGTAAGGGGAGTAAGTTCTAGTGAGAGAACTACTTCGAGTACAGAGTGTGTAATCAAGTGGGTGTATTGATTACGGTTTGTAAGGGGAGTGAATCCTAGTGAGAGGATTACTCCAAGTACGAAACGTGTAATCAAGTTGAAAGAAGATGGTGGATTGAAAATCTCAAGTGGAGCTTGAGGACTTTGGACGTAGGTCAAGGATTGGACCGAACCAAGATAAATCTCGGTTGCATATTCTCTTCCCTTACCTCTTATGTTTCCAAGATATATGTTTGAATGACTATCTATTGCTTTATAACTCTTTACTGTCATACAAACTGGTTTTACTGAGTTGCAAAAAGATTTTCAAAGTTCCTAAATTTTTATACTTCACCCAATTCACCCCCCTCTTGGGTTCAAAGGTTCTTACACAAATGACTTTGCAAAAACAAAAAACAAAAACAAAAAAAAACGCAAAACAAGAAGAGAAATTATATATATATATATATATTCAATTACCTAAAATCGATCGAGCAACGCACAAGCACCTATAATCAATATTAATCAGCTTGCAAAGAAACTACTCGTGCAAATCGAGAAGAAGAAAATGTATTTGTACACATATTCAATATTAATTCCTATTGTTCTAGGGATTAGGATTACCTGGTCTTCGTTTTTGCTAGCCTCCTAGAAAAATAATTTGATGAGAGTTGATAATTGAATATTTCATACACTACTTTTTGTCTCTTGATTTATAATTTAGGACTCTTTAGCTAATAAATAATGGCTTTTATACTTATTTGGGCTTTGGGCTTTTTATTATATTTTAGCCATTATTTAATAATAAATTCCAGTTTTACATTGCTTCACTGTTTTTACCATAACTCTTGAACCAGACATCAGATTTGCCTCATTTTTGTCTCATATTTCAGATGATTTAGAGAGCTACAATTGTTATGAAGACATGAAGAGCAAATTCGGACAAGAGGGTGGTCAAATTTGGAGCCGAAGCATATGTATTTTTGGATTTTATTTTGAGCTCGAACTTTATAACTAAAGCCCAATTTTATTTTAATTTCGTTTTTGGGCTGACCCATTTCCATTTTAGGTTTAGGTTTAAGTTAGTGGCAGCCACAAACATCTGATTCATTCACGTTTTGAGAATTCAGAGGATCAAAATAGTAGTTTTCAAATTCTCTGCAATGTTCTTTGTGTTCTTCGCGTTCGTCATCTGTTTTTTGTCTTTCTTAATTATGTTCGGCTAAATTTCTGAGATTGATCCACGATGAGGGTTCCATCCACTATCCGGAGGATTCGCGCCTAATCGGTAACCGTCTAACTCGTTTCGTATCCCTTAATCGATTTGATTTTTGGTTCGGATTGGGTTTTTGATTAAAAACCCAAATCGATATTTCCCAAGGACGAAGTTCTGACCGGGTTAAAGTATTTCGTGCGATTGTACGGAGGTGTGCCAATGATTCAAACAAATTCTGAACGATTGTTCAGTTGAGGGAATTTCTAGACAAATGCGAGATTTCAGGTTTGTCTAGAGTCGATTACGAGTTTGGTTATAAATGCTTTTCGTTCAAGGAAGGGTAGTGGGTGAATCCAAAATCGTGGGTTGATCCTTTAATCCTCTTTTTCTGTTCAATTCGTGTTATTTCATTTTGTCTCGTTACCTCGTCTTTAATATTATTCTGAATCAAAAAAACCCCCCATTCACGCCACGTTTTGTTTTATTGTTGTGCGAATTGAACCGATCACGCAATCGTTGGGAAACAACCTAGGTTACATTATACTGGAAATCCTTTTCTAATCTGGTTATTTTGGGAGATTACGGCAAATCTCTGTCAAGAGTATGGAAAGATGATGCAGTAGCGGAGAAGAAAAGTATCTAGCGTTCGCTAGGTTTAGATGGCTAGACCTAAGTTTATAATTAAAATTTAGGGTTTAGCTATGGGCTGGGCTCTTTAATTATTTCCAATTAATAAATTATAAAAAAAATAAAACATTATTAATTTCTAGATTTTTATTATTAACTATATTATTATTATTATTATTATTATTATTATTATTTCTATTATTAATCAGGGGTATTACAATGACATATAGATATCCTATGATAAAATTCAAAAACTCAGAAATGTCTACTGAAAAGAGAAAAGGACGGAGAGGTAAGCAAGTAAGAATATAAGTTTTAAATATTTGGGCAAAAGACCAAACTACCTTTTCTTTCACTCTTCTCTCTCCATTGTCCACCTTCTTCCTCACCACTGGCATCTTGCTTTACACCAAAGAGAGTTAAACACAGAGGTGTGGTGGATGCGATTCCGAGCTAGAGAACTCGACTCGGAACAGTGAAAAGGAGGAAGATGACTAAGAGCTGAATTAGGATATTATGCCCTTTTTCAATTTCTAGCGAAGTTCTGCAGTTTCTGGCTAATTCATGAGTTTTTCGGCAAGCTTATGAATTTTCTAGCATTTGTGGCCTTTGACAAATTTCTAATAAGATTGACAATAGTCATAATGAGTTAAACAAGATTCATAATGGTTTTCATAAGAGCAATAATCCTAACTTGTATGTTTTCATCAGCAAACGCTTTTGTGAAAACCATTACTAATCTTGTCGAACTCATTATTGATCTTGTGAATCCCATTACTAATTTTGTCAAAGGCCACAAGTGCTAGAAAATTCATGAGCTTGCTAGAAAACTCGTGAACTAGCCGGAGGCTAAGGAAGAAGAAGGTGAACAGTAGAACATGCTTCACAAAATTCGCAATTGTATTGACAAGTTTAGTAATGGTTTTGATAAAAGCGTTTGTTGATGAAAATATGCAAGTCAGGATTATTACTCCTTTGAAAACCATTACGCATCTTGTCAAACTCATTATTGATCTTATGAATCTCATGACAAATTTTGTCAAAAGCCAAAAATGATGGAAGATTCATAAGGTTGCCGGAAAACTCATGAACTCGCCGAAGGTTGAGGAAGAAGAAGGTTAATAGTAGGACTGCCTTCACAAAATCCGTAATGGAATTGACAATTTTGATAATGGTTTTGATAAGAATTGTAATGGTTTTGACAAAAGAGTTTGCTGATGAAAACATGCAAGTTAAGATTAGTGCTCTTGTGAAAACCATTATGAATCTTGTCAAACTCATTATTGATCTTGTCAATCTCATTAAAAATTTTATCAAATGCCACAAATGCTGGAAAACTCATGAACTCACCGGAAACTAGATAAGTTTGCTAGAAATTGAAAAAGCTCGATGGAAACTACTTTCTTCCACCATTTTCACTTTGCTCTACGTTCACCTTCGCTCCATCATGATAGTCACATTCGCTCACCCGAGAGAGAGAGAGAGAGAGCTTCCATGGTGGCGGGAAGGGGACGAGGTAGAGGAGGAGAGGTTGAGGAGAGAGAAAGAGGAAGAGTGGGCATAATGGTAAATTCATCAATATTTCAAAATCTAAATTTGATCCCCGTCACCTTTATATTTTTTTACAAATGATAACAAACCTTTAGGGGGTTTGGAATTTCATATTGTATTTATATGTCATTCTCCCTAATTAATTTCCTCGCCTTTTTTACCTCTTTACTTTCCCTTCCTCACTTCTCTGTCGTCTTGCTCATCATTGATGAGCACAAATAGTACCATGTTTTCCCTATACTTACTGACTGAATTGAATGTTAAATACATGCTTAACTACGATAATCTAAGCAAAAGGCATACATTCATGATATAGGGACTAAAGAGTAGAAATCATTTGCATGTGCTAAAAATGGAACAATTTACTTTGTTTTTAAGGGAAATCGTATAGCAGGGCTGATACAATGCTATAGCATTCTGACAGCAATTCGAAGTGTGATACAAGGCATCCCGAATGCTATAGCAAAGTAGAGGACGCAATGCTATGCGACATGTTTGCTGACCTTCTTACCCAGATGATTTCAGGAATAAAATAAAGGGCAATATTAACAGATAGGTTGCTGACGTGACAGAATAGAAGATGCGGAGGATCAAAACTAAAAGATTTGAAGAATCCTGCAGAATCAACAGAAGCAATCTACTCGGATCAAAAGATATGATAGATCCCGACGGATTAGGAAAGGCCCAGCTCGCTGTAACTTACACTGCAAGAAAAAGCCTTATTATAAAAGGAAACAGCAGCGCCAACCCTAAGAGAGTTGGAGAGCCCTAGAACCAGATTCTATCTTTCGGCAGACTCGAGAGAAGAGTGAGAGATTTCACAAGAGCACGAGATTTCCAGACAACCCAGCATCCGTCCCTGCAGTACGACGGAACGAAGAAGATATGGAGTGGTGATGTGACAGGACCTAGAGCAGAATGTAAATATAATAAAGTGTAAGTAGAGTATCATCCCACAGAGACTGAGATACCAAGAGATGACGCGCAATTGCTATGACAGTTGTGAAAGCAGAAAGTAAATATAATCAGGTTGAGGGGTTTTGCAATTATGCTACTAGCAAACGTAAACAAAATAACTTTAAAACGAGAGAAGATATCAGTAAGAGGTTAGACTGGACTCAGAATTATTCTTAAGGGCTTCAATCCCCCCGGTTGCTCTACCCAATGCTATAGCATCTATACTTGTACATGACTTAAGTAATTGCTACAAAGATAGCTACCATCTACAAAGCTATTTTGTTAACCCACCTCTATAGTCTATCGAAGCTTCCGCATTCGATACTTATGATGCTAACTATACTCCTTCCATATTCCTATGGCAACTTTCTAGTCAGAAGATCCGCGCTACGCTCAGGGTGTTATGGTTATGAGAAGTAGACCCATTCCTGAAGCCTACAATAATAGGTCAAGCCGTGCACGAGCTGCCTAGCAAACACTATTTTTCAGAGGTCTAACCCCAACTCCTTGCCAATAAGCTGAGGCCACAGATCTAGCCTTTAACTTCCATTAACCGACTAGTAATTAAAACATCGATACGCAAACCAAATTTATTGAATTAAGAACTTGCAACTGGGTTCATTCAACACTTAAAGACTCATCCTCGTCCCGACCATATAAAGTTCAGTTCATGACCGACGAGGGACACACTAAATGCAAACACTAACGAATGACCCATGATCGAGAAAACAAAGATAAAAAGAAATGAAAACAGAAAGCTTGATGGAATTTCCGACGGCGTGGTCGAGGTCTTGTCACGTCACCACTCCACGTCTTCTTCATTCCGTCGTACTGCAGGGAAGGATGCTGGGTTGTCTGGAAATCTCGTGCTCTTGTGAAATCTCTCACTCTTCTCTCGAGTCCGCCGAAAGATAGAATCTGGTTCTAGGGCTCTCCGACTCTCTTAGGGTTGGCGCCGCTCTTGTTTCCTTTTATAATCGGGCTTTTCTTGCGGCGTAAATTCGCGAGCCGGGCCTTTTCTAATCCGTCGGGATCTATCATATCTTCGATCCGAGTAGATTGCTTCGTTGATTCTGTAGGATTCTTCAAATCTTTTAGTTTCGATCCTCCGCATCTTCTATTCTCACGTCGAACCTATCTCGTTAATATTGCCCTTTATTTTATTCCCGAAATCATCTCGGGTAAGAAGGTCAGCAAACATGTCGCATAGCATTGCGTCCTCTACTTTGTTATAGCATTCGGGATGCCTTGTATTGCACTTCGAATCGCTGTCAAAATGCTATAGCATCGTATCAGCCCTGCTATACGATTTCCCTTAAAAAACAAAGTAAATTGTTCCATTTTTAGCACATGCAAATGATTTCTACTCTTTAGTCCCTATATCATGAATGTATGCCTTTTTGCTAGATTATCTGCAGTTAAGCATGTATTTAACATTCAATTCAGTCAGTAAGTATAGGGAAAACATGGTACTATTTGTGCTCATCAAATAGCCCCACACTTAGCTTTTTGCATTCCTGGGCAAAATAAGATGAAGCGAACAAAAACTCATAGCTGTAGTACTCCTGTCCGTATAACTTTGCTTGCACGCTTGCTTTCAGCTTCCATCCCCTATTCGGCAATCCCACTGCCCAGTGCCAACTGCTCATAAAGCGTGGTATTGTTTAGATGAAGAAGTCTCCAGGGGCTCTCAAGTTTAGTGTTTACACTCGCTCACCTGTGGGATTTTCGTTTCTCTCTGTCAAACAGCCCGGAAGATCCATAGCCTTGTCAAAGTTCTAAGAGCACTTCCTAGCATTCTGAGTATTCGTTCATCCAAAGGACTTCTTGGGTTATAATGAGAGGATGGCCTAGTGTTTGTGAGGTGGGAAAGGATGGTGGATGCTATAGTAGCTCTGGCCGATAATTCTTTTGGCTTCAGCCAAGCGCTTCTCCTTGAACCTTGTACTTCATGATGTTCTTTACTCCAAGTCTTTTCTTGGGTTCTTCCTTCTTTTTCTTCCTTCTTTTTTTTTTTAAAAAAAAAAAACCAAACCAACAGCTCTTTAGTTCTTTCTGTAGCTTTTCACGGGAGCACTCTACCGTAGCATTTTTCACAGCCTTCTTCAGTTCTCTTATCTACCCTATTCTGCTATAGCATACTTGTTTGGCTCAAGGGGTAACAATATGGAGATGATGATGCAATGCATTGTGTATGGAAATAATGGGTATGATAGGATTGCCTTTATCCTACGAACTTCAAACACAGATGCCAAATAGTCTATTGAAGAACTAAGACAAATCAAGGATCAAACAGAGGCTAGTAGACATGCACACAGAATAAAACAATTAGGCTTAATTCAATCCTTCCATTAGGGGTTCTTCCCTTTGAACTTCCTCATTGCCACTCTACCCCGCATCGATTGGCTAGCATCAATTTCCCAAGCCTAAAGGTTCAGTTCCTTAGGCCTTTGTGCTATGCTCAGTTATACACACATTCATTCCATTGCTACAAGATTCTATTCATGCTCTATCATGCAATTTGGAAAAAAATTCAGTTTTTCAGTATGTGCAAAAAGCTATATGCGGGGTGAAAATAGCGACAGATTATATCACAATCAATCCCCCCCATACACTTGAACGATGCAATGCCCATATTGTAATGGATAATAAACAAAAATCGGTAAATAACCGGGGGTGTAGGAAGGGGCTAGGCACAAATAAGTACAGCAAAAGTGACGGCACCACCATAGCATTCACAAAAGGACCCTAGGGCATACACCCGGGGTATTAGCAGAGTGTCATTAAAAAAAGAAAGCAATGGATTAACAGACTAAAAGAATGCTACGGGGCAGGGGGAGTCAGAGGAGGTGGATGGCTGCTTGTCGTGTCCTCTTCAGCGGATCCTCAACCCCCGTCACGAATGAAAATCCGGAGTGGGACTGAGAAAGGGAGACGGCAATTTGCGCACCTCGACGGTGGGCGACAGAGAACGTGTATGGATTGCTATGGATATTCTTCAATTCCAAGCGCAGCTGGTGAATCTGGTTTCGGTACCGGCGCAGGTGGTTGGTATCGGTCTCTAGGCGCCAGTAGAGGGGAGCATTGGCAACGATGTACGCCTTATCGTATACGAGGCGGGCACAGGGAACCCGAAGAGACGGAAGAGTAAGACGATGACGAGGAAGTGGGTGTGGCAGGTCCGGGCACTAGTGGTGGGTTATCTTGGTGGCGGTGGCGGACCGGACAGTGTGCTTGGTGAAGCCTCGTTGTCTTTAAAGCCCTCGGTATGTATGTTAGATGTTGTGGCAATGGAGGGAAGAGCAGAGGGTATGGGAGAAGGTGCGGGAGGACTGGAGGAGAAGAATAGGATGGATAGAGAAAAGGCAGAAATTGAATACAAAGCATCACGTCTCTTGGTACGGTAAGCTGAGTTGGCTTGTCACCGCCCCACCAGAGTGGCCCACTAAGCTACATGTTCGTACAAATGTTTACTAGAGATGTGAGACGCGTACCTGGCTAACTTTGGGCCTTTGCTGTGGTGTGGTACTGAGGCCTTGATGTCTAGCCTTATGCCATAGCATGATCCCTCCTGGACCTGTTCCTTCCTGCTGTGATGCTAAGGAACCGTGAAATTGGGCTGCCTCCCAGTAGCGCTTGCTTTAACGTCTTCAGCCGGACTTTGTGCCTATGACTTAGGGTGATCTCAGATTAATAGCTGTCTTGTCTCTTTCAACAGGTTTGACCAATAATGTTTAACTCTCTAACCGTTGACTCGAAAGCTGTTCCTTATCACTGGGTTTCTAAGGTCAACTACGCCATGCGAAGGTAAGGCATCGATAACAAAGGGTCCTGACCACCGGGACTTCAGCTTTCCTGGGAATAGTTTCAGACGGGAGTTGTACAACAGGACTTCTTGGCCAACTTCAAAAGTGCAGGGAATCAGTCGCTTGTCGTGCCATCACTTGACTTTTTCCTTGTAAAGCTTTGCATTTTCATATGCATTCGAACAGAATTCGTCCAGCTCATGCAGCTATAGTAGCCGTTTGTCACCTGCTGTGGCGGGGTCCATGTTCAATTGTCTTTATGCCCAATAGGCCTTATGTTCCACTTCAACCGGAGATGACGGGCTTTTCGAACACTAGTTGATATGGGAGACACCTAAGGGAGTTTTGTACGCAGGTTAGACGCCCACAAAGAATCATCGAGCTTGTCGGACTAGTCCTTTCAGTTCAGGTGAACCACCTTTTCCAAGATACGTTTGACTTCTCTGTTCGAGACCTCTGCTTGACCGTTTGATTGAGGGTGATAGGATAGGCTGTGGCGACTCGGTGCTTAACCCCATATTTGGCAAGCAAAGCTGCAATTTGTCGGTTGCAGAAATGGGACCCTTCGTCACAAATCAAGGCACCGGGGTGCCAAATTTCGTGAATATCTATTTCTTTAAAAACCTGCTCACGGCTCTGGAGTCATTTGCTGGTAAGGCGGTCACTTCGACCCATTTGGAAACATAGTCAACAGTGACTAGTATGTACTGGTTACCTCTTGACGGAGGGAAAGGACCCATAAAGTCGATCCCCCATACGTCGAACACTTCGACCTCCAGAATAGGGGTTAGCGGCATTTCATGCCTACGAGATATGTTTCCAGTCCTCTGGCAGTTGTCGCACTTGGATACAAATTGGTGGGTGTCTTTGAACAGGGTAGGCCAATAGAATCCAGACTGGAGCACCTTAGCTGCTGTTCGAACTCCTCCGTAATGTCACCCATAGGGGGATGAATGGCAGTGTCTCAGGATATCATCGGATTCGTCATCTGGTATGCAACATCGAAGCATCTGGTCCGGGCATTGCTTGAACAGGTATGGTTCGTCCTAGAAATACTTCCAGCTGTCATAAAGGAACTTTTTCTTTTGGTGATATGTTGAATCCGTTGGGACTTCTCCTGTGACCAAAAAGTTCGCGATGTCTACATACCATGGTATGTTGATGCATGCAACGGCGTAGAGTTGCTCATCCGGGAAAAATTCCTATATTAGGATGTTCAGCTTATCTGAGAAATGGCTTTCCAATCGCGAGAGATGGTCTGCCACTTGGTTTTCTGTCTCCTTTTTGTCGTGAACCTCCACGTTAAATTCTTGCAGTAGTAGGACCCATTTGATTAGTCGTGGCTTGGCATCCTTTTTCACCACTAGGTATTTTATGGCGAGTGGTCCGTGAAGACTATTACCTTGGCGCCTACTAGGTAAGACCGGAATTTTTCGAAAGCGAACACCACCGCCAACAACTCTTTTTCTTTCGTGGTGTAATTCATCTGGGCACTGGACAGAGTCTTGCTTGCATAGTGGATGGAGTAGAACATTTTATCATGTCTTTGAGCCGCATCTTTTGCTCCAACTATCGAGTCACGCGTCGCACATGAGTTCGAAAGGTAGGTTCCAATCGGGGCTGATATGATTGGGCGAGTAAGCTTCTTTTTAGGGTTTGGAACGCCTCCGGATAGGCTGCATCGAATTAAACGGGGTGTTAAGTTCAAGCAGTGCACATAACGGCTTGGTGATCTTGGAGAAGTCTTTGATGAAGCGTCAATAAAAACCAGCATGGCCCAGGAAGCTCCTAATTCCCTTGACTGTGGTAGGTGGCGGTAGTTGTGTTAGTTTTATATGTGTTTTGATGATGATTGACAATTGTAAACAAGTTCAAAGTTTTGTCTTAGTAAGTTGGAAAACTTACTGTCATGACAAAACTCGAGTTTTGAAACGTCTTGGCAGAAATATGCTCTATTTCGACAATCTGAGCAAAACTTGAGTTTTCTTTTCAAAACTCGAGTTTTGTGTATTGCGAGAGAGCACTGATTTTATGATCAAAAACGAAACTCGAGTTTGGCCGGTGAAACTCGAGTTTGGGTGTGGCCGAGAGCCTTTGAAGTTTCCAAGTTTCAAAACTCCCGGTTTTCAAAGAAAACCTTTGCCAGTTTTGAACTATTCAAAGAATTTCTCATATTTTGTGAAATAGTTCAAAACTTGAGTTTTGGGTTCAAAACTCGAGTTTTGATATGTTACTCGTGCACCTGATTTGCAACATATGAAAACCGCCACAGCCAACCAAAACCTCCAATCTTGATTTTCTCGGGTTTTCATTAAGTTTTCATTGAACATATGAAAACTCGAGTTTTGGAAGCAAAACTCGAGTTTTGGTCCGAAGAGCATCCAAGTTTTCACAATTGCAAAACCGCCGCTTTTGAAGCAAAACCGCCCGATTTTGATATGTTCGCGAGTTTTCGAGTTTTCATGTTTTAGGTGAAAACTCGAGTTTGGGAAGACAAACTCGAGTTTCGAACAACCCGAGAGCATCGTATTCTCTTGATTTGAAAACCTCCGAGTTTTGGATGAAAACCTCCGGTTTTAATGTTTTGGACTAAAACTACATTTTCATATCAATAGTCCAAAACTCGAGTTTTGGGCAAAACTCGAGTTTTGAGTTTTCCATCGAAAACCTGGTTTGAAGCATAAATCGCGATGTTGCTCTCGGAAGAAGCAAACTCGAGTTTGGATTTGGAAACTCGAGTTTGGTCTTGTGCACGCGATTGAAAACTCGAGTTTCGAAGAACAAAACTCGAGTTTTGATCGCCGATTTTGAAATTTGACTTACACGATTTTTCAAATCATTCTTGTTTAATCTTAATACTTCCCGGGATTATTCTCTACTATTCTTAGCTATGTTTAATGACTTTATTATTGAGTTTCAGATGGTTTAGAGAAAGATTTTGAAGTGTTAAAGCAAAAAGCAAAAAGTGGTTGAGAACATTAAATGCACTAGTCGAAAAGTTGCACAACTTTGGCTAATCCACCGCACACGTCGCAAAGCATTTAAGAATGTTTTCCACAATAAGAAACTGCATCTCTAACGGATTAATTCACGAGAAGGTCAACTCGGATTATTTGGCCACTGGTTTAAGAGAATATTAGAGAGAAAAGTGCCTAAGCCACCTCTCAACCTTGCGAGAACCTCTCCAACGGATCTTTTGGGATTGCAACGGTCATTTAATGATCTCTAAGTATAAATAGAGTTTCATTCAAGTCATCCCAATAACTACATCTGCTGAAAACGAAAATCATTCAAGTCTCACATTTATTTCTTCAGTTTTCATCTGTGTAGTATCTTGTGATACATAAGCTTCAGTGTTTAACATTATCTACTCTTTGTGAGAGTTTTCTACTTTTGAATCATTTATTGTAAAGAACCACAAGTCAGGGGACTTGGTGGTTGGGTTCATTGATTACAACTTGTAAGGGGGAGTGAGTTCTAGTGAGAGAACTATCTCTTGAGTACGAGTGTGTAATCCTTGATATAGTGGAAATCCCGCAGAGTCTAGAACTGGATGTAGGTCAAGTTGTTAGGACCGAAACGGTATAAATCCTTGTGTCCAAATTCTTCTTCCCTCACTTTGTTTACCTCTGTTTTATAGTTTCAAAACAGAGCATTTACTCAAAAGTTTTAAAATACCCAATTCACCCCCTCTTGGGTATATAGCTCCACTTACATTTGGTATCGAGCTAGGTCTTCTCAAAAGAGCTTAACATCTCGAGAAGGATCAAGTATGGAAGGTATCTTACGATGGAGCTTCCATCAACGGACCACCTTGATTTCAATGGAGAGCACTACTCATTCCGGAAAGCAAAGTTCAAAGTCTTTGTGAATGCTACGAGTATGGGTCATGGAGAGTATTTGAAAGAGGAGATTATGAGCCATCAACCGTTGAAGATGGAGTTAGAGTTCCTAAGCTAGAAGAAGAATATGATGAGAATGACGAAGAAATGTCACACTCAATAGCAAAGGCTGTCCTTACGCCTCAAAGTGCTCTAAGTCAACAAGAATACTTTCGTATTTGCACTCTACCTTCTGCAAAACATATGTGGGATGCTGGAGATAGCTCATGAAGGAACAGGGGAGTAAAGCAAAACGAGTCAACACTCTTATGACCGAATATGATCTTATGCGCATGAAGCCCGGTGAATCTATTGGCGAATTTCAATTGAGATTTACTCATCTGATAAATCAACTTGCTGCCTTGGGAAAAGAATATGATCAACCAGTTCAAGTAAGAAAAATCCTGAACATCCTTAACAAAGAATGGGAAGCAAAGGTCACGCCATTGAGGAAGCTAGAGGAGAATCAATGGCATCCGTGGTCGCTCTCTTCGGTAGTCTTTTTGAGTATGAGGCCAAGATCAAGTTCAAAAAGGGACTTGACGAAGTTCACAAAAAATAAGGGAATTGCTCTTAAAACTACCGAGAGAAGCAAAAGAATCGAGATAATGAAGATGAGAACGAAGACGAAGATGAGGAAATAGGCATGTTGGTCCGAAGATTCAAGAAATTTTACAAGAAGGACCAAGGTTACAAGAAACTATACAAGGGCAGCTCAAATATGAGGCAAAGAAGCCAATCATTTGCTACGAATGTCAAAAGCCTGGCCACATCAAGTCTGAATGCCCTCAGCTGAACAACAAAGACAAAGAAAAGAAGAAGTTCAGCAAATACAAGAAGAAAGCTTATGTCTCCGGCATCGGGGTGGTAGTTCATCGATGAAGATGATGAGGATGAGGAAGAGAAAGCAAATATATGCCTAGTTCTTTGAAGAAGAAGAGCAACATACTAACCTTGAAGAGGTATATGATTGCAAACCTCCTTATGATGATTTATTTGCTGAGTATATGGGTTTGTGCAATCTGAATTTGAAAAACTTGCTGAAAAATATTTCAAGTTGAAAAACGAGGAATATTACTCTTGAATTTCAAGTTGAAAAACTTTCTTCCACCGAACATCTTGCCCGTGAAAATTGTCGATCTTGAGAAAAAGAACCTACATCTTACAAAAGCACTTGAGAAATTCACTAGAGGAAGTGAGATGCTCAATGTCATTTTAAAACAACAAAGATTTATAAATGACAGATCAGGAATTGGTTATAAGCTAGATTTTGATAAAAAGAAAGGAAGGAAGAAGCATGGTGAAAAGTCTTATATGAACTATTTTACAAAATCGGTTCATACTTCGAATCCTTTTGCTCATTGCAATTATTGTAATAGGAAAGGTCATACCACATCTTCTTGTTTTCACAAAAAGGAAAGGAAGGTTAAACCTTCGAGGAAATTATCAATGGGTACCCAAAGGAACTTATGTTCCTAAGGTGCAATCTAACCCCAAAGGACCCAAGAAAAGATAGGTACCTAAGACTTGATCTTTTGTGAGTTGCAGGTATGTCTAAGAGCATCAAAGCCAAACAAATGGTACATTGACGGTGGATGTTCTAGACACATGACGGAGATCAATCCAAATTTGTCTCAATCAAGCCTAAGGATGGTGGCAAGGTGACCTTTGGAGGAGATCAATCGGAAAGATTCTTGGAATTGGTGAAATTGGGAACAATGAAGGACCACTCATCAAAGATGTCTATCTTGTGGAAGGACTTTGCCATAATCTCCTCGATGTGAGTCAAAGCACCGATAAGGGTAACTTAGTTATCTTTGATTCGAGGAATGTTTGATTGTGAAAAAGGATTTTCTCCCTTTAGAAAATTTGAAATCAAAAGCGTTATTTAGAGCTACTAGAGATGGCAATTGTTATACTCTTAACCTCTCTAGCAATGCTAAAATTTCAAAACATGTTTCGTAAGCAATTTGAATGAAAGTTGGGCGTGGCATAAGCGATTAGCTCATGTCAACATGTCTCAACTTGACAAGTTGCTCAAAAAGGATTTGGTGATTGGTGTTCCCAAACTTAATTTTAAAAATGACTTGATTTGTGAAGCATGTCAAAAAGGAAAACAAACCAAATCATCTTTCAAACCGAAAAATGAAATCTCAACCAATAGACCATTACAATTACTACATATGGATCTCATTGGTCCGGCAGGAGGAGGAGCCTTGGTGGTAATTTGTATACTTTGGTTATTGTAGATGATTTCTCAAGATTCTGTTGGACCATATTTTTATCATCAAAAGATGAAACATTTGATCAATTTGTTGTGTTTGCCAAAAAGGTCCAGAGCGAGAAGGTGTATCTATTTCAGGTATAAGGACTGATCATGGAGGAGAATTTGAGAATCATGCATTCGAAGAATTCTGTGATGCTCATGGAATAGATCACAACTTCTCTGCGCCTAGAACTCCACAACAGAATGGAGTTGTTGAAAGGAAAAATTGTGTGTTAACCGAGATGGCGAGCAATGTTAAATGAGAATCGGACCTCTCAAGTCTTACGGGCTGATGCAATGGGGTTGCATGCTATATATCAAATCGTGCATACCTCCGGAAGAAGTTAAACAAGACACCATACGAAATGTATAAAAAGGAAGGAAACTAAATCTTGCTCATCTACACGTATTTGGTTGTAAGTGCTATGTGCATAATAATGGTAAGGATAATTTGGGTAAGTTTGATGCTAAAGGCGATATAGGTATATTTCTCGGATACTCCAATAGAAGTAGAGCCTATAGAGTTTTCAATACTAGAACTCAAGTGGTTGAAGAATCTATTCATGTTGTGTTTAGTGAAAGTAAGTCGATAAACCTTTGGATGAGGAAGAGGAAAAAGTTTTCAAAAACCAATTCTTTTCAAAAACTACTCCTTCTTCTACCGAAAGTTCGAGAAAATGTTTTTGAGGCTGATCCCCAAAATCCTATTGAAAATCTAGATCAGTCTCAGGCTAGAGCTTGGAGATTTATAAGAAATCACCCTTTAGACCAAGTTATAGGTGATGTAAATCAAGGAGTAAGAACTAGAAATAGCACTTTAAATGAAGTTACATTTTCTGCATTCATTTCCCATATAAAACCCTCTAAAATAGATGAAGCCCTTTCAGACAATGATTGGGTGATAGCTATGCAAGAGGAGTTACATCAATTTGACATAAATCAAGTTTGGGACTTGGTGCCTCGACCCAAGGACCATCCTAGTTATTGGGACAAAATGGGTATTTAAGAACAAACGAGATGAGTCTGCAATCATTGTCCGTAATAAGGCAAGATTGGTTGCAAAGGATACAACCAAGAGAAAGGTATAGACTATGAAGAGACTTATGCTCCAAGGTAGCAAGATTGGAAGCTATAAGAGTTCTTCTAGCCTTTGCATGTGTTAAAGGTTTCAAACTTTTTCAAATGGATGTTAAAAGTGCATTTTTAAATGGTTTTATACAAGAGGAGGTTTATGTTGAGCAACCTCCTGGTTTTGAAAATGGGCAACATCCTGATCATGTGTACCATCTTAAAAAGGCTTTGTATGGTCTCAAGCAAGCACCTAGAGCTTGGTATGAGAGATTAAGTCAATTTCTTCTTGATCAAGGATTTATCGGAGGCAAAGTGACACAACACGTTCATTAAAAGAAATAAGTTAAATGAAATTTTGATTGTGCAAATTTATGTTGATGACATAATCTTTGGTGCCACTAATGATGTTTTGTGTGAAGAATTTGCAAAGACTATGTAGGGGGAATTTGAGATGTCCATGATGGGAGAGCTCAATTACTTTCTTGGGCTGCAAATCAAGCAAAGGAAAGATGGAATCTTCATCTCCCAAACAAAGTATCTCAATGACCTGCTAAAGAAGTTTGGAATGGACAATTGCAATGGAGGTGACACACCAATGAGCACAACTACCTCATTGGATGCTTGATGAAGAGGGTAAAGATTTCAACATCACAAAGTATAGAGGAATGATTGGATCATTACTCTATCTAACCGCAAAACCGTCCGGACATCCAATTCGGTGTTGGAATGTGTGCAAGGTTCCAATCTGCTCCCAAGGAGTCTCACGAACATGTGAAGAGAATCTTCGGATATCTTCTTGACACAAGGACACTTGGACTATGGTTTCCCAAAGGTCAACTTTGAACACTTGGTGGCGTATTCGATTCAGACCATGCCGGCTACAAAACTAATAGGAAGAGCACAAGTGGCCAATGTGAGTTCTTTGGCAATTCACTTGTGTCTTGGTTCACAAGAAACAAACAAGTGTAGCCGTATCATCAACTCAAAGCTGAATATGTGGCCGCATCAAGTTGTTGTGCTCAAGTGCTATGGCTTAAGCAACAACTTGCTGACTTGGGAGTCAATCTGAAGGAAATCCCAATATTGTGTGACAACACAAGCACAATAAGCTTGGCCAAGAATCCAGTTCAACACACTCGGACCAAGCATATTGATGTGAGGCATCATTTTATAAGGGATCATGTTCAGAAAAGAGATGTCAAAGTAATGTTCATCCCAACACATCTCCAACTTGTTGATATCTTCACAAAGCCATTGGCTAAGGAACCATTCAATTTCATAAGAAGAGAATTGGGAATGGTAAATCCCAATGAGCTGTAAGATTATCTCTCACCCAATGTTAGTTTAAGTTTTGATGATTGATTGTTACTAACTTAAGCATCGGAGTGTCTAGCTATGTTTTATGCAGGATGTATTTACAAAATCAGAACTTTTGCTGATAAGAATTGAAAACTCGAGTTTTGATGAAAACTCGAGTTTTGGATGAAGTATCGGGAGAGAGAAGCGGACTTAAGTTGTGAAGGCGCTCTAAACTCGAGTTTGAAAATTGGAAACTCGAGTTTCCACCCAGGCAAGAGCAACTCAAGGTTTTGAAGAATGAAAACTCGAGTTTTGTAAGTAAAACTCGAGTTTTGGTCATGAGGTTTCAAAAGTTCACTTTACACTTTTGAAGTCCAGGTAAGCCTTTATTCTTCAAAACTCTCTTTCAAACTCAAGTTTAGCCCTAAGTTTTCTTCTCTTCTCTCGTCCCCATTTCCTAAATCTTTCAGATCTCACTCCTACCCATCACATTTCTTCATCAAACCCTAAAATGACCTCGTCTAACTCCTCGAATCAACTCATATTGCTCCTAGCCCTAATGAACGTTCAAAGAGGATCAAAACTCGCTCAACCGGACTTCGTTTTGGCATTGATCGATCAATCAAGGGTGTTCAAGGAAATTTCTTCTTCTAAGTCGCCTAATCATAAAACTAAAGGAATTTCTATAGACGACGGTCCGGAGGCTCGTTCCAAAAGGAAGCATGTTCCTAAGATTTTCTGAAGGGAAAGGAAAAGCCAAGTCAACGATCATCCCAAAAGCTCCCACGGCCAAGAGGTCTAAGGTTGCTTTTCAAACGAGAAAGGTCACGGGTCCTCCAAACCACCAGTGGAAAAGAACACGAGAAGGAGCCTTCAATAATGGCTAATGCAATAGAGGACATATCTGACCATTCGAACCTCCAAATGGTTTCTCTCTTGATCGACTTTCATGGCCAACGAAGATCTTTGAGAGGTTTAGAGACACTTACCTCAACCGTGCCTTGTCCTATTGTCTCGGTCAATGCTGGGTAAGCTCAAAGAAGATTTCAATATCGATCTATCCCCTTGGTTGTCCCAATATGAATCTTTTATTTCCATTTCGCTCCATTCACACCTAGCATTGTTAAAATATTCTATTTTAACATGATTTACGATAATGTCTTGGATTCGAGGGAAACTTAATTGAAGAAAGGGTGATCACATCTCACAAAGGGTAACATTCACTATTTCGCCTCTGTGATCAACTCGTCCTTAAGCTCACAAATCCCCCATCTCGTATCTCCCATCAAACTCGAGTAATCGAGAAATTTTGGGTTACTCGCCTCACAAGCTATTTCCGAGAAAATCGGACCTACACTCTTTCTTTTCAACCTCCCGACATGTCCTCAATAAATCGAATTCTCTGGTATATCTATTCGAGGAATTTCATCCGAAGGGTGGAAGTTACACTCACTTTGCCCAAAAAGACTATCCATTGTTTGCGGCCTTTGTGAAATGCGGACTCCACTTTAACCTTTGGGACTGGATTTTTCGGAGATGATTAAGTTTAGGTTTGCTTCACGCTGACCATCACATATCCCATATCCTCTCTCGATTTCGGTGATTCTATTCTACCACAAGATATGGCATCTTGGTCCCCGAGACTCCTCAAATCACTGCGAATTTGGAAAAAGTCAATTAAACTATATGAAGCTTCGGTTGGAGACGAAGGGTCGAGATCAATCTTATGCTCCGACTAGATCTCACACCGAGCTACACATTCAAGGGCTCCCCGAGGCTCAATATGCTCCTACTCACCCGCCATTGCCCACTGCTTTTGAGAGTGTAAGGTCAATTGTAGATGCTGCCATTGCTTCTCTATCCCTTCGATTAGAGTCTGAAATTGGGAAGCTAGTATCTGATATCAGAGATGGGAATCATGAAATGGTAGATGCACAAGAAGCTATGAAAGGTCGAGATAGATGCACTCAAAGCTCGGGCTGTGACAAACAAAGATGAAATTTTTGACCAACTCATCGATCTTGACAATAAGCTATCTACTACCCCGAACACCGCCATCAATGCCCGCGACAAGGTTGAGCAAGTCATCAAGCATCTTAGCATTAGATCCTCTTCACCCTTTGGTTGTTCTCTTTGGTCCATCCTTTTCTTCTCCCAAACCGAACCGACTCACCCTCTTCTCCTTCTTTCACCTTCCATAACCCTCTCTACTCCTCATCATCTCCAGTATCTTTGTCCACTCCCTCCACTGTCATTCTCCCTTCACCTTCTTCTCCATCCATAGTTGTGCTACCTTCCCCTTCCACTCCCTCTACTGAGATTCTTCATCTTCACTCCTCCTCTTAGGCACTCCTGCTCTTTGTGTTCCTCAATCTCAATACCCACGATCCTCCCCAATTTGAAGATGACAAAGGGGGGAGAGAAAGCGAACTAGAAGAGAATTTGAGTAGAGACTTGAACTTTTGCTGATTAATTTCCTGTTGGTTTCCATTTTCTGTTAGTTAGGATTCTTATGGTTGTGTAATTCTATTATGAATGACATGTTCTATCTTAATTAATACTTCTGTTGTTTGTCTCTGATTACATCCGATTCACACTCTTAGTATCTTTTAATGAACATATGTCAAACTTCGAAAATGAAACACATTCTTTTAAATTTCTCAAATTCTTGGAAGTATTAGTTTACAAGTGTTGTCATCATCAAAAAGGGGAGAATGTTAGTTCTATATGTGTTTTGATGATGATTGACAATTGTAAACAAGTTCAAAGTTTTGTCTTAGTAAGTTGGAAAACTTACTGTCATGACAAAACTCGAGTTTTGAAACGTCTTGCGAAATATGCTCTATTTCGACAATCCCGAGCAAAACTTGAGTTTTCTTTTCAAAACTCGAGTTTTGTGTATTGCGAGAGCACACGATTTTATGATCAAAAACGAAACTCGAGTTTGGCCGGTGAAACTCGAGTTTGGGTGTGGCCGAGCCTTTGAAGTTTCCAAGTTTCAAAACTCCCGGTTTTCAAAGAGCACCGCCAGTTTTGAACTATTCAAAGAATTTCTCATATTTTGTGAAATAGTTCAAAACTCGAGTTTTGGGTTCAAAACTCGAGTTTTGATATGTTACTCGTGCACGATTTGCAACATATGAAAACCGCCGGTTTTGAACCAAAACCTCTAGTCTTCGGTTTTCTCAGGTTTTCATTAAGTTTTCATTGAACATATGAAAACTCGAGTTTTGGAAGCAAAACTCGAGTTTTGGTCTGGCAGAGAGCATCCAAGTTTTCACAATTGCAAAACCGCCGAGTTTGAAGCAAAACCGCCGATTTGATATGTTCGCGAGGTTTTCGAGTTTTCATGTTTTAGGTGAAAACTCGAGTTTGGGAAGACAAACTCGAGTTTCGAACAACCCGAGAGCATCGAGTATTCTCTTGATTTGAAAACCTCCGAGTTTTGGATGAAAACCTCCGGTTTTGATGTTTTGGACTAAAACTACATTTTCATATCAATAGTCCAAAACTCGAGTTTTGGGCAAAACTCGAGTTTTGAGTTTTCCATCGAAAAACTGGTTTGAAGCATAAATCGCGATGTTGCTCTCTGGAAGAAGCAAACTCGAGTTTGGATTTGGAAACTCGAGTTTGGTCTTGTGCACGATTGAAAACTCGAGTTTGAAGAACAAAACTCGAGTTTTGATCGGCTGATTTTGAAATTTGACTTACACGATTTTTCAAATCATTCTTGTTTAATCTTAATACTTCCCGGATTATTCTCTACTATTCTTAGCTATGTTTAATGACTTTATTATTGAGTTTCGGATGGTTTAGAGAAAGATTTTGAAGTGTTAAAGCAAAAAGCAAAAAGTGGTTGAGAACATTAAATGCACTAGTCGAAAAGTTGCACAACTTTGGCTAATCCACACGCACACGTCTGCAAAGCATTTAAGAATGTTTTCCACAATAAGAAACTGCATCTCTAACGGATTAATTCACAGAAGGTCAACTCAGATTATTTGGCCAGCTGGTTTAAGAGAATATTAGAGAGAGAAAGTGCCTAAGCCACCTCTCAACCTTGGCAGAACCTCTCCAACGGATCTTTTGGGATTGCAACGGTCATTTAATGATCTCTAAGTATAAATAGAGTTGCATTCAAGTCATCCCAATAACTACATCTGCCAAAACGAAAATCATTCAAGTCTCACATTTATTTCTTCGGTTTTCATCTGTGTAGTATCTTGTGATACATAAGCTTCAGTGTTTAACATTATCTACTCTTTGTGAGAGTTTTCTACTTTTGAATCATTTATTGTAAAGAACCACAAGTCAGGGGACTTGGTGGTTGGGTTCATTGATTACAACTTGTAAGGGGGAGTGAGTTCTAGTGAGAGAACTATCTCTTGAGTACAGAGTGTGTAATCCTTGATATAGTGGAAATCCCAGCACGTGTCTGAATCACTCCCTTGCCACTTATATTTAGTGTGAGTTCTCCTTCATTTACATCCATTAATGTTTGTCCCAGGGCTAAGAATGGCCGTCCCAGAATAATTGACGCCTCTTGTACACCAGTTTGATCATGTATAATGAAATCCACGGGTAAAACCATTGTTCCGACTTGCATCAGGACGTTGTGGCTTTCACTGGTTGGGTAGATCATTGTTCTGTCTATCAATTGAAAGCCTACTATAGCATTTTGCTCGTTCTGGTGGTCATTGTTGAAAACCTGGTCTTGGCATTATATTCACTTGAGATCTCGGATCACATATTGCCCTTATGGTGGTGTGATCGTTACTATGCATGGAATTTCCAGGAGATCAGCCTCTTGTAGTTTATCTGTTCTTCCTGGCTGGCACGAATTGCTTGACGTCTGAGTTAAGGGAATGATCTCAAGTCTCAACCGTTTTTTCTTTGGGGATATGGTGTCCTTGAGGAACTTCACATAGCTGGGCATCTTTTTCCCTACTGCTACCGGCGCCATGTGAATGTGGGATCGCTGCATGAGCTCTAAGAATTTTCGCTAGGCTTTGGAGATTAGTCTGGTGGCTTCGTTATGTGCGATCAACTCAGTAGTGTCATCCCCCAGCATCCTTGGTGTGTGCTTGTTTATCATTTCTGATGGTGAACATGATGTAGCATCATTCGATAAGCTACCTGGATGCGATGTTACCTCTTGCTTGTTACTCTTGGTGGCTGCAATTGTTATGCTATGAGGTAGGGGTCCTGGGCATTCCTAAGTGAGAGCTGCAATTTGACCAGTTTGCTCTTCTAACTTCTGAAGTGTGAGCTGTTGACTTAGCATTTCTGAGTTGTTTCTTGCTATGTAGACCCCAAGAATAGCAGTAGGATGCCTTCTCAGATTAGCGTGCGTGCCATCTTTCAGGCAGTTGTTGCAAGTTAATGGATTTTGGAGATCGGCCTGTACGACGGGACTGAATAGTCCTTCAAGAGCATTGGTTAAAGCTATCACCTGGGTTGTAAGGATCATTAATACATCCTTCGTGCTAATACTTGCGACTTCCTTGTATGGGATCCTGCTACTGTCAGTCCATTGAAAACCCTGTGCTGTTAGTGTTTCCAACAATTGGCATTCCTAAAGCCTACAATAATAGGTCAAGCCGTGCACGGGCTGCCTAGCAAACACTGTTTTTCAGAGGTCTAACCCCAACTCCTTGCCCAATGCCGAGGCCCACAGATCTAGCCCTTAACTTCCGTTAACCGACTAGTAATTAAAACACCAATACGCAAACCAAATTTATTGAATTAAGAACTTGCAACTGGGTTCATTCAACACTTAAAGACTCATCCTCGTCCAGCCATATAAAGTTCAGTTCATGACTGATGAGGGACACACAAAACAGACACTAACAGAATGACCCATGATCGAGAAAACAAAGGTAAAAAGAAAGGAAAACAGAAAGCTTGATGGAATTTCCGACGGCGTGGTCGAGGTCCTGTCACGTCACCACTCCACGTCTTCTTCATTCCGTCGTGCTTTACGGGGAAGGATCTTTGGGTTGTCTGAAATCTCGTGCTCTTGTGAAATCTCTCACTCTTCTCTCGAGTCTGCCGAAAGATAGAATGCGGTTCTGGGCTCTCGACTCTCTTAGGGTTGCGCTATTCTTGTTTCCTTTTATAATCAAGCTTTTTCTTGCGGCGTAAGTTACGACAAGCTAGGCCTTTCCTAATCCGTCCGGATCTATCATATCTTCTGATTCGAGTAGATTGCTTCTGTTGATTCTGCGGGATTCTTCAAATCTTTTAGTTTCGATCCTCCGCATTTTCTATTCCGTCACGTCAGCAACCTATCTGTTAATATCGCCCTTTATTTTATTCCTGAAATCATCTAGGTAAAAAGGTCAGCAAACATTTTGCATAGCATTGCGTCCTCTACTTTGCTATAGCATTCGGGATGCCTTGTATTGCACTTCAAATCGTTGTCGAGAATGCTATAGCATCGTATCGCCCCCTATATACGATTTCCCTTAAAAACAAAGTAAATTGTTCCATTTTTAGCACATGCAAATGATTTCTACTCTTTGTCCCTATATCATGAATGTATGCCTTTTTGCTTAGATTATCTACAGTTAAGCATGTATTTAACATTCAATTCAGTCAGTAAGTATAGGGAAAACATGGTACTATTTGTGCTCATAATCATCCATCTCCCTATCTCTGTTATGAGCCCATTTGAGTTAATGATGGAAGAAGTGACTTATTTTCAATCTGACTTTTGCAGAAGTAAGATAGGATAAAAGTCAAATTGTAAATGTGATTTGTGTTCGGATTGACGGTGTCAAAAATGGTTTTTTTTCCAAACTGAAATATGTTTCTATGATTATTTGAAAAGTCAGTTGAGATAGAAAATGACATGAATCTTATTGAATATTACACAGATACACACAATATATATATAAACACACACACTCACACACACACACATTTTAGTTGTATATATTATGATAATTAATGATAACGGTTTAAGTTTAAATTTGATAAAAAAAAAAAAAAAAGTTAAATTATTATAAAAAATTATAATGAAGAATTAAGTTAAATTTGATTTAAAAAAATTGTAAAAATTTTATTAAAAAAGGCAATTTCTCTCGATCATCTCCTTCTTTTTCACTATTCCCTTGTTCTTTCCTTGTGTCACTTCTTTCCTTCCTTCTCACTCTCTATTTTTCTCTGTTTTCTCTTCTTCCTTTTCATATTCTTCTTCTTCTTCCACTTCCAAAGACCCATTTGGCCAAAAAAGTCATAAAATGTTAACTGGATTAACGCTTCTATCCAAACCAAAAATCTCCAGATCACCAAAAATCGTCGGAGAGGGAGAGTCCGATGAGACCAATACCGTCATCTAAAACCAAAGGACCGGCGTCATCGAAAATCATTCCAAAGAGGGAGAGTTTGATGAGAAGGTGTGAGAATTTTAACTTCCCATTAAATGCTAAACATCAGGTCAACCCTTTGCCAATACTCGACTGAACAACTTACGTGAAAAATGAGCTTTTCTGGGAGAAGCTCATTCACTCAGAATCTAACACAAACACCTTCATTGGAGTTTTTTCCCACTAAGCTTTTTTCCTTCTTCCATTGGGCTTTTTTCTCTTCAACTCGGCAACAATGCTTACCTAAACGAGCTGTATGTTTTTATTATGTCCCTGGATGCAACTCTTATGTTTTCCCCTTTCAAATTCCAAAAAATAAACAAAGGAAGGGACAGGACAGGGAATAAAAAATGTCGTCTCATGTTCTATCTTGTGTCCTATCACAAGGGTGCTTGGATCCCATGAATATCCCTGCTTTAGATTATACAAAATTTTAAAACCAATCCCATATTTTCTAGTATTGATAGTTTAATAAAAATACTTTCTTGATGGGCCTTGGGCCCTATTACCCCTGCCTAGTTCAAATTAATAAAATACTTCTCCAGTCTTCAATATAAGACAAAATATATTTGAGGGTTGATCTTAATCCTTAATAATCTAAGATATAGTTTTCATATTTGTTAATATTTTCTAATTTACCCATATTAATACTCCATCAACAATAATCCAAGAGAGGAGAAAATGAGGGGATTAAGAAAGATGACTATGGTATTTTAGAAAATATAATATCTTATTAACTAACTCAACTAACTTCTTTAATCTAATTAAATTAGGTAAGTATATCATATATTAAGGACCAGATGAATACCGTAAAAAAATATATATATATTTTTTTTAACTCTGCTTCACTAGCAAAAATATATTTTCCAACACACCATGAGCTACAAATTAAATATGCTATGCTTTTTCCTTTTTTTTTTTTTTTTTTTTTTTTTTGAGTTGTAAAGTGCACTTGACACCATAATGTTCTCTTGGGCACAAAAATGCACAACATTTTTTAAGCAAATAACAAATGTATATTTATAAACTACTTTAAATGTCTGTTACTTTTTTGTTGTTGGTTGGATCTCATCTAGTATCAAAAGTCTATAATGTGCCATATCATTTGTATGCTGGCCAATCAGAACACAACACCGCCCTCAAAAAATAGCAAGTCAATAGGCTTAGAAAACTAGTATTACCTTTAGTCCTAAACATAAGACACAATTAAATTTTTTTTTTAAAAGATTGTAGAGGCTAAATAAATTACTTTAAAGTATTTATGCTTATTATTTTTCTCTAAAATAATTTGTCTAACTTATAAAATAAAATATAATCTAATCTAATGCTACATAACATATCATATGATAAAGTAACTTATTTAGCTTCTTTAATCTCTTCAAAAAAGTCAAATAAATCTTATAGTAAGGATAAGAGGGAGTACCACATATAAGCTTCATAAGCCTGATTGAATCAGTCTCAAAATCCTTCACCTCTAGTATCTCACATCTTGACCTCTTTAGAATTACCCTTATCATCTATATAATATCTTTTGAACTAGAATGCACCATCATTGATTCCTCATTGAACATTTCCGTAGCCACTGGTGGTCCCCATCATGTTCATTGAAGGGGAGAGAAAGAAAAGAAGAAGATTTGATAAAAATGATTAAAATAAGGGTTAAGGTGCATATTGGTCAACGAACTATTACTCGAGGAGCATCTGGTACAAACATTAATTGAGGGTACCTTAATTATCAATCAACAATTAAAAAGTGAAAAAAAGTACCAAATAACAATTAAAAAAACAACTATCACAATTACGTTAAAATATGAGGCATTGGAGGAAGATGGTGGTGGAAACACTGGAGAAAAGAGTGGTTATGCCTTCTTGTTGGATAAGGCAAACACCAACAGATATGTGACCCATACGAACAGGCATTGTGGCAGCGACAGCTGTTGCCTATGGCATCGAAAGGACGGAACCAGGGTGTAAGGCGCGTGCCGGTTGGAAGCTGTGGACTGCTAGATTTGGTTTTGGTGCATGATTCTCGCCTTGAAGCTGCATATGTACCTTGATGAGTTCAAGAGGGTGAGTGGAACACCCAACAACAATGGAAGCTTTAGAGATGCTGATGTCGCCGACACTGTGATAGTTAATGGAAGACGGAGACATCAAGATAGTGACGAGGTAGTTTAACGGTATTGTGTTTTTGTTTCACTGTGTTTTTTTTTCACTTTTTAATTATTGATTGATAATTAAGGTACCCTCAATTAATGTTTGTGCCAAATGCTCCTTGGGTAATAGTTTGTTGACCAATCTGCACCTAACCCTTAAAATAATTTATCACATTAAATTTTAGAAGCATTATTTTTAAATAACCGATAAGCTAATATCTAAAGATAAAACTAAGTGAGGAGTTAGTTGTCTTCTTATAGGAGAGAGTATAAATGATGTGGCATATTGTGAACACCTAGACACTAGGTGGGACTCACAAAAAGTAACAGACATTTAGTGAAAAGACCCTTTCTCACAAAATAACAATTAACCATGATGTTTTCTTAAAATTGGATTAGCAGGTAATTATAGAAAACCTTTTTTCTTTTCAATACACACACCTCGGGGTCCAGGGTACAAATTGTAAGAACCGGCTGAACCCAAGAGGGGGGTGAATTGGGTGAAGTATAAAAATTTAGGAACTTTGAAAATCTTTTTGCAATGAGTTTGTATGACAAGAAAGAGTTATAAAACAATAGATAGTCATTCAAACATATATCTTTGGAAATATAAGAGATAAGGGAAGAGAATATGCAAATCGAGATTTATCCTGGTTCGGTCCAATCCTTGGCCTACGTCCAGTCCTCAAGCTCCACTTGAGATTTTCAATCCACTATCCTCTTGTTTAATCCGGGCACAAGAGAAGCCTTTACAAACCACAAGTTCACCCGAGGCACTTGTGAAGCCAAATCTCTCACCGAGATACTCCCCTTACACAATGTAAGGTTACAATGTGTTTCTCTCAAGATCACCCAATCTTGAGTAACTCTCGAAAGAATAGAATGATTACAATAAATCTTCTCTCTTAGAAGGGAATAGATAAACACGAGGATCAAATACAAATCACTTCACTCTCTAAGTTATCTGAACATGAAAAACAGTGCAAATGATATGAGAGCGAGTATCGGCATGTTGGAAGTGTAAGCTTATTTCTCCACGTTTTTTACGCTTGAATATGTCCTCTTTTATAGGTAGGGAACTTCATATGACCGTTGCTTGATGAATCCAACCGTTGTAGGTGATTAGCTTAAGGTCTGGTCATCTTCTTTCTTTAAACTTCGCTAATCCAGGTGTTAATTTGATCTGGTGTGATTCTCGAGAATTTGCCCGTTGGAGATTACTTTGCTTGTTGTAGTAAGCATTCTTTAACGTTCGAAAGGCGTGCTCGGATGAATTAGGCGAGTAGGTGGATTTGCGAGGTGCATTAAATGCACCAACACTTTTTGCTTTATGGCTTTGACCTTCAATAATCTTCATTTGATCTTAATGAAATTCACTCAACAACTTGTTAAACATAGCTAGGAATATGAATGAATGAATTATGGAAGCAATAAGATCAAACAACAATGATTTGCAAATTCGTATAATTCAAAAATTAGTTTTTACCGTTGTATACTGGAGTAAGTTCATGCTTACTGGAGTATGGCACTGTATACAAGTGTCCATACTGCAAAGATCCAATGGGATCTTTGGAGTATGCACCTTTCGAGGCAAACCAACGTGTTTTGTGTTTGAAAGACAACACCTATCTTGGAGTATACGCTCCTTTACCTGGAGTAAGCAACTTTGTTTGAAAAATCCTTTTGCTCTCGGAAGTCCAATACTTGAGTATGGATCTTGCTTACTCGGAGTATAGCATACTTTCACTTACATACTCCATAAAGGTGGAAGTATTGACTTAGCTTGAAAATCTTGGTTGCTTTAAAAGTCCAATACTTGAGTGTGGATCTTGCTTACTGGAGTATAGCATACTTTCACTTACATACTCCAGTAAAGGTGGAAGTATTGACTTAGCTTGAAAATCTTGGTTGCTTTCTGGAAGTCCAATACTTGAGTATGGATCTTGCTTACTGGAGTATAGCATACTTTCACTTACATACTTCAGTAAAGGTGGAAGTATTGACTTAGCTTGAAATTATCTGTCAACTTTTGAGGGCCATATCTCCCTGGTATGAACTCCGTTTTGGTCCATTCAACTCTTGATGGAAAGCTCTTTGAGTCTATTTGCATATGCCACTGATTTTAGCTCAATCGGATTTGTAGTTTGTGAGATACACTCAAAACATTGAAGGTGGGTCTGGACTATGACGTTGATTCTTGTGGAAACTTGTAAAAATCATAGCTCCTTGATCTTGACACCTTTGGACTTGATTTATATATCAAAATGATGCTTTAGATGTCTAGTTTCAAATTCCACTAGTTTTACTTCAATCCGATCTCCGGTTTGGAAGATATCATCAAATTACGGACCTCGCCCGTGCTGAACGTGAAACGAGTTCTTTGAAGAGCTGATCACGCTGCATACTCGAGTTTTCCTTGTCCAGAGACGCCAGAGGTGAGTTTTCACTTGCATACTCGAGTATTCACTTGCATACTCGAGTATTGAGTCCCAAACTCGAGTTTTCTCATCCTGAAGCTGATTTTTACTGATTTTAACTTCAAATTTAGCTATTCCAACTTCCATATGACCTTGGAAACCTCTAGCATCAATCTTAGAACTTGAATAATGATATCTTCACTTCATACAACAAGTTCTTCTTTCTTTCTTCTCTTGATCATTCTCCATAACTCTAACTCTTTCTTTCTTCTCTTCTCTTGATCATTCTTTATCATTCATCTTGGATTAATCTACATTAAATACGTAGTTAGTCAATGTAGGAGATAACTATATTACTCAATCTTTTTGCTTTTAATAATGACATTTATATAAGACATCATCAAAACTAATCATAACTAACACAAATTTTGCCCACAAACCTACTACAGGAAATTCATAACTCAGGGCACAATTATCGAATAGGAGGTTTTATAGCCCACAAGTCATACAACACGAATCCCCACAACAAAGGTCCTCACAAAACAATGTTTGCACAAGATAGGAAAGTGGATCCACTATAATTTGATAGTATATAAAATAAGGCCTTCGGATAATCAATAGTCATCCAAAAGTGATTAATGTAGTATTTCAAAAATATGAGGGCCCTACGGTGGCAATATATAAATTAATACAACACTAATACCAAAAAGAGGCCTACGAGTTCACAACGTCTATGCCTTTGGCTGCTTTCCTTGTCCTCTAGGAGAGTTAGAGGTCTCGTCGAAAAAATTTAATAATGACGGGGTGAGACATAAAGTCCTCGTAATCGAAATTAATTTATTAAATATGTAAGAGAGGATTGCAAGTCGAGAAGCGGGTTTATTATCGTAATTAAAATATCAATAATAATTAAATAATACATAATAATTAACAATATTTAAAACCATCTCCACTCATCCATCCTTCTCCTCCTTATATCTTCTAGACGTGGTACAGCCTATCAGTGCTAGTATACCCGGCCAAGGTTAGCTAGTCACTTCAAGAATACTGTCCCCTCCCATGTCACCACCAATATACCGTAACAGAAGGTATTCGCCCAAAACACTCAACTCAAATTTTGGGCCGGGAATGAGAGAGCCATGGGCACAATTTCACCCTTAATCTCTTCCACACAAATCCAACATATCCCACAACAAAATAAATAAGATAAATAATTTAACACTAAAATTTTCATCAACATTTTACTAAATTATTATCCCATATATATCATCTCACAACCGTCACAACAATAACAACCCCAATAATAATATTTACTTAAATACACATATTGAAAAATACACTGCTTCACTGAAATAATTTTATATTCAAACAGACACAAAAATTTTCAAAACACATACAAGTAGTATATATAAAAATAAACCTTAGAAAAATACCTCATAGCCCAGAACAAGCATATAAAATAAATTAACCCTGGTTACCTCAATTCCAAGCTTAACCTTAACTCGAGAAACACAACTCGCACAATCATCGCTTATAAGAAGGCTCTACATTATCACAATTAAAGCTTATAATTTCCTATTAAAAAATACAAGTTCTAATAATATATTATATAACAAAAATTGAAAATGACAATTTGGGGTTTAATTAATTTTTATTCATTAATTAATTTAACTTATTATATTATTATTATTTTGAAATAACCATTTTGTCCTTCACATACTAAAACTAAACCAATAGAAATTCCTATATAGTGACAATATATATACATATATATTTATTTTTATGAAAGCAAATTTTTCCCCTCACGTTTTCCACGTACAGTGACTTGTATGTTTTTATATATCTAACAAAATGCTTGGTTCTATGTGAATGGGCTGCGTTTAAATCATGTTCTCAGGGTGTTTAATATATACTATATCTAAACCAATCAGATAGGCTTCGTTTCCTGTATCTCATACCTCTATATATATATATATATATATATATATATGGAAACAATAAGCTTTTCTTTTGGTCTTATACATATCAGTAGCTTTGAGTTTAAGAATAGCAGCTTTGGTTTCATGACGCATTTATACACACACACACACACACATATATCTATATTTATAAGAACATCAAACTTTTGGTTTCTAACATGTGCCCCTACGTGATATGTATATATACACACACATATAAGGCTTTTGAACTTTTTAAACCCCCATATGCCATATTCATATGCTTCATGTACATATGCCTCTAATAACAATATAGTATAAATCCAAACAACACCAATACCAAAAAGAGGCTTTACAAAGTTAGCAACTCTTATGCCTCTGGCTGCTTCCCTTGACTTCTAGTAAAATTAGAGGTCTCGCTTGAAAAATATTGATAATGACGGGATGAGACATAAAGTTTCAGTAACCAAAATTAATTTATCATATATGCAGGAAAGGATTGCAAGTCAGAGAAGCAGGTTTACTAACATATTTATAAAATCAACAACAAATAATTAATTAATCCATAATAATTAACAATAAGTAGAACCATCCTCACTCATCCATCCTGCTCCTCCTTATATCGTCTGGACGTGGTACAGCCTATCAGTGCTAGTATACTGCCAAGATTAGCTAGTCACTTCAAGAATATTGTCCCTCCCGGTCACCACCACCGATATACCGTAATAGGGAGGTGTCCGCCCAAAACACTCAACTCAAATTCCAGGCCAGGAATGAGAGAGCCGATGGGCAAAATTTCACCCTAAGTCTCTTCCACATAACCCAACATATTCCATAACAGATAAAAAATATGTCACTATAATTTTTAAAAAAACATCGTACAATATATTATTCCATATACAACAACCCATAACAATTATCATAACAATCACCACAATAACAATCTCAATAACAAGATTCACTCATATATACATACAGAATAGAAAATATACTGCTTCACCGAAATAACTACATATTTAGATATACACATAATTTTCAAAACACATGTCAGTAGTACATATGAAAATAAGGATTATAAAACATCTTCAGTCCAAAACAAGCATATGAAATAAATTAACCCTAGTTACCTCAACTTCCAGTTAAATCTTATTTCGAGAAATAGAACACGAACAATCACCGGTCACAAATAAACTCTACATTATCACAATTATAATTTCATATAACTTAATTTGCACAAATTCTAATAATAATATATTATCATAATAAAAACTGAAAACGATAGTTTAGTCATTCAAATTTTAAAATTAAACCGATTAAAATTTCAATAATTCCTCCATTAACCCAAAATAAAATTTATTCAACTTTTAACCAAGAGAAATATCCCAGGTAGGTTATAAATCCTAAACTTCTTAAATAGAGAAATTAATTTAAATTCCTACAACAACAAATTAAGAAATATAAATTGATTAAAATCAATTATTAATCGTTCTATACATATATATACAGTCATCTATTGTCAAAACTTAAAACTTTTTCAAAATTATAACCTCAAAATTTTCACTAACCAACATATTATTACCTTCATTGAAAGAGAAAAATATATAGAACAACTTTCATGAAGGAAGTTTATTGAAAAGAAATTAATTTGACTACCTAAATGATCTTATAAGATAAATAACATACCTCAAAAACCCAAATATACTTCAACTCTTCTTCTCTTCTCTTTCCTTCTCACTTCCCTCTCACTCTCAATTCTTCTCTCTCAGCTCCTCCTTACCCTCACACCACACTAAGGGTCTGTTTGGTTTGAGGGGATCGGAGGGGAGGGGAGGAGGATGGAGGGATTTTAGCCCCCTCCCCTCGTTTGGCTGATGATATTTTTTAGAAGGGGAGGGGAAATTTTTTAAAATTTTCCCCCCTCTCCCCTAAAAAACGTCACCTCCCAAATCGGACGGATTCGGAGGGATTATTAAAATGGGTGTGTGAGTGGACAAAACTGTCCCTAGTCTTTTGTTGTTATTCCCAAAATACCCTGAAGCCCTTTTAAGTTCCCGAACCTGAACTATTCTGTACTGCCGGCTCATATGGATGCTCCTCTAACATAATTTTCCCACATTGCCAAAAGTTGAATCCAAATGGAAACGATGCCTCAGGAGGTCGGTAACAACAAAACGAACAATTCCTGGCCCTTGGTGATTCATGGAATGACCAATAGTAACATGCCAAGAGTTACCCAAGTAATCAATGGCCGCGATGGAACATTCGAGATGTTCAAGCCAGGCTTGGTTTGGTGGACTTATCCAATATCTCGTATATTTCGGTAATTCTGAAAAATCATCAAGGCCTAAGATTAAGCCAACGAAAAATCATGTGAGACCATACCTAAAGTTTCTGTTTCCAACGAATTTTCCTCATTTAGGACAAACGGCAGCGAATCCATTTCATCATCAATCACCGCTTCGTCCGTTGCTAATGAATTAAGATCAATCCTTAGATCCTCTGCTGGAAGTGATGGCATTGACTGGAATGATGGCTCAACCTGTTGGTGAAGTGCCTCGGACTTCGATTTAGAAGGCTTAATGGAGTCCGAGATGGAGGACTTGTGCTTTCCTCAAGACCGTATCTTAGATCCCGGTCCGGACCTTGAATCATTTGTTGGGAATACGAAGAAGCCCATCCATAACTATCTTTCTCGCAAGCTCTGGCGCCTCCCGAGAAAAAGACATTACCTATCAAGATCCTCCGAAGTAATAGACTACAGATTGGATGGGCTTAGTCCCCTTCGGCTCACTAAAAATGTAATGAATTACATAGGAAAAAATTTCAAGCACCATTTTGTTTTCTTGACAAAAATATGACCACATTAATTCTGCATCATTGTTATAAATTAATTTTACCGAACAATAGATTAGCCAACAACAATAATGAAAATTCTTTGATCTCAAGAGAATTCTACAAAGAAAGCAATGAACCTGAAAATACCAAATATCAAAAAGCAAAAGGACGCATACTTAATTGGACCATTCTATTACGCATTATTAGCAATATTTATATTGAATTGTAATGAATCAAATCATTAATGGGTGAACATAAATCAGCAAAAGGAAAGAAGATAGCAGTTAGCAACATTAATGCAGAGACCATTTAACTTCTCTAATGTAAGGGTAAAGTTGTCAATATGATGAGGATAAGATCGATATCATCTACGTTCCTCATGAACGATTTGAGCAAACTCGGAGCGGTGATTCAATGCCCCCCCTCATCGGGCAAGAAAGTCATTATATGAATGGTTTTCGGTGATTAGATTAGCTCATTTGCTTAGAAAATAAATTTGAGGACATTTTATTTTGCCTATGATGGATGTCTTTTGTTAGATTTTGGTGCTACCTTACCTATTTTAATTTGCTTTGTGATGGCATTTGATGCCACTATTCATTTTTTGGTATGAAGAACTTCTTATTTTGGTAAATGACAGTGTTTGGTTTTATTTTTGTAATACCCCGGATTTTTAGAAATAATAATAATAATAATAAAATTAATTAATTAAGTTTCTAGGGGCGAAACTTATTTTTAGGAGGGTAGATTGTAATACCCCGTGCAATAATAGAAATAGTAATGATAATAATAGATTAAAATAATGCTAATAAAATAATAATGATTAATAATAGAAAAAATAATAAAATAAAATAATAATGTTGTATTGTTTTTGTAGGAATCATATTATTTTGTAAATAGTATTATTAGATTAGTCAATATTAGATCCAAGAATCTAGGAGTTAGTTAGATTAGATTATATTTTAAATTTTTGAATTCATCATCGGAATCAAAATATATCTAATAATAAAACTCTACAATTTCTTTTAATTCATTTTATCGGGAATAAGTAAGTAGCCCAACCCAATAGCTAAAACCCTAGTTTTAATTATAAATTTAGGTCTGGCGCTTAAACTTAGAAAACACTCGATACTTTTCTTCGCCGCTATTTTTCTCTTTCTCTCCGCTACTACATCCTCGTTCCGTACTCTTGTCAATTGTTCTCCTAGGAGGTTAGCAACACGGAGACCAGGTAATTCTAATCCCCATGTGTAATTCTAATCCCCATGTGTAATTCTAATCCCCATGTGTAATTCTAATCCCCATGAGTAATCCTAATCCTCGAACAATAGGAGTTAATTGTTGCATGTCGATCTTGATCTTTGTGAAAAACCCTTAAATGTGTCGTTGCATTTGTATATGTATATATATGTTTTCCTTTTCGGTTATGGTGAATTACTTTATGAAAGCAAAACGCCTCACCTCCTTGTACCTCCTTGTATACATATATTTCTCCTTCTTGATTTACGTTTAACTTTCTTTCAAAACCCTTTATCGTTGAATATACATGTACACTTTGGGTGCCTCGGTTTTCGTGATTGAAACTTATATATATCTTTCATTAATATATATAATACCGTACATCTTTTGCCTTGAGTGCTTCACTTTTGTATGTATGTATGTATATATGCATGTGAGTGTATATATATATATATATATATTTTTTAATTTGTTCAATCTGTACCTATGCTAAAATATATACATGTTCTCTTTTAAATGGTTTTGCCTAGGTTTCCATAATTAACAAATAGCAGTATATATATATATATATATATTCATTTTGATTCCGTAAATTTGATAAATCCATTTTGTATGTGATTGTTATATATGAAATATATTATATGTAATCCTAATTCCCATGAGTCTTAGGCTAATTTTATATGAATCTTGATATGTAATTATGATCCTAAATATATCATATGTGATTGTTATATGTGAGTTATATTATATGTAATCTTGATCTCCATGAGTCTTAGGTTAGTTTTATATAAATTTTTGATAGAGTCTGTTATATATGATAATATAATATGCTATATTATGTTAGTTGTGTCGATGCTACATTAATTGATATTTCTTTTATTTATTCATTCTTCATATAATATCTCCTCACAATAAAATAGGATATGAATAGATTATATGTAAAATATCCTTTTATCCTATATTCGATTAAGTAATATGATTATTTATAAATTAATTAAATTATTTGGAAACTTTATTGGGTGGGTTTCAACCCTAGAAAATAATGGGATTAATTATATAATTATATATGAGTGTTATTGGAAACTTTATTGGGTTTTAATTCCTAGAAAATAATCGTATTAATTATTACTGTGATGGTGTTAGATAACATATTATAGTGTAAATTTTACTATTGATAAAATTGTGGAGAATTGATTATGTGCGATAAGTGTACGATATGAGTCTTATTGAATAATTGAAGAATATGTGATCTTGATACGATAACTTATAGTTAAATTTGGACTTTACTCGAGATAGATATTTGAATTATAATAATGATTATGAGTTGGATCTGATATCGAATATTTGAATTATTATACTCTTGAAGAGTTTGGAAACGCCCTTGAACAACGGATATATGCAATGAAGGAATTTTTAAATCGAGATAATTGTGACAAGATTGATTTGTTTTTCGATTGTATGTGATTGTAATGAATTAATGGTGGGAGGATAGCTTGGGACGGTACCTCCCAAGAGATGAACACAACTTTTGGGCTTTATGCCACCGATGTGAAAAGATAGTATCCGTTCTTCTCAAAGTGGTATTTGGCGGGGTTTCCTGGACACTAGTAGCAACTTTGGGAAGAGGTGTGCACATTAGGAAGATATGTTTTATGGCCAATTTGATTGATTGTGACCGATGTACTAAGGTCACGGGGTAGATTAGCGGGGTTTCCTGGATCTACCATGGTTCTCTTCCCACTAAACTATATAGACATAGGGGTTTCCTGGGTGCGGATAAATTTAATTTAAAAATGATAATGAGTAATATTTGATCCGATGGGAATACATAGATATGATAAACTTTGAAATTGGTATCTGATTCAATTACTATGTGATTATATATTTGATTTGATTAATATACTTGAGCTATATCATCCTTGTTTTTATTAGGATTACCACTTTTGCTTATGTGTGTGTTCATGGGTCGATGATCCTTCTGGGAGCAAAGAATTTCAAAACGGTGTAAAGAGTTGGGGCTAGCGGTGAGAAGTGAGGAAGCACAATCGGCCACTTTGTTTATTTTTATTTTATTTTATTCTAATGAAAACACATTTATTTAAGTTCAGATTTACATTATTGTAATAAGTAGCCTTGCACTTGTCCCAAGACAAGTGCGGCGCAAACACTCTCCATGGTAGTTTATTTCAAATTTCAATATTTATTTATGAAAATCATTTAAATTTTGTTATTATATCTCATAGAAATTGGGGTGTTACAATTTTGGTATGAAGAACATTTTTTACTCATTTAAAAAAACCCGTGTATATTTTATCTCTACACTTAATTTGTCAAAATTATGGTATTATATGCATACCACTTGCTTAGCTTGGTATTTGTATAGTGGATAAAATATTGTCTTGATTTTCATTATATACACACATATATATATATATATATATATGTTTTGAATGTTAATTTTCATTTTAGTGCATAAAAATGTTATTTATAATTAAACGTTACAATACATTTAATAAAATTTGAAAAAAATCACTTATAATATAAGTAAAGTTGTACGTGTGAAGATAATTTCCTCCCCTCCCCTTCGAATTAAATAAGGTAACTTAAACCCCTCTTTCAATATAAGGGTAAAGTTGTCAATGTTAAAAAAATTCCCTCCCCTCCCCTCCTAAATCAAACAAGATAACATTAAATCCCTCCCTTCCGCTTCCTTCCGAACAATCCAAACAAGGTAATATTAAAATCCCTCCCCTTCCCATCCCTCCCCCTCCCCTCCATTAAAATCCTCCCCTCCCCCTCCCCTTCCTTGAACCAAAACAGACACCCTAACACACACACATACCACGCCAACATACATATATATATAGAAAAAGGGGGAGGGGCGTAATAATTAGCCCTCCCCAATTTTTGAACGGATTGCGTGCTGCCCACTCCAATTTTTTTTTTTTTTTTGACTCTCTCTCTCTCTCTCTTTTTCCTTTGTTTTTTTCATCATCATTTTTTTCCTCCCACAATTACAATTTAATTACTATAATAATATATAATTATTTCGTAATTACAATCAAATCCTAAAAATAAAATTAGAATGTTACAACTTGAGTGTTTAAGTGATCTTTGAGATGATAGTCACCGGTAGTGTAGATTTATGAAAATGATTATCACTTGAGTGATCTTCCATTATTTTAAGAATATTTAGAAACTATTGGGTGACTTGAGTGAATTTTTGAATCACTTGCAAGAATTTGCAAGTGATCACGGATCATTCAAGTGATTCTCTCAATCACTCGAGTGATCTTATCAGAAGATCACAACACTTTAATTCCATGCCATCACTTGAATGCCATCACTTGTGATTTTGAGCATGTCACTCGAGTGCACCAATTTGTCACTCGAGTAATCTGCTTCACCAGATCACCAACTCTTAAATTGTTTGCAAGTCATTTGAAATTCTTACAAGTGATGTTAATCACTTGAGTGCATACCCTATCACTCACTCGAGTGATCATGGATAACTTACAAATTATCATCGAGTGACTTGCAGAAATTTTGGAAGTGAAGATTCATCACTTGAGTGATCCACTTTGATAAACTTAATTCTTTCTTAGCTATCACTCGAATGCCAAAATTAACACTTGAGTGATTTTCCTAAGATAAGGTTACCATAGATTTTCAATTTGATCACTTAAAGTGAAAAATAATCACTCGAATGACTTGTTGATTTTGGTTTTCTTCAAATACACTTATATGACTTAAGTCCTTAGCTAGAAACTCATTCAAGTTACTTGAATTATCAAATGAACTTTCTGTTATCTTTTTGTTTATCAAAATATACTAAGATATCAATGTTTGTTATCATCAAAACAAAACATAATAAGAGCTAACAATGGAGACTTTAACCTTCGTGCTGATTTCTAATTTTCTTGTATTTAGGTTTTGCTTTTGTTTCCTATGTATCAAGAAAATAAGGAAAATTTGTCTTTCTTGAGGCCTCAATGTAATTTCCCATTAAAATTTTAATATCTTCATTTTTTTTGTTGAAGTGAAATTGACATAAAATATAAAAAAAAGATATAAATAGTGAATCGAGGCTAAATTTATTATCTTGAAATCAGGCTAACAAATGTTTGGTAGGAAGCGGGAGCTTTGTGTAAACTAGCAAATTTGTGAAAGCCAAGATCATCCTCTTCCTGACTTGAGCACGAAGAAGAGCATCTTAAGACTATAGAGAAAGGGGAACGAAGGTCAGAACCTGAGGGAAGAAATGGCGGAGTCATCATCGTCAACGTCATCATCCGCGCTGGCAGCGAAGTCTGATGCTGAGATTGAAGAGATGCTTGATCGAATGCTTACTCGTTTGGCTCTTTGTGATGATTCCAAACTCGAACCCTTGCTTTCCAAGCTCCTTCCCCTCTGCATCTCCTCGCTATCGTCTCAGTCCCAAGCCGTTCGGAACAAGGTACCTTCTGAAGTGTGTCTCTGACAAGTGGTTGTAGGCTTCAGTAGAACTTCGAAATTACATGTTTGCTTGGGAATAATCGCTGCTCTTGTCAGTTTAGAATATGTTTCGATCTTTTCTTTCTAGTTTGGGAACATACAAACGGATGTTTCTGTGTTTTTTTGTGAGTTTGAAGCTTTGGCATAGCAGTAGAAATTCTGTAGAAACAACGGAAATGAAATGCTGCTGAATCAAAGACATAACACACCTTTGTCTCCTGAATCTTTACTATGTGGCATGAGAATTGCAGACATTGGAGCTATTTACAATTTTATTCCTAAGGTTTGCTTGGGCCTTCTAAAGCCTAAGTTTCTTGGTGTTTTGATATGAGTTTGCCAGAAATGCTTAACTTTTTAAAGCATTTTTGCTGATTAAGATTATTTGGTAATTTGTAGATTTTCATCTTTGTTAAGGTTATGTTTATCTTGAAATTTTTGAGGAACATGTTAAAATTGCTCAGAATATGATGAGGCATAAGCAAAATATGTATGAATTTGCTTCAATGACAGTAATTTTTCAAGCTTAGTTACCATGTTAGCTGCGTTTCAGTCTTTTGCTTTCTTGACTTATTGAGGTAGTGAAATAGATTGGCTTAAAAACTAACATCCTCTTGTCAATTTCTTGTTTTTTCAACAGGTTCTTGAGATTTTGAGTCATGTGAACAAAAGGGTCAAACTGCAGCCTGATATTGGTTTGCCTTTGTTGGAGTTATGGAAACTTTATTCAGAATCTAGTGGTGCTCCAATGATAAGGAATTTTTGCATTGTGTATATAGAGATGGCATTTCAACGTGTAAATGCAAAGGTCAGTATTATTGAATTTTTTGAATCTAGAGACTATTTTTTATAGTTTTTTATGCCACAATGTGCCCTTGATAATGTTTATACTTGTTTTTCAATTTGACTGAATTTTCTATGAGAAATATATAATTTTATACTGGATAAACCAATATATTGTTCCAAGCTTTATATGGAACCCTTTCATAGATCTGTTTTTCCTTGGCTTCAATCACCAGGCTCAAAGTTTGGCAAATCACTTTTTCTCCACATTAATGAATTCTGACTGTGGGCCTTTTGATGTTTGATGCATCTAAATCAGGAAAAAGAGAATTTGGCACCTGTTCTCTTGGTGAACATCTCAAAACTTCCTCTTCAACACCAGGAAATCATACTAAGAATCATTGTGAAGGTATTGACCCTTCATATCTCTTTTACAATACTATAAATAGTTTTCATATAGTTCTTGTATTGATTTTTTTTCTCTATTTAGAGTTTTCAAGCCAGATAGTGACTTTGAAAATCTTATGCCTCCCTGCTCAGAGATGTTATTTTTTATTTTATAACTCTGTATTGTACAAAAAATAATTCGTGGTGCATTAAATAATGCTTATGGCTACGAATTCCTGTATGATTCATTTATATGTACCTTGTCTCTGCATGTCCTTGTTGTCCCTTTCTTTTATATTTCTTCAAACAATGAAACCATAACTTATCATGTCCCTACTTTGCCATTCTTTCTGCTCTTGGATTGAATCATGACGCCCTTAATTCCAGTATCATAGTGATTTTTTTAATGGGTTGTAAGGGTTGGAAGCCTTGTACCTCACATAATGACTTCACTTCTCTTGGTTATTCATGCTAAAGGTTTTTGATTTGGATACCTGCACTTAACAGAATTAATGCAAATGATTTGCTTCAGATTGAAAGGCCAAAAATGGCATTTCTCCTGATATTTGTGTATAATTTCATTCTTCTGAAACCCACAAGCATTTGGTTTTGCATTGTGTAGTGGTATAACTGTTTAGCAGTAGGTTGTTTTGTATATTCCAGCGCTCTGTGTATATCCAGCCAATCTGCAGAGGTTTTAGCCATTAAGTTCACTGAATGTGGCTTGGAAAAGGAACATAAAGTTCTTTGGCAGTGAGCTGCACTGACTGGCATGTGGGGTCTTCCTTTAGAAAGGAATGAGAGTGTATAGTGAGAAGTTTCTTTTATCACATCTTAATTGAGAGAGAATTACTTTGTGGTTTTCATATGGTCTTTTTGGGGGTTATCACTTCTTGAATCTGGATTCACAAGCAATGGAAGATCTTTGTTCCTTTTTCTTTGCAGCTTCAAAGAAATTCCTTGGCAAATTTTCTATGGAGATATTCTTGACAACACGGTGACAATTTTTTGAAAGAAAATAAAATGATTAATAGTATGCTAGCTGCAAGACCTTTCTCGTTTCCTCAAAGCAATATGCACTTTCAACTCCTCTTTTTTCTTTTTAATAAAATTTCCTTTTGTAACACAATAAATAAAAAAGGCCATGCATGCAGTGCCTTATCATGTTGTCCTGGCCAAGAGGCTTAACTACCCTGTTGTGTGCTTGTATCATGTGTTCTAACTAGCTGCTCTATGTTATTGAGCTCTCACTATTCATTCTAATGGATTTCTTCTTTCTTTTAGGTGGTTGGTGAATGTCACTCAAGTCAAATTAGTGACGAAGTTGCTGCAAAGTATAGATTAGTGACTGATCCACATGACAGGGAGCTGTTTATTGAGTTTTGTACTCATACAATGTTGTATCAGCGGGTTTCTCAAGGTTTGGAGCTACATTGATTGCTAATACTATCCTTGCAATATCTGATCTTGTTCTATCATTTGATTTTTATTGCACTGTTATGAAAATTAAATGGTGGCTTATGATTCTTTGCAGTGGTGGATGCCCTCATGGACTTTCAGTTGCTCAAGCCAATCGTGTTACAGGGAAACAGCAATTGCCAAATGATAAACTTCTGCTCTCAAAGGTATTTATGTAGCTGGTTAAATAATATTTTGCATGATAATATCATAAAATTTTGACGTTGATGTTATTATTATTCTCAGTATTACATTTGAAATGTGGATAAACTTACTTGTTGGATGCTTATGCTTGATATTTTAATATTGTGAGAAATCATAAGATGAATTTCACCTGGCTGGAATTTATATGCACCAAACTGCTAGTTATAATCATCCAAGTAATTGAGCTTAACAAACACTTATGTAAAGTTGCATCATCTTATTTTTTGATTTGAAATTCAAGTGCCCATGGTGTTCCTTTGTAAAAAAATTTCTGGAAAAAATAAGGCTCCTTCTAAGATAAAGTTTGTTGTGTGGACTTTAGTTCTTGACAGAATTAATATTTAATGCAAGTGATCTGCTACAGACTTGAAGGCTCAATATCACTAGGCATTTGTGTGATGTGTTTTTGAAGTTCTGTTGACAAATACTAATCTTCTTCTACATTGTGATGTGGTTTGGCAGATTTGAAAGAGACTTATAGTATTAGTATTTTTATAGACAGCGATGTTCAACCATCTGATTTACAGGCTTTTCTAGCTCATTAGCTGTTAAGTATATGGGTTGCAGGTAGAGAAAGGTGCATGGCATTCTTCGTTAGTTTGCCATTTTTTGCAAGATAATCTTTGGCTATGGATTTGTTGCAGGAAAACTGTGCCCATAATTATAGGGATTAACTAAACAGAGACTATAGGAGATTATTGTTAGGATACTAGTTTTCAAACTTTTAGATCTGTATTTTGTCTATAAATGTGTTCTCAATCAATTATTCTCATCTGCAATTCTTCAAAAACATGGTATTTTTTTGAAGTTTGGTGTTCTTGGGTGGATTGCTATCTGAGATTTGCTATGACATCAAGCTGCTATACTGCATTTTTAATTTAAATACTATGTAGTTCTTTTTTAGGCTCGTTTGCATGATATTTTATTCTTACATTTTCTAAGTCTTTTCTTCCTTAAATTTTTTTTGTTGTTAGAGAAAAACAAAGGTACTGCAAGTGGTAATATTTTTTGTTGCTTTTTCTGTGTGCAGTTGGGTATTTTGAATGTCATCCAAGCTTTGGAGCTGGCCCCTGAGCTTGTTTATCCCTTATATGTTGCTGCCTCTGTTGATTGGTACCTTGTACTTCTTGTTTTACGTCAATTGCATTGGTGCTTTATCTGACTCTCCTTACTGATTTATATCTTTTGGGTGGTTTGTTTTTGGACTATCATGCATCATTTGATTGATTAACTCAAGTGAAGAGTCTGTTATTAAGAGAGGCGAGGAGCTTTTGAAGAAGAAGGCCAGTGGTGTTAATTTAGATGATCAAAATCTGATCAACAGGCTATTTTTACTATTTAATGGTATGATATATAAACTTTTGGCCATGTAGGCGTTTAGGCATATGTTTCAATAAAAAATTATTGATATGGGAATATATGACTATATATGTACCGATTTTATGTGATTAATCCATTTGAATCGGCATGGCTCTTAAATATTAAATTGACTTGTGAAAGTAATATGCTTTACAATCTTGAATTTTGGGAGGTTATTCCTATTTTTGGTTTTTTAAATGTTACTTTATTTCTTCTGTGCAGCTGTTGCTCATGCGACTAGTGTGCATTTTGTATATTTGAGCTTTGCTCAATTGGCACTTTTTCATCTGTTGCTAGTTTATGTTCTTTGTCTTCTATTATGGCATAAGATCAATTCAACATTGTTTTTAATCTAAAACCAATGTTTAAGCCATGGTTATGAAAACCGGACCGGACCGACCGGTTTAGACCGGAAACCGGCTGTGAAACCGATTCGGTCCGATGTAGAAACCGGGGTCACCCATGACTCGGCCGACTCGGGGTGACGCGGAGAGAGAGGGTGTGGACCGCCGAGCTGACTGGAAAAGAAGGAAAGCTTGAAGATGATGGAGATAGTAGAGAGAAGAAATAAAACACTGAACCGATGATGATAGGAGAAGAAAATAGAAGAGGCCGAATAGATTTGTAGCAAACGTGAAGGAAGTCACTGGAGTCGAGACCGAAGATTCAAACAGCAACATGAAAAGGGCAAGGCAGGCGACGACCCCTATTCATGTTGATGGAGGACAGGATCAATGGTTGGCAGTTGTTCATGTTGGTGAAGTTGCTGCTGGGGATCGAAGAGAGAAAAGCTTTCTAACCTCAACATTTTTGCATGAGAGTTTTTTGGAGTTGAGGAATTTGATAAGTTTTATCGATTCAGAGATTTGATCTGAGAGAGAGAGAGTAGGAAGGCGTGGGAGATCACATTGGTTAAAGGGGATAGATCTGACAATTCACCTTTCTTCAGATTTGACCATACAAAGAGAGAGATAGAGAGTAGTTTTTTTAGATTGTACTTTTAATCAAAAATCATATAAAATTGGTAACAAATGATAGTTTGTTTTTTGATTTTCATAAAGCAAATTACACATTCTCCCATGAATCATGATACAACTGTCCATCTCATCATCCTATATGGTTAATTATAAAGTGTCATAAATATTAAATAATGTACCATATATAAAAAAAATCGTTATTTTTTAAAAATTTCATATTAATAATTTTAAAATCTTTACTTTCTTACCTTGGTTTGGCCCCCGGTTAGTACCGGTTTGACTCCGGTCTAACTCACTGACCCTTAACTCAGTACCTCGACCGGTTCAGTGACCGGTCCGGTTTTAATAACCTTGGTTTAAACATGAACATTCTTTAGTACCTTGGATGTAATTAAATAAGGCCAGTACGATATGTGTTGGATTATGCCACAAGGTATATTTACTAACTTACTATTGATCTATATTTAATTTTGATGTTCATATAATTACCTTAAACGATACCCCAAGAACTCCTTTAATTTCATGCTGCAACATTTATTGTTAGTTGATTGATCACTTAAATTAATTTGGCTTGTGCTTGGTCCTTTGGTTTTGCTCTTCCATATTAAAGATAGAGTAAATTCCGTACATTGATGTTTTCCTTGATTCTCTTTGTAGAATCCCATATATTATTAGGAATCCCATGATTATAGGGATTAATTAAATCTAAAGATTATAGGAGATCATTGTTAGGATATTATTTTCAAATTTCAAATCTAGATCTCATTAATAGATCTGATTCTCTCTTGTATATAAATGTAATCGGCGCCCTCATCTAAATTATACAACAATTATTCTCCCATCTGATTATTCTTCTTGATACCACAGTGTCTTTGAAAATAATTTGAGATTAACCTAATTTTTCTAGCGCCACCAAAACTCCTAGGACCTTCGAGTTTCGCTAGATCCATCACTTTCGCTTACCATTTGATGACATTGTCGACCATTAACCCCTACTCCTTGTGATCATTGCTGCCTGGTCGTTTTGTCACAATCAGCCCTCCTCTCCAAGCCGTTGTTCGTCAGCATCAACCCAGGCTCAACATCGGCCTGTCTCACCATTAGCCCTTCTCTCACAGCACCGTTGCTTGTCAGCGTCGACCTCCTCATCTTGGTATCCCAACGACATTTCAACGCCAATCTCGTTGATTGTTGACTTTTCGTCTTGCTGGCAGTTTCACTCGTGGACCAATCTGTCATTTTGACAATTCGTAGAACTAAACTGTCATTTCTGGAAATTTGAAGGACTAAATTGTCATTTCTAAAATTTGAACTCCAAACTACATTTTCAGTTTTGGTCAGTGTGCCTATTTGTGACTCTTAGGTTAGATTGTTCCACTTAATCTCATAAGTATGTCTACAGATGCTATTATGTGCCATGAATTGGTGCTAATGACATCTCGACTGCTCTTCTTGTTTTTGAGAAACTTACTGGCGACAATTATCGGGAATGGTCTCAATCCATGATTGTTGCTCTCGATGGAAGGGATAAACTCGAATATATATTTGGTGAAGCAAAAATGCCCTGAAAGTCATAAACGAAGGCATTTCGAACATGGAGGTTTGAGAATGCATTAGTGTACTATTGGCTGATCAATGCGATGTCATCCTCAATTAAGAAGAGTTTTATGTATCTTCCTTCAGTAAGGGAAATTTGGGAACATCTTCGAGAAACATACAGCCCTTTGGGGAACAGGTCTTGCATATTTGATGTTAAGAAAGAGGTTTGGAATCTGAAACAAAGTCACAGGCCTCTTGATGAATACTACCTTGTAAAGTCCGCTCTCTAGCAAGAGTTTGATACTCTAAGGAATATGTTCATTATTTCCAAGTTGATGCTTGTGAGGATCGGAAAGAAAAAGAAGAGGAGCGAGTATATGAGCTGTTGGCTGGTCTTGATGTGATTTATGATGATGTTCGGGCTTTGATTCTCAATCAGGAACCCTTGCCTTTTGTTCGTGAAGTTTCTGCGCAATGAAGAGGATAGGCGCAAATCAATGCTTCAGAATACTTTCGCTACGACTCCGACACCTTCTCAGGCTTTAGCTCTTGTTGATCGATCCATGGAATCAAAAGGTTATAAAGGTTTCCATTGCAAAAAATAGGGACACACAAAAGACTCTTGTTGGGACATCCATGGTAAATTTGCGGATTGGAAGCCCAAGAAGGGGGAAGGAAGAGGTAATGTGGCTGAAGCTTCAAAAGGTGGTGAGACCTCCCAGAGTGACCAGCTAAGTAAGATAATGGAAATGCTTGCAGTACTTTGGACTATAAAACAACTTGTTGCCACAGTAATGAGGAGGTAATTTCTTGCAAGCCTTGGCTGCAATAAAAGGTTGTGTACAGGTAATTGTTGGATTGTTGACTCAGGAGCCTCCAATCACATGACTGACAATAGGATTATTTTATCATCATTCATCTATACCTTCATTTCCAAGGGAACGACCGTGCGGATTGTTGATGACTTTGAGTCTTTTGTGATTGGAGTTGGCTTTGTTAAAATCTCTACTACACTTACTTTGCACTTTGTATTGCATGTTCTAAAACTAAAATGCAACTTACTAATAGTAGTCGATTAGAAAATGTGGAACATTGTCATGCTAACTTCATTGCTACTTACTATGTTTTTCAAGATTTGCGGACGGGGACGATTATTGGGAGTGCGAAGCCGCTTGATGGTCTCTATTACCTTGATGAGAGTAGTAGTCGTAGGATTAATTCTAACAATAAAGTGTCTCTCTTTAGGACTATTGACCTAGAGTCATGGCACAAATGTTTAGGTCATCCAAATTTCAGTTATATGTCTCAGATCTTTCCTTCTCTTGTTTCTAATAAAAATGCATTTGATTTCCATTGTGATTCTTGTGAAAAAGCCAATCATCATTGTTCCTTATTCTGAAAAATCCCATACCAGGCTTTTAAACCCCTTTCCACGATTCACAGTGACTTATGGGGACCATCCCGCACACTAAGCAGATCAAAGTCCAAAGTCCAAAGTTCATTACGTTTATTGATGACCATACATGTGTCAGTTGGGTTTACCCGTTGAAAGATAAAACATAAGTATATCAAACCTTCCTTAACTTTCATAACATGATCTGAACCCAATTTCAAACCCAAATCCAGATCCTACACATTGATAATGTGACTGAATACTTCAATCAGGACATGTCCTAATACACTTCAGCAGAATGGCAATGCCAAATGAAAGAATCGCCATATTCTCGAAACTTTCAGAGCCATTATGTTTAGTAGCAATGCTCTTAAATATTATTTGGGTGACGCTCCTTAGCGCCACCTTTCTAACCACTTCAGCTCCTACACAAATATTATAACCTCTCATACCTTGAGAACACTCTGCCACTCAGGGTGTTTAGATGTTATCACACCAACAAACTTGATCCTAAAGCCCTTCGATGTATCTTCCTAAGCTACTGTAACTCACAAAAAGGATACAAGTGTTATGATCCTATCTCCAAATGCCTCTTTATTACTTGCAATGTCACCTTCCATGAAAACACCCCTTACTATCCCCTGTCAGGGGGAGAGACATAGTGAATTCCAGACAAAAGATCAACCAGACGACCTGACCTTCACAATTTATACAACTAGTCATACCCCTGATACCCCCAATAATCCTGATACTTCTAATAATCCTATCCTAGAGGGAGACACAGACAAGTGGGGTAATACCTACAAGAAACATCACAAAAGAGGTAATGAGCCACAAGTTGTTAGCACTCACCAAGAGTCAGAACCGGAGGCAGGTTGAGAGGAAACAACGGTAATAGAGAGTTTCGATCTTGATCTTCTCATTATAGTAAGAAAGAAGCCCAAATCATGCACTTGATATCCCATTGAGAGGTTTGTTTCCTATAAAGCCCCCTCATTTAAATATGGGGCATTTGTTTCTCATCTTGATAGTATTAGGGTACCTGACACAATTGATAAGGCCATGGCCATACCTGAATGGAGGCAAGCCATTTTAGAGTAGATGGAAGCTCTCAAATGTAATAAGACATGGGAGGTAGTGGATCTATCACAAGGGAAGAAACCCGTGGGATGCAAATGGGTATTCACTCCTAAGTATAAAGCATATAGAACTCTTGAGAAATACAAAGCAAGACTGGTTGCAAAAGGCTTTATGCAGGTATATGGGGAAGATTACACTGAAACGTTTGCACTAGTAGCCAAGTTAAATACAATCAGGATTCTCTTGTCCATTGCAGTCAATCTAGATTGGGGTTTGCACCAACTCGATGTGAAGAATGCTTTCCTCAACAGAGAACTCAAGGAAGATGTGTATATGAAGTTACATCTAGGGTTCTAGGGAAAAAGGCTAATCAAATCTGCAAGTTGAAGAGGTTATTATATGGATTGAAGTAATCTCCACGTGCTTGGTTTTACAGATTCACTCGGGTCTTCAAAGACATGGATACACTCAAGGGCAGAGCAATCATATCCTGTTCTTTAAACATCATAAGGGTAAGATGACTATTCTAGCTATATATATTGATGACATAGTCCTTATTAGAGACAATGAGGTAGAGATCAATCAAATCAAGAAAGCCCTTGCACGAGAATTCCAAATCAAAGGCCTTGGTTAAATGAAGTATTTTGTTGGGATGGAAGTTGCTCGATCAAATGGAGGAATCTATATCTCCTAAAGAAAGTATTTACTAGACCTTCTAAAGGAATGGATAAAGAAATAGACCTTGGCAAAGCTGTGGACATAGGAAATAACTAACGAATGGTAGGCAAACTGATATACATGTCTCATACCAAACCGGACCTTGCATTTGAAGTTAGCGTGGTCAGCCTGGACTCCCATGATCGTAAACAAAAACATCTGAATGAAGTTTACCGGATCCTACATTATTTGAAGGGATCTCTTGGACTTGGGTTATTGTTCAAGAAGATTGATAAACTGAATGTAGAATTGTTTAAAGATGCTGATTGGGCAGGTGATCAAGATGGTCGAAATCCACTTCTGGATACTGTACGTACGTGTGGGGTAATTTGGTCACATGGATAAGTAAAAAGCAAAGTGCAGTTGCTAGAAGCAGCACTGAGGCTGAATATAGATCTGTAGCACTGGGCATTTGTGAAGGCATATGGGTAAAACATGTTATTGAAGACTTGAGAAAATATATAAATTTGTCAATCAAGGTCTATGGCGATAATATGGATACAATCAATATTGCTCACAATTCGGATCAGCATGATAGAACCAAGCATGTCGAGATAGACAGATACTTCATAAGAGAAAAGATGAAGGGATTGTGGACTTGCGATACATACCATCTATAGAGTAGACCGCTGATATCCTTACTAAAGGACTACCCAGGGATAGGTTCAAATGTCTCATTGGCAAGTTGAACATGAAGGATTCCCATAGTCTAACTTGAGGGGGAGTGTTGAATCCCATATATTATTAGAATATATTATTAGGAATCTCATGATTATAGGGATTAATTAAATCTAAAGATTATAGGAGATAATTGTTAGGATATTATTTTCGAATTTCAAATACAGATCTCATTAACAGATCTAATCTCTTGTGTATAAATGTAATCACCCTCTCATATGAATAATACAACAATTATTCTCTCATCTGATTATGCTTCACTCTTTTCTTCACACTTGAGCATCAATACTTGTTTGACTTGAATGTAGGTACTGTTGGGGTTGAGAATGTTGATCCTGAATCAAGAGTCAATCCTGGGAGCCCTGTACTTAAAGCAAAATTAATGTCCATCTTCTGTCGGTCTATTGCAGCAGCTAATAGTTTTCCATCCACCTTGCAATGCATTTTTGGTTGCATTTATGGTACTAGAATGTTCTATTATTTGGTGATGCTTTCCTTATATTTGATGATATTCTTGTGTTACAGGATTAAAAGGAAAAACAATGTGGCTAAAGTTATATAGTTATCTGGATCTCACTCTAGCAACATAACATTGAAACTCATGCTGATGTCTCTCATCTAAAATGCATTCATTTATTGTATATGTGATAGATGGAATTCATAGTTGTGGTGTTTATGCATGAAGATACCATTTTTTGTTTGTTTCAATAGAAGAAGTATTAAAGAAAATAGTATGGATGGGAAATGTTGGTGAGTAGTCCTGTTTTCATTTCCTTATCTCCTTTCCTCTTAGGGAAATTTTTTGGCTTGAGTCGCCCATCTGGAATTCTCAAACTCCTCAGATTTTAAATCATTATTGGGAAAGTTTGGGGATTGATAATCAGGAGAACTAACAAGAAAACATCTCACAGCGTTGGGGACCAAACACATATGCAAAACCAAGAGTCGTACTTTGGAAAGCATTGGAACACAAAGGTTTGCGTGTTGTATATATCAAAGCATCAATCTTCATGGTCTGATATTTTGTTTTGATGCTGGTTCTCTTTATTCATCTTTACATGACAAAAATTGGAAAAACGACTATTGATTTCTTGTTTCACCCCACTTGTTTTTGTGTTGTCATTGGTCATGATCCTATCTAGTTTCATTTTCATCTGTGATTATGAAATTTGGCAAAATGAACAGAAAAGCTAATCAATCTTGATGGGATTATGCTGGTCTGACTACATTTCCTGGTCATTGGTCATGATCCTATCTAGTTTCATTTTAATTATGAAATTTGGTATGAACATCACCACCTGGTCATTATTTTTCAAGGATTATTCAGGAGCATAAGTTGTTAAATGAAAGCCCATTAATTGTTCAATAATCTCTAACACAGCTATGCTCTTGAATGTAATAGGCAGTGGTACCACATCAAGGTTGAAGCAACTCGGAATGGAATTTACTGTATGGGTATTCAAGCATGTGAGTGTTATTATTTGGCTTTCATCTGTTGTCTAAGATTTACCTTTTTGAACAAACTCTTTTCCTTAAGAAAATTTTGGGTATAATCCAGTTGGAGATGGTACTTGATATTTGCAAAGAAAAGGCTTGTTTTATATATGATTTGTATTCCGGGTGCTATATATTTTCACTAGCTTTTCAGGTATTTACTGTTTTTCACCCTGAAAATAATTGAGAGAATAGAAGGTACAAAGTAACAATGAAAGTACAAACCGTTTTGATGTAACAAAAATAATACAAATGTGGATTATGACGTATCCAAAAGAAAAACAATTATATTATTGACCCAAAAGAGTAAACCAAATTCTTTGCGTATCAGCAAATGAACTCCCTTAAGATATCCTCATGAGCAGAAATTCCTTCACGGGGCAGATAGAAACTGTAAAATTTACACCACAGATGTTATATTTTGATCAAAGTGTGAAATTGGATAGAGAAGCATAAAAAATAAAAATATATTTATTATTCATTGGCAAATGACTTTGATATGCATGGTTCTCTCGTTACAGACTAGATTGGAAATGATAGACTTTACTGCTTGGTCTTCAGAAACCAATTGTGTATGATTAATTCTTCTGAACCTTAACTGTTCAAGATGATGCTTTAGCCACATAAGCTCACATTTGCTAAGGCTATAGTTCAGCTTCTGTACTAAACATCACAACTACTTACTTTTTCAAGAGTCTAGGTTACCGCCAATGAAGATACTGTACACTGAAGGGGGCTGTCTATAAACAAGAGAACCTGCCTAGTATATGTCACTATAACCAACCACTTAATTATGTTTAATTATATGTCTAGTCAGCTGAGGGTTGGAATGGGTTGCAAACTTGCAATCCTAATGAGAAATCACTGAAAGGAATTACAGTAGGAGAAAGCACGACTGGAAGAATTCAGAGTCTTTGATATCATCTAAAATTTTGGAGAGGACAAATAGAAAAAAAACGTAGAGGTATATACATTCATGTACATACAAGTAACAATTTCTTACATTTAAATTAAAAACCAAGAGGTGCTAATTTGATGAGATAATAATTAAGTCTTAAAAAAATAGTTTCAATAACTAACTAATTATTTGCTTCTTCTAACGGAAGAAAACACATGGGACTGTAAAAGGCTTATGCAAACGGTAGCTTATAAAATGCTACTTGTACTATCATGCCTTAACATATCCAGTGCACCAAAATGTGCTTTAAAATTCCCAATCGTTTAAAATAGGCTCATGATATTTGTTTATTTTCATATTGCTGTTTAGCGATCAAGAGAATATGCAAACCGTGAGAGATGAATGACTCTGATGCATTTTACTGCTGTGTGCTTTTTAAGGATTCATACTTTGGAAATTACCTTCTGTAATTTACTGTCCTATGCTAAAATTTTGTGGTCTAGTTCTTGATCCTACAGTTCTAATTTCTGAAAATGCAGGCAAAAATAGATCAGCTTAGATTAATGGGCCCTGTTATTCTGAATGGAATTTTGAAGTCTCTTGACAACTATTCAAGTTTAGATGCAGGTCTACTTTAGACAATGATATTGTTCCCTGAATTATTTGAATAGGATCAACTTATTTCATATTTAATTTTATATATAAACTCAGATGCTATTGCTCGGGAGGTCAAAACGTATGCCTTTCAGGCAATTGGGTTGCTTGCACAGCGCATACCTCATCTTTTCAGGTCCATACATTTTATGTGATTGTAATTTTGCCTGCTTACTACAATTTTTTGTACTTGTAGATGTAGATCAATCTTTAAATTGTTCTTTCAAAATCAAACTATTAAAAACTTTGAAACTCTCCAACCTGAAGGCTTTAGTGGTACTGAGTTGTAATCAATGCAAGAAGTTGTGATAGATATGTATCCCTCATAAGATTCCTTTTCTTGATGTTTATTTTATGTGCTTAGAGATTCTGAGACAAATGAAATTGGACTTGTATGTAACCCTTTCTTTTTGTCAAGATATAGGAGTGTGGGGTTTTTATTTGTGTGATATTTTCTCTTTCAAATGTTATCTGCTATTTCTAACTTTTTATACAAGGGAAAGTTTCTTCTTGTAAACCAATTTGGAATTACAAAGCTTTTTCAAACGTCAAACCCTTTGTTTGGATTCCAATAGTAGGGAGGATAAACACCCTGATATATTGCCAGTTTAAAAGCTCCTTATGGCTGTTCCTTTCAGATCCAGTTTATTGACATTGCTCCATCTTTTTTTCCCATTGTTAAGTAGCAAGTTATCTGTGGAACAAACTCCTTGGTATCTTTTGTGAGAGTTAGGGGTCTTCTGGTGTCCTTAAACAGTGTGTTCTAATTTAGTATTAAGGGTTTGACAATGAGAAGGATAAAAAAAAAAATGTGGCAGTGTGCCGTATATGGGGCTTTGTGGTTTATTTAATTGGAAAGGAATTTGGACATTTCAAGGGCATATTTTCTCCCTTTTCATCTTTTGTATTGAACTATGTTTATATGTTCTGTTTGGTGCATGCAGATGGTTTCTTTGAAAGGAACTAGGGTATCTGATATGCAAAGAGATTGAAAAACCCTATTGTGTTAATAGGTTCTTTAGTATTTTCATTATTTTGTTGTGTTTTGGTCTTTTCTTGTACCTTCTGGTCTTTGGATACTGAATATTTTTAAACTTTGGCTGTCTGCAAATTACTCTCTTCCAATATTACTCACTTTTCTTTAAAAAAAATAGTCGATCTACAAAATCATTTATGAGCAATGGATCTGTTTAACCTTTTTGAGACTTGATTTTCCATCCATTTTAGAGTCTTGGGGAGTAGGAAGGGATATAAGCCCTATCTCCTCACCATTATGGGGTTGTGGTATTTTTAGTATGAATGCAATACAATAAAGTTTAGTGAGCCTATGCTTTCATCCTTTAAATCTCCATGTACCTTCTGAAGAGTTTTTTGATCTGTCTGCAAATAGGATTCTTGGTTCATGGTATTTTCCATTTTAGGTCTTGGGGAGTAGGAAGGGAACATTGGGGTTGTGGTATTTGCAGAATGCAATACAATAAAGTATAGTGAGCCTATGCTTTCGTCTCTTGTGAAGAGTTTTCTCAATTCTTGGTTCTTTTTTGGGGTAACTTCATTTGTTTCCTTTTGGTATTTGTTGCTTAGAGAGAATCTGCCATCCTCTTTGTGTATACTCCTCATTTTGTCCCTCTACATCAATCTCTTCAAAAGTTAAAATGCATCCTTTGATTATTTTAAAGTTCTCTTAACTTTAAAATAGATCTTTCATGTTAAATTATTACTAATTGAGCTATTTCATGTCCTTTCAGGGAAAAGATTGACATGGCCGTTCGTCTTTTCGATGCTTTGAAAGTTGAATCTCAGTCTCTTCGATTTGTTATTCAAGAGGCAACAATTTCTCTTGCTGCAGCTTACAAAGTATGTACTTTTCTCTTAATTCTGTGAGAATATGTTGTTGATTTACCCTTTTTCCCCCAAGGGAAATATCCTTTCAAAGCTGTAATGGTTCCTGCATCTTCAGTAATTTAAATAAAATTTATGACTGTTTACCTTGCAAGTTTTGTCTTTTTTGGTTATATCAAGGGTTTCCTCTTTTGAGGTAGAGGGTAAAGGGTTTTCACCTCTTCCAACAAGTGCGCTTCCTAGAATTCGAACTTGTGTTCTCCTCTTTACGGGGGTGAGATCCCTTACCACCTCAACCAACAACTTCTTGTTGTTTAGCTTGCAAGTTGCAACAACTAAAATATTCCTTAAGATTATATAGGAATGCCCTGGTGCTTCTTTTACAATATTTAATTCTTTCAGTATTTATGTTTCATACTTAGAATGGGTGCTTGTTCTTCACTTTGTGACTTTGCCTGGTTCCCCACCCTCTTGTTCATTTTGATTGAATGTTTTTGTCTTTTGTATCAGGAAGCCCCATTAACTGTGATACAAGATTTGGAGGCACTTCTGCTAAAAAATTCTCAAGTGGTATGCCTTTCAACTTGCTGGCTATTTTCCTCCCTATGGGCTCTATGTTCAGACTAGTTTATGGGCTAGTTTTATTTCTTATCTTTTGATCTCTTTAATAAGTTTTCTTCTTTTATTAAAAATTAATACAAGAACCAATTATAGCATGAAGTTTTTCATGATTATTTTTTCGCCTTCGAATATGCTGAAATATTCTTTTGAAGATGTCATTGTTGGAGAAAAGCCTCGACATAGTATTGGCTACCCATCTGATTCAAATTGTTGGAACAAACTTTTTTTGTTTTTAATGAATCATGGATATGTATCATGCAATAAACAGATTGAAAGGAATTTAGTTAAGGGGTTGATTGATACTTGGGTTAGTTATTTGGGTATCAGGTAGTATGCTCTAGCAAAGGGCATTAGAGGGGTAATTGTAATCAGATTTTGGATTAATAGACTTGAGTGAGTCTCTGTTTGTCTCTTCCTCTCTATTGTCTATCTCTCACGCTCTCTCCCTGTTTCCCTTTCTTTCTCTCTGTTTCTCCTTCTTTCCCTCTCTTTCTATCTTTTCTATGCATAAACATGCCTGCAGAGGTTGGGGATTTTTTCTTGTTTGAATCTTGAGGCTTTAGTCAATGTCATGTTGGTTTGGAGGAAGAGGTGTCCTCCCACGTGTCACTTTTTGGAATTGACATTGAGAGAGAGGAGTGAAAATTGAGGCTTTGCCAGGAATGAGGGAAAACTGCTATGGCTCTTTGATTGGGACTTATAATTAAATGCTTTATTTTATTTTGGAAAGAAGTTTTCACTGTTAGACTGCTTTTGGATAGTGTCAGTCTGTCATGTTTATGGCCTCATGTTGGGTCTCTAAACATGTTTTCTTTCAGTAATCAATTTGTTGTCCATCCAGAGGGATCAGAAAATGCTCTTTACTACTATTGTTTTATCTTTTCCTTGTTTTGATCTTCCTTTTGTCTCTCTTAGAAAGAAGAGGCGCCCTCTTTTTTCTTCACATTTCCTGTGTCCATCTTACTTTGTTGCTGGTAATGACAGGAGGAAAATGAAGTGCGGTATTGCTCTATTAGATGGGCCACATCATTGTTTGACTTTCAGCATTGTCCAAGTCGTTTTATATGTATGCTTGCAGTGGCAGATATGAAACTGGATATTAGGTTTTGCACTTGAATTTGCTTTATCTTTCCTATATTTCCCAAGTCTTCAGATTCATATTACCGATGACTTGTAGCTCCATTGAACTTGAATTTACTCTCTTTTCTGGTTTGTAACAGAGAAATTGCTCTTGAAGGGCTTGGTCTTCTTAAAGGTGAAAGTCAAATTTCCGGGATTCAGTACCCTAAACTTGGATCTATGCTTAATTATATTCTTAAACACCAGCCAAAGTTGTTAGAATCTGGCCAAATGAGAGAACAGAGCCTTCTTTTTCCTACAAGTTCATATGTGGCCATGAATAAATTTTTGTTGAAGTGCTTTGAGTTGGAGTTGGATCAGAACAATACTTTATCATCCGAGTTTCTGTCCTCAGTAGAGAAATTCTGTTCACTGCTTGAACATTCTATGGCCATTGAAGGGTCTACTGAATTGCATGTCAATGCTTCCAAGGCATTGCTTGTAATTGGATCGCATATGCCAGAGGTATGTTGTTTGAGTTTTTGATTGTTTTATTGCATGTTTTCTTGCTCTCACATTTGTTGTTTATAGATGGTAGCATCTCATTATGCACAAAAAGTTTCATGGATTAAGCAACTACTGAGTCACGTGGATTCAGATACTCGTGAATCATTTGCTCGTTTACTTGGAATTGTGTCTTCTGCACTTCCTTTGCTTGAATCATCTGATGTTATCTCTGAATTGACTTCTGCGATCAGAAGTACACATAAGTCGAGGTTTGAATATCAAATATTTAATTTTTTTGTTTGTTTGTTTCTTTTCTGAAACTATCCTATATGATCATATTATATTGTTCTATTGTCAGGTTTGAGACTCAGCATGGCGCATTATGTGCAATAGGATATGTAACTGCAGAATGTTTGTCTAGAACACCATCGGTAAGCTTCTTTAACTCAATGTCTTGTAATATGTAAGTGTAGAGAACGCGTGTACAATTTGAGAGTGGGATCAATTGACATTATAAATTTTGACATTTTTTAGCATGATTTATAGAATGGTAGCCTTTAGTTCAGTGGTAAGTATTAAATTTTGTCCTATGAAAGATCTCTTAAGGTTTGTGATGGGTACTTAAGTGTTATGGGTGACTCCCCGCAAATGCTAGCTGTGGAGGTGGGAGAACCAACTCACTTATTATATTATAAATATATTTGGCATGTGCATGGAATATGATATAATTTTATTTGTTATATTGATTTATAATAGTCAATTACCAAAATACCCTTGGTTAATTACTAAAAAGAAGCTCAACCAGTTGCACACAGACCCAACCACCAGCAACCTATGAGAAACCCACCATGCCAGCTACCATAAAAAACCACTGAACCATCAGATCAGAAACCAGCAACTAACAGATCTAGAAGAAACAATGCCTTGTCCCAAAAGAAAACCCTAGCCCCAACCAGACTTCAAAAACATAGAAAATCGAAGCATAGAAAATAAAGAAATGGAAGGAAATAGAAAACCCAATCTACAATCAATCCAGAAAAAGTCACACAATCAATCCTTGTGAATCTGTTGGAAGAGCGAGTATATGATTAACATATTTCCTTGCATCTAATTAACCTAAGCATATACATATTTTGGCAGATCTCAGAAATTTTGTTCCAGAATACGCTTAGATGTCTTGTTGATGTGGTTAATTCTGAAACTTCTACACTGGCCGCTGTTGCAATGCAAGCACTAGGTCATATTGGACTGCGTCTTTCATTGCCTCTACTTGTTAATGATTCTAGTTCAGGTACAGCTTTTATACGATGGATTCTAGTTCAGATAGTGCTTTTATGTGATGACTAGTCTGTTCTATCTGTTAGCCATTGATCTATTATGGGACTGTATATTTAATCTGCAGATAACATTTTGATAATTGTGCGTGATAAATTGAGCAAACTTCTTCTGGGAGATGACATTAAAGCAATACAGAAGATTCTTATATCCATTGGACATATATGTGTGAAGGAAACATCATCTAATCAACTTGATGTGGCTCTCAATCTGATTTTCAGTGTCTGTCGATCCAAGGTATTTCAGCACATTTCCTGACTAAAAAAATGATATTTTTCTTCATTGAAAACTGCCAAAGCCGCTTTGCTATTTCTGTGGGGTCTAAAGGCTCTTTGCTACTAGAAGCTGTTTTTAGAATAACAGCACACTTCATTTCTAAGATTTATCTCTTTTTATACTTTTATCACCGACCACAAGAAATTTTGCAGTCTTCTCAATCCTATCATATAACCTAACATGAGTGTTATACAGTGAAAGATAGTAAAGGGGGGATGGTAGATCGGAGTAGTTGAAATGAAATTATTTGTTCTTCAGAAGAAAAATAAACCCCTTGCTAATTGTCAAGTCTTTTGCAAAATGGGGTTCCAGAAAGACAAAGCTCACAAGTCACCCCTTAAAGGAATGCCTAAGTTAGTCAAGAAAAACTGTAAATTCCTTCAATCATCTCATCTGATTCTCCCACAGTTCTCTCCAGAATGTTAACTCCAGTTGTCCCTCACTTGAAAAGGTTGATGGAGAGTTTAGTACAACCTCAGAATTGTAACCTAGCAACAGCAGAAGCAGCAACAACAACAAAGCCTTATCTTACTAGGTGGGTCCAGCTACACAGATTGCATGGTGCCGTTGTCTTTGGTCTTCCTCTACCCCTTGACAAGATAGCAAATTCTTAAAATTTTCTTTCTCCTCAAGAAGGAAAATAGAATTGTAATTAGCAAACACCTAATGATAAGCCTCTAAACTGTCAATCCCAGCCAACAAATCTTCCACTATTCCTCTCTTTGAAAAATTGTTGAGAAACCTTGGATAATTCTTGAAAGCAAGAGGGAGTGTCAATGGTCTAGGGGTGTTTCTCTTTGTTTTCCTTATAAAAGGAAGCTTCTTGGTGTCATATAGTTATCTCTTTGGAAAGTTACTTGTCGTCAATTGCTTTGAAATTTATGTTAGATCTTGATGTTAAGCTCTTCTTCAGAATATTATGATGATGGAAGGTACAATGTTTGAACTATGATGAGCAGTGTTTTTGTTCAGCCCTTAACGTATTATAAATATGTTCATAAGTCAACATATCATTTATATCAACTAGGGCAAATATGAATAGAGAGATAACATCTCCTTGCCTAAGTTTTTGTCCAAAACTAAGGTTCACAATAATAATTACAAAGAAAGCAATAGAACAAACAATCTCCTACACAATTTCTCCATCTTTCCCTTAAGCTCTTCTATGTTCTGTCAAATGATCTATAAAAAAAAAATCTCAATTGAATATGCTATCATAGCACCATCACTAATCTAACTGTTGTGCCTCTATCTAAACTCCATTATGAGGCTCTTAGTCTTTCCATTAGTCACCCTATTCCCTAGCCAATTTAAACATAGTCTTTATTGCAGACAATAATCTTCTAGCTCATATCTTGAGACTTTCTATAGAATCCCGAAACTTAAGTAGCAAGATCAGAAACTTAGGGAGCAAAGTTCAGATCCAAAATTATATGTAGTGATTATCCAAAATTATATGGAGTGATTAGGATAATTAATCTTGATTATTTCTTGATTTGTATGGTGTCATATCGGGAGCTAATCAGTGCCTTGATTATGTCATGTGTATATATATATAATTTGCCATTATGAATAAAACATTGATCAATTTAGTTCAGTTATTCAATTCATGGTATCAAAGCAATAAGAGAATAATCACGCCTAATTAAGAAAGTTGTACCTAGCTCCTTCTTGCGTGCTCTTTGAGTTCTCCATCTTTGTCAGAACAAATATCAACGCTCCCTAAGTTCTCCGTCTTTGCCAGAACTAGGTTCGGTGCTCTCTGAGTTCTCCATCTCTGTCAGAGCCAGCATAAGCGGTCTTTGGTTTCTTGACGTCGACGTCTTTGGCACTCTCTGTTCGTTTGGCGTCATTCTGTCTCAACGTCCTTTGTTCGTTCGACGTCGATGTCTCCGGCACTCTCTATCTCGGCGTCCTCCACTCCTTGACGTCGACCCAATTGCACATCTCCCGCGCTATCTGTCTTGGTCTCGGTGCCCGTTGCGTCAGCCTCTTCTATCTAACTCTTGGAAGATTGACATAGTCTCGATGATATTTTGTTTTTTCTCGACACCTCTTATTAGGTTTGACATTTGGGTATTAGGTGTCTCGGTGATTTTTTGTCTTTTTCCACAATGCCTCTTTGGTTTGCTTCCTTCGTGTCTCTAAAAGGGCTAGGTATCTACAGTTTTAGACAATTTTAATTACATGGTCGGTATGTCTACAATTTCTGATGCCTCTTTCTCTGTGCCGCGATCTGAGTCTAATGACATCTCTACCATTCTTATTGTTTCTGAGAAACTTACGAGTGACAATTATCGGGAATGGTGGTCTCAATCCATGATTCTTGCTCTTGATGGAAGGGATAAATTTGAATATATAATTGGCAAACCTAGAAAGCCCCCAACATGGGGAACCAAGGAGTTTCAAAAATGGAAATATTAGAATAGATTGGTATCCTCTTGGTTGATCAATGCAATGTCTGGTCTGGTATGGGACAAGTATATTAGTTTGCCTATGTTGATAGTTCCCTATGTCTACAACTTTACCGAGATTTGCTTCTTCATCTATTTTATCAACCTGTATGATACGGATGTTGTAGAAATGTAGAGGATTTGAGAAGAGAAGAGAGGAGGAGAGGGAGAATTCATCACATCACCGTATTTTCATTCACATATTCATCATTCAACATAAAAGCATAGCATAGAAGAGCCATATGTGTTCAAAACCCATTAATCCAAAATGGTTACTAACAAACAAACTAACCCTCCTAACTAACTAACTCCAACTAACTCCCTAACTAACTAACTAATATATTCTCTACACCTTACATATCAGCCAAGGGAGATCCCCGTTTCTTGTAGCCAAGGAAGATGCACTGAAGGGCTTTAAGGTCAAGTTTGTTGGTGTGATGAAGGTGGACATATGATATGCTTCCAAACACCTTGAGTGGCAGAGTGTTTTTATGGTACGGAAGGTTAAAGTATGTATGTAGGAGCTAGAGTGGTATTTTATAAGAAAGTGGTCGACTTGGCATTTGATTAATGGGAAAGATTATAGTAAGGACAACATCATCCCAATGATATTTAGGAACATTGCTACTAAACATAATGGTTCTGGTGGTTTCTAGAATATGATGATTCTTTTGTTTCGCAATGCCATTTTGATGGGGTGTATTGGGACAAGTGCTTTTGTGAATAGTGCCATTGGCGGTTAGAAATGTGAACAGGGCGTGATTGAAGTATTCATTCCCGTTATCATTGTATAGGATTTGGATTTGGGTTTGGAATTGAGTTCGGATCATATGATGGAAGTTAAGGAAGCTTTGATACACCTTTGTTTTATCTTTCAATAGGTAAACCCAACTAACATGGGGATGGTCATTGGTAAATGTGATGAACCACGTTGATTTTGATCTGTTCGATGTGCGTGAAGGTTCCCATAAATCACTTTGAATTGTGGAAAATGGCTTAGATGCTTGGTATGGATATTTTGGAAATGAAGTATGATGATGTTTAGCCTTTTTACATGAATCACAATGAAAATCAGATGCATTTTTATTAGAAATGAGAGAGGGAAACATTTGAGACATGTATTTGAAATTGGGATGACCTAAACGGGTTTGTGCTATAACCAAGGTTGTCAAGATCGCGATTTTACTTAAGATCGGAAGGGGTAGCAAGATCGTAACTCGTGGGATCGACACGGATCATAAAGATCTTACTTTTTTTAATTTTAGGAAAAATAAAAATATATATGGATATAAATAACATTTAACTCACAACATAAAAATATGCAGCATTAAAAATAACATTTAATGAGTTCTAAAAGACAATTCAAAGCATTAAAATGAGTCACAAATACAAAATACCAAATCACCAAAACCAAAACAAAATACTTCAATTCTAATCTATCAATGCATTCAAATCACAATCATCATCTAGCATTTCACCAAGTTCCTCTTCATCTTCAAAGGCTTCTTCATCAAAATTTGGTAACTCTAACTCCAAATCCAAATCATTGCTAGGCTCAACCAAAGCTTCATCTTGAGTTGGCACCAAGTTGTCTACATCTAAGTCTTCAATGTTAGATGGATTTTCATCATTTTCCACCATCCAATCATCATCGAAGAAATATCATCAATATCATACTCATTCGCTTTTCTAGCCACCTTCTTCTTGGACAATCTTGAATTGGCCATCACAAAAACAAGATCATTCATAGTTTTTTGTTTCAAGCGATTTCTTCTCTTTGTATGGACCTAAGCAAATGTGAAAAACAATTAATATAAAATTCATTCTTGAAATGAAATATAATTCATATTTCTGTTAGGATCTAACAATAATAGTACCCCAAATGCTGATAAACTGATATATTAGACTGATATAACAGTTACATGCAATCTGCTGGGGCCAAAATGCTCCCAAACAGCCAAGAACAGACTCAGATTCGCCACACACAGAACCTGATCCCTCTCCAAAATCACTCTCAAAATATTCCCTCACTCTCCACAAGCTCCCAACGGTTCTTATGAGTCAAAAGTACTTTCACAGACCCCAAAAAGAGCCACCCTAATAAAACAGCTAGCTATCCTAGTTTTACTTAAAATTAGAAAGTCAACACTGCAACCTTAAAAGCTTCATGCTCCTATGTTTGTGCTATCCGTCTTCCTAGGTCTCCTAGTGTATGTCTTGCCTTTGAATAGGGGGTCCGTCTTCCTAGGTCTCCTAGTGTATGTCTTGCCTTTGAATAGGGTCCTATCATCACCCTCCCCTAAAAGTTTCACCTAGTCCTCAAGGTGAAATTCAGAAATTGCGTTGCAATTATGTCAGCATCTTCCCACGAGTTTTCATGGGCCGGCAGATCCTTCCACCGAATGAGAACCTCTCGTATGTCCGTTCGTCAACCTCCTCCCTTACAAACCGTCTCCCGCTGCACTTGTAGCTCTAGCCGCTCCGACAGGCCGGGGTATGGTGGGTGTGACAGGTGCTGATTGCACAGATTTTTTTAGGACTGAGATATGGAACACCGGGTGAACACGGGCCGTAGGGGGAAGGTCTAGACGGTATGCAACAGCACCCACTCGCTCCACAATCTTAAAGGGTCCGTAAAACCTCGGACTAAGCTTCTCATTAATCCTCCTAGCGAGTGATCTCACCGTAAGGTTGAATTTTGACGTAAACTTGCTCTCCAACATCGAAGTGTAGGTCCCTTCGATGCTTGTTGGCTTGCCTCTTCATCTCTTCCGGGCCTTAAGCAAGTTCTCCTTGAGCGTGTCAATAATGGCATTTCTGGATCTGATTTGTTCATTGACTGCTTCTACCGCTAATGGTTCATTGGTAAGTTTGAGAAAAGTTGGCGGATCCCGCCCATACAAGGCACGGAAGGGAGTCATATTAGCTGATCCTTGATGGGTGGTATTGTACCAATATTCCGCCCATGGCAACCATTGAGCCCACTGTTTCGGTTGCTCACTAGTGAAGCACCTCAAGTACGTCTCCACTCCCTTGTTGAGGACCTCCGTTTGGCCATCGGTCTCGGGATGATATGCAGAGCTCAAACATAATTGAGTGTCGCGCCGCTGAACAGCTCGCGCCAAAAATGACTTATAAACACTCGGTCGCGATCGGAAATAATGGTTTTTGGAAATCCATGGAGTCTAACAATCCCCGTATGAATAGTTCAGCCACATCCTTCGCACTATAGGGGTGACGTAGTGTCGAAAGTGGCCATACTTAGTGAGTCGGTCAACAACAACTAGTATGGTGTCATATCGTCTGGGACTTCAAAGAAGCCGGAGATGAAATCCATGCTAATGTCCTCCCAAACCGCATTCGGAATGGGAAGTGGCTGCAACAAGCCAGCTGGAGAGAGTGCTTGATGTTTACTTCGGCTGGCAAGTTTCACACTCAGCGACGTATTGCTGGGTTTCCCTTTTCATCCCCTCCCAATAAACGATGCTAGCAAGCCTTTTATATGTCCTCAAGTACCCCGAGTGTCCACCTATAGGTGAATTATGGAACTCCTTCAGCAACAACGGGATTCTTGCTGATTTCTTGGGCAAAACTAGTCGGCCTTGGTAATGAAGACTCCCCTTGATTAGGTTGTATCCTTCAGCCCCTCCCTGATTGGTGAGTACTTTCTGAATTATGACCCTAAGCTTTGGATCACGCTGAACTTCCTCGTCCCATTTCTCCATGTCATCATTCTGCCACATAGATATTGCCATCAATTTCGTAGGATCCGCTTGTCGTGAGAGGGCGTCGGCTGCCGGTTTTCCTTTCTCGGGTTTGTACAAAATCTCAAACTTGTAACCCATCAATTTGGAAACCCACTTCTGCTGATTTTCCTCCAAAATTCTCTTCCAGCAAATACTTCAGCGCCTTTTGGTCAGTTTTTATGACGAAATTCTGTCCCCATAGGTAATGTCTCCACCTTTTGACAAAACACAATTGCCATTAATTCCCTTTCATAAACTGAGCATTGCTGAGCCTTCTTGGACAGTTTTTGACTATAGTAGGCAATAGGACGCCCCTGCTGCATCAGTACAGCCCCCACACCAGTTCCGGAAGCATCCGTCTCTAGTTCGAAAGGGATGGCAAAGTCCGGCATTGCTAGCACCGTAGTGTGGTCATGGCTGTCTTGAGTGCTTCGAAGGCGTTGGTGGCTTCCGTAGTCCACTTGAACGCCTCTTTCTTGAGGAGGTCGATCAACGGGCCGGCGATCCTCCCATAATTCTTGACAAATCTTCGGTAGTACCCGGTCAAGCCCAAAAATCCCCGTAAGGACCTCACGTTTTTCGGTTGAGGCCAATTTAACATGCTCTCCACCTTCTTGGGATCGGCTTGAATGCCTTGTTCAAATCGATGGCCAAGGTACTCAATTCTAGGTTGAACAAAGCTGCATTTTTTTAAGTTGATCACCAATCGATTTTCCCGCAAAATAGCTAACACCTTCTCTAGGTGTTCCAAGTGAGTGCCAACATTACAACTATAAATTAAAATGTCATCAAAGAACACAAGTACAAATTTCCTTAAGTATCCCCTAAATATTTCATTCATCAATGCTTGAAACGTAGAGGGAGCATTGGTAAGGCCGAAAGGCATAACCTGAAACTCGTAGTGGCCCTCATGAGTCCTAAAGGCTGTCTTGTGTTCATCCCCCGCCTTAATTCGATTTGGTGGTACCCCGATTTTAAGTCCAATTTGGAAAAAATCATAGCTCCTTTCAATTCGTCTAGCAACTCGTCAATGGTTGGAATCGGGAATTTATCCGGAATGGTGATTTTATTCACTGCCCGGTAGTCGACACAAAAACGCCAACTGCCGTCTTTTTTCTTCACCAAAGACAAAACAGGGAATAGGGACTCGTGCTCGGCCGACGATCCACTCGCTTGTAACATATCCCCGATTAACTCTTCAATCTCCTTCGCTTCTCGGGAGTGAGGGTATCTGTAGGGTCGATATTGGGTGGCTGTTCCCCAGGTTTAATCACAATTGCATGGTCGCGTGTTCGCCGTGGGGGAAGATCCACAGTAGGCTGACATACCGCAATGTATTTATCTAGCAGCTGCTGGATTTCTGGAGTTATACTCTGATCGCCACCCTCGTTCTTCTCAATGTGGTGGCATTCTATGAGAAATCCTTGTCCCTTCTTTCTGATTGTCTTAATGATCGACTGTAAGGAGGCTTGAGTTCGTGATAAGTGTGGATCCCCTGTTAAGCAAATCCGATTGCTTCTCTTCCCTATCTTCATGGTCATTTGCCTCCAGTTGACCTTAACATCACCTAAGGTGCTTAGCCATTCTATTCCCAACACAAAGATCGATCCTCTCAATGGAAAAGGATAGAAGGTTTGAGTGATGTCTAGCCCCGTATGTGCAAGACCACATCTCGGCACCTCTTGTTTCTTTTGACCGTGAACCCATCTCCCACTTCAAGTTTTGTATATTCTTTGGTCTCTTCACGTGTGTATTTGGATGACTCGGAGGTGATCATCGATAAAATTGTGCGTAGCCCCACTATCAATTAAAATGATAATGGCTGTTCCAAACGAGGTCCCCTCTAACCTTCATTGTGTGATTATTTTCAAAACCAGCCAGGCGAGTTGAGCGACAATTCCATGCGTGTTTCATCTTCTTCACCGTCGGCACACTCCTCCTGTTGCCTCCCCGCATCGCCGGTGATTTTCTCGGTACTTCCGGCGTCGGCGTCCAGCAGGTATACTTGTAGATGCTTGTCTCGACATGTGTGGGTGGGTCCGTAACGTTCGCCGCATTTAAAACACAGACCCAGCTCTCTCCGGCGGAGCCATCTCCGCGTCGATAGCCGCCGTCCCCATCCGGTTTGCGAGTCGTGGAGACCATCGTTGACGAACTACCCGACTTGGTGTCTGCGTTGCCTTACGGTCGGGTTTGGTGAACTCGGGTTGATTGGGTGCAGTGTGGGTGTTGGGCGTGTGGTTTCGAGGGTTGGGTTATGCGTGAGTAAATGGGTTGGGTCGGATTTTTCTTGTACCCGCCCATATAGGATGCCTTAGGGGTCCGACCTGCCTTATCCATCTCTAACAAACGATTCTTGCCGTCGACCCTGATAGCCATCTTGATGAGCTCTTCCAAGTCCGTTGCGTCGGCCACCTCTAACTCTGCCTGGATTTCCGTCTTTAAGCCGTGCAAGAAGGCTCCCATAAGACATTCTTCCGGCGCCTCATTCAACGGAAAGGATAGTCGCTCAAACTCCTCCACATACTCAAGCACCGTTCCTTCTTGCTTATGTGAAAAAAGCTCCTTGTATTCGCCCCTCGCCGAAAGATGTGAAAGCGCTCCAGCACTTGAGTTTGAACTCCGGCCAACTCTTCAACACGCCGCGCCCTTCCTTCCACCGGTACCGGTGGAGAGCTCGGTTCTCCGGGCACACTACAATTGCTTCAAGTTTCTCCGACTCCGGCACATGGTTGATGTGGAAATATCTTTCCACTCGGCAAAACCATCCTATCGGATCGTCTCCGTCGAAGACAAACTCTAGCTTCCGTATCTCGGTGCCCTCGCTTTCTGTCTCATCGTTGCTCTGTCTCGTGTCCGAGGGGTTGTCCTCGCGCCTTTCTTCCCTTTATTCTTTACGCTTGATCCTTGGTCCATACGCAAAGAACCTCCTTCATCAAGTTCATGCCTTCCTTCGGATCTGTAACTTGCTTCGCTAGACTCGCCACGAGACTCACGTAACTCCACGATTTCGTCCGCCATTGCTCCGAGGAATCGTAGGCTCGATACCAATTGTTAGGATCTAACAATAATAGTACCCAAAATGCTGATAAACTGATATATTAGACGATATAACAGTTACATGCAATCTGTTTGGGGCCAAAATGCTCCCAAACAGCCAAGAACAGACTCAGATTCGCCACACCTAACTGATCCCTCTCCAAAATCACTCTCAAAATATTCCCTCACTCTCCACAAGCTCCCAACGGTTCTTATGAGTCAAAAGTACTTTCACGGACCCCAAAAAGAGCCACCCTAATAAAACAGCTAGCTATCTTAGTTTTACTTAAAATTAGAAAGTCAACACCGCAACCTTAAAAGCTTCATGCTCTTATGTTTGTGCTATCCGTCTTCCTAGGTCTCCTAGTGTATGTCTTGCCTTTGAATAGGGGGTCCGTCTTCCTAGGTCTCCTAGTGTATGTCTTGCCTTTGAATAGGGTCCTTTCAATTTCATAGTCATGAAAATTTACCATCTCAAAGGCACTCCAGTTACGCTCACAACCGGAGGCACTGCATGTCAAGCTCAAAATACGAATAGCAAATTGTTGGAGCTCCTGGATGTTCATACCCATACGACGCCCACCATTCTCCGCTGGAGCTTTTGTGTCAATTGCTTTCTTGGCTATCGCTTTACCAAAAAACTCCCTTTGATGCTTGAAATCTTCAATTTGAGTATCAATCGTATTTTGGACGTCTACATCCCCCACCATCCTATCCAGGCAATCATAATATCCACGTTTCACTTCAATATCAGCCTTAAATGAAGGTTTATAATGTAGTTGTGGGTTAAGGTAATAGTCAGCAGCATGCAAAGGACGATGAAGTTGCTTGTCCCATCTACTATCAATGACGTCCCACAAAGGCAAATAACTAAAGAATAAAAAAAATTGAATTAGTGTAGAGAACAAAACTACAAATTTAAAATTTAAATCAAACTTAATAGTTTACCCCTCTCTACGTTGTTGAAAGCATGAGCAATTTTCTCTTTAGCCCGATCAATCTCTTCATATATGAAACCCATGGGTCGGCTTCGCATCGCATCAACCATACGAAGCACCCTAACCAAAGGATAAGCACCTTTCAAGCAAGTGACAATATCTTTCCAAAAGCTTGTCCAAAACCACATCTTCTATAAGCTTTCCATCCTTTGTCTTTGCAAACCTACTAGACTTCCATTCTTCGGAGGTGAACATTCAAATCAATGCTCCTTTGTTATCATGGAGGCGCCCCAAAGTTAGGTAAGATGTGGCAAAGCAAGTGAGGCCTGGTCTCACCAAATCTTTTCCTTTAGTGAAGTGGTGCAATAGGGTGATCAAAGCAGTTCTTGAATAAATGTAGGTTGTGATTTTTTTCCCCTTTGGAATAGTATCACTGTGGACTGGTATCTTCTTCTCCAAATCCTCCAACATTAAATCAATGCAATGTCTTGCACAAGGTGTCCAATACAATCTCTTTCTTTTCTCCATTAACATCTCTCCCGCTGACTTTGTAATTTGCTGCATTATCCGTCACCACTTGAATAACATGTTCTTCACCAACCTCTTCAACATCATCAATCATCTTAAAGATTTTATCCGCAGTCTTAGATATGTCAGATGCATCAATAGACTTGAGGAAAACAGTTCCCTTAGGGCTGTTCACTAAGAAATTTATGATTGTCCTCCTCCTTTTGTCGGTCCACCCATCTGTCATTATTGAGCATCCAAATTTCCTCCAATAAGCTTTATGTTCTTCAATATCCTGCATTGTTGGGTCATATCTTTTCTTCAAATATTTAACTGATCTCGTGGTAGGATGGTGGCTTGAATCCTGGACCATGTTTTGCAATTGATTCAAACATTTTATGGAATTCCTCCGACTTTGCCACATGGAATGGAATAGCATTATTGTAAAAAAAAGAGGCAATGTCTTCACATGCTTACTCTCTCAAATTCTTCTTGAAGATGCTATTTATTGTAGCTTGAGTGCTCACTCCCCTTTTTTAAAAAATATTTTTATCATGCCCACTATCCTCCTCTTCACTCTGTTTTCTTTTTCCACCAAGTTCATCACTATCATCAACTTCTGTGGATGTGGTTGATTTCTTCAATAGTCTCCCTTGTAAAGACGATACAATTCCAAACATTTCTTTTTCACTTTCTCCGAACGAGCTACAAGCCCCCACATCTTTTTGTGTTCCCGCCAAATGGTGCTTGAATCGGTAAACACCTCCTGTTATTGTCTTCTTGCAATAATTGCATTGAATTTTTCTCCCACTTCCATCAACTTCAACACCATGCTTCCATCCCATATCGGTCCTACTTCCAAAGACATTTTTCAATTTACTTCCTCTACTAGAAGAGGTAGCATTAGCACTACCATCATTACTACCAAGAAGGCACTAGAAGCCATTTTCCAAATGCTAAACCACCACAATCTAGTATGGAAAGAATAGAAATAAAGAGCAAAATAAAAAACTAAAAAATGAACAATCAGAGATGAATAAACAAAGGCACAGATGAATAAATGCACAGAGCAGAGGCACATAGCATCAAATTAAAAGGAGATTTAATTGATTAATTAAAAAAAAATTAGATGGAAAACAAAACAATAGAGGCAGTGACTAGTGAGGCTGTGAGGCACAAAGCAAAGGATGAATCATGAATGCATGATGATCAGAGTGAGACCGAGAGAAGAGAGGAGAGGAGCGATGAGTAGATGACCTGCGATGAGCGATGAGTAGAGACCGAGTGAGATCAGAAAGCCGACGATGAGTAGATGAGATCAGAAAGCCGACCGAGAGAAGAGGGGAGAGGAGCGATGAGTAGATGACCGTGGAGAGAGCTGGAACCGCCGATGATGGAGAGTGAACTGACGATGGCCGTCGATGACACCGTTGATGGTCGCGATTTGGGGATTTCAGAAGGCCGACGCAGCTGAGAAAGGAAACAATCGATGGCAACTGGCAAGGTAAGTCGATTTAGGGATTTCAGAAATCGGGTAGTGGGGCGGGCAGGCGGGTTTTTCGAATGGGTCACCGATTTTGCAGGATCGACTGTGCATGGCGATCCCAAGAGTTTGCGATCTTCCCCGGCAATCCCACCAATCCCACCTCCAATCCGATCTTGGCTGCGATCTGGATCGTATTTCTTGCCAAAAATCGCAAAATCACCAATCTTACGATCTGGATCGGCGATTTTCACAACCATGGCTATAACTCCAAGTCACTAGTCCTAGGTAGAGACTCTTTATTGCAAGACTAAATCCTATGACTATCACTTTCATCAAGGTAATAGAGACCATCAAGTTTTTTCACACTCCCAATCGTCGTCCCTGTCAACAGATCCTGAAAAAGATAGTAAATAGCAAACAAGTTAGCATGACATCTTTCATCCTTTGCTAATTCACTGATTGATAGTAAGTTAAACTTCAACTTTGGAACATGTAATACAAAGTGAAGAGTAAGTGTAGTAGAGATTTTAACAATGCCAATTCCAGTCACAACATAGTTGGAGTCATCAACAATTCGCACAGTCATTACCTTGGTGATGGGTGTATAGGATGAGTAGAGTCTTATTGTTAGTTAAGTGATCTGAGGCAAGTCAACAATCCAAGAATTGCCTGTACATAGATTTTTTATTACAGCTAAGGTTGAAAGAAATTACCTCTCCTTACTACTGTTGCGGTAGGCTGCTTTGTAGTTTGAGGTCTGGCTAGCATCTCCATGATTTTACTTAGCTAAGGCTTGAAAGAATGCCTTCCTCAATGGAGAACTCAAAGAAGAGGTGTAAGCTTAAGAAGTCATTAAACAGGTTGAAGCAATCTCTACATGCTTGGTTTGATAGATTTAATCGGGTCCTAAAGAGACACGGATATACTCAAGGGTAGGCGACCATACTTTGTTCGTTAAACATCATAAGGGCAAGATGGCCATTCTAGTTGTGCATGTTGCTAATATAATCCTTATAGGAGATAATGAGATAGAAATCAATCAAATCAAGGCAGTCCTAGCATGAGAATTCCAGATCAAAGATCTTGGAGAAATGAAGTATTTTCTTGGGATGGAAGTTGCTTGATCAAAAGGAGGAATCTATATCTCCCAAGAAAGTATGTACTAGACCTTCTAAGAGAAACAGGGATGACAGTTTGCAGACCCAGTGACACACTTATATAGGTTGATAAATTAGATGAAGGAGCAGATCTCGGTAAAGCTGTGAACATAGGGAACTATCAACAGATGCTAGGCAAATTGATACACCTATCTCATAATAGACCAGACATTGCATTTGCGTTAGTGTGGTCAACCAGCATTCTCATGACCCTAAATAGAAACATTTAAATGACAGGTTGCATGACCCTAATAAAATAGATGATGAAGCAGATCTCGGTGAAACATTTAAATGAAGTCTCATACCAAATCGACATTGCATTTGCAGTCAATGTGGTCAACCGGACATCCTTCGTTATTTGAAGGGATCTCCAGGAAGTGGCTTGATGTTCAAGAAAACTCACAAATGGAATGTAGAGTTATTTACCGATGCTGATTGGGCAGGTGATCAAAATGACAGAAACTCCACATCTGGATACTGTACTTATGTTTGAGGTAACTTGGTCACATGGAGAAGTAAAAAGTAAAGTGTAGTTGCAAGAAGCAGTTCTGAAGCTGAATACTGGGAATTTGTGAAGAATATGGATAATGCGGATCATTGAAGACTTAAGAAAGTGCTTAAATCTGCCAATCAAAGTCTATTGCGATGACATGGCTACGATTAATATTGCTCATAATCTGGTTCAGCATGATAGAACCAAGCATATCGAGATAGACAAACATTTTATAAGAGAAAAAGTTGATGAGGGTATCATTGATCTAAGGTATATACATTCTAAAGAACAGACCGTAGACATGCCCACTAAAGGACTGCCTAAGGACAGGTTTGAGTACTTGATTGGTAAGTTAAACTTGATTGATATCTACAGTCCAACTTGAAGGGGAGTGTAGAATCCTGAAACTTAAGGAGTAAGATTAGAAACTTAGGGAGCAAGTTCAGATACAAAATTATAGCGAGTGATTAAGATAATCAATATTGATTATTTCCTGATTTTTATAGTGTCATATTGGGACCTAATCAATGCTTGATTCTGTCATATGTGTATATATGTAATCTGCTAGTGTGAATAAAACATCGATCAATTCAGTCCAATTATTCTCTTCACTTTCCAAAATATCTAATTCAATATTCCTTACATATAATTTTGTATTTCAGTTAAATTGTGGCACCTAAAGTGTCACGTGTGTGTAACTAAACTTTCAGGTTGAGGACATACTTTTTGCTGCTGGGGAGGCTATATCATTTTTGTGGGGCGGTGTTCCTGTCAATGCTGATATAATTCTAAAAACAAACTATTCTTCACTATCTATGGCTTCAAACTTTCTCATGGGAGATTTGGAGTCTTCTAAGTTAAAGCAGTTTCCGTCTGAGCAAACTGAAGTCATTGAAGATTTTCATGCTTCTACAAGAGATGCAATTACCAAGAAGCTCTTTGATGATCTTTTATACAGTAGCAGGAAAGAAGAGCGATGTGCCGGAACTGTGTGGCTTTTATCACTAACAATGTATTGCGGGCATCATCCTGCTATTCAGCAGATGCTTCCTGAAATTCAGGTTTTGCGTTTAAGAACTAAAATTTTATCTATTTTCTCGCCTTTCCTGATTTTTAACAATTACATTATTGATGGCATTGTAATTTTTTGCAAGCTCATATGCTCGATAGTTGACCAATTTGTTTTACTTTAATTTTAAAATATTGAGAGATATTACATGGATCTGTTTTAATGTTTGCATAGTAGCCAATACTGTCTTTTCATATTTTTGAATGTCATATTTTTCCTGGGGGATCGAGTTAGCTTTGGAGATTAAGAGCCTGAAAGTGGTTTTGCAGCACTGAATGTGGGCAATTAGGTTTCTTTTTCATTTGCTTCTTTATCTAATTGTGAGATTACCTGGCGATTTGTTGAAATATTTGAACCTGGATGATATTTTGGGCTAGGTCTCAAGTTGAGGCCAAAGCTGACCTAGGTCCTGTGTGTAGCCCCATTATCAATGGTCAGGTTGGGTCAGTTGGTCTATCTTTATGCAAGGTTTTGGGAGCAGGTAGAAAAAGTGGATAAGCTTAGTGCTTTCGGTCTTTGTGAATGAGGAGGCCTAAATCCTGATTTGATGTCCTAGGGCTTCATTTTATTGGTGTGATTATTTATCTGGTGATTATATATATTTGTGTATATATGTCAACTAGGCTATCTTTACATTAGAACAGGTTAGGTGTTTTTTTTTTTAAAATATTTGTTTAGATGTTATCCTTTTCCTTCAAGGACGTTAGCTCTTAACATCAGAATGTGTGTGTGTGTACCTGCTGGTTGTTCTGGATCAGTTGAATAAAATCAGAGGAATTACTCTCAACTTTCTTGAATTCTTAGTAAAATAATTAAGAATTCCATCTTTTGAAAACTAAAATATCTAATATATATGTTGTTAATGTCCAACAAATGCCTATCTCCTTGGGGTGTCTTGATTGAGTCTGAAACATTTTTTATTTATTAGATTTAGAAGATTGGGCTTGAAGCCTTGAACAAGGGGAAATTTTATGAAAATGTATAGTTAAAGATATTATTTGGTATCCATAAATAGAACTGAATGGTCATGTTTTCAAAGTTTCTTCAACTGAACAATCCTTAAGGTGCATTGGTATTAGAATCTTTCGGTGCTTTGCTCATGAATTCTCCAAGGGAACAATCAATGGCACATATAAATAGGAGTAGATGTCCTATTACACATGTTATTATGAATTGTGATGTGATACTTGTCATGATTAAAATGATGGGCCATTCCTCATTGTGAAATCAGGAAATTTTTTCTGTATGCATAAAATATACCTTTCTCTTGCACCATATCCTTGCTGTAGCTGCATAAAGGAACCTGGAATGTTAATCTAACCATTATCATGTGAATGCAGGAGGCTTTCTCTCACCTACTTGGTGAGCAAAATGAACTCACCCAAGAACTAGCCTCTCAAGGCATGAGTATTGTGTATGAGCTTGGTGATTCATCTATGAAAAAAAGTTTAGTCAATGCACTTGTGAATACTTTGACTGGCTCAGGGAAGCGAAAGAGAGCCATCAAGGTGAGTTATTAATTCCTTTCAGATTTCTTGTCTATTCCTTTCATGTATGTTTGTCCTTATACTTGGATCCTTGGAGTTTCTTTTGCAGCTTGTAGAAGACACAGAGGTGTTTCAAGCTGGAGCTCTTGGTGAAAGCGTTAGTGGAGGGAAACTGAACACTTACAAAGAGTTGTGTGGCTTAGCAAATGAAATGGGTCAACCAGATTTAATTTATAAATTCATGGATTTAGCTAATTATCAGTCTTCCCTGAATTCTAAGAGGGGTGCTGCTTTTGGCTTCTCTAAGATAGCAAAACAAGCAGGGGATGCCCTTAAGCCTCATTTACGTTTATTGATTCCAAGGCTTGTACGCTACCAATATGATCCTGATAAAAATGTGCAGGTATCCTCATGCAAATGATTTTTCCCCAAAAAAATATAGCTAAAGCTATTACATGTTCTTTGCACTTCTCTTTTCTTTTTTTGCAGTTGACACCTTCACTTCCTCAGAAGGGAACCAGATGAATCAATGGAAATTGTTTACCAATTATTCCCAATGTTATTATTAAGTTTGGGTTTCTTACATTTGTTATCTTTCTGTTTAGGATGCTATGGCACATATATGGAAATCTCTAGTGGCCGACTCAAAGAAAACCATTGATGAAAACTTAGATCTCATCATGGATGATTTATTTAATCAATGTGGATCTAGGCTTTGGCGCTCACGTGAGTCATCATGCCTTGCCCTTGCAGATGTCATCCAAGGACGAAAATTTCATGAGGTCATTAAGATTATTCCATTTTTTTTATCTAATAAAAATCTTGAGATTTGTTTGTTAATTCTTTTATTTGCTTTATAGCTCTTAAGTAAAGAACTGCATGTGAATAACTTGGTATCTTCAAATGGAAAGGGATTGTATTCAGTATAATGTGCACATGAACTAACTATTTAAACTTCAATGACCTAGGTGCGAAGGCTTGCTTGTGATATTATGTATACTTTTTGCACATTAGATGTCAGGTTTAGAAGATGATTACTGCCTGTGTCGTGTTGAATTTATGGCTGGAGTGGAACATCTATGTTTAAGCAGAAAGAACAAGACAAACTCACATATGAAAGAGAAAAGGAAATCGTTTACATGCCTACTTACTTGAAACCTACCCTGTCAAGCCAATAGAAAAATCATGTGTGTAGATATTGGACCTGAGTAATTAGAGCTTCAAACTATTCAACCAACATTTTGAGATTTGATCTGAAATATAATAAATTAGCTATTAGTTAACTTGATCAAGAGAATTTTATGTTCTATATCATAATGGAATGGTTGGAACACAAGAATTGACTCATTATAATTTGTAACATGCTACAGTAGGAACTATTTCTTGTTTTAATTATTATTTAGTTGATTATGTCTAATTCCTGAAAGATTTCATCATAATCTGTGCATCTTTTGAGTGGTTAAATAGTTTTAGCTCTGATAGCAATAAGTTGAGTAATATCCTTTAACCCTTTTGTTGTCTGGTTCAGAATTTACTTTTTTATGAGATAACTTCCTAAATGGACACGCACATAGATAAAAAAGAGAAAACCAGTTTGACTATAGTAAACCTGAGAGACTAGTTGATTGCTCAAGTATCTTAAAATGCTTATTTATGCATATCTTTCATTTTGTTCTGCAGGTCAGAATGCATCTAAAAAGATTATGGTCTGCAGCATTTCGCGCTATGGATGACATAAAGGAGACTGTTAGAATTTCTGGAGAAAAATTATGCCGCGCTCTGACTGCATTAACAACGAGGCTCTGTGATGTTTCTCTAACTGATATGTCAGATGCACGCCAAGCCATGGATATTGTTTTACCTTTTCTTCTTGCAGAAGGCATATTAAGTAAAGTTGATAGTGTTCGAAAGGCATCAATTGCAGTTGTAATGAAGCTTACAAAGGTGTGGAATTCTCAGCTGTGTCACTTCTTGAACGTGTGAATACTTTTTATGCTCGCTTCAGGGGATTATATATGTCAGCCCTTTTTTAAATTTTTGTGTGTGTGGGGGTTATATATTATTCTTTGTTGTATAGAAAAGCTCTTTTGATGGTTTGTCTATGACTCTCAACCAGCTTCAGTTTGCATCTTATTTAGCAATATCTTCAGCCTTGCGCATATCCCTAGTAATTCAAGTCAACTAACGGAATTAAAAAATGAATTTGATTTTTGTAAGTAGTCTTAGAGCCCTGAAAGCTTTTAAACCTGATTGGTGATTGCAACAGATGAAAGAGAGTGTGGTCTTTGGATATTTTGTCTGTTTTTCTTTTTGCATGATTGATTGTGGTTGTCTAGTGTCCACAGTCTTTATCATCTGGTCATCAATATTGTTCTATTATAATTCCGAGTTGGTTTAAATAGGTACTTTAGTCTTTTATTATCCTTTTGGGCGTATTTTTCTCTTTTCTCCATGATCACATAATGAAATTTGTTAGCTTCCTTTTGTCCTTTTTTTTTCCTCATTGTGATTGTGTAAGATTAACCAACTATTAGTATGGGTCTTGCGACTGTGTTGGAACTGTGTTAACATGCTCTTCGATGTTGAAATCAACTCAATTTTTAGCCTTTTTTGTTATTGTCTTCAGCATGCTGGAACTGCAATTCGTCCACATTTGCCTGCATTAGTGTGCTGCATGCTTGAAAGTTTGTCAAGCCTAGAAAACCAAGGACTCAATTATGTTGAGGTAGGGTCAATGATATTTCCACATTTATATTTGAAGCTCACTTATTAATTTTTTAGATCGTACATTTATATATCTTTACTTTTCCAGCGTCATGCGGAAAATGTGGGAATAGAGACAGAGAAGCTTGAAAGTTTGAGAATTTCCATCGCCAAAGGCTCTCCTATGTGGGAGACTTTGGATTCTTGTATAAAAGTTGCTGATGCAGAATCTCTGGGTGCTTTGATTCCAGCACTCGCTCATTTAGTGAGATCTGGAGTTGGCCTTAATACAAGGTCTGTTTTTCCAGCAAAATTCTCATTTACTCCTTTCTTGCTTGCTGAAAAGACTCTACTTGAGAATTTTGATATCGGTGATCTTGATCTTATAATTTTCCAACAAACTGGTGGAGCTTTCTGATGTGCTGTAGAGCTTTCATTATTCTTTGGGATCGCCTGTGTTCTCCAGAATTTCTAGCTAGAATTTTCTCTTCAGATTTTTCCTCCAGAAACTTGCTGCTTTAACATGTATGTATATGCATGTTGCAAGTATAAAAGTTTTCTAATAATTTGTAATGCTTTATGTACCATTGCAGGGTTGGTGTGGCCAACTTTATTACATTATTACTTGAAAGGATCGGTGCTGACATCAAGCCATATGCTAATATGCTTGTAAGGTTATTGTTTCCTGTTGTTAAGGAGGAAAAAAGTACTACTGCAAAACGTGCCTTTGCTAATGCCTGTGCAAAGGTGTTAAACTACGTAGCAACCTCTCAAGCACAAAAGCTTATTGAAGACACTGCAGCTCTGCATGCTGATGACAAAAATTCTCAAATTGCATGTGCACTTCTCTTAAAGAGCTATTCATCCATGGCATCAGATGTTGTTCGTGGATACCTTGTAGTCATTATTCCTGTTGTTTTTGTTTCAAGGTTTGAATTGCTAATCTATATTGTTCTTCCTTGTCTTTTGATAAAAATGTGAAATGGAATTTATTGAAGAGAAATACAAAAATAAGGACAAAAGGTTTTCCTAAAGACTCATTAGCTCAAAAGAATTATTCAACCTCATGAGTCCCCAAGAGAAACCTGCTTTGAAAAAAAAGCATGTTGCTGAGAGGCCAGAAAACGGGTGGGAGGAAAAATTTCTCTAAACATGGATGTGCCATTCTATCTAGTTAAAAGATACAAAAAACTGTCAGGAAAGCAGATGCAGAAGGGCTTTGTGCTTCATTTTGTAGTTGAAACCAGTGTACTTAATGGTTAAAAAACTAGCAGATTAGGTGGACACTCAACTTCCTGGAAAATACCAAACAACCTATAGGAAATCTGCCAACCCACTTCACAGAGTAAAAACATATTACTATTACTACTATGATCACCACCGTTGCCATCGTCGCCGCCTCCACTACTACATGTGAATCTTATCACATCTTTTATCACTGGTAAAAGGAAGTGTTTAACTTTATGCAGGTTTGAAGATGACAAACATGTTTCTAACCTTTTTGAAGAAATATGGGAAGAATATACCAGTGGAGAACGAGTCTCTCTCCAATTATACTTGGGAGAAATTGTCTCACTCATCTGTGAACGTATCTCATCATCGTCATGGACAAGTAAAAGAAAGGTTAGTCTTTCCCTTCTCATCTACCAATGTCTTTATAATTTATTTCAGCTCATTTTAGTTTAGCGTTTTTGTGTGGAGGTTTGCTTATTTTCTGTTGCTGTACCTGCAGGCTGCCCAGGCTATTGTTAGGCTTAGTGAAGTTTTGGGTGACTCTCTTTCTTCTCACCATGAAGTTCTACTTAAGTCTCTCATGAAGGAAATTCCTGGTCGCTTATGGGAGGTAAGAAAAGATGAATAATTGCCATCAAGTGAAAATAATGCAACTTTATTTGTTTTTTCTAGTATGACAACTGGAACAATATTCACGTGTTCACAAAATTTGTTGAGTTTAATGTGTTAGTTCTCTGACTAAGATATAAATATGACAGGGAAAGGATGTCCTGTTGCTAGCATTAGGTGCTCTGTCTGCATCCTGCCATAAAGCAATTTCTGCAGAAGGACCCTCCTCTTCTGTTGCCATTCTGAAAGTAGTTTCATCCGCATGCTCAAGAAAGGGAAAGAAATACCGTGAAGCAGCTTTCTCCTCTCTCGAACAGGTTAGCGATTTTTAGCAATTTATAATGCTTTCTAGGAATATTCATACAAACGCTTTCTTCTTTAGGCCCTATTTGGCATAGTCAATGAAAATGGTTTCCTTTCCATTGCACAAAAACTGATATGCATAATATCCATTACACCCTTGTGATCATTACTTGACAGCGATTGTCTCTTTTTATTACATTTTTTATTATTCAGAGGTATAGAGGATGTTTTAAACTACACAATCACTGATTTCATTTTATTCCTTTGTTTGTTCTATTTCATTGCCGACCCCACCTAGTGGGATAAAGCTTGTTGTTGTTGTTGTTCATTCTATATACTAAGGAGAATTTGGGATGAAATAGTATGGTAGACCCATTGGCATCCTCAGTCCTTAATAAATAGTAGTACAACATTTCCATTTATGTCTGTTGTGAACGTACCAATTGTGTACGTTTGTTTAATATCTTCACAATAATTTTCAAAAGCTGGTCAACTTTGGAATGCGGTGATATTAGCCGTTTCTTTCATTTGTAGTCAATAATTGGGAAGCTTTATGTGATATCTACATTTATACAAATGACAGAATGAAGTGACAACAAACTGAATAAAACTTGCAATTTGCAAACAACAACTGTTTTATGAACTCAAAAGACCACATGTTAAAAAATGAAAAGGAAAACAAAACTGTATTTAATGCCCATTTTTGTTATGGGTATATCCAAAATCCCAAGTATGATTCTGTAATGGTGCTGCTAGAGTATGACGGCAAATCCTTTTCTAAAATAGCTGATCAATATTCTGAGAATCTAGTTGAAAAGTTGAGAGAGATGAGCATCTATGGGAATAATGGAAAGAACCGGATTACTGGAGGAGAAGAAGTTTATGAAAATCAATGGCTATATCAATGACTGATAATTCACTTACTTTTCGTGTAATTCATGATAAGTGATAACTGGAATCCTGAACTACTTTCCTTGTCTGTTTTTCAGGTTATAAAGGCCTTTGGCAATTCAGAATTCTTTAATATGGTTTTTCCTTTGTTATTTGATTTATGCAATCCAGACATCATCAAGTCTGCGCCAACAGCTTTGATCAGCGATGCTGCTGAAGCTGGTAATGACAAGTCCTAGATCCTTATTTATATGTTGCTTATTGTTCTTGTCTTATATAATTGAATATCATGTACATCCATCAATGAAATCTTTAATGCTATTGAAAGATTATAACTTGTGGTAGCAGAATTTATGAAATCAGTGTTTTTGAATCTTGATCTTATTAAACTAAGTCTATGTATATGATATAGCACAAACTACTATAAATAGTGAAGACATTTCTTCAGTATTTGTTACCAACTTCTACTGGCTAACACGTGGTTGCACACATTTCTACATGCTCACAAAAATACATGCTTGCAAGCGCATGCACAATAACAACTAACGGTGCAAAATGTGGCCACAGTGCCCTTGAAAGTTCTTGGAACTAGTGGGAGTGCCTTTATGATCTATTATTATCTATCCTCGTTGATTTGGATTTTGCTTTCCTTTTTAGTGTAAGGAAATAATAAAAGCCCAAAGATTACTTACCTCCCTATTGTGAAAAGTCACAAAATCCCCAGTCATGTCAACTACGACCTTTTAGCTGAGCTTGGGGGTAATTAATTTATCTTTTTGACATTTTGAATGCCATTTCAAGTAGCCACTACTTACCAAAGCCTGCTCATAGTACTTATCAGTTCGGGTGGTCTTGGGCATAATTGATTTATCTTGTTGACCAGTTTTAAATGAGATATCATTGTTATCTCAAAATGGAAGGATTCCAACTCTTAAGGAGATACTGTTCCATGTTGACTAAGCCTTGAACAGCTCCAGATTTCACAAGTATTGAGTGATTTGCTTCTTTGCAGATTCCGACGTTGCTGAAAGTACTTTTGTTCCGCACAACAAAGTTGTAGACTGTTTGACATCTTGCATCCGTGTGGCACATTTAAATGATATTCTTGAACAACAGAAGCGCTTAATACAAATGTACTCTACATTGCTCTCACCAGGGCATCAATGGAATGGTATTCTTTGTTCCATTTTATGGTTCATTGCCATGTTTTTTACGATCTTTATTAAATAAGTCTACTGTTGTGCAGTCAAAACTGCAGCCTTTTCATCTATCAAAGAACTATGCTCAAGACTCCAAAATGCCATGAAGGACTCACATGAAACTCCCGAACTTGCCCGTGTAACCGCCTTCATTCAGGAGGTAATCGGGTTTTTTTCTATGATTTAGATTAGATTCTGTTGAGTTATATTTAATAATGATCTGAAATCAACTCTACTTCTCTTCAGATGTTTGATACTATATCTCCAAAAATACTTGAGTGCATAAGCACAATAAAGATCGCCCAGGTATGCTACGATCTTGTTCACTTGAACAGTATTCATCAACACATTATTGATTATCCTCTCATTCCGCCACCCCAAAAAAACAGTTTATGATATTTAATTGTGGAATTTTAAGTGGATCAAGTCTTAGGAATGGTCAGCATCGCTTAAGTAGTGTGCTGAAGTAGAAGTCTTTTTTCTTCTCGAGTGCTGAGTGTTGAACGGAAGAAAGTCCTTTCTTCTTGATCAAATAATTATATACTAAATGGGAAAGAATTTTTGGAGGTTAAGGAAAAAATTTTGGATTTAGTTTTTGGAAAACAATGATTAGGACAAAACTAGCGGAAGTAAAATATAAAGACTAGTAGGACAAAATTAGTGGAACTCAATGAGGTTATGGAATGGGATTTGTTGGTTAATAATCTATCTAAAGATATGATTTGCGATAGAGCACAATTGCGTCGTACGATCCATATATAGCCGACTTCACCTAATAGTATAAAGGTTTTGTTGTTGTTCTCGTCCTTAAAAGTTAGGAAAAGCAATGTGTTCCAGGCATATGGGATATGTTCCCATTCTTTGTATTGATTATAAATATTAGAAGATCCATGTTATTATACAGTTATTGTGGTAGCATATCAATGCCCATGTTTAACCCTTACTCTTTTCCAATACTCCTACTCATTATTCATATGACGTTTCAATTTTTCCCCCCTTTCATTTCTCAACTAGGTTCATATATCCGCCTCAGAATGTCTCCTGGCCATGCTCAAACTTCCCGTGGACCAGACTCAAGTTAGTGCCATCAATGAAGGATTTGAGGCTGAGCTTCGTCATCTCCATGAGACTGAGAAGAATGGTGAGGCAAAGTCACTATTAAAAAAGTGTGTCGACATTGTTGAAGACCGGAAACATTAATATCTCTAAAAAAAATCTTTTCATTCATGATCTTTGGAGTTAGATAAAACAGAATAGGAAATGTTATTTTACTCCCCCAGCTGTATACGTGTCATCAGTTGATTTTGTTTATACAATTTTTTTTATTTTTTATTACGTTGTTGGCTTAAAGTTGAAACATTAACGACTCAGTCATGAATATCATAGTTTCTTTGAAAGTTAAAATATTTATCATAGAATAAATTTATATAGCGAAAATCCCTCGTAGAGAACTTTAAAAATGTTAAAAAATAAATAGGTTTTCAAATATTTATAATTCCAAAAAAAAGTTAGGTTCAATTTGTCTTTATTGAAAATAAAAAAAGAAAAGATCAATTTGTCCTCTTATTTTTTTTTTTTTTTAATTATCCCCATTGAGCTTTGACGACTGTCCTAGGCTGTCGGTGCCCACAACAGCTCTTGACGAAGCTTTGGTGGGAATATTTTATTCGATTGAATATTCTCTTTGGATAAGGTGGTGGGGGTGGGTTGAACCCATTATCTAAACTTGTCAATTCTTTATCTAAGCTTGTGAATTTCTCATCTAAATTTGTGAATGGTTTTAGAGAGAGACAGTAAATTTTTTACATAACCTTGTCTAAAATAAACTAAAAAATAATTAGTGGTATTTAAAATTTTATGATTTAAAAATATATATAAATTCCTTGAAAGCATATATAAGTATATTATTATTATAGAGTTTATATAAACTAAGAAAATAATTATTTTATTTAAAATTTTATGATATTTAAAATATTTAAAGATAAACTTCAATTGAAAGCATATATATACTCCCTATAGTTAGTTATAGAGTTTATTTTAATTCCAAAAATATACCTTAATTTCTTTAAACCATTCCCGTAATTTTTTTTAAAAAAAATAGTTTTAACCTAGCACTTTAACATAAACACGCCCAATAGATATCTCCCATTCAAAGGGTGTGATGGTGCCACTTGAACAATTAAGCCAAAAGCAATTGGCACAAAATTAATAGCTCTGGAAACCAAATTATTCCTATAGATTGTATATATAAAAGGAGTTTTCATCAACAAATAGTTCCAATCAAATGATTAATTAAAGAGAATGTTTTGATAAACAAACACATTATTTTTTGGATAAAAAGAAACAAACACATATTTTATAAATAAATAATATAACTAATTTTTTACTCTTAAATGATGTATTTTAATTTTGACAGGCAAAAAAGTATTTTAGGACATATAAAATAATATTTAAAATTGATTTATAAAGACTACCTGAATGAGTAGGTTCATTGTCAATTGGGTGATGGTACTGATTGGAAATTAAAAAAGGAGATCATGTGGAAGATGACCTGAGTTTTTTGAGATCTTATACTAGTGGCAGAGTCGAATTTATATCTTTATGTGCACATTTGTGAGGGGATTCGGGGTTCGGGGGCAACGCCTCGAAATTTTTTTAAAAGGAATAGTTTTAAATGCATTAAAAATCAAATGAATATAGACAAGGGAAAAATTTTGAAGGAAAGTTTTAAATGCAAAATTTTGACTTTCAATAATTCTAAAGAGACTGACAAAATATTGCAAAAAAAAAAAAAAAAAAAAATTACAAATTCATGACCTTTTTTTTTTTTTTTTTTTCTCACTAAAAAATTGTTATTTCGAGATACTTAGTTACTAATAGCCATACTAAAGTTGTAAACTGCATCCTTTTGAATTTTTATTCAAAAAAACTAAGGGTGGTTAGGTAATTTTTCAAATTTTGCAACATTTCAAAATTTCAAATCAATCCCTTTGAAATTATTAAGATTCAACATATTTATTTATCTTTTACCATTTTTAATTAGCCTTTTTCCTTATCAAATCGGTTTACCATTTTTAATTAGCCTTTTTCCTTATCAAATCAGGCCCATGTTGTAAAATTGCTTTAAGCCATGTGGTGTGAAAGTTGTCTGAGGCTGGGTTCGAATAGGAGACCTTGTGTGTGAGACTAGCATTATAACCACTACACCATCTGGACAACTTGTCACAAGGTTTCTTCAATATATATATATATATATATTCTTAAACTTTGTGTCTGCACTTGCAACAACATACATAAGTGTGGCTCTGCCATTGTCTTATACCACCTTAGTGATGATTAATTTTAGTAACTTTATGTATTAATTGTATAACATTAATACTCCACATGTTTGCCAAATGTGAGTGAGAAATATTTAGAGAGGTGGGGAGATATTCCTGGAAAATGACCACTTTTAGGCTAAGTTTTTAAGCATAATTTTTTAACCATTTTGGCTATTTATTTTAGGGGGAAAGAGGAAAAAGATTGAAAAAGATCGTTAACTTTTGGAGCATCTTTAATTTATTTATTGTTATCACCTGTAATGATGTTAAACTCGTGCCTATCAATAGTAGGTATGAATACCTTGGTGTGGTTTGTGTATTCTGTGTACATATTAGTTTTTATAAAAAGACAAACTTCAATAAACACACACTACAGTACATCGAAACGAAAGCAAAAAACCAAGCAGCCAAGACAACAAAACAACGAAGAAAAGAAACAAACTAAAACTGAAACTGAAAACAAAACACACAGGAAAGCAACTAGAAAGCAAAGCAATAAACAGCTTCAGAGCCACCAAAAGAATCACGAAAAACATCCAATAACGTAGTTGAAGCAAGGAAGAGTCGAGCATGAGAGACCTGAGGGGTGTTGCAGCACATCTCATAGGGACATGGGCAGTAGCGAACCCAGAAAATTATTGTTGGGGGGCACCATTGGCTATTCGGGGGCCCCCGAAAAAATTTTTTTAAGCAAAATTTTAAATGCATTAAAAAAGCAAGAGTATAAAGGCACTAGGCTAACAATATTATATTACAATAAAATAATTACAATATCATCCTTCTAGCTTTACTTTTTGGAATTCTATCATAATCGCTTCATTATCAATGCTTTGTCAAATACATCTTTTTCAATATAAGGCACTAGGCAATCATTCAACCACTCATCTCCTATTCGATTCGAAGTGCGGTCTTGATGTATTTCATAGCCGAAAATGCTCTTTCCACGATGCGATTCTACGAAAAAGTTAATGCTAGCTTTATAAGTAAATAAACCAAAGGATACACAACATGTTTTTTCTTTTCAACCATCCTCTTGGCAAGATTAAACATTGTTCCTTGTAAATTCAAAAATCGGGATCAAGTTGCACATCGCTGATATACGTGTCGAGCTGATATTCAAGCATAACAAAATCATTTGCATCAAAATCTGAAGGATAATAGCAAGCAAATTCACACAACTTATTCTTGTCAAACGAAAGAGTTGCACGGATTTAAACATGCCATGCATTCCAAAGAAATTCAACTAACTTCACTAAAATGATCATTCAACTCTTGAAGTTGAGTATCTACCACTCGCATAAAATATGTCAACCTTAAAGTGATGCGGATGAGTAATTGGTCCTCTACGTTTTATTCTCCCTTGTACTTGCAAAAGACACTTTTCCATATCGGGATATCTATATCACGTTTTATACAAAATTCAAGTCTTACAAATAGATTATCCCACCCATCATCTCTCATCTTCAGTAATAACATCTTTGAAACTTTTACAAGAGACATAACATTCACAATATCTTGATCTTTTCTTTGAAGTGCTTGTGACAATTCATTCGTTATTGCCAAAACCTTGATCATCAGATGCAAAAGTAATACAAATTCAAAAGTCAACATACGCATCATAAGGCCAGTGGCTTCAAACCTTTTTGCATGCATAAGGGTTGTATCATCTTTTACAATTTCTAGCACATCAAGCACAGGATCAAACAATCTACACACTTACTTACCAATGATCGGTAATGTGAGGTCCAACGTGTGTCCCCTGGTCGTGACAAACTCATTTCTTGATTCAAGCCTCTCCCTGATTGAACATCGATCATTGCTTGCAATACTTTTGACTAATTCTTCCAATTGCTTTTCTCTCAAAATATCTGCTCTTTTGCAAGAAGCACCAACTACATTACACAAAGAACGGTATAAAATTAAAGAAGTCCGTCAATGCGTAAACCTTTTTGCACAAGCTACTAGAGCTAACTCGAAGTTGATGTGCAAAGCGTGAACATAGTAAGCGACTATTTTCAACTAAAATCAAGCTTTTCAGACCACTGAATTGACCACTCATATTGCTTGCGCCATCATAACCTTGACCACGAATCTTTGTCAAGCTCAAGCCATTTTTGGCAAAAATTAACTCAATCGCTTCTTTAAGTGAACTCGTTGTAGTATCTGAAACATGAACAAGACCAAGAAAACGCTCAATAATGTCACCGCTGCAGTTCACATATCTTAAAACAATGGCCATCTATTCTTTAATTGATATATCACGAGCTTCATCAACTAGTATAGAAAAGAAATTATCCCCAATGTCTCAAATAATAGCTCGTAACTAAACTAGCGACAACATTAGTAATATCTTTCGAATTTTGGGAGCTATCATTTTGAGATTCTCGGGGGCATTATTCAAAGATACATTATTTACCTCCTCATTGCTTTCACAAAGGAATTTTACAAGCTCCACAAAATTTCCCGATTCATGCATCTGTCTCATCATGTCCCAGGAAAGCCAAACCTTGTCTTATGAGATATCAAATACATCTAATAGAACCATTCGACGAATACGATAATCCTGTTTGGCTTTGTCGGAAAAGTTAGACATAACAATGTCAATATGTTGATTTTGATTCATCAAATTTTTAGCAAAGAATGACGCACAAGTTATGAGTGCTTCCAACTTTCCCAATATGTTTAAGAAGCCGTTGTTTGTCCTTCCAATTGCTAAATCCTTCTCCCACAAATGAATCACGACCACCCCTTCCATCACCATGCTCACAACTAAACAGATAACAATGCAAGCAAAATATAGCATCTTTTGATTCACTATACTCCAACCAAGTGCCAAACTCATTGTACCATTGAAGATTGAATCTACGCATTTTAACCCCAATTAAGGATTGAGGAAAGTTGTCAAGTTTTGGTTGACAAGGACCATTCGTTAGATAAATTCTTCGAATCTTTTCCCTTTCTTGAGCACTTTTAGCAATGCTCATAATAGGAAGTCTTTTACCCGGATCGGGAACATACAAATCCGGTGGACCTTCTATTGTTGGTTTGTTCGACTTGAGGGAGTAGCACACTCATCTTGAGTTAAATCAATAAATGAAGATTCCGATCGAGAACGTTTAGTTCCACTACCACTTGACTTTGTAAAAAAATAACCTAAATATCTTTCCATCCTAAAATGTTGGCAAATGACAAAAATGAATCAATAAATAATATATCTACCAAACAAACATATTCAAAAACAAAAGTTAGAGCACATAAGCAATTTTCAGCCATGAACAACAAGGATTTCCACAAGGATTTCTCTAAAAAAATCATGTATGCTAGAATAATTAATAAATATAAGTAATTAATTAATTAATGAAATCGAAGTCTCCACTATATATATGGATCTCTCTTCAATTCAAAGGACTGTGAAATCAAATGGATCTAAAATGAGATGTGTGTGTGTGTGTGTGTATTGTGAGGTGAGAAATGGGGGATAAGGTTGCAACTTGCAAGTTCTTGGAGCACAGGGGCGAGGCGGACCGAGGTGTTGGGTTGGGGGGGGGCAAGTGCCCCCAATTAAACAACGTCATCTGTTTTTTTTTTTTTTTTAACTTAGGGTAAAACCAGCCCTAATTAAATTCTGAAACACTCAGCATCTGGTTCGTTCTGGCTCACTACCTCCGTCTGTCTCGATCTGGCTCACTACCTCCGTCTCTCATCTCTCCCGGATCCAACCCAGCGCCTCAGCCTCTCGTCTCTCTCCATCTCGATCGCGCTCACTTTCCCCCCGATTCCCGTCTCTCTCAAAGTCGTCTCGGCCTCTCATTCGCCGTCGGCTGTAGCCGCGACCTCTTCCTCTCACGGTGTCACCTCGACCCGGCTCGCCTATGACCTCGTATCTCAAAGTCTCGGTTTACGCGTAAAAGGTATTTCAAGTTTTTGTATCAATTAGTCTAAGTTTGGAGGTTTCTCCGCTATAGTCAAGTTGTAAAATATGGTGAAAAATTATGCATTGGCTTGGACGATCGACGATCGAGTACGTTATGTTGGAAAGACAATGAAGGGAAAGCGAGAAACAATTCGATTGTTTATAATAATTTGGGAAGAATGTTACGGGTTGATAGTGAATATAATATGGGTGATTTGAATGTATTTGGTTGGGGAAAGGGTCTCTGATCATGCGTGATTTTGATTGATATTTATACCTTTTATTAATTTGTTTGGATATGAAATTTCAACGCGGGGAGGAAGACTTGAGACTTGAGACAAATTAAACTAAGGACAAATATATTGAAAGACAAAGGCAAAATATCTAGTCACTTCACATGCCAACCCCCACTACATGGGCCACCCAAGTGAACATCGTGTTTGAAGCTTCTCATGGGAAGAGAGAGCATGACAAGTCTAGATGCCAGAAGAAGAGAAGAACGAACACACCCAAGCTCCAACTAACACAACTAGAGAAGTTGATGACCAAATAAACAAACCTGTAATAACACACGAGCAAAAACCATACCCAGCATGAAAGAACCAGACAAACAAACAGAAGATAGAAGAACACACCAAAAAACAGAGAGGCGAAACACTGCATGAAGGACCTTTAAGTGGCTGCTGATGAACTTAGAGGTCCCATTATTATCATTCACAGGTTTGCCAAAACCCAGAACATAACCAAAAGGCTCATCCAAAAACGCTTCCTCACAGAACGACTGTATCGAGAGATGCAAATATATATTACACCTGAGTGATAAGGAATGGCCAACGGTGACAATTGATATAAAGAGGAGAGTGACCAGTAACCAGTCTCAAAGGAATCAAATATTGAACCAGGGTAAACTGAAGACGAGTGTCATGGTTTGGTTTAAGTCTCTTCATGCCACAAGATATCCCATCGGTTATGGGTCTCTTTCGTTTCCTTGCAAGAACCAAACAATTGGTCACTTCGGATCAAGATTGAACTCTAACCCGTTTACAACTAAACCAAGGGGATGCAGAGCCTTTCGTTTCCAAACAAAGTAAGATGAAGTAAGAAAAGAAGGTAAGCTTAAAGAGGCACTAACAGGATCATGAGACGGAGGAGTCCAAGTCGCAGAAAAGCCTGAGACATCGCACGATCTGGATGAACCATTAAAGGCCCAAATCTTAAGCCTAAGACCTCCATTGAAAAAATAAAAATCATTCGCCCGCCGAATATGTCGAGAACGGGGGCCCACTTGTCGCACCCAAACCACCGACCTAATAACCGCCATAACACAGTGCGACCAAGGAAGACTGACACCGCCACACTAGCAGCAGCAACGTCCGACGTGCTCGAAAAAAACCGAAAGCGGAATCACAGCAGCAGTAGTAAGTTGGAAAAAACTATTATCAGGGAATTTGATGCGATTGGAGAAGAGTGAAGGCACATTGAATCAAACTCAACGAATGAACCAAAGGTCTCACCAATACGCCGAGCCACCTCTTCAGTGTAATATCCAAGAGGAAGTCCACAAATCTGCACCCATTGTTGAGAAGGAGGAAAATGATAACTTGTTGGTCGGTGCTTCTAGGAACCACTCAAACACCGCCAATGTTAGACCTTGGAGCAACCACGTACCTTGATTAAGGATCACCAAACGATCACCCACATCATAAAAGTGCAGCACAAAATGATTAGAATGAGACTACAAAATATATGAATTTCCTGCTTGAGAGACCAATGGAGATTAATGAGGGATTGGAGCTTGCAAGGATGAACATGCAAGGAATCAAGAATCTGCGCGAACAAATAATGCCGCCGACAATGAAGTGTAACTAGTCTTTGGCAATGCCATCAACTAAGAAAGATGATCAACAAACCACAGCAGAAAAAGAAAGATCATAGATTGGAGAGATAACGGTAAGAAAGCACTGCCTTAGGTTTCAGAGGGTAGTACCTTTCAGGAATCTCCTTTCTCCGAGTTGTAAGTATTAACTCATATTTTATTTTTTGAGGCTAGATGCCAATTTTTATATATTTTATCCCCGTTTATTCATTTATTTTGGGATTATTTTAGGCTAATTTAAAATTATTGGATAATATTTGGATTGTTGGGTAGTTTTTGGAAATAATATAAATGTAAATTAATTATGAGATTATTGGACTTAAATAATTAATATTTCGATTGCCATCTTGTGATTAAATAATATTTCTAAATATATGATAGATCATGATTTTATCACATTAGAAGATACTATAGTGAAGAATTTTCTAAGAAAACTAAAAGGAATCTAAAAGTGGAATTCTATTAAACTTCTTAAATTTTAATGGGCTCAAGTTAGTACCTAAAAGCCCTCCCTTCCTTCCCATTAATTAACCTAGCCTTTCTCTTCCTAAGAGCACATAAAAAAAATATTGAGATATATATTTAGATTAAATTATATATCTTTAAATCTTGAAATATTTTTTAGACTCAGAGACGAGTCTTGTATTCACGCTTAATTAATTTGAGATACACGCTCGGGAAAGATAATATATATATATATATATATATATATCTATCAATATTTTTTTATGTGCTTTTTAAAGGATAAACACCTAAGAAACACATAAAAAAGAAGTATAGAATGAGGATTCCCCTTGCTTCCCATTAATTAACCTAGTCAATACTTCCATTGTCATATCCATTGCTTTATCATATCCATTGGTTTCCTTTCTTCCACTCACGGGACCCACCACTATTTCCAGTGCATCAATTGAATCTTCTATTCATCAATTTTAATGGCTGCGACTTGACACGACACGTGAAGGAGGGATTCCATGGAAGCTTAAGTTAGTTAGGAGGTAACTTGAGAGAACTATAGAGGAAGCTAAGGTTTAGAACTTACACTTAAAGATTACAAAGAGTGTCGTTCTTTTTATCTTTTTAATTTAAACTTGTGGTTATTTAGTTTTAAAGGATTTCAAGTTATGTTAATTGAGAACAATATATTTTTATATTGTAAACATATTTCTTTTGAATTAGATTGATAATTTGAAGTTTTTATGTTTGAGACAATTGCTAGATTTTTGTTTACAACCTTTGGATTGTCAATTGAATTAATAATTGAGTTTTCATTATTAATTTAATTGTCAATTGGGTTTATCGATTTAATTGTTTAATTAGGTTGATAAATTGTCTAATTGTTCAATTGGATAATTGTAAACAAGATTCCAAAATTACTTAGAAATTAATTGTGATTGGGTTTTAATGAGTTTAATTAACTAGCGCTCATTCCATTATGAATTTTCTAGTGAATTAGGTGTTATTGAACTGGAGGATCTCCCATGTTTCAATTAGGTAATTAAATTAATTAATTTCAATTTTTCACTAATCTCTCGTTGGTCTAATTTGAGCTAAGAAAGTTAACTCTATGTGAATCTTAAGTTGTTCTCTTCATCATCATAACTGAACTAGATCTTTGTTGTTTGATTTGCTTTTAATCAATCTTCTTCTTAGGATTTTAATTATTCTCTCATAACGAAAACCTCAAAAAATTGCATTAAAATTCATATAAATTAGTTTCATTTTCATTTAGGTTTTAGACTCAATTGCATTAGTGCATTTAGTAGTTAATTGCATATAGGTAGTAGTGTCTTGCATTCTAATTTAACTCCATTTCCATTGCATCTTTTGTCACTTAAAAGCCAATCCTAAAAAAAAACCCATAGCTTGCTCCTTGGGAGAATGACCTACATTGACTCTAAACTGCATAATTAATTAGACCTAGTTTAATTGATTGCTTTAACGACAAAAGCAACACATCAATTTTGGCGCCGTTGCCAGGGAGCAACGGTTAGGCTTTAGGTTCGAGTTTTTAAGTGACTTTGTAGGTAGTTTTATTACATGATCCGATCCTCTTTTGAAAAATTGCTTGAATTTGATCCTGAGATTGAGATGACTTTTCACCAATGATGAAGAACTAGAGCTACTACTCTTATAGGCAATAGTTACTTTATTAAGCCCATTGTTGAATCCCCTGATTCTAAGATCAATATGAACGGCTAAAATATTTGTTGTTAATGCTGATGAGAATGCAAATGCAAATGAAAATGCTAATATTGTTGATCCTGCTATGACCATTAAAGAATTTGTTTCACCTTATCTGCATTTTCAAAATTGGTGCATAAATTATCTTGATATCAATATGAATTTTGAGTTGAAATATGGATTGCCAAAATTTAATGGCCTTTCAGGGGAGGAAGCATACAATAACTTGAAAATGTTTCACATGGTTTGCATTGCTATGAAACCAGTTGATGTGACTGAAGATCAAATTAAGATGCGTGCCTTTCCATTCTCTTTGGAAGGATCTGCTAAAAGTTGGTTGCTTCGATTGCCCCTTGGATTCATTACTTCATGGAATCAACTGAAGAAACTGTTCTTGGAAAGGTATTTCCCAGCCTCTCGCACTTCGTCTATCAAGAAAGACATATGTGGATGTCGGCAAATGGTTGGGGAATCCTTATATGAATATTTGGAGCATTTTAAAACATTGTGTTCTAATTGTCCATTTGTCCCTACTTATCAAATTTCGGATACATTACTTATCCAATACTTCCATGAAGGGCTCTTACCTTTAAAGAGAGATTTGTTAGATTCGGCTGCCGGTGGTGCTCTTCTTCACTTGACTGTCGATGATGCTTGGGAATTGACTAAAAAGAAAGCTGAGAATAGCCAACAATTTGGTCCTAGACAACAAGTAAGAGTTAATGAGGTAGGATTACTTTCTTCCAATTCTGAGTCTCACCTGGACAACAAGCAAGATGCAAGCCTATCAATTTTGCTCTCCAGACGAGACTCAGAATTGGAAGAAAGTAATTCCACCAAATTAACTTTTACTTGTTGTCTAGGACCAAATTGTTGGCTATTCTCAGCTTTCTTTTCAGTTAATTTCCAAGCATCATCGACAGTCAAGTGAAGAAGAGCACCATCGACAGCCGAATCTAACAAATCTCTCTCTAAAGGTAAGAACCCTTCATGGAAGTATTGGATCAATAATGTATCCGAAATTTGATAGTATGGATAGTTAGAACAAAATGTTTTAAAACGCTCCAAATATTCATATAAGGATTCCCCAACCATTTGTCGACATCCACATATGTCTTTCTTGATAGACAAAGTGCGAGAGGCTAGAAATACCTTTCCAAGAACAGTTTCTTCAGTTGATTCCATGAAATAATGAATCCAGGGGGCAATCGAAGCAACCAGCTTTTAGCATATCCTTCCAAAGAGAATGGAAAGGCACACATCTTAATTTGATCTTCAGACACATCAACTCGTTTTATAGCAGTGCAAACCATGTGAAACATCTTCAAGTTATTGTATGCTTCCTCCCCTAAAATTCCATTAAATTTTGGAAGTAAGTGTATCAATCCATATTTCAACTCAAAATTCACATTGATATCAGGATAATTTATGTACCAATTTTGAAAATGCAGATCAGGTGAAACCAATTCTTTAGGAGCATTTTCATTGCATTTGCATTCTCATCAGCATTAACAACAATATTATTATCATCCATATTGATCTTAGAATCAGGGATTCAACAATGGGCTTAATAAAGGAACTATTGCTTATAAGAGTAGTAGCTCTAGTTCTTCTTCGTTGGTGAAATGTCCTCTTAATCTCAGGATCAAATTCAAGCAATTTTTCATAAAAGGATCGGGTCATGCAATAAACAACTACCTACATAGTCATCTAAAAACTCAAACCTAAAGCCTAACCTTTGCTCCCTAGCAACGGCGCCAAAATTGATATGTTGCTTTTATCGTTAAAGCAATCAATTAAACTAAGTCCTAATTAATTATGTAGTTTAGGGTCAACATAGGTCATTTTCGCAATGAGCAAGCTGTGGGTTTTCCTTAGGACTGGCTTTTAAGTGAGAAAAGATGCAATGGAAATGGAGTTAAACTAGAAAGCAAAACACTACTACCTATATGCAATTAACTACTAAATGCACTAATGCAATTGAGTCTAAAACCTAAATGAAAATAAAACTAATCTATATGAATGTTAATGTGATTTTTGAGGGTTTTTGTTATGAGAGAATAATTAAAATCTTAAGAAGAAGATTGATTAAAAGCAAATCAAACAACAAAGATCTAGTTCAATTATGATAATGAAGGGGACAATTTAATATTCACATAGAGTTAACTTTCTTAACCCAAATTAATTAATTAGACCAAAAGGTATTAGTGAAAAATTGGAATTAATGAATTTAATTACCTAATTGAAACATGAGAGACCCTCAAGTTCAATAACACCTAATCTACTAAAAAACTCATAATGGAATGAACGCTAGTTAATTAAACTCATTAAAACCCAATCACAGTTAATTTCTAAGTAATTTTGGAATCTTGTTTACAATTATCCAATTGAATAACTAGACAATTTATCAACCTAATTAAACAGTTAAATCAATAAACCCAATTGACAATTAAATTAATAACGAAAACTCAATTATTAATTGAATTGATAATCCAAAGGTTGTAAACAAAAATCCAGCAATTGTCTCAAGCATAAAAACTTTAAATTATCAATTCAATTGAAATGAAATATGTTTACAACCTAAAACTAGATTATCCTCAATTGACAGAACTTGAAATTCTTTAAAACCAAATAACCTCAAGTTTGAATTAAAAAGATAAAAAGAACAACACTCCTTTGTAGTCTTCAAGTGTAAGTTTTAGGCCTTAGCTTCCTCCATGCTCCTCCCAAGTTACATTCTAACTAACTTAAACTTCCATGGAATTTCCTCCTTCACATGTCAAGCAAGTCGCAGCCATTAAAATTGATGAATGGAAGATTCAATTGATACACGAAATAGTGGTGGGTCCCATGAGTGAAGAAAGGAAACCAATGGATATGATAAAGCAATGGATATGACGATGGAAGTAATGCCTCCAGCTGCAGCATCTTTGGGTGTGCATGGTAACGCTCCCAGAATGAGTTTTTTTTTCTTAATTCATGTTCCCAGGAACAAAATTGGATGGGAATTGTGTTTGGTAAATCCGTTTTTTTTTCCTATTCTCGGGATAAACTGGTTTATTTTTTGTGCTAGGGAATAAAAAAAGAAGTAGAAATTTTCTCGCTTCACTATTCCAAGCCACAAAATGAGAATCATTTTTCTCAAAAAAAAAAAAAAAAAAAAACAAGACTCATTCCTCTTCGGCGTAAATTTACCCTCATTCACCACCACCACCCCACCACCACCACTACCACCGCCGCCGCCCTACCGCCACCGCCGCCACCACCACCACCACCGCCTGCCTCCCCACCGCCACCACCACCACCGCCATCCCACCGCCACCGCCACCACCGCCCCCATCGCCCGCCACCACCGCCATCGCCGCCACATAAATAATTTTTTGAATATAAAAGGTACATAAATAATTTTTTAGGAAATTTAAATTTAAATTTATTTGTAAAGTATAATAATTATATTAATTATTAAAGAAAAGAACAAAATGGTAAAAATAACTCATTAATCCTCCATCTTCCTCCCTTACTATTTTTGTAACTCACAAACAAGGGGAGGAAATATCTTTCATTTCCCTTCCATCCCCTCCCCTCCATTCTCCTTGCATCGCTTTCCTTTCCCTTCCTTCCAAACTCCCAAACAAAGCCTAAGGCTCGTCTTGAGTCGAAATTCTTGTTTACACCATGAAAGTAGAGCTATATACCCAAGAGGGGGGTGAATTGGGTATTTTAAGAACTTTTGTAATCTACTTTGTTTTTAGACAAAGAAAAACAGATGGACAGAGTAAAGGGAAGAACAAATGGACACAGAGATTTATACTTGGTTCGGTCCTAACAACTTGACCTACATCCAAATCCTCGACTCTCGCGATTTTCCACTATCACAAAGATTACACACTCGTACTCAAAGAGTAGTTCTCTCTCTAGAACTCACTCCCCCTTACAAGTTGTAATCAATGAACTCCCAAATCACCAAGTCCCCGACTTGTGATTCTTTACAATAAATGTTTTTCAAGTAGAAACTCTCTCTAAGAGTAGATAAGAATAATCACCGAAGTACAAAGTATCAAAAGATACAATACGCTTCAAAACCGAAAGAATAAATGCTAGACTTGAATATATTTCGTTTTCAGTTGTTGTAGTTGTTGAGAAGACTTGAATGCATCTCTATTTATACTAAGAGAGCATTAATTGACCGTTGTAATCTTCATTATTACCGTTGCCTTGATTAACCAAAGTTCTGGGCAAGGTAAGGTCTTCTTCTCTCTCTAATCTGCACTTAATCTAGCTGGATAGAATATCAGAGTTGACTCTCTGCAAATTAGTCCGTTGGAATAGCAGCTACTAGATGTAGAAATCATTCTTTAATCCCTTGTAGGCGTGTGCAGATAGATTACCCAAAAGAATGCAACTTTTTGGGTTTGCATTTAATGTGATGACATCACTTTTGCTTTTGCTTTAAACCTTCAATGTACATTCTCTAATCTGTCTAAAACTCAGCAATAAAGTGATTAAACATGTCTAGAAACATTAGAGAATAATCATAGGAAGTATTAAGATCAACCAAGAAGGTATAGCAAAATCGTTAGATTTGATTTTCAAACTTAGCGTTCAATACTCGAGTATGTGTATCAATACTCGAGTTTGTCACTGTGCACTTAAGTCAATACTTGAGTATTCATTTTGATACTTGAGTATTCTTCTTCCAGAGAAGAATCATTGAGATTTGACTTTGGACCTTAACATTGAAGTAGGGTCAATACTTGAGTATCCAAATCCATACTCGAGTTTTGAACTTTTGATATGAAAATAAGTTTGAGTTCAAAACCTCAATACTTAAGTATTGATTCCAATACTTGAGTGTTCAAGTCATTGACAAAGGGCAAAGCTTTCTGTATGCCCAATACTCGAGTTTTTAACTCAATACTTGAGTATGCATTCATTTTGAAAAACTTTGTGAAGGCTTTCCCAAGTCAATACTTGAGTATTGAAATGAATACTTGAGTATTCAATATATGCATAAAACTTGTAGTCTTTAAATCAGTCCAATACTCGAGTGTCTAAACTAATACTCGAGTATTCAAGATGTTTGAAAACTTTGATAAATTGATGTCAAGTCAATACTTGAGTTTTCAAATGAATACTTAAGTTTTCAGAAGAGAGTGTCAAGTATGAAAGCTTTGTGAAAATCCAATACTCGAGTATGCAAAACCAATACTCGAGTTTTCAAAAGATGAGAGGCTTGATGACTCTGTATGACCAATACTCGAGTATTCAACGAATACTTGAGTATTGAGATTTTAAGTGTAACGTCCTAATTTTAATTTTAGAATTTAAGTATAATTATGAAATTTATTATTGGAAGTTAAGGCACATTTTCCGATAAATTAAGAACAAATAATTAGAGGATAATTTTTGGGAGATAATATTTTAAAGCCAAAAGAAATTTAATAGAGAAAGAAAATCCTTAAATGAAATTAAGGATTAATTTTGATAATTACCCAATACTTAAGAATTTGAGTATAACATCTCCTTAATCCTCTCATGTAGTTACGTGGCCCCAATCATGCATGACCAAACCAATTATTTATTCCTAACATATATTTATGTGGCCACTACCCAGTGTTATACAATATTCAAAATGATGCAAAGATTGGGGACAAAACCCAACAAGTACAGATGGCATAAAAGTCATGGTCTATTATGCACAACACTATAATTTAATATTCATTGCTAATTGGACAACCCAAAACGTAGCACCCAGATATACTCCTTCGTCCTTTCTTATCTCACGGCCCATGAACTAAAACCCAAAACCATTTACCCATCTTTTCATACTCTCTCAGTGCCATCCACGGAAAATATCAGAAGGAAATAAATTATTTATTTAAAAAAATAAATAAATAACGTAATAACAAACACACATCCTCCTCATCATATCTCTCGCCCTGAACACGTAAAGACTGATGGGAATACAATCATCATATCAGCTTTTCTCCATACACCCAAATTTTGCTTTCAGCCTTAGCTACACATACAAACCAGCAGCCCTTGCTTCTTGTATCAGCAACATTGCCCCTTCCCATACCCCTCGAGCCCAACGCTGCTTACACAATGGTCCTTCTCTTTCGGTCTGTCAGTCTCTTGCGTTGAACCAGACCCTTAGTTCACTATATAGTCGCTGCTCCTTAGTCTTCTTCCATCCGTGTTGCCTTAACAAAAGCCAGAGTTGAGAGAGCAAAGAGTGAGACCGAGAGAGAGAAATAGCTTTGGAGCTGGGGGTGTGTGTGTGTGCTCTGTTTTAAGTCTCAAAGAACAGAGAAAGAAAGAGAGAGTGAACGAGGAGGGTGAGTGGGAGTCAAAACATGGTTCAATCTTTCTCTATGCTTTGGTTCTCAAACAAAGGAGTTCATTTCCAAAGAGTACATCGTGCACACCGAGGTCGAAGGTAAATTATCGAGCTTCTTTTGTTATTGGTTTTTGTCACTTCTCAAATCTAGGAACAATAAGCCATAGGAGATAAGCTATGGGAAAAAAAAAATGCAAAAAGAAACAATGAAACAGGGGTTGTTATACATCTCGTGTGCTTATAAATATATATATATATATATATATATATTGGTGGGTGTAGCTGATGTGTGTGCAAGCAAGGGTAGGAAGCATATTAATTACTGATTCATGATATAGAAGGAAAAAAAAAAGAGAAGAAAAGAAAGGTTTGCTGCCATATGCCTCTGGGAACGTTATTATAGATATAAATATATGATGTGTATAAACTATATGTATATTATCATTGTATGAGGCATTGCTTATACCAAGGGAGGATTTCTTTTACTGTCATGAACATGCATCGTTGAACGTACATATATATATTTAATACATTGCACCTTGGAAAATGGTAGAAGCCCTTCACTGCCATGTGTAAGTTTATTTATATATGTGTGTGGCTGTGTTCAATGAAGAAACAAAGAACAAAAAAAAAAAAAAAAAAAAAAAAAAAGAGAGAGAGAAGAAGAAAGAAAATCTAACTCACGTGTGTGTGTACATATTTTTTTGCTTGGGATAATGTGAAAGACTTGCTTACTGTGTATTGAAAGTGTGTGTGTATATATATGTATCTAAAAATAATCGTTGCGGTTGGGAATTTAAAAAAAAAAAAAAAGGTTTTATATTTATATAAGTTTATATCATAATAAACTATATTTTTATGTTGTTAATATTTATTTAAACTCTTAATTTAAAAGTATGGAAATAAGCTCGAAAGTTTAAATTAATTAGAAATATAATAATAATAATAAATAAATAGTAAAATAAATAATAATAATAATTTAAACCCCAACATGTCATTTTCAATTTTTGGTTATAATAATATATCATTATTAGAATTTGTATTTTTTTTTAGTTATAGGAAATTATAAGCTTTAATTGTGATAATGTAGAGCCTTCTTGTAAGCGGTGTTTGTGCGAATTGTACTCCTCGAGCTAACGTTAAGCTTGGAATTGAGGTAACCGGGTTAATTTATTTTATATGCTTGTTTTGGACTGAGGTATTTTTCTAAGCTTAATTTTCATATATATTACTTGTATGTGTTTTGAAAAATTATGTGTAGGTTTGAATATGTAAATTAATTCAGTGAAGCAGTGTATTTTTCAATCTATGTATTTAAGTGATTATCACTCTTGGGGATTGTTATTGTTGTGATGATTATAATGTTTGTTGTGAGATGACCTGTATGCAATATAATTTAATAAATTGTTGTTTAAAATTTTAGTATTATATTATTTCTTCTGTTGTGAGATATGTTGGGTTGTGTGGAAGAGATTTAGGGTGAAATTGTGCCCATCGGCTCTCTCATGTTCCCCGGCCCAGATTTGAGTTGAGTGTTTTGGGCGGACACCTCCTTGTTACGGTATTTTTGTGGTGGCACCTTGGAGGGGACAAGATCCTTGAAGTGATAGCTAACCTTGGTCGGGTTACTAACACCGATGGGCCGATCCGCGTCCACGAGGAGATAAGGAGGAGCGGGATGGATGAGTGGGGATGGTTAATTGTTATGGTTATTATGTATTAATTTTTTTATTTGTGGTTATTTAATTATTGAAATTATTATTATTATTATTATTATATTATTAACAAGTCTGCTTCTCTGACTTGCAATCCTTTCTTGCATATTTGATAAATTAATTTCAGTTACGGGGACTTTATGTCTCACCCCGTCATTATTAAATTTTTTAGGCGAGACCTCTAACCCCACTAGAGGACAAGGGAAGCAGCCAGAGGCATAGTCGTTGTGAAACCTGTAGGCCTCTTTTTGGTATTAGTGTTGTATCGACTTATATATTGCCATCATAGGGCCCTCGTCTATTTTTGAAATACTACATTAACCACTTTTGGATGACTGTTGATTTTCCGAAGGCCTTATTTTATACACTATCATATCATCGTGGATCCACCATTATATCTTTGTGACCCCCTGCTTGTGTAGACCCTTTGTTGTGGGTTCGTGTTGTATGACTTGTGGGCTATAAAACCTCTTGTTCGATAATTGTGCCCTGAGTTATGGTTTTTCTGTTGTGGGTTTGTGGGCAAAATTTGTGCCCTGGACCCTGAGGTGTGTGTATTGAAAAGGAAGGTTTTCCATAATTACCTACTAATATGATTTTAAGAAAACATTATGGTTAATTGTTGTTTAGTCAGAAAGGGTGGTCTTTTCATTAAGTCAATGTTGAAATTGTCTCTGTGTGTTCCATACTCGAGTATTCATATCAATACTCGAGTTTGGCTCAGGGTGAAAAACTTGAAGTGCTCTTTGTAAGTCCAATACTCGAGTATTGTGTCCAATACTTGAGTATTGCTTTGTGTAATTGATTTGAGCAACTCTCTGTCAAGTTAATACTCGAGTATTGAGACCAATACTCGAGTTTTGTCTTGACAGGAAGTTTTTCAACTTACCAAAGACAAAACCATATCTTGTGTTTACAAATGGTAGTTATCATCAAAACCATAGAGAACTAACACACCAGGGATATGAATTTGGATATGCCATTTTAGGTGAAATGAAAATAATGAAATAAATTTTTTTGTTTAAATCTCAAGAAAGTATATCAAAATTATAATCTCAAGAAATAGATTATTTTATTTAGTTGAGTCATGTGACTATATTTTAGTATTTGTTGTAAAAAAAATTATACAATAAAATACTATATTTTTTAGATATTTTGTTAAAATATGAAATGTTGGTATTTTGGTTATTATTTTTTTGTTTTTTACCATTGATGAAATTTGTAAACAAAAAAATAAAGAAATAGATTTGTATTGTATTAGGTAATTCTAATTCTCGGAATAAAAATAAAATGTGTTAAACGTAATTCTGATTTTCGGAATGAAAAAAAAATGTGTTACCAAACGTAATGCTGATTCTCGGAGTAAAAAATAAAATGAGTTAACAAACATAATTTTGATTCTCGAACTCTTCCAAAGCACGAATCGAAAAAAAAAAAAAAAAAAACTGTTTTATCTCGAAACAGTCTTTGGCAAAGAATGGTTGTCATGCACACTCTTTCTTTCCCGAGCGTGCGTCTGCGCCGCCTCTCCCTCACTCGTTATCCATCTCAATTTGCGACTAGTTTAATTAATGGGAAGGAAGGGACGGTTTTTGGGTATTAATTTGAGCCCATTAAAATTTAAGAAGCCCAATAGAATTCTACCATTAGATTTGCTTTTAGCTTCCTCGGAAAATTCTTCTCCATAAGATCTTCTAATATGATAAAATCATGATCTATCCTATATTTAGAAATATTATTTAATCACAAGATAGCAATCGAATATTAATTATTTAATCCCAATAATCTCATAATAATTCACATTTATATTATTTCCTAAAACTGCCTAATAATCTAAATATTATCCAATAATTCCAAATTAACCTAAAATAGTCACCAAAATAAATGAATTAGACGGGATAAAATAATCTCATATTTTAAGCAAAAACCACTTGGTACAAAATTATTCCTACTGATTGTGTATGTGTACATGGAGTTTTCATCCAAAGATGGTTTCAATGAGATGATTAATTAAAAAGAAGTTTTTAGAGAAACCAGCCCATACTTTATAACTTGTCAGATAATTTCAATCAAATGATTAATTAAAGAGAATATTTTTGAGAACCAACCCTTATATTTATAACTAAATAATATAATTATTTATTTGAACTAAAGTTAATACAGTATTTTAAGAAATATAAAATAATATTTAAAATTGATTTATCATAAATGGCAGGAAAAAATATTTATTAGTATATTCCTATGTAGTATAAAGAAATATTTACATACTTCAAGAATGCTAACTCTATCCAATAAAAAAGAAAGATGATATGGTGTGCATAACTCTCCAAATTTTCTCCTCTAAAGCTTGCACGTGACGGGGACATTATTATATCATTCACAATCCTCCCATAATTTATTCATTCAAATTCAAACCACTATTGAACAATTTCATTTCTTGATCTTAAGTCCACAATCAATCACTTAAATATAGAAACGTGAAATCCAGCATGGAAACGAGTCAGGGACCACATCGATCAAAGAATTGAAAGTGTCATTCAGCAAAGCTTCATAATCAGCCATCAGATTCTTGATTGAAGATTAAAAAATTTTAGTGTGATATATAGTTAAAATAATCAACAAATCATTCTAAATGCTTCATAATCAAATCAAGAGTCGTTGTCCCTAAAGCTATGTTTGGGAGTTTCATTTTGGAGGGAAAAGAAAGAGAAGAGAGGGTTTTGGTAGTCCCTTCCCTAGTTTGCAAGTTTTAAAAATAAGAGGAGGGAATCGGGGATTTTTACAAATCCTCCAAAACTCTCCTTCTTTTAAAAAATAAAGTTCCCCTAATATGGGAGGTTTTAAGAGAAAAAATAGATTAATTACTTCTTTACCTTCGTTCACCACCACCACTACCACACCACCACCGCCACCACCCCACCACCACTTATCGCCGCCCCCCACATAAATAATTTTTTGAATATAAAAATTACATAAATAATTTTTTTAGAAAATTTAAATTTAAATTTATTTGTAAAGTATAATAATTGTATTAATTATAAAAGAAAATGACAAAATGGTAAAAATAACTCATTAATCCTCCATCTTCCTCCCTTATTATTTTTTTAACTCCCAAAGAAGGGGAGGAAATATCCTCCATTTCTCTTCCATCCCCTCCCCTCCCCTCCATTCTCTTTGCATCACTTTCCTTTCCTTTCCTTCCAAACTCCCAAACAAAGCCTAAGGACACAAGGAGATGGCTTTTAATGAGGGCAATATATAAGTATTGAATCCCAAATGAGAGAGACTAAAAACAAGAAAATTTAATTAGACAAACAAGAGTTCTAATTATCTAAATTTATATATCATCACCGAAAAATCTCATTATTATAGAAATTAATGACAAAGCCCATCAGCAAAAGATGATCAAAACGGCATCTCAGTGGAATAATAAGTGTTAATATAAGCATTACAATTTTTAAAAAAGATAGTTCTCACGGTGTCATTACTAGTGTTAGCGAAGTGAGTAAAGTGATTGTACAATTTATTTTGATTATAAAAGTATAACCTCACTTTTACCCTAATTACTATTTTTAAACCATCCCAATATTTCTTTAAAATTTACTTGTATCCTAACCCTTTCACATAAACACACTCAATGCATGTCCACTTCGGATTTGATCACAACACCTCCATTTGAGCGATTAAGCAAAAAGCACTTGGTGCAAAAATTATTCCTACTGATTGTGTGTGTAGGGTTTTCATCCAAAGATAATTTCAATGAGATAAAGATAATATTTCAGAGAAACCCACACATATTTTATAACTGGTCAGATAATTACAATCAAATGATTAACTAAAGAGAATATTTTTGAGAAACCAACCCATATTTTATAAATAAATAATATAATTAATTTCTTTGAACTAAAGTTAATAAAGTATTTTAAGAAATATAAAATAATATTTAAAATTCATTTTATCACAAATGGCTGGAAAAATATTTGGGATACTCCTAGGGAGTATAGAGAAATACTCATATAATTATAATCCTGGTTGGTTGCTGATTTATACGAAAAAATTCAAAAATTATTTTCTTAAGAATAATAAGCATATTAATTTCAAAAATGAATAATCAATATCATTCTTAAAAACAAAAACAAAAAATCAAATTTTTTTTATATGAGTCACCAACCATCAAGATCAAAATGTTCTGAATTGTTGTATTTTCATTGGATAGAGTTTAGAGGAGGTGACACTCCTAAGGTATGTAAGTATTTCTCTGAAGTAGATGGTCGAATGTGCCAGATGGCAAGAGGAGGGATTTTTGACATGGTGATTTCCTTCTTATTTATGGATTTTCTCTAGAGTGTATAATAGGCGATTTCCACTCTTTTTTTATATTATTATTTGGTAACAGGTTTAGGGTTCATGGTTGCCCCTCCAATTCATGTGTCTCTTTTGGGAATCAAATTCAATATTAGGAGGGATTTATTTGGCCGTACATTTCTAGATTAACTCCTTGTTAGTAAGTAATTTCCACTCTATCATGACAGAAGAGGGGATGGGGGAAGGAATGATAGCAATTTATCATTCTACCCTAACATGTTTTTTCACATGGTATGTAAATCAATTTACATATTATCTAATTAATATAGTAACATTTTTATTTAAATGATTAATATAAAATTATTATATATATATATATATATATATATATCTTAAAATTAATTATATAATAATATTATTTTAAACTATAATAGTATTTTTTTATAATAACATATTTTCTTTTTAAATTAATTTCACAATAATATATTTTTTAATTTAATAAAAATGTGAAATATATTTTTTAAATTTAATAAAAATAATTTATTTTTCACTATAATAATATTTTTATTTAAAATTATATTAACATATTTTATAATTATAACATTTTTATTTTAAATAAATTTTATAATAATATTTTAAAATTGAAATTAAATTTTTTTAAAGGTTATTTCATAATAGTATTTTTAATGATAAAAATATATATTTTTCAAATTAATTTAGAGTAATATTTGTTAGTTTAAATTTGCATTAGTATATGTCATAATTATAATAATTTTTTTTATTCATAAATATATACTTTTTACATTAAATTATTTTTTTAATAATATATTTTTTAATATAATGATTTTTTATAATAAAATATTTTAATAATAATTATATTTTATTTATCATAATATTTTCCATTATGGGCTTATTGAAACATCACTTAAGTTGTAATAATAAAGTGGTCTAAAGCTCTCCTTCAAAACCCCCAACTTAAAAGGGAGTGAAAATAGAAGTGTTGGAGCCTTGTTGGGAAGTAAATGGAAATTTTTGTATCCCCTCTCATTAAAAATTTCAAACCAAATAGGGGAATGCTTATTTTTCTTACCCTTCCATCCCCTCTCATCTAACCAAACTAGAGTCGGGAAATCGGGCGGGCCTTTAAGGGGAGTAAAGTGAAATTGGCTATAAAGTGAAATTGGCCATGAGCTTAAAAGGGTAGGCCCTATAGGGCCTCCGGCCGACCCATTAGGCCTTGCTAATTTTTTTTAAAGTTTTATAAGGAGTTGGAAGAGATGTCCCTTATTCGAATATTCATTAAAAATGAAAGTCATCTTTCTCTTTGTAATGACAACCTTCTCATCACAAGTTATAGGGTTAATCTTATCATAGAAATATTATATAATAGTTTAAATTTAAAACCTAACTATGTTTCTTAGGTTTTATGTGAGTTATTTGTGGACAATAGTTTATTTTTAATTACAAATCAGTGAATGTGTTTATTTGTTGGATGATTCATGTTGTTTGGATATTAATGTTGACAACATTTATTTGATAAATTAGAACTTTAATTGTTGTAATTTACTAATTATATTCTTAAAAAAAGTAGAAAAAATAGTTAAAATTTGGAATAGTAACTTTCGGACTCGTAAGGCTGGCCCTGGCCTAGTGTTCTCGGGCCGGACTTTGAAAGACGAATGTTTTTCTTTTCCAAAGTCTTATAGGGCCGGTCTTGACTCTTTAACGGTTGGCCCTGATTCTTAGCTCTAAACTAAACCAACATAAGCTCTGGATATGTTTGGTTTGAAGGGATGTGAAGGGATAAGAGGTCATAAGAGTTGGACTTCTACCCAATTATGATTAATGAAGATTTTTTTTTTCGAAAAAAAAAAATTATGGAAACACACTATAATCGTTTAAGGCAATAAAAGCATCCTCGTCGTCCCTAGTTCTTCAGAGCCAGCACCTTTGGTTCAAACGCAGTTGTATCTACATCAGCAGCCCGACATTCGTTAACCATGGATGAAGCAGAGTTTCGAAGGGTCCTCGAACTCTTTCCCGTTATTCGTTCTCGTGATTATTGTGTACGTATCTCTCCATATTTAGGGTTTAGTGTTTATGCGTCCTGCTTGAGAGTTGATCTGTTTTAGGCAGTGCTCTCACTCCGATGATGGCGAAAGTTTGATTGAGACTCTTATTTTGATTTTCGTGGTCAGCATCCTGTTTCTTTCTTATACAGTGATGCCAATTTGCTTCTAGTTTGGTTAATGGTGCTTATCTGGCCCGCTTGTTCGCAAAGAATTGTGTCCCACACGTTGGGAATGAGATAGGATAAGAAATTTCACATCCTTGTCTTTAACCTTTGTATCATTTGGGATTTTGGGTATCCATGGGTGAAAGGGTGGCGATAGCGTAGAGAGGAGTTAGGAATAAAAAATGACAATATTTCCTGATGGTACCTGAGTTCAATCCGTTCTTTCCTCTATTCTACCACTTCATAGGGTATTGAACCAGAAATTTGTGCGATATTATTATTTTTAAATAATCATCCAAGTTAGATATTGGGCAAGGCGGACAAGTTTTTCTTAGTGATTCTGTTATGTTGTCGAACCGCATGGCTCGTGAAATGTGAATATTTTACTCGAGTATAATCATCCTTACTCTTTGTGATTCTGAGTAAATCATTTGTACATTAATTATATTGGTTCTGCTATTTGATTGAAAAATTAAAATTTGTGTCAGCAAAACCATAAGGGACTAATGATTTGGAATGCTGGGATGTTGTTTGGGAATTGTTCAGTTAGCTCTGTATAGTCATGTTTTCTGACTGACTCTGAACTGATCTGGGCCTATATCTAATTGAGTATTAGATGTATCCCGGTTTAGAGGCAAGTCTTTTTTCTTTTGGTGCTTTTAGTGTGCTACTGCAATATTTGTACTCTGATTCTGATAATCATCATATTCAATTGGAGCCCTATACAGTCTACTAGGTTTGTTCAAACTTGTATTTTTTGTGCGTTTGTTTGCGTATGTGGGTGTGTAACCTTTTCATAGATTACCAAGTCAAGTAAGCTTTTTGAATCAGAAGAGCATTGGGTTTCTTCAGATATATTGGTAGTTTAATGCTTGGGGTGAATTTGTCAATGATGCCTTTTGTTTAATGTTTGTATTTCATTTTACTTAGTTTGAATGCTTTTCTTGTGATGATAGAGATCCCGCATCGACCAGCACTTAACTAAGTTTGCAATTATAAGTGGTTTTGTTACTGTTCAGGTTTTTGGATTTTATAAACTTAATGATGTAACAAAGCCATCTTGTACAGGCTATAACAATCAAAGTATACACATTTTCCTTGACATTGCATGGAGTTCAAGAAATTACCCACTCTGTTCATGGCTTGCGAATAGTAGGACTTGTTATAGATTTTAATTCAACTAAATAGCCAAACATCAATATATTTGGCACAACATAATTATTTGACTAATTTATTGCCTTATATTAATTATGGTTTCATTTACCTTACCAGCAATTGTAAAATTTCAGGCAGAAGCAGGATCCAAACAATCAACTTCTAGATCTGCAAAGGATGAGGAGGTTGTACTGACTACTGACACTGCTTCCTTTTTCTGTCTTTGTTTGTTTCTATGTTATAATGCAATCTAACAAATTTGTTGCAATAGCTGAAGGAATGGCAAGATGCATGGGATGGTGGTGACAGGGAGCTTGAGATTAAAGGAAATGAACATGGTAGCATGTAGCTCAACTCAGTTATTAGACTACTTTAGTCCGTTAAAGTTTACTATTTCTAATTCATTTTAATTATCCGTAGTTTTTCTCAATGGAGCATATCTAAGTTCTAGAGCTGAAAAAATCGACCCATTCACTAAGATTTGGTTTCCTTATTCTTACCAAAACCATTTGAATTGTATTATGAGAAACTGAGTCAAGATTTACCTCTATTTTTCACGAAGCAATCCAAAATAAGTCTTTTTACAGGAAAATGGCCCATGCTGAAATTATTGGGGTACTACTCGTATTTGTGAACTATAATTGCATGTGAATGTGAAGAATAAGAACTGTGGTTTGCAGATTTGCAATGTTTTGTGTCTATATTTTTGAGTACTGTTTTGAAAAGAAAAGACATAACCACAGATGGAATCCAAATACACTATTTCAAGATGCCAGATGTAATGCTGTCCCTTTTTTGTTTATGTCATTTAAACTGCCATCTTATAGGATATCCGGAATTGTGCTTTCCAATTTGTTCTGTTTTGGCTCATTGAACTTAGAACTTAAATCATGTTTTGTTGATGTGAACTTATATGAACAGATGAGTTTTGGAGCAAGCTGAAGTCAGTAGCTGAGAGGAAGGTAAACTGAATTTCACCTGTGATGGATGTTTTGAATTTGATTCGGCATCTGAATGTTATCTTTTTAGTTCCATAAAGAAGGACATGTACCACCATGTTTGTTGGAAATATCTTTGTTTGCTCCATAACACCCTTGTTTAAGTCTCGCCTCTGATTTTAAACTTAATTGGAACCAAAAAAGAATAGCTATAATCTCAACACCAATCATATCAATATTTGGAATCATATGTTTATTCTATTTCACAATCAACACCCCCCACCCAAAGAAAAAAACAAAAGAATGCACCCCATTTTGACTTTGAGAGAATGAAAAATTGTGAGAGAAGGATGGGCAAAGAAGTATGAGATACATGCATTTTGACAATGGATGTATAGTTTAATTAATGAAAACATGACAAGAAAATTAGGAAACTATATAATTTTATGCAAAAGTCATACTCTTGTTTTATTCATATACTTGCTGTTGAAGAATTGAGCGCAAAGATACAAGGAACTACATATAAAATTTCCTTTCATAATTTAATTAGTTGATGCTTCTGAGATTCTCTGCCTTGCTATTTCCACATAAAAGAAACTAACTTCTGAGGCCTTGTCTCATCTTTCCCTCAGCAATAAATATTGGGCGTTGTAGTCATTTGAATATTCAGTAGTTTAACATTTTTTGTTGTCAGTAAATGTAGCATATTAGTGAACCACATGAGAACTAAAGTTGACTCTTGCCTCTCTGATTTTAATGTTTCAACAGGTGGGTGCAGTAGAAGCGGAGAGATTTTGCAAGGCCTTCCAGAAAATTCATAAGAAACTAGTATGTACTTTATAGTCAAATCATTTAGGCTTCTGACTCACCAGAATTTTCGTGAAAAATATGTTTGGGGAAAGTATTTTATTGAAAAGAGTTTTTGGGTCAAAGGGGGAGGAAAAAGAGTCAATCATTTGGGCCACTGATTCACCTAGATCGGGTTACCAATAGAAGACTGATTGTAGTCTCACACGAGTTATCAAGGGCTGCTATTTAATACTGGTAATCATGATAATATGGCAAAAAAGGAATCACGATAATATAGGATGCTTAAATCTCACAAACTAGTGTGGCTACTCAATGAAGCACTCAAGTTTCTCAACTCATGAAAACTCTATTGTTCTTTTATTCATTAATGTTTGTCACACACAGGTCTCTGAAGAATTGACTGAAGATGCAGCGCGAAAGTTTATAAACTCATCCTAGAGTTTGGAAATGAAAACGACAAGCCTTTGTTGTATTGTAATTGAACCATCAGTTGCCAGCGATTGTAACTTAACTGTAGCTTGCAATTTAAGATTAGATAACTCTGTTGGTCCTCTAAATTTCTTTGACAATCCGGTTTTGTGAGAAATGAATTGGGGAATATACATATGTTACAACTTACAAGTGTATTTAAATGTTTCATAAATTGAGCTAGTTTGCTTCTGTTAATGATCTCATTGGAGAGTTTACTTGTGAGAAATGGGATTTTGAATGCCCTGGATTTAGCATGTAGAGTAGATATTGATTTTCAAGTAGTAACATACAAAATGGAAAAAAAGAAGAAGAATACAATATTTGTCTTGATGCTTCCTTTGAAAATTTGATTATCGCCCTCAATTTTGTTGGCGACCGTGACTGTACCTAAAGCATCCATGAACATTTTTAGCAGAGAATGTTTGTAACCAGTACCCACCTCGATTCAATTATACAGAGTCATATTTGTATTTCATGTAAAGATGATTGGAGGGATCTGGCAGGGGGGAAAAAAAGAAAAGATGATTGGAGGGAGATCTTTATTCTCAACAAGGGAGATCTTTATTCTCAACAAGTATGTAGTCCCCTGTGCGGGAGCACAAATTACTCCAATAAACTTAATTGCTTACATCTTTGCTTGAAGCTTGCTCTGTAATTTAATTTCCACTAATTACAGCAAAAGAAGGTCAAAAAATTATTGTTCGGGTGATGACGTTTGGTTTTTAAACACAAAAGTTTAAGAAAATTAACACTCATGCAATAATCAAAAAGAGATTAACATCGAAAAATATAAGCTGATAAAAAAAAAAAAGATTAAAAAGTCAAAGAGCAAATAAGAATAAAAGATGACAATAACAAACATCATATCAATATTTAAATTACTGTTCTTCTTTTGGGCCAGTCTTGGGTATTGAGTTTTACTCTACTCTCTTTTCCTTTATTTTCCTTTTTTCACCGTTGAATTAAGATTTAAACGTTCAAAATTTAACAAAGTATAAAAATATTATATTATAATTTTACCTTAAAGATTTAACATGTTAAATCTGGACTGTTGAGATCTTAATTCAAGGGTGGAAAGGGGAAAATGAGGAAAACGGAGAGTAAGGGGTATAGTAAAGAACCCAAGTCTATCTCCGCAATATATGGTCAACACTAACTCCTTCTTGAATACACCAACAGTAAAAGACGGGATAACCAATGTCCAAGATCTCAACCTCCCAACCGCATCTGCATCAAAAAAATGTACTGATCAATGCAAAGATTTTACACAATGATTGTTAAACAATATCACCAATGACATATCTCACTGTAAAAACTAAACTTGTTCGGTATGCCAGAACACAAATCAGAAACATTGTCCAGCTTAAAACAATGAGTATTGGCCACAAATGTCATATGGTACCTCTATGCAGAACAAGTCCATCAAGCAAAACGACGAAAATGATCATGTAATTTCAAACGCAACATAATCCTTTCATTTTGGAAGAAAAGAGTCATTAGTTTCTCACTACAAAGAAAAAAACACTCGTAACTTTAACGAAAACATAAAGATAAATTTCCACAATAACATACCTCAGGGTCAAAGAGTATAAACTATAACGTCAACAGACTTAAACTCAACAACAGGTTTTCCTATAGGGTTAGGATAAACTGTGCGAAAAAAGACCTTTTTGTTTAGATACTTCTGAGAACTGACATTTTCCGATCCGAAGCTTCATGCCTGTTTAGATTAGCGGTGGAAGCTTTTTTCTCGATGTGATTTACAGCATACGAGATAAGTAAGTATATGAAAGAAGTTTTATCTCAACTTGCGTGAACTTGCTTTTAAAATTCCAATTAAAAAACAAGATTGTCTCATCATCCTCTTTACTCATTATCTTTCATCAGTGTATTTGGGCTGTTGATTGGGAAGATGAAAGAAAAATGAAAGTAGTATTATTACTTTTTAGGTCAATTGGACAGATATAATTTAGAGATTATGAGGGATGATGAGAAAAACCAATCCAAGCTGACAACAAAGAAAAACAAAAGCTCTAAACAATGAACTGCCTCAATGTCTACATAAATGATTTTTCTTTCGTTAATCCTAACAAAAACGTCGCATAACCTACTCAACCACCATCATAAAAACATGTCAATCAAACTTAAATATTGTGTTTCTTCCTTTTCAAAACTTTACTGCATTTATTTCTAATTCCATTGATCAAAGTGCCACCAACCTTCCCTAGTTCCCTACACAATTAATTTAAACACCCAAAAATTAAACAAATCCGTCAATAAATACACGCGCAACAAAGATAAAATTATGCAAACTCAAACATCATGCAATAAAAAATAAAATAGAAAATAAACACTCATGAAAATTATTTAATGCCTTAATGGATATTCAGAACTTTCCTCTTCCACATGTATTTACACCTAATTCCCTTCATAATCAAATAGTATGTTAACTCTTTCTATCTATCTATAAGAATTCAAATATGGATCTCAGTTGGATAAAAGTTACACAAACGAGCGTTGAATATGATAATGGGGTGAGGGAAAATTTGACTTTGCTAGAAGAAATGTTGATGATTATAGTAGGTTGTTTTATTGCTCTTGTGTAAAATGTTTGAATGAGAAACGATTAAGTGTTGTAGATAATATATACATGTTTTATTTGTGAAGGATTTGGAAGAGTTATATAGTATGATTATGGCATGGTGAAGAAAATAAAAATGTCAAGTGCATCTCAACAGGGGGAAGATACCTTTAATGATAATGATATGGATATGGATGATCCGATAGAGGACATTATTTGTGATGGAAGAAAAGGCTTTTAAGCAAGCACATGCATATGGTAATATGTGCAGTGATGCAAAGAAACCACTGTACTCGGGGTGTAAAATATGTTAATTGTTGAAAGTAGTATTGAAATTGGTAAGTTTGAAAGCATGACATGGATGAAGGGACAAGAGTTTTTTAGAAACAATTGAGGCTTTTAAGAACATACTTCCAAATCATATAGTGTTGCCGGTTCAATATTATGTTGCTAAGAAAATATTGTGTCAACTATGGATGAAGTATAAAAAGATCCATACATGCTCTAATGATTGTATATTGTATAGAAAAGAGTTTGAAGAGAAACATAAGTGTTTGATATGTGAAACCCCAAGGTACAAATCAAATAAGGTTCATGCAAAAGTGTTGTAATATCTTTCGATCATACAAGGTTTAAGCGCTTGTTTTCTAATGAAAATGATGCCAAAAAAATGAGCTAGCAATGAGAGGATTTTTGATGGAAAGCTTTAACATCAGGCTTATTCTTCTCAATGGAAGAAAACCGATCAATTATTTCCTAAATTTGGCAAAGAACCTAGGAGCCTTAAGTTTGACCTTAACACAAAGGGCGTGAATCCTTATGGTAGCCTTAGTAGTATACAAAGTTCATGGTCTATTCTTTTGGTTATTTACAACTTATCTCTCTTTATCTATTAAACAAAAGTACATCATGTTGTCTATGTTTATTTTAGAATCAAAATAATCCGGAAATGACATAGATGTTTACCTAAACCCTTGATCGAAGGCTTGAAAGAGTTGTTGGAAGAATGTGTCGATATTTTTGATGCAAATAAGAAGGAAGCTTTTAAAATGCGAGCCACGATCTTTTTCACTATAAATGTCTTCCTTGCATATGGAAACTTATTAGGGTATAGTGCTAAAGGCCATCAAGCATGTTGATTTCTGAAGAAGGTAGATGCTTTCATCAACTTCAACATGGAAGAAAGACGGTTTATCTTGGCCCGAGGGGCGGACCTAGAAAACTATAGAAGGGGGGCACTATTTATGCGGGGGAATTTTTTTTTTTAAGGAAAGTTTTAAATGCATTAAAAAACAAAAGAATATAAACAATAAAAAAATGAATATAAAAAAATATTCATGAAATCAAGTGAACAATAATGATGTAATAAGAGAGGCAATTATTTTACAAATCTGTCATTTAGAAAAGCAAGGCTAAGTGCTGTTAGAAATACTTACATAAATTACAATGAAGAGTGGGCACTCAATAAGTTCAAGTACATATATTTTAATAACAAAAGTATATTACAATAAAAATAATTACAATGTCAACCTTCTAGACCTTATTTTTTGGAATTCCATTATAATTGTCTTATTATCAATACTATCAAATATATCGTTTTTAATATAAGGCACTAAATAATCATTCAACTATTCATCTCTCATCTGATTACGATATGTAGTCTTGATGTATTAAGGGTGGACAATCATTAAATATGTATTAATTATATATATATATATATATATATAAAATTAAGAATTATATTTTTATTTTTAAAAAAAAAACCCTCAAATTTAAGGGGGCACTTGCCCCCTTCTCTATAACCTAGATCCGCCCTTGTCTTGGCCTATCTATCGTACAGTAAATAAAGAATTTTTTTTTTTGTTGGCTAAAAGTATGAAGATGCTCTGGAGCCATTGACTGGGGAGCAAGTTTATGAAATGGTGAAAAATATTAATGTTATCTTTGGTAAGACTACAAAGAGTATAAATGAAAAAAATATATGGAAAAAGAGGCTTGTCTTCTTCAATTTTCTATATTGGTGCAATCTTGATGTAAGACATTGTATTGATATCATTCATGCGAAGAAACACATATGTGATGCTATTGTTGGGATATTTTTCAATATACAAGGTAGTTCTAAGGATGGTGTGAAGGCAGTATTAGATTTGCAAGAAATGGAAATACGAGAAGACTTGCATCCTAGGCCATATGGTAAGAGAACTTATTGTCCCTCAGCTTCTAACACTTTATCTGAGGATGAGAAAAGAAGTTTTTATGGGTGTTTACATTGCATCAAAGTTCCTTCAGGGTATTCTTCAAATTTGAAGAAGCTTGTTTCGATGAAATACTTGAAATTAGTATACCTAAAGTCTCATGATTGTCATGTCTTAATGTAACAACTACTCCTAGTAGCAATTTAAGGTATCGTCGAATATGATCTTTGACACATAGTTTTGACTAAACTTTATGTCTTCTTCAATGCTATTTGTAGTAAAGTTAATAAGATTGACAAATTGAACGAATTGGAAAATAAAGGATATATTATCTTGTCCTAGCTTGAGAAGTTTTTTCTTCCAGCATTTTTTAATACATTTAATTGTTCATCTAGTGAGAGAGATAAAGTTGTGTGGCCCTATCTATTTATGATGGATGTACCCAGTTGAAAGAACTATGAAATTCCTAAAAGAGTATGTGAAGAATGCAAACCGGCCTGAAACATCTAATGTTCATAAATATGTTTATGAAAAAGCCATGGAATTTTGTCAACATTATTTGTTAAAAATAAGACATATTGAACTTCTAAATGTTATGATGAAGAAGGGGGTAGAGTTCCCTGGGATTGGCTTTGGACCTTTCCTGCGTGCTTAGGTGGAGGGCGAAGAAGGCCTTGTTCTTCCAAGGGGCCCGAGGCAAGCTTAGTCTTACTTCACCATCGAGAAACGGAAGAAGACTTCCATCTCCCAGAAAACAAGAGCATCCAGGGTATGTTAGGGGAGTTGGAAGAGGGGTAGACATAAGGGATTACTTTAGAGTAGCCCCATGCCATTCCTCAAGTTTGGTAAGTAAGGACAAGATGGAAGATATATTAGCCATTGTAAGGGGTGGAAGCAAGGCAAAGGCAGAAGCTTCATTTGATGCACGATTAGAAGCCCAGTTGAACAAGATAAATGAGGAAATGATGATGATTGTGAGCACACGACAAGAGACCGATGTTCCCTAGGCACATTCGCTTGTAGCTATTTAGAGTGACAATCTTTTTGTAACTGTAAATATTTTAACAATTAAGCCTTTATAATTTGAGTGCTTGCATTATTGTAAGTACATGAATCGTATGTTAATTTCCTCAACAAAAGCAATAATTTTGGATTCATTTGCTCAGTTCAAATCCAAAAGAATTGGACCACTCTTCTATGTGACATACATATTTATCAGAGAGGCTTAGTATCTTTTTTTTTTTTTTTTTTTTTTCCAGTGATTGATTCTTTTAAGCAAGAAGAGTTATATTGTTATCTTCTCATGCTCCATTCATTATGAACTAGAGAATGAATTGAAGATGACCATGAACTTGTAAGTTTTCTTATTACTAAACAAAGAAGTGAGATAGTAATGTCATTTGAATAAATAAGAGCGAATTGTAAGTTTCATTGTATTACTTATTGTTGAAAGTGTGGAAAATAAGTAACCTTTGTGATTTTGATGATAGGGCTATGAGGACATATCGACATGCTACTTATGGTAGGTAGGTGCATGAGATAAAAGACCCTAAATGGATCACACCAAAGTTTAGTACATATTTGTTTGCTTTATAAACTTGTTCAATAAGCTATGCTTTATACAGTTTTAATGATACAATGTTCTTTTTTAGAGTTGTAAGCAACCATCGGAGTCCAACTTATGTGAATTTTACATGTTGAGAAATATATTTAAGGGATAGGGGTCTTATTTGCCCCGGAAGTTTTGGCTGAGGAGTACGGGGTGGACAGAAGTTTTTTTTGGACCAAAATTACCACGGAAGTCAAAAAACATAGCAATTTTTTCCCTCCATTAATTTTGACCGTTAAGTTTAACTGAGTGCGCACGTAGCATGCCACCTCATTAATCAAATAAGAGTTAAGTATCATTTTTGCCTTAGAAGGCTTCACAGAGGAGCAATTTTGTTCCCAAGTTAATGATTTGTTTGGCTTTAATGTTGCATTTGTTTAATCTTATTGATCCCTTTCTTGAAAACGATACTAACTTCATCCACAAATGTTGTGTTGAATTCATTTATGAACGTTTACGACAATAGTTAGTTTAAATCTTGTGTAGTTGTTAAACACATTGTGTTATTTATTTCATTTTGATTTTATATGTAATTCATGTATGTAGTTCATGAACCTTTGAACGATGAATAGTTTGATTTTTTTTCCTACTTGAATTGGAAGATTGTTGGTATCATATTCATTTTGAAGCTTTTGAATTGTGAGAATTCAATTTGTAACTCATATTGAGTTGTTGAGACCTTGTAGATTAAATTGTATTCTTTTAGACACAAGTTCATTTAGGTGCTGGCTTGGATAGTGGGTTAGAGGAAGAAATAGGGTAGATATGTAAAAGACACGAAAAATTTAGATAGGATGTAAAAAATATACCTTTTAAGACCTGATGTATAAAATATGGGGGTTTAAAAAGTATACCATTTAAGACCTGATGGACAAAAGATGAGATCTAAAATATATTTCTTAGACGATTTCAAAATAACGGGTCTAAAAAGTAATGCAGTTTTAGACATGATCTTGAGTAACCGGTCTAAAAAGTACTTTAATAGAGTTTTTAGATCAGTTGTGTTAGTTATGATTAGTTTTGATGATGTCTTATATAGATGCCATTATTAAAAGCAAAAAGATTGAGTAATATAGTTATCTCCTACATTGACTAACTGCTGTATTTAATGTAGATTAATCCAAGTTAAATTATAGAGATTAATCAAGAAGGAGATATTGAAGAAGATTACTCCAAGTTAAACTATAGAGATTGATCAAGAAAGGAGACTAAAGAAATAAGAACTTGTACTATATGTTCTTATATGAGATACTGGAAGTCTCTATGATCAAACAGAAGTTGGAATGAAGCTTCATCATATTTGAGCTACAATGTAGTATACATGAATAGTGTAGATACAGAAAGATGACACATGAAATTCTGGAACAAGTTCAGGATAGGCTCGGCTTTTACGGATATTGAAGAAAGTAGAAGATGCAGAGAATGAAGAGCCCAAGTTAAATGATGAAGAATGATCAAGTTGAGATGGAAGAAAGAAGAACTTCTTGAATGAAATGAAGATATAATTATTCAAGTTCTTATATTGAAGCTAGAAGCCTCCAAGATCAAATGGAAGTTAGAATGGCTCAATTCGAGTTAAAGTCAGCAAAAATCAGTTTTAGGATGAAAAAACTCGAGTTCACAACTCAAAACTCGAGTTTCATGCTTCGCTACAATGATTTGCTCCTCTGGTATGAGAAAACTCGAGTTTTGACTCAAAACTTGAGTTTAGGACTTCAAAATCGAGTTAACAAGTGTCTTCAGCATCTTTGGCATCTATGGACTAGGAAAACTCGAGTTTCCAAGTCGAACTTGAGTTTCCGGCGGTCATCGCTCTTCAGCTCCACTTTGTTTCACGTTCGGCCGGCGATGTCACGGTAATTTGATGATATCTCCTAAAAAAGAAATCGGATTGAGGTGAAAAAAAATTTGTATGAAACTAGACTCCCAAGCGTCATTTTGAAATAAAATTCAAGTCTAAAGGAGTTCAGATCAAGGAGCTATGAATTGTGGAAGTTGATAGTGAAATCCACGACACACAGCAAACCAAGCTTCAATGTTTTGAGTGTATCTCACAAAAACAAATCCGATTGAGCTGAAAAAATCAGTGACATATGAAAGTAGACTCACATCGATTTCCATCAAGAGTTGAAAGGACCAAAACGGAGTTCAGACCGTGAGATATGACCTTTGAAACTTGACAGTTAGTTCAAGAAGGCTCAACAAAGTCAAAACTCAAGTTTATTAGTTGGAAACTCGAGTTTCCATCAGACAGAGAGCAGCGAACGTCAGAGCATCTTCCAAACTCGAGTTTGTGAGACCAAAACTTGAGTTTTGATCAAACAGAGGGGAATATAGAGTAATGCAACAACCTCAAAACTCAATTTTTTAAATGCAAACTCGAGTTTTCATCTCTTCTTTAGAAAATCACCGTTTCGAAAATCCTGATTCTTCTGATAAACATACAGATGATTACCCAAATGATTTATAACACTTCTTAACATCATTTATATCATTTGTGTACATGTTTCAGATGATCAAAGGTTGTCAAACTGAAGATCAAGGGTAAAGTAAATGCGATGTCATAGCATTGGTTGAGAAACGAAGTTCTAACGGCTAGTTCCATCGAGTCTAACACTATATTTCTTTATCCAATAGTCATTGAATCTTCAAACGGTCATATATTGATCTCTACCAATAAAAGAAGAAAGATTCAAGACAGAAGAAGCAACACAAGCCTACATCTTCAAAATGCTCATACTCTAATTTTCATACTACTCACACTCTATTTTCAATGTTTACATAGTTTATCATAGAGAGTGAGATGACTTGTATTGTACTTCAGTGTTTATTCATCTTCTTTTCTAGAAAGAGCATTTTTGATTATTAAATCATTGTAAGATCTCAAGTCGTGGGACTTGGAGATTGGGTTATCAGTTTACAACTTGTAAGGGGGAGTGTATCCTAGTGAGAGGATAACTTCAAGTACAAAGTGTGTAACTGATTGAAAGGTGTATCTCGGTGAGAGATTCGGCTTCACAAGTGCCTGGGTGAACTTGTGCGTTTGTATAGGCTTCTCTTGTGCCTGAATAAACAAGAGGATAGTGGATTGAAAATCTCAAGTGGAGCTTGGGGACTGGACGTAGGTCAAGGATTGGGCCGAACCAGTATAAATCAGTTTGCATATTCTCTTCCATTATCTCTTATATTTCCAGCATATATATTTGAATGACTGATTATCACTTTATAAATTACTTATGTCATTCAAACTACTTTTAGTAAGTTGCGAAAAGATTTTCAAAGCAACTAAAGCTTTATTAAACACCCAATTCACCCCACCTCTTGGGTGGTAGCCAGGTTTTTCAAGTTATATCTAAACCTGATCCAAAGCCGGTCTAAAAAGTGATTTTCACTTGGTCTAAAAAATGGTTTTTGCACTATTGAAATCTACTTAGCACACTTGAAGGTTGAAGTAAACAAAGTAAGTTCCTCATGTTAGTTTTCTATGTGTTTTGATGATAAGCGACAATTGTAAACACAAGTTACGGTTTTGTCTTTGGTAAGTTGAAAAACTTATTGTCAAGACAAAACTCGAGTTTTGATTTCAAAACTCGAGTTTTGGCTTTGGCGAGAAGTTGCTCATTTTCGTGATCAAAGCAAAACTTGAGTTTTCAAGTGAAAACTCGAGTTTTGGGACTTACAGAGAGCACTCAGTTTTTCACTTAAAGACAAACTTGAGTTTTGATCAGAAAACTCGAGTGTTGCCTTACACAGAGACTTCACATTATTTTCAAATGAGGACAAAACTCGAGTCTTGGGTTGGAAACTCGAGTTTTGGTCGAACAGAAGAGTCTCAAACTTTTAAACATATGCAAACTCGGTTTGGCGCTAAGACTTGGATTTTACCTTGCTATGAGTTTTCTAAGTTTTCTCTAAGTTAAGAGAAAACTCAAGTTTTGATTTCAAAACTCGATTTTTGACTTGACGAGAGAGTTTTCGAGTTTTTACTCATTCTTTGAAAACTCGAGTCTTTAGAGAAAACTCAAGTTTTGGCTTGGCACAGTTGTAAGTGGAGCTATATACCCAAGAGGGGGGGTGAATTGGGTATTTTAAAACATTTCATAAATTGCTCTGTTTTGAAGCTATGAAAACAGAGATAAACAGAGTGAGGGAAGAAGAAGCTGGACACAAGGATTTATATTGGTTCGGTCCAACTCTTTGACCTACGTCTAGTCCCCAGAAACACTCTGGGATTTTCCACTATCACTCAATTACAATTACACACTCTGTACTCAGGATGATCCTCTCCCTAAGACTCACTCCCCCTTACAAGCTGTAATTGTAAACAATCAGATACACACTCTGTAAACGAAGGATGCTCCTCAACCTAGGACACACTCCCCCTTACAAGTTGTACTCTGATTTTCCCAATCTCCAAGTCACCTGACTTGAGATTGTTACAATGAATGATATACACACAAATAAACTCTCTCTAAGAGTAGATATGATAAGCACTGAAGCTCAATGTATCACAAGATACTACACAGATAAAAACTGAAGAAATAAATATGAGACTTGAATGATTTTCATCTTCAGCAGGTGTCTGTTGGAAAGGCTTGAATGCAATTCTATTTATACATAGAGAACATTAAATGACCGTTGCTTTCCAAATAGATCCGTTGGAGAAATTCTCCCGGTGTTAGGAGGTGGCTTAGGCACTTTCTCTCTCCAATATTTTCTTCAACCAAATGGCCAAGTAATGTCTGTGTTGACCTTCGTGAATTAATCCGTTGGAGATACGGTTGCTTGTTGTAGAAAACATTCTTAAATGCTTTGCGAGACGTGTGCGAGTGGATTAGCCAAAGTTGTGCAACTTTCGATCGGTGCATTTAATGTTCTCAACCACTTTTTGCTTTTTGCTTTATCACTTCAAAATCATTCTCTAAACCATCTGAAACTCACTAATAAAGTCATTAAACATAGATAAGAATAGTAGAGAATAATCCTGGAAAGTATTAAGATTAAACAAGAATGATTTGAAAAATCGTGTAAATCAAATTTCAAAATCGGCGATCAAAACTCGAGTTTTGTTCTTCAAAACTTGAGTTTTCAATCAATACAAGACCAAACTCGTGTTTCAAAATCCAAACTCGAGTTTGCTTCTTCCCGAAGAGCAACATCCCGATTTATGCTTCAAACCGGGTTTTACGATGAAAAACTCAAAACTCGAGTTTGCCCAAAACTCGAGTTTTGGACTATTGATATGAAAATGTAGTTTTAGTCCAAACTATCAAAACCGGAGGTTTTCATCCAAAACTGGAGGTTTTCAAATCAAGAGAAATACTTGATGCTCTCGGGTTGCTCGAAACTCGAGTTTGCCTTCCCAAACTCGAGTTTCCACTTATATCATGAAAACTACGAAAACTCCGTGAACATATCAAAATTGGCGGTTTTGCTTCAAAGCTGGTGGTTTTGCATTTGTGAAAAGATGAGTGCTCTCTACCGGACAAAAACTCGAGTTTTGCTCCCAAAACTCGAGTTTTCATATGTTCAATGAAAACTTAATGAAAACTGTGTAAAATGAAAACTCGGAGGTTTTGACCCAAAACTGCGGTTTTCATATGTTGAAAATCAGTGCACGAGTAACATATCAAAACTCGAGTTTTGACCCTAAAACTTCGAGTTTTGAACTATTTCACAAAATATGAGAAATTCTTTGAATAGTTCAAAACGCGGTGCATCATGAAAACCGGGGGTTTTGAAACTTGGAAACTCAAAGGCACTCGGCCAAACCAAAACTCGAGTTTTGCTCCCCAAAACTTGAGTTTTTATATGTTCACATGAAAACTCAAAACTTGGCGGTTTTCGCCAAAACTAACGGTTTTGCCTTTGATCATATTTTCCTCGGACAAGCCAAAACTCGAGTTTTGACCCAAAACTCGAGTTTTCCTTAACCCGATAAAGAATTCGATTCTCGCAAGAGAAAACTGAACAATTTGGCTTTCATGGTTTTACAATTGTTCCAATCATCATCAAAACACATTGAGAACTAACAACGGTTTCTTCAAAGTTTTCATACTTAAATGAAAACTCGAGTTTTGATTTGGAAACTCGAGTTTTGGCCAAGCCGAGAGCTTTAAGCTTTTTCAATGATTTGAAAACTCCAGTTTCTCTCAAGAAACTCGAGTTTTGGTCGACTCAGTTTCTCAATGTTTTCATACTTAAATGGAAACTCGAGTTTTGATTTGGAAACTCGAGTTTTGGCCAAGCCGAGACTTTTAAGCTTTTTCAATGTTTTGAAAACTCAAGTTTTGATGTTTTGGACTTAAGCGCACTGTTTTCATTAAAAGTCCAAAACTCGAGTTTTCTTTTGGAAACTCGAGTTTTGAGTTTCAGCCAAAACTGTGTCCAAAACCTCAAATCGTGACTTTCCTCTCTGAATGGAGGAAACTCGAATCTTGATAATGAAACTCGAGTTTTACCTTAAGTGCACGAGTTGAAAACTCGAGTTTAGATGAACAAACTCGAGTTTCCATCGCGAGGTCAGAAATTCAAATCTGTCGAATTTGTAAAACCTTCATGTTTGATTTCAATATTTCCTACAATCATTCTTATATATTCCTAGCTATGTTTAACCACTTTGTTAGTGAGTTTCAGATACTTTAAAGAATGTTTATTGAAGGTTTAAAGCAAAAGCAAAAAGTGATGTCAGCACATTAAATGCTAAACCCAGAAAGTTGCATACTTTTGGGTAATTCGTCTGCACACGTTTGGAAAGAATTAAAGAATGTTTTCCACATCCAGTAGCTGCTATTCCAACGGATTAATTCGCAAAGAGTCAACTTTGAACTTCTGCACAGTTGGGTTAAGTGAAGATTAGAGAGAGAGAGAAGAAGAAGACCAAAGCTTAACCAGAACTTTGTCTAATGAAGGCGCGATTATATTGAAGATTACAACGGTCATTTAATGCTCTCTTAGTATAAATAGAGCAGCATTCAAGTCTTCTCAACTAACACATCTGCTGAAAACGAATTGCATTCAAGTCTACATTTATTCTCTTCAGTTTTCACCTCTATTGTATCTTTTGATACACAAAACTTCAGTGTTTATCTTTATCTACTCTTAGAAAGAGTTTCTACTTATAAGTCATTTATTGTAAAAAAAATCACAAGTCTGGGGACTTGGTGATTGGGTTCATTGATTACAACTTGTAAGGGGGAGTAAGTTCTAGTGAGAGAATTACTCTTGAGTACAAAGTGTGTAATCAATTGAGATAGTGGAAATCCCAGAGAGTCTGGGGACTGGACGTAGGTCAAGGAGTTGGATCGAACCAGTATAAATTACTGTGTCTTTCTGTTCTTCTCTTCACTCTCTATTCACCTCTATTTTGCTGTAAAAAAATAGAGCCATCTTGAAAAGTTTTTGAAATCCCCAATTCACCCCCCTCTTGGTGATTTAGCTCCACTTTCACCTCAATTCCTCTAACACCTATATTTTTTCAATTGCTTATTTTACTGAACATCTTATGGGTATTTATAATAACTCATATAACAAACATTCAAGTACATCATCTACCATCAAACAATAACATTTTAAACCAATGAAATCTCATAAATTCCTAACTCTTTTTTTCTTTGAAATCTCATAATCTACCCTCAAACAATAAATATTCCATAAAGATAGAGTCATTCACCTATGTACCAAGCTTTTTGCAGAATTAAAGAAGAGGGTCAGAGATGACAACAACGAGTTGGAGTGAGGTCGCATCGAGGAGATGTTAGGAGGTTGCGACGAAGGGTTCAAGGACGTGATGGTGGTCTGTGCGAGAGAGCAAGGAGAACGATGCGAGGGAGGCAGTGGTTAGAGCAAGGGAATGTTGAGGACGATGCGACAGAGGTGGTAGACAGAGCGAGAGAGTGAGGAGGAGGTCGGGGTGGAGCTATGAGTTGAGAGAGGAAATCCGGCCATGGGAGAGAAGAAAGGAAGAGTATAGTTGTTGGGGCACGATCAATTAACTATGTAGGGTTTTAAATAGTCTTTGGCGTCCGTTATGTTAAAAGGGATGCCAAAGACCATGTTTTGGCGTCCGTTAGTATAAACAGACGCCAAATCCCAAGGTTTTGGTGTCCATTTTAAATGAATGGACATCAAACCCCCATGTTTTGATGCTCTTCGTATGAACAGACGCGAAAGCCCATGCCTTTGGCGTCCATTTTTTACAATGGGACGCCAAAGCCCATACTTTGGATGTTTGTTTCATAAAAATGAATGCCAAAGCCACCATTGACACACACAAATTTAAAAATGCCACTGCCTATATTTTTTATTTCTTTTTTTTTCGAAAATGGACACTTTTTTTGTAGTAAAATCTATATATTATAGTAATGATAGGGCATGTTCCGTGAATTTCATACATATTGAATAGTGAATTCTTCCTCTCATATTATTTCCCTTTTATTTATAACCATTTGTAAATAACTTCGCCTTTCACTTTCAGTCATATTCAATTATTCTGTCATTTATGCCCCACCCTAAAAAAAAAGCAAACAAAAAATCTGTCATTTTTCCAATAAGACAGAAAACACAAAAATGTGTACGATTTGGTTATAATCTGTATCTTGCCCCCTTCTCATTGTAGCCAATTTCTCATTCACTACTACAAAAAAGCTAAAAAACATCCTAAATAAGGCCCATTTAACGTTCCTTTTTAGAGGGACGTCTCGAAGGGGGACGTCAAAAAATTTGACTTTTGGCGTCCTACAAAAAATTAGGACGCCTTACATAAGGTGTCCTGAATTGTAATTTAGGACACCATATTTCTTTTCTTTTTTTTAAAAAAAAAAAAACCCCTGCGGGGTTGGCCACGGAAGAACAAATAAAAAAACAAATTCCAGAAATACTTTCTTACAAATGAATAATTATATGCATAATTCTTGAACTGGCAAACTAATGAAAGCATGCACACGCACTATGCTGAAGAAATTTTCTCTTCCAACTGATTCCCTGTTTTTATCACCACCAGTCGATCCAATAAAATTAAACAAGCAAAGGAAACATTGGAATACTGGATACTGACCTTTCCAAATATAATAAGCCAACAATCTTTGGTTTGATTGTGCTTCCACTACAAAAAAAAACCATCATTAGTCGCGGTTACTAATAACCATTACAAAATCATGCACTTGTAGTGGTTTTAGACCAAACCGCAACAAATTAGTAGCGGAAACATTGACGCCAAAAGGCGGGCATGTTTGCCGCGAAATTTGTAGCGGTTAGAAGAAATAATATCGCTACAAAGTTGGCGCCAGCTTGGCGCGTAATAGCACGAACTTTGTTGCGGTTAATTTGGAATAACCGCTACAAAATTGGCGCTAGCGTTGGTGCGTAATGGCGCGAACATTTGTCTCGGTTAATTTGTAGTGGTTATACCAAAAAAACCACCACAGAAAAGCGAAACGACACAGTTTTGTCGTGGTCAAAGTACAGCGACACATTAACCGCGTCAACTTTTGTATGTTTGTCGCGGTTTTAGAAAAAACCGCTACAAAAATTAACGCTATTTATAGCGTCTCAGTCTGTACGTCAATTATAAATAATCAAAAAATTACTAAATCTGGATTGTCGCTAAATGAACATTCTTGGCTTGATTGTCAAAGACATGCAAATATCTGCAGTGCTGATCTCGAGAGATGAGCGCTAGAGATATTTGCCTATCTCCTCATCGTTGAAGCCGAGGATGTTCCTTCAGTGACAATCCAGATTTTCTTATTCCTTTGACTTGAAGAATTTTACTCTTCTGAAGATAGCCAACATGGGACCAAAAATTGGGTTTCATTATAGCCACCATCGTCTCTGGAAAATATCTCTGATCAAAATGAGTCAGTGAGTTTTTCTTAGGAGATTGGTGGCTATAATGAATCCAAATCTTCATGGGCATGTTGGACTATTTTCGATAATCTTATTACTCTCGCCTCATTTGGGGGAATTTAAAAAAACAATTAAATTGATTGAGAAACTTATTCTAATTATTTTCACCAAACTAATAAGTTTACAGAGTCTTAAACTCTGTAAAGTGATTAGTTTGGAGAAAAATTTTGCAAAAAAGTTCAATTAGTAGAGGTTGGTCATAATCACCGTTACAGAATGGCAAAAGACACACAATTTGAAGCGGTTAGTTATAAAACTGCGACAGAATCTCAAAGGTTTTATAACTGCTATAAAATTTCACGAAGAACTAGGCATATTTGTCGTGGTTCTTGAAGCGATTTATTTAAAACCGAACAAAAGTTTTAACTTTGTAGTGGTTAATTGGTAAAACTGCTACAACATGTAGCGGTTTTTTAACAGCCCACGTCATTTTCAAAATAACGCGCGCAAAGTTTTGATTTTTCACCTTTTAACCTTTCCAACTTGTACCTTTCAACTTGTGCCTTTGAACATCATGGTTTCTAACTATAAAGGAAAAGGAAAAGCTGTTGAACAGGAGAAAAGGTCTATAAGGGGAAGTAGTAGCAGAGGGGCCGTACGAGAGGGCGTGGGCCTCTAAATATTCCCCCTCCGCCCCGAGGTGGGGACCGAGTTTGAACACCTCTTCGCGGTGAGCCAATCCCAAACCTAGAGACCCTAGAGATTGTAGGGGGATCACGAGGCGCAAGTCTGTTGTTCGACGACCTCGAAGATAAGGAGATCCATCTTGACATTCCTATAATGGAGGCGAAGCATTTTATCGACCAGGAAAATGAGCGGGACCAGGGGAACCCCCGACCATCGGCTTTGCGTTCAACTGGATTTCTGGTGGATGTCCAAGGTAAACATAATTAGTTTTTTCATGAAAAATAAATTTAAATTCCTTACGTGTAATTAAAATTTATTTAAACGCAATATTTTTTTTAAATTGTGCGAGATGAACATGGAACATCAGCAGTAGGACGCTGGATGTTGCCACGGTCACTCGGATGGATGGGTATCGAGTCGTAGTCCCTTGGAACATGAACACGGACACGGACCAACCGATCGGCAACGGTAGTCACTTGTTGAACCGATTCTTGTTTGAATTTGGCGGGAATTGGGGATGGTTCCCGATCTTTTTCCACGATTGGAAAAAGATTCCGAATGAGAACAAGGACAAAACATTTGAAAAATTTGTGCATGTAAGTTATGTTGTTTAATTAAATTTTACATCTTAATAATTATAAGTTGTGGTTTATTTATTTATTTCTTAATTAATTATTACTTAATTTCTAATTAAATTATGAAACAGAAAAAGTTTAACGTGCGAGCTAACAAGAAGAGGTACGTATTGCTAAAAATGGGGGAAGCGTGGAAGAGCGGAGGGTCGTCTCTACAACTAGCGAGAATGGAGATGCGACTATGCCTCTACAACACTGATCGAGAACGTCCGGACGACGTGGACCCAAATGATTTGGGTGGGTTTTGTCCACTATAGGAGGAGTGCGAGAGGACAAGTACATTTTTTTAATTAATCATAGTTTAGGGTTTTGTTTAAACATTCGTTAATATATAGTTTAAAATTTCTTTAAATTAATTTTTGTTTATATGTAGTATAAAAATATAAATATAGATTAAATTAATTTATTGTTTACATTTGGATTAAATTAATTAATAGTTAACTTAAGGACACGCACCCAAAGACACCGTGATGGGACGCCGACCTTTGAGACGGCAGAGGAGACAATAGTAAATTACAAACATATTTTTTATATAGTTAATGTACTTTATTTAAATAGAATTAAATTGTTTGATTAAGATTTTATGAAATCTTTGTGTCAAACCTGGATTGAGAAGACCCAGACAGAACTACGAGCGTTGTAGACCCCGGAGTACAGGGGTCTGTGGATCCTACGGCTCCATTGAAAGCTGCTGTGGGTCCAGTCGAGCATCCTGGCTGCGTTAGGGGCTTTGGGCTAGGCGCCAGGCCTAGCATGGTGTACGACAAGGCCTCCTGCTCTGACGCCAGAACCTTTGGCTCGAGAAGGCCACCACCGGAGGCAGTTGATGCGATGATTGCCCAGAAAGTTCCCACGCAGGTTGCCGAGCAGGTTGCTGTAGAGAAGGCCATGAATGAGGCCAGGAATAGGCGCATGGCGGAGAGATACGAGTGTTGGTACGCTAGTCAGAGGCAGAGCTGGGATGTTGTTACTGGGGCCTTGACAGAGTTGTTACCTCACAGACGGTTTCCATCTCCCAAGCCTCCCCCTCCATTCATCTATGAGGATTCCCCCCGCCTCCCTCACCTCCCCATCCGTCCGTTTGTGAGGATCCCCGTCCAGGTCCTATTCTGGTGAAGACGAGGGCGTTATTACCTCTGGTCGTGCACACCCCCCTGCGAGAGCCCCCCTGAGACAGGACCTGATCATCAGGCTCCTGATAGTTAGTTTTTATTTTCACATACACTTACTTACCGCTGGATATTTATTATATTTTTTTATGTTATTTGGAGTATTATTTCATTACTTATTTCATTTATATTGTGTTATTATTGATTTTACTTATATTTCATTTATATTATGTTATTGAAAATAATTAATGATTTAATAATTAGTGAATAAATAGATAACATTTATTATTAATCGTTCTTTGGATGATTGTCACGAGCCGAGCTAGAGCCATTAGCAACGAGTTGTTAGTCCCTTGTGTTGGTAAACCAGTTGGAGGAACTGAGAACTTCAAACTCACGGCACTTGAGAAGATTCAAGCACATAGACATGTCTTCATTAATTGCACTAAAGTTGAACCATACCTTCAGTAAGGATTGCAAACATATATATATATATATATATATATATATGTTATCCTATATATTTTCGTACATTTTATACTCACATTTCATGCTCATCATCACATGTTTAATTGCAGGGAATTTAGGAGTCATGTGAAGCGTCAAGCTGCAGATCCGTACACGTACATCCTCCGAAATTGATAGAAAGGTCCATAGAGAATTCCCAAGTTGGTTTAGGAGGAGAATAATGAATGAATACAACCCGCACTCAGCAGAATTCACAACTCTCGGGTGTATATGGCACGTTTGGATAACAACATTTATTTTGTGAACACAACCCGCACTCAGCAGAGTGCGGGTTGTGTTCATTCATTATTATTATTTTTAAAAATACCATCAGATTACCTGTAGCAGTTATCCAACCGCTACAAAATAAAACAAACCGCTACAAAGCACAAACCACTACAAAATGCGAAACCTTAACCGCTACTAACTAAAACCCGCTACAAAAGGCGAAACCTTAACCGCTACTAATTAAAAACCGCTACAAAATGTGACACCACAACCGCTGCAAACTTATGTGCATATATCAAAATAAGCACCCCACCAAACCACATTTAATAATGGTTCAGTTTCTCTCCGTCTTTTTTTTTTTTTTGTACGTTTTCTCAAAGAGGTTAAATATTTGAAGGGGGTAAGTGCTGTTTAACGGATCTAATCTACTGATCATCGAAATATTTCATTTTTCTTCTAACTTGTCGATACTACCTATTATTATTTTACAGTTGAATTACTTCCATTTTTCATCTTTCCTTCTACTTTCACATACATTATTCGATTCACTTTCACACACATTTTTTTTTTCAAAATTAATTTTATTTTAATTATTTCATAATTAGTTGTTATTACACTTACATATTCTCATTGATTTAACTATATAATAACCTTATCTGATCAAATATCATATTTTAATATCGTTTATTTTCAATAAAAGATAAATTATTAATAATACAACATTTACTTAATTACTACAATAACTAATAATTTTTTTTTCAATTTCATCCATTTGTAGCGTTTCTCTAACCGCTATGAACAAGAACAAATATAGGAAATATATTGTAGCGGTGTTATAAAATACTGACAAGCGGCAAAACTTTTTCCAAAAAAGTGGCGGGATCTATTTGTAGCGGTTAACCGCTACAAATATTCTAAGGAATTGGCGACAAATTTTTTCCCCAAATTTGGGCAGGAATATTTAGTAGCGGTTATGTAACCGATAGAAAAAAGTTGGAAAAGTTTGGCGCTATTTTTCCATGTAATTTGTTGCAGTTAGGAAATCGCTACAACTATGATTAAATTCAGTTTGTAGCGGTCATTCACCGCGTCTAATGTTCAAACAAGAACTCAGCACAGCCTTATATAGTGGCGGTCATGTGAACCGCTACAAATACAGTAGCGGCCACGTTTGATGGTGTAGCAGTTATTTTGAACCGTTACAAATTAGCTTGCCACGGTGTATTTTGTAGCGGTTTGTATAATCGCTACAAATGTTGTTAGTAGCGCCAAAAAACGCTATTAATATGCTATTTTAACAGCTACTAATGGTCTTTTTTTTGTAGTGTTCACCACTTCTTCGAATGAGTGAATTTTTGGACCTGAAGCCATTTTTGCACAGCCACCTACGACAAATCCAAAATATATTCAGAATCAAGAAAAAATGAAGTCCACACAAATTCACAGTGAAAAAATGAAGATCTAAAGAATCTGGAAATGGAAAAAACTATCAATCAGGCCAAAAGAGGATTTCAAAACATGAACAGAAATTTCTTGCTCTTCCATGCATGAAAGCATAAGAATCCATTAAATAAAGCACTACGAAATAGAGATTCGTGATCGGCAAATTCTTTAGCTAGAGATATACCAGAGAGGGCCTTTCTTCTTCGATGTCGTTTGCCTTCGGTGTCAAAGTACTGACAAGCTCACGGGGAGTTGTAAGTGATTTGATTCGCTGATAAATACAAATTAAAAACCCCTCGGGGGTGATTTGCGGGATTGATGACTCATTTTAGGTGTCCTACATATATTATAGGACGTCTAACATTTAATTTTGGCGTCCTCATTTTATTTTCAGGTCGCCAAAAAATTTTAAAAATTCCTCAAAATGCGCCAAAAAATTCATCAAGATGCACCAAAAATTTCATTTTAGACGTTCGCATATATTTTAGGACGCCTAAAATTCAATTTTAAGGCGTCATGATTTTATTTTCGTGTCGCCAAAAAAATTCTGGCGCCAAAAAATTCATCAAAATGCGTCAAAAAATTCTTGGCACCAAAAAATTCATCAAGATGCGCCAAAAATTTCATTTTAGGTGTCCTAAATATATTTTAGGACGCCTAAAATTCAATTTTGGCGTCCTGATTTTGTTTTCAGGTCGCTAAAAAGTTCTTGGCGCCAAACAATTCCTCAAAATGCACCAAAAAAATAATTTTAGGCGTCTTAAATATAGTATAGGACACCTAAATTAATTTTAGGCGTCCTAAAAGTCTCAAAATTCAGCCAAATAATTACGAAAATGTCACTATCTATACTTTTTACTTCCTTTTTTAAAATAAGGACGTCTTTTAGGAAAGTAATATCAACTTTTTGTAGTAGTATTTTAGCCAATTAAATGAATCTGTTATTTACACTTTGTGATTATTATAGTGTCTTTTCCTTAGATCGAAAATGGTGGCCCTTATAACGAATTACCTCTGGGCCCAAGCTTTGGATTTGCAAGCTGATCCTTTTCTTATCATTTTTTTTTATTATCTCTCATTAGCCCATCTGGAATGTTGATTGGAAAGATATGAGAAAAGTAAAAGTAGTATTGTGACCTTTTAGATCGATTGAATGAACATGATTTAGAGATTATGAAGAAGAATAAGATAAACTCAACCTATTGATTCTCTAATTTGCTGTATTTGTTGTGTCCTTTGCTGTAAAACGTCATCATTTTGCATTAAAAAATGGTGGTATAGTTGTTTTTTTATTTTTTTTAAAGTTAAGTTATATCTAGGACCTCAAGAGTATTTTTCCACTATCCTAAATTAGTTTTTGTTGCACCTCACGTTTTAATTTTTTTTTTTAGTATTACTCAATATCTTAAAATAATTTTTGATGCATCCAAAACTTAAAATATTTTCCGGAGCATTCAATATCCTAAATTTAATATGCCTAATGCTACTGAGAAAAATAATGAAGCTAAAATTGCACAAAACATTACTTTTTGACAGCAGGATGCTATTGATAAAACACTTGCTATTAGAAAAATAAATTGTTTAAAATGTTGAGTTCTATTAAGAAACCTATTTCTATTAGTAGCCCTCAACATTTTTAAACTAGTTTTTGATGCATCCTGCACCTTAAATTTTTCTAATAGAACTTAGTATCATAAATTAGTTTATTTTTCTAATAGCAAGTATTTTTTTCAATACCATCTAGTGTCTAAAAATAATGTTTCATGCAATTTGACCCTCAAAGTATTTTTCTCAGTAACATTAAGCCTCCTAAATTTAGGATACCAAGTGTTAATGAAAGATATTTTAGAGTGTTGGATGCACCAAAAATTATTTTCAAATATTGAGTGCTACTAAAAAAATAAATTAGGGCTTTGGATGCACGAAAAACTAATTTAGGATATTGGAAAAATACTTGTGCCCTAGTATAACTTAAAAAAAAAAGTTAAAAAAAATGCAAAATTTTATAGTGAAAGCTAACTGGCTCTTATAGTAAAGATACGATAAATTCTTTTTCTATGGTTGACATAAGTTGGCTTCTCTTACCGAACTCAATCGTTTGGGCCCACACCTCTTACGTTGTTAACTAGGATTTTGCTTCTTGCTTTTTCTATTTTCCTTCTTATGTGTGGCTTCTTGCGTATGGAGGCAGAGGTTTTCCACTAACTTGAAAGTTTCATGGCAAAATTTGTTAGTTTTTATAGTTTTCTCTTTATTTAAATCGTCATTTTTATTGGCATTGGTCCCTAATGACATTTATGGTGTGTTTGATTTGAGGAGGAGAGAGGGAGAAAGGGAAAAGATCCTTTATTTAAAATAAAGCGAGGGAAAGGAACTTAACCCAAAATTTTGCCTTCCTCCTACCTAAAAATTTAAACCAAATGAATGAAAGAGGCCCCCTCCCACCCTATCTCATCTTCTTCCCTCAAACCAAACACACCATTAAAAAAACAATCAATTTCTATCGAATTAGGAACAAAATTTGTTTCAGTGACCAATTCCTTTAAAATTTGTCGAAAATTCTGTAATTCTGTTGGAAATTTTTGTGACAGAATTCAGACAAATTTTTTCGTTGTCACGCAAAAAATCCATGGTAAAATTAGCGACGGAAAATTCTGTTGGTAATTAGCCACATAATTTTCTGTGGCAAATAAATTTATTATATATTTAATAAATTTTATATTAAAAATAATATTATAATATTAGTTATTAATTAATTTGAATTATAAATAAATTATTAGTTATTAATATTACATAATTATCTATTAAAATTATATTCATAATTTTATATTAAAAATAATATATATAAAATAAAAGTATTAGTTATTGATTTATGATAATTAAAAATAAAATTTTATTTGTTAACATTATATTATTAGTTATTAATACTATATTTATAATTTTAAAAATAAAATTTTATAATATTAAATTATTAGTTATTAATTAATGTTAACTAAAAATAAAATTCAATTTCAAAAATTGGATAGCAATATATTTATAAGAAGATTTATTAAATATTAAAAAAATTTGTTCATTTGATATTAATTTACATTGAAAAAATTATAATAAATATATTTAAATTATTTCAAATTTTTATTTAATTTATTTTTATGTGTTAATAATATTATATTAATTATTATTGTTGAGGATACATGGTGCACGACAAGGCTGGGAGACGTGGCATCTGCTAGCAAGGAGGTGGCAGGTGCTGAAGCTAAAATATGGCCACTGCTGGCAAAGAGGGGTGGCCGTCGGAGTTGACTTGTAGTGGCACTGACAATGAGGTGGCTTCATATGGACGTGACACGTGGCTTCTCTTGAGAAAGTTTACATGGCATTTTAATTTTTTTTAATTTTTTAAAAAAAACTTCCAGTGGAATCTAATTTCGTCACAAATTTTCAATTGAATTCCGTAAGAAATTTGCGACCGAACCAGAATTCCATCATAAATGGATTTGCCACACTTTTATTAGTAAGGAAACGGGTTTCGCCAGAAAACCGTTTATGTTTCAAATCCATGGGAAATTCTGTCAAAAATTGCAAGTTTCGTGGCAAATTCCAATGGAAATTCAATGTTTTTTTTTTTTTTGGATAGTTTTATAATAATTTGTTGATTTAAAAAAATTGTTTTAGCCCATTAAGCAACCCACATCCAAGATATATTTAAATTAATGTTGTCACATAAATTTAAATAAAATCGAAATTAACTATATGGATCTAGCTAGATAAAATCAAGATCGATCATATATTACAAACTATCTATAAATGTAAGCAGACTATAAATAAAACAAATTCATATTTGTCGGCAATAATTTGAAAGCTCGGGCAATAATATCATCAAGTTATAGGATTTGGCACACTTATTAGAGGAACTTGACCTAGTGATTATAAGAAAATTGACCTAAATTTCGTCTTTTATTAAATTAATATGAGTGAATGGATTTAATTTTCTTGTATACAAATAATTGTCTATAACAAAAGACAGTTGAAGGCCAAAAGAGAATAACAAATAAAAGTTAGTCAAAAGTTAAATCATGAATTAGAAAATATATCCATGTGAAGATGTCCCAATTTGATTGAGAATAAATAATACTATCTCGATATTAACGTGCAAATATAATAAGGGAGTGGAAACTAGATATCATCATTGTTCAAAAAAGAAACTAGATATCATGTTTGATCTTGTCTAAGAAATTAAAAAAGACATAAGAAAAAAATGATGGGAAAGAGATTTCTAGTATTTGTTAACAACGAGGCATTGAAAAAGTTAGGTTATATGTATTCTATTTTATGTCTAACAGTCTTCAACTTTCGAACACAACTACTTCAACTTTGAAGCTCTCCCTCTCCTTCTGGTTTCTGGTCTAGATCCCTGGCGGTCACCGCCGTCGTCTCCGTCTCCTTCTCTAGCTAGACATCTTCAACTTTCATACATTTACTGAATCCTCATCCTAATCTCCGAACCATTGCTTGAGCTGATCTCTCTCTCACTTGTTCAACTGCTACGGTCACGACAGGTAATTCCCGGAATCAAGAACTCCTTGGAAACATCAGAATTGGGGCAGCATTGTTGCCGGAGAAGGTTAGATACTGCACACTCACATCTCTAATGGAGATGGTCTTGTGTGTGAAAATGATTTTTTTTTTTTTTCCTCCGGCGTCTTTTCTTGCTTATTAGATCGGGGCTATATATCTTCTTGTAGTTTTCATTGATTTAGGCGAAATTACTTAGTTTGAATTCCTTGCTGCATACAACATATTGTGAGTCTTTAATCCCTTGATATGTTTCGACATTGACATTTCAAAATGATAATGTTGACCTTCCCTTTTTTCACAGAAGGCGAAAACGCAAAGTACATATTTGGGACCATGGTGTACTTGTGGGGGGAGCCGGTGCTCGTCCTATGGACGAGCAGATTTGTCTAGATTTAATCTGGACGGTCCAGATCTGATTTTTTTTTTTTTTTTTTTACTTTTATATTTTTTTATCAAAAATAATTTTAATGGATAGAGGATCTAAAATAAAAATAATTTCTCAAATAACATTTTTTTTAAAAAAATGATTTTTTCATATAGAAAAAATAAAAACGAAAAAAAAGATTTGGGCCGTCCAAATCTAGATCTAGATAATTTAAGTTCATCCGTATAGACGAGCTCCCCCTGCTCGAACGAGCAAGGAATCCAAATCCACTTGGGGCTAGCATATGCAACATATTTGTTAAAAATAATTTTAAAAGAAAAAATTATGCCAACCCGTTTTTAGGAAAATCAGGTTTCAAGAAGCAAGGACCTTAATCACAAAAAAGGCCTAATAATTTAAGGTGTTAAGTATGCTAAAAATGAATTTAGACTACTAAATGTTACTGAAAAATATTTTAAAGGGTTGAATACATTATTTTTTAAAAAACAAATAGTTCCTATACTTCCTTACTTTCCCCAAGAACATTGTAGTTTTGGGGTAAAATGAGAATCAAAAAACAAAATTAGAGAAGTCAGATCCCAATTAATTAAGTATGAAATTATTAGTTTAATGAAATTTTGTATAATTGACACAAAATGCAGTATTCTGAATTAATGATTAACGCAATGGGTTGGAGATGGTGGTGTGTCATCCTAGTCCTGTTACTGCTTGCTCCGTTCATTGCTTCTTCACGTTCAATTGTCAAGAATTTACCTGGCTTTTCCGGTGACCTCCCTTTCAAGCTTGAATCTGGGTGAGTAATGACTTGTTTTCATCCATGTGAAAACTCATATTTGATTCTTTCTATATATTTTTTTCCAGTAAAATAACATCCAGCACGCACCTTGATGTTAATTTCAAATGGTGTCCATACCTTAATCTTGGTTTTGGTGCAGTCAATACCTTATGCTATTTTGCTAGTGCTTCTAACATCATAATCTTATTTATAGTACTTTCAGCACCTTAAAATCATAATTAAAATTAGGATGCTGGATGTGACTAAAAATTAACTGATCAAAGGAGCTAGATGTACCACAAAAATAATATTAAGGTATTGGATATACTATATATAATAGGTAAATGACACTTTAAAGTCCTCAATAAGAAAACTAATATTTATTAAAAAATCAATGAAAACAAATGAAAGATGATTGAATCAGTGAAAGGGCTATCATTAATAAGCATGTGATTTTTTTGATATCATTTTTCTTAATTGGAACCTTGATGTCATTTTCCCTAAATAATATTAGGGTGCCAAATGCTACTAAGAAATAACATCCGGATCCAGATGCTAAATACCACTTTACCTTATCTTTCTGAATTCCTTTAATTTTTTCCTGTATTTAAAGTAAAATCTTACCCCTTATATATTATCTGACTTTAAATATATTGTGCAGATACATAGGAGTTGGAGAAGAGGAGGAAGTGCAATTATTTTATTTATTTGTGGAATCTCAAAGAAACCCATCGAAAGATCCAATCTTGCTTTGGTTTGTCGGTGGCCCTGGTTGCTCTGCGCTTTCTGCATTTTTCTTGGAAAATGGTACATAATTGAGTTTTTTTTTAAGACTTATTTTATCCCTAAGTTATGAGTCCAAATGCAGAGCATGTCTTAGTGTATTTTTAATTCAAGTTTATTACTTCCGTACCATAATCAGAATCTTACGTTTTTTTTAAAAATAATTTGCAGGACCAGTAACATTTGACCGGAATTCCAGAGGGATTCTTCCAAAACTGGAAATAAATCCTTATGCTTGGACGCAGGTTGTGATGTTTCTAAATTCAAACTGCCATATTTGTATTTGTTTTGAAAATCAATTTTATAGAACTCCACATTCATATATGTTTGTTTTCTTGCTTCGTGGTTTTTTAAATCTTCATGTTACCATCATGACATTATGTTGCTATTTTATATTGCAGCAAACTCTGAGCTGTCAACTTTTTTTTTTATCAATTTTTGCGAACTAGTTTCAGGGGTCATCACAATGATGACAACTAAGAACTTTATTACCATGACAAACTTTTATATCTAATTTACCTGATTCAAATTGAATTTTTCATACTTTTTTTTTTCCCAAAAAGTATATTTTCATGCGCACAAAATATATTAATATCTTAATTGTTAGTTTAAAAATGATTTTTTTATTATTTAGAATCAGTTAGTCAAAAATTTTAAATTTAGACAGTTGAAATTAGATTTGAAATGATCTCTTGGGCTCATTTGGGCTGAGCATTGAAACTAATTCCAAATTAGATGCGCCCCCTATGATGTCTTCTCTGTTGCTCCCCAAATTTTTTTTTTTTTTTTTTTTTTTTTTTTTTTTTTTTGCTGGGGGGGGGGGTCCCAATTTTTTTTTTCCCGTTTTCTTTTTATGATTACATTCTATATTAAATGAGTGATTTTAATATTTTATGAGCAAAAAATGGATTTTTTTTTTAAATCTTTTATGATTTTTGAAAAATTTAATACTTTAACTAAAAGAGAAAACTAGACCCTTTTAGAGTATTAAATCTTTGGGGGCAAGCATGTAGGCCACATCAGACACCTCATCCGCCTTTGAAAGTAGTAAATACTTGTCAATCTGTTTTGTTAAACTAGTAAATATACTCTTTTGAGGCATGTTATGAATACGTGATAGACAGAATACTAAGAATAATAATAGCATAACTGAACACATTATGGCTTTTATATAATTGGCAGGTGCTTAATGTCATATACATAGATTTACCGGTTGGCACAGGATTTTCTTACTCCCAAACACAACAAGGCTACCACAGCAGTGATATACTATCGATACAGAATTCATATGATTTTCTACAAAAGGTAAACAATATTTGATATAAAATTAAATTACAAACACTTAGCTATCACCCAAAGTTTCCATTTAGCATCGAATTGTAATTCACCACAAATGGATCTAGCCATTAATGGTCAAACAAGATCCTTGTATCCGATTAGGTTAAGGTTCAAGTTTGTTCAAGAAGTTCTTATTAATGTTGCTTCAGAAGTTTTTAAATTCAATGCTGACAAAGCTATATTGTCATAGCCTTTTAAAAAATTAATGTTGATCATTAACATTTTAAATAATAAAGGGAAATATTGCTCCATTTTAATACTTCTAGGCAAGTTTGACCACAAAAAACTTTCAAGACGACATTGTTTCCTAAGTGAAAATTTCAGAGGCAAATTTGCATCTTAACCTTATCTAATTGTTCAAACCAGAAAGTAAATAAGTGGTGTATATATATGATACAATTAATCTTCTGATGATGATTTACAATTAATGCAGTGGTTTATTGATTATCCTGAGTTTGTATCAAATCCACTTTACATTGGCGGTGGTTCATATTCAGCTATGACCACTGTTCCTCTTGTTAAAAAAGTATATGAAGGTGAAAAATTGTTCTATATTTTTTGCTTCTTAATGTGGCGGGGCTACTTTAGCCTTCTCTTTTTTTTTTTTTGCCTTGTTTTAATTTTTTCTCGTTTGCTTGAGCAGGTTACAAAGAAGGAAGCAAATCATTCATAAATTTCAAAGTAAAATAGAGTACACACATATATTCTGTGTAAAGGTTTTAATTTCTGAAAATGGCATCTCTTGTTTCTTGTGAGGCATCATATCCCTCTGGTCTTATATATAAGAGAAAGCTTTTGGGTTGACACGGTCTCACTTATAAGATATACTTAAAAATGTATGAAATTTTAACCAACTTTTTAAATTTTCCCCATTCAATAACCATTTAGTCTCTCACACTTCTTTTTCATACTCATTCTCTCACACACCTCTCTCTATAAATACGAGTACTTTTTGGGGGAAAAACATTTTTTTACACATTCATTGCCTTTAACCAATTTGATTCACGTAGACTAGATGGATCGAGTACCATATAATATTACTACCTTTGGTCCTAAATATAGGACATAGCTTGTAGTGTTATTTGCACTACAAATTATGTCTTATATTTAGGACCGGAGGAGTATCTTTTAAGACATCGATCTCAAGTCATCAAAGATACTAGATCCATCTAGTCTACATGAATCAAATTGGTTAAAGGCAATGAATATCTTTTTTTCCCCAAGACATTTATAGAGAGAGGTCTCAAGTCATCAAAGATACTAGAGGGTAATATGGTGTCTCATGAGGATAGGTACTAATTAAACTGCCTTTTGTATGTTGTGATAACAAATATCACTAACTCTCAGTTAGCCTTATAGGGTTTTGTGCTTGCCAGCCCATTAACGGATAAATTTCTGGATCCAAACTCCAAAGTTGAATTTGCACACCGGCTGAGTCTTATATCAGATGAGCTCTACGAGGTTAATTTGATCCTTTTCTTCTATTCATGCATTCATCTAAAGCTGATCAATTTTTTCCTGTCTTAATTCTGATAATCAATTAATTGGTATCTTAGCTTAATAAATTAATGTGCTTCTTTGACCTATTAGGAAGGGTATGCTTTTTACATTTATGTCTAAAGTGAGTTATTTTAGAGATAGCTCTATGGTCCCTATAGGTTGAGTTGTCTTACCTTTAGATGCACTTCAAACTTATATCACTTTAGTTTCTTCGCTTAAAATTATAAGGGTTAGTGTGAAAACAATTCATGTTGGAACGATGTTGCCCTTAAATTTTTTTGAGCTTAATGTTGCCTTGAAAGCTTATAGTTACAAGTGTTAATGTTACATAACGGTTTAAGGCAGCATTACTACAATTTTAAACTTCCAAGGCAACATTGAAACTGAAAAAACTTCTAGAGTAATATTGCTCTTGAATGAAAAAAATTTTAGGACAAATTTGCACATTAACCCAAATTATCACTTTGCCAAATGGACTATTGGAGTTAAATAGTGTAGATTTTGAGATACCTCTAGCAGGGAAAACTCAAACCCATGGGATTACCTGTCTAAAATTAGTCTGATATCCTTTTTGCAGTCAATTAAGGCAAGCTGTAATGGTAATTATGTCAACATAAACCCAAACAACAAAAAGTGTGTCTCAGATTATGAAGCTTACTCTCAGGTTTGTATAGAAACCCTCCACAATTGTCTCAGTTTCTTTCATTCATTACAAGGAATACATAGATATATAGGCGAAAACTTGGTGTATAACCTATTCATTTGCAGCTGATTCAATACATCAATGACAAACAAATTTTGGAACCTTTTTGCGATAGTATTCCCAATGACAATAGAAGAATTCTCTTCGAAGATTCGTCAGATCGGATCCTCCAGAATGTTTCCACATTCTGGTGTCGTGTATGTAAATTTCAGAACATTATATATACACACTTAGTGGGAGCCTTACACTCTGGGTTGCCTTTATATACACACGCACACACACGCACACTTGCTCAAACACTCTCACGTGCACTCCTTTTAATTTGGAATTTACTTTTAGGATTATAATTACATGCTTGTTGAGCAATGGGCAAATAATGAGGATGTTAGGAAGGCTCTTCAGGTTAGAGAGGTAAGTAAGAGTCTACCTAGTTTATTGATTATATATATTGAAACTATATAATTCAAGATTTAACTAATAAACTAATTTTTTATAATTAATGACTTTTTTAAGGGAACTAAAGGGGAGTTCTTGAGGTGCAACAAGAGTTTATCGTACAAATATGATCTACAAAGTGTTGTTGATTATCATCACAATCTCACTGAGACAAACCTTCAATTTCTTGTATTCTGGTAAACTTTATCATATCATCCCCCTTATATATAAGTTTTAGATTAGATCCTTCTACCATACTCAGAAATTTTCTTTCCTTTTATATTTTGTGACGTTTATGATATTTATTATCATATTACGTTAATATAATCATTACTCTTTGGCTCAAAAAAACTCATATTTCTCACTAGTTTGTATTTTCTTTTTTAATATTACTTCTCAAAGGGTTTGAAGGTTTATCTATTCATTAAATCATTTTTCATTTCATTTTATTGTGTTCTTCTAAACAGACTTTTAAAAAGTTCTGTCACATTTCTTACCCAAAAAAAGAAATAAAAATGCTGTGTAATTTGTTTCTGCTCAGATACAGTTCCTAAATTTAAAGCAATTATTTATCACATTTAAATAAATTCCTAAAATAAAAATATACAAGCCAAAGTCTGGAAATAAATTTTTGACAATCCTATATAATAAATTCAGAACATAAATTCCTGCATTTCTTTCTTTACACATAATTTGAATGAATACAATGCAAATAGCTAATTAACCAATTACTGAAGTGATGAGACTTTTACCTTGGTAAACAAAGCTAACTCTCTTGGCTTTTATTTATTTATTTATTTATTTTTTACTCTTTGGCTTTGAACTGCGTATTACAAGGCTGATCTTGACCTGATGATACCCCATATTGGTACACAAGCTTGGATAAAGTCATTGAACTTGAAAATAAAGGATCCTTGGCGTGCGTGGTTTGTTGATGGTCAAGTTGCAGGGTAACTAATCAATTTGAATCATTATTATAACTATTTTTCAGTTTTAGTATTTAATATTTGTGCATGAACAACTTTTGGACCCAATTTTTTGCCTTGTGGAGCGGGTTCTTCTATCGTTACTTTTTTTCCCCCTAAGAAAAAATAAAATTGTTCATTAAATAATTATTGTTGGAATATCCCATGCTCATTATTTTATTATAATTGGTAAATATATAATTGTTATTGTTTATTTGATACCTAGGAAAAGCATTATTCATTTAGAGTTTAGACAATGCATGACAAAACTTCCTCTCTTTTTTTTTTTTTTTTTTTTTTTTTTTTTTGGATGGGGATCTTATGGTCTACCTTTTTTTTTTTTTTTTTTAATTTGGAAAGAAAAGATGGAGGATCTTATGGTCCACCTTTTATTGTATTTTATTTTTCATAAAAGTCTAATTTGGTGAAGGATAGGGTTTTGGACAAAATTTGAGCTATAGATAAACTTATGCTAAGCTACCCTTATTATTTGAAATTTTAATATTTCAGTAGTTAAATTTTGAAATGCGCGGGAAGATGATGCTCCTTATTATTAACAGAAATTTTAAGCATAAATAGAATTATTGTGTGTAACTGTAAATACTTTGACTAAACTAACCTTTATTTTCTTTTAAATTACAAAAGCAAGCCAACAACTTAAGGTTATAGGTGAGATCCAAGTGATGACTATTAGGTTATCGGCTAACTAAACTAATTTTGAAATCCAACTAATTGCCTCTCTTTATATTGCAACTGAATAACAAGTATAAAAACGGAATTTTTTAAAAAAAGAAAAACTAGATTATATAACCAACCCTGCTGCTAAGATTTACTCATGATGCACATTAGTACGATAGGCACCTGATCAAAATTCAATATTTGTCTCTTACCCCCCAAAACAGAAAACAAATTAATATTAACATTGTCTAAATTAGGAAAACATGTCAGCAGTCAAAGCACTAGCGCAAAATACCCCTTTTAGTGTCTTTCGCTATTGCATATGGCAGTAGTTGAATTAATAGAAGCAGTAAGTAGAAGCCTACGGCGTCTGTTATATTGAAACAAACGCCGTATATGCAATTTTTTTAATCTTTTTGTTATCAGTTATCAAAATGTGATAAGTTCATATATTTTTGGTATATAAGGGTATGGTTTTTTACGTTCTATGTTTGTCATATTTTGATTAATGACAAAAATTTATGAACAACAATCTAATCCTTGTGATATTTGTATTAGTTATATTAATTTTTCCATCCTTCTTTTACTGAATATGCAGATACACACAAATCTACAACAAGCATAACTACTTCTTGACATATGTTGCTGTGAAAGTAAGCAAAACCTTCAGCACTTAGCTTCGTTTAGTTTATTTTGTTGTCTTTATTGATTTTCAAGTCTATTCACACACGCACACACACTAATTGACTCCTACTTTTCGTTTGATATAATAGGGTGCTGGTCATGTAGCTCAACAGTATAAACCTAAAGAAGTTTTCCAAGTGATAGAGAGGTGGTTCTCATATGCTCCTATTTAAGGAACGGATCAATCGGGTTGTGCTCAAATCTCGGGTCGCAAGTGTCAACCCTAGGGTTAGGTTAGGCCGGCCCAAATAAGGTTAATCTTTCACTCCCTCTCTCTGATCACGGTTACAAAACACTTCGAACTACTTCACTATTATTAAAGAGATGTAAGTCATTAAATTTATTTAAAAATAAAAATTCCACCCATATTTAAAACCATGAATTATATCCCGAGAAGTGAAAATGGAAAAGTGCATCAAACTTTGAATAGGGACAATCTTAAATAATACTCCAACTAGTTTTTAATATAAGACCCAGTTAACCCTTTTTTTTTTTGATAGAGTAAGGAAACAAAATAAGTAACTAAATTATAGCATATGGTATATACTATTAGATTAATATAGTTTAGACAGACAAATCAGTTTCATATAAAAATGATAAATTTAAATATTTTAAAATAATTTATTCAGCTTCCATAATATCTCCAAAAAAGTTAACTGCATCTTATATTAAGAACCGAAGGCAATATGTAATTAATAATCCACTTATAATTTATTCAGACTGGAGTAGTGTTTTATTTGACCAATCACATTATTTATCCCTAATGATTTTTTCGTTTATTTTATTTAAATATGTTTTTAATGTTAATATGCTGATTGAATTATTTTTCTAATGATGCAGGGAGGAGTGAAGAGGGTAAAAGGCATAAATAATTGAGCTTACATGTTAATGTAAGTGTTATAATTTCTTTTGATTTATCTTAAGTTTCCCCTTCAACAATTGGAAGGGTATTTCTTTGATGGGTGTCTTGTTAAATGAGCTTGCCGATTTGATTTATTAGAAAAATTGTATGAAAAAAAATGATATTTTCTATTTTTATCCTTTATTTATTTTGTTCTGAAATGCCAAAAATAAAATGCTAATATTTTGGTTCTTATTTAAATCAGTCATCTTTTTCAAAGAAGAAATTAAATTCCAAATTATATGACAGGATTAATTAGGGATTTGTGAGTATTGTGATTTTGCCACATACTTCTCACTTTTTTTTTTTCTTTTTTTCTTTTTTTATTAAAAAACCAGCCACCTACTGGCCGCCAGAACTCTGAGACCGACCATCACCTCGGCGCCGACAAGAATATTTTTAGAAAGAGTGGATAATCGCTAATTTGTTGTAATCAATACCTTACCTCAGAACTTTCTTAAACTAGGAATTAAAAAGATAATCTGTGATGAAAAATAAATGTTTTTTTATTGACTTGTGTGTTCCTCATTTTGACGACTTTACCACATCAATTTTATATCATACAAATTTCTTCTTTACCTCTCTGAAGCTCATTCTCCGAGGAATTTTTATAGTCTAAGCTCTACTTAGGTTTTGTGGAAGAGCACCAATAACCCAATCCTGAGTTGAAGCCGTAAGTTATATGCTCTCTCTGATCCATAACATAATACATACTTATTTTGATTAGATTGAGAAAATTAATTAAATTAATTAACATGATATATATTTTCTAAGATTCATCTTTCTTAATTCTCTTATTTCATTTCATTCTTGATTATTGTTGATGGAGCATCAATAGAGTTAAATTAGGAAAAAACTGATAAATATGATGATTAAACTATGATTTCAGGACTTAGATGAGTTCCCTAAATATGTATTATATTAAAGACCAAAGGACTATAAAAATAAATTACTACATGTTTGGTTGCTAGCTAGCTAGTTGGCTGTGTTGGAAAGGAATATAAATCACAAGCAAAACTTTTCATTAAGAAAAAGAGATTAACATCGAAAAATATAATCTGATCACCAAAAAGAAAAGAAAAAGAAAAAAAAGAAAAAGATTACGAGTCTAAGAGTTTCAAATAAGAATAAAAGATAACCACAAAAAAAAAAAAAAAAAAAAACATATCGATATTTAACTTACTTACTGTCCTTCTTTTGGGCCAGTCTCCTCAATGGTCAACGCTAACTCCTCCTTGAATACACCAACAGTGAAAGACAGGATAACCAATGTCCAAGATCTCAACCTCCCAACTGTATCCGCATCGAAAAAATGTACTGATCAATGCAAAGATTTTACACTATGATTGTTAAACAATATCACCAATGATATATCTCACCATAAAAACTAAACTTGTTCCGTATGCCAGAACACAAATCAGACACACTGTCCAGCTTAAAAAGCAATGAGAAGGCATCTCTAAAACGTCATCTGCAACTTGAGCATTGGCCACAAATCACAAATGTCATATGGTATCTCTCATGCAGACCAAGTCCATTGCTATCGACATATACTAATCCCATATCCTGTCAACACCTCCTTCCACGAACATCGAAGCAAAACGACGAATATGATCATGTAATTTCAAACACAACATAATCCTTTCATTTTTTTTTTTTTTTTTTTTTTTTTTTTTTTTTTTGGGGGGGGGGGGGGGGGGGGGGGGGAGTCATTAGTTTCACACTACAAAGGAAATATACTTGTAACTTTAACGAACACATAAAGATAAATTTCCACGATGACATACCTCAGAGTCAAGGAGTATAATATCAACAGACTTATACTCATCAACAAGTTGTCCTACAGGGTTAGGATAAAAATCCGTTAATAAATACACGCGCAACAAAGATAAAAATATGCAAACTCGAACTTCATGCAATAAAAATATAAAATAGAAAATACAAACTAATGAAAATTATTAATGCCTTGATGGATATTCAGAACTTTCCTCTTTCACATGTATTTAAACCTAATTCCCGTCATATTCAAATAGTCCAACGGTGAACTCAATCTCGGTGTGAATATTTAAATACAAGTATGCACTCTGGTTCATTTCATTGCCTGAACCCTCATCCTCATTCATATACTTTTATATATATAGCACTAAAAGGTTTCCTTCTCCTGCTTACCTAACCTCAATAAATAATACACACATGATTCGCAAAACGTACGCATAAAAACAATAACTATTTTAATAGGACTAATATGAAATATATCAATAACAAAAGTTATAAACTAATTAAAACTACATACATTCAACTGTCTGAATAGGGTTGGGGGCCAAATCATACACATTAAAAAAAAAAAAAAAAAAAAAAAAAACCAACATGTCTATAACTTAAAAATAATACACAACTGGACATTACAATGATTACCATCTTGACCACACAGATTAAGAAATTTAACCATCGTAGTGGACGCACATTCGTCTAACAGTTGAAGGGTCACTTCATTCGACTCACTGAGAACAAATTAAGATAAACATAAAAAAAAATTTTGATCTTCAATTTCCTTATTACGCATATGCTTATAACTACCAAAACGACTCTATATGAAACACTAAAAGACATACCTGCCCTCAGCAGTGTTATCGTTAGTTAACATAATACAGTACTTAACTGCTTTCGGAAGACACCAACGACCCTTGCAGGGTTCACATACAACCATGATTTCAACACACCACGTATATCTGCAAGCATACATTAAAATAAAGGGAAAATTGCACCTAGGTCGTGACTAAGAGAAAATACGATAAAATGGTCCCTTGAAATTTTAAAATTATGGTGAAATCAGTGGGACTTTCTTGCAATATTTTTTATAGATGAAAAGACACAAACGCCCCCATGGAGGCTTATGGACTTGTTAATATAGGCACATAGACTTGTCAAAACATACTCATAGTCTTGTCAAAACATATTCATTTGTTAACACAGGCACATATACTTATCAAAACATGCTCATTTGTTAACACAAGTACACAACCACATTTACTTATCAAAACATGCACATAAACTTGTCAAAAAAAGGTTCATGGACATGTCAGTATAAGCATATGGGGGCATTTGTGTCTTTTCACATATGAAAAATATTACAAAAAAGTCCCATGAGAGACTTTACAAAAATTTTAAGATTTCAAGGAACCTTTTTATTGTAAATTCTTTTACTTGTGACCTAGGAGCAATTTTTGCTAAAATAAACAGGTGCCATTGCAAAAAAAGAAAAAAAAAAAAGAAAAAGAAAAAGAGAAAGAAAGACAAAAACATCGTAGGACTCATCTACCATTAATAGAGAAGTAGAACGCAAGCCCACGACGAATATCCTCTACATTCTTCACCTGCAAGCAGTGTCGTGGCAATACTTAATTACTTTCTCTGAGACTCTGACACAACCACCTCAGTAGATAATATACCAATAATGTGATATGCACTGTCAAACCCAAGCCCCCCAGGGAAAACTACAAAACTGAAAATGTTATAGACGCCCTAAAGCCTCTATCACCTTATATGTCTTCAGCTGCAACATCATTCGAGTATTCTGGAACAGCGATACACATTACATAAAATTAAATAACATCAATCATGAAATTACAAAAATCGGAATATACATAACTTTATTTAGAAACAGTCCATTAGTTAAAAAACATACATAGGTATTATAGATGACATCAAGTGACTGCATCTCAACAGCAGGACAAACGGTGTCCAGGTACGAATTTCAAATTATTAAACAGATCCTTCAGTAAAAAAGGGGGGGGGGGGGGGGGGGATGACGTATAAATAACATATGAAATTCTAAAACCTCAAAAGTATGTTAGCATTTGCAAAGGACATAAAGGTAACATGGATCAAATTGATATTTTAAAATGTTGATGAATTTACCATTATGCCCTCTCTTCCTCCTCCTCTTCCCGCCGCCATCGTAATGCCACCATGAGAGGCGCCGTGACTGAAGAATACCACCTTCTTCCTCACCATGAGAGTCGCGACACAGTTTCTCTCTCCTCTCCCTCTCTTCCTCCTCCTCCTCTTCCTGCCGCCATGACAAAGCCACCATGAGAGTCGTTATGACTGAGAACACCACCATCACCACCTTCTTCCTCACCATGAGATCGAGTCTCGGCACAAAAAGTTGAGGAAGAGGACTCGGAACTATGAAAAGGAGGAAGGGGACGAAAAGAAGGTTGAGGAAGAAGAATGTGAATAGTAAAAAGGAGGCGATGAATAAGAAGGTAAACGATAAATAATGAGTTTGACAAATTTCGTAATGTGATTCACAAGTTTATTAATGGTTTTGACAAGTCTTGTAATGAGAATAACAAAAACTTTTTCTGATGGAAAAAAAAGGCTAGGGAAGAAGAAAGTGAACATTATATAATGAGTTTGACAAGTTTCGTAATGGGCTTCGTAAGTTTAATAATGGTTTTAACAAGTCTTGTAATGAGATTAATAAAAGTGTTTTCTGATTAAAAAAAGAGGCTGAGGAAGAAGAAGTGAACAAAAAATAATGAGTTTGACGAGTCTTGTAATGGGATTCACCAATTTAATAGTAGTTTTGACAAGTCTTGTAATGAGTTTCCCAAAAACATTTTTTGATAAAAATATGCAAGTCAGGATTCACCAACATTTGTTAATCTAGGTATACTCAAGGGTAAAGCAACCATACTTTGTACAGATTGAAACAATCTCCCCATGCTTGGTTTGATAGATTCACTTGGGTCCTAAAGAGACACAGGTATACTCAAGGGCAGAGCAACCATATTTTGTTTGTTAAGCATCATAAGGGTAAGATGGCTGTCCTAGTCGTGTATGTTGATGATATAATCTTCACAGGAGATGACGGGGTAGAAATCAATCAAATCAAGGTATATCTTACACAAGAATTCCCTTTCAAAGATCTTGAAGAAATGAAGTACTTTCTTGGGATGGAAGTTTCTCAATCTAAGGGAGGAATTAATTTATATCTCCCAAAGGAAGTATATAATAGACCTTTAAAGGAAACATGTATGACAGGTTGCAAACCTAGTGATGCACCTATTTGGGTTGATAAAATAGATGAAGAAGCATATCTTAGTAAAGCTATGGACATAGGGAAATATCAATGGATGGTAGGAAAACTAATATATACATGAAGTGTGGTCAGCCAGCATTCCCATGATCTTAAACAGAAACATTTAAATGAAGTCTACAGGATCCTTCATTATTTGAAGGGAACTCGGGATGTGGTTTGCTGTTTAAGAAAATTGATAAACGAAATGTAGAGTTATTTACAAATGCTGATTGAGCAAGTGATCAGATGAAAGCAAATGCACATCTTGATATTGTACTTATGTGTGGGGTAACTTGGTCACATGGAGAAGTAAAAAGCAAAGTGTAGTACTGAAGCTGGATAGAGGGCTGTAGCACTAGGAATCTACAAAGACATATGGATAAAACGTGCCCTTGAAGACTTGAGGAAGTGCATAGTCAATCAAGGATTATTGCGATAAAATGGCTACAATTGATATTGCTAATAATTATGTTCAGCATGATAGAATGAAGCATGTCGAGATACATAGACATTTTATAAGGGAAAAAGTTGACAAAGGCATCAGTGCCCTTTAAAGAATACATTGCAAACATCCTCATTAAAGGACTGCCCAAGGACAAGTTTGAGTATCTAATTGGCAAGTTGAACTTGATTGATATCTACGGTCCAACTTAAATAGGAGTGTAGAATCCTAAAACTTAAGGAGCAAGATCAAAAATTTAGGGAGAAAGTTCAAATCCAAAATAATAGGGAATGATTAGGATAATTAATCTTGATTATTTCCTGATTTGTATAGTCTCATATCAGGATCTAATTAATGCTTGATTTAGTCATATGTGCATCTATATGTAATGTGCCAGTGTGAATAAAACATCGATCAATTCATTATTCCAATTCTCGTCGTACATAATTCGAATAAACACAATACAAATATCTGATTATCGGTTACTCAAGTGATGAGACTTTTACCCTGGTAAAGAAAGCTAGCTATTTGGCTTTTAATTTTTTTTCCTAAGAGAAGCTCTTTTTTTTTTTTTGCCTTTTTTTTTTACTCTTTGGCTTTGAACTCCTTATGAAAGTGATCTTAACCTGGTGATACCACATATTGGTATACATGCATGGATTAAGTCATTGAACTTGAAAATAAAAGGATCCTTGGCGTGCATGGTTTGATGATGGTCAAGTTGCAGGGTAACTAATCAATTTCAATTATTATTCTAACTATTTTTAGCTTTATTAGTACTTAAGATATATATAATAGTTAATATATATATATATATATATATATATATCCAAAGGAAGTTGGCATAGATGGTAAGGGATTTGGTCAAGTCTCAAAGGGATGTGTGTTCGATCCCTACTGCCGTCGCTGGGACTCCTTTGATAGGCGATCTCGTAAGTCCCCATTAAGTGCTCAAAGAGCCCGGGGCCGTGCCCGACTTTGGTGGGGACCCCGATGCCGAACCGCTCCAAAACTTTTGTTTATATAAAAAAAAGATATATATATATATATATATATATTGATACAAGTACTCAAGATTTTTGCATGAACAATTTAATTTTAGACACAATATTTATTTATTTATTTATTTTTCCTTGTGAAGCGGGTTCTTCCACTACAAAAAAAACTGTTTTTTGCGGCGGAAAAATTCCTCGCAAAACAAACATTTTCCGTCGCAAAATTGATTTGCGACGGAAAAAAGTTCCGTTGCAAAAATCACCCTCGCTAACCAATTTTCCGTCGCAAAAATGCCTTTTTCCCTCGCAAATTCAGAAATTTGCGAAGGAAAAAACTTTCCCTCGCAAATTCAGAAATTTGCGAAGGAAAACTTTTTCCCTCCCAAAATCCAATTTATTTAAAAAAAAAATCAGAAAAAAAAAAAATTATAAAAAATAAAAATACTTATATATATCATAAAAATAAGTTCTAACAATCATAAAAGTTTACATAGCAAAAACAAAATATTACAAGTTATAATGTTGCCACCAAAACGAACTAAAAAAAAAGTCTAAACTGTAGGAACACCTCGAACACTACTGGATAAGTGCTTCGTAGACGTACACACTGAACGATGAACCTTAATCAATTACCAATGAATGGTTCCCAACGCCTTCGCACTGCACATCTGCAGAGTAATAGAGTAACTCGTCAGTTCTGAATTCCAATATTAAGGATTTTACTATATTGTGAACCTGGTCTAAGCAGTATTGGTCTTAGAAAAATGTAGCCTTCATATCATTCTCAAATGTTGATCGCTTCACAAAGAAATAGTGCCTAATAGTTGTACCTATGATGACATTTATCCACCCTGACGAGACAAAGTGCAAATCCACAAGTAATGTAAAATAAGAATTTATGTTTGCAGAAAGCAGTTCTCACCAGTGTTCTGTTCAACAGGGAAGCAATAGCAAGTGCTGTCCTTATCTATTTTATCTGGAAAAGTTCATGAACAATGAGATTGCAGGGTGCACAACTATTTTTCCATTCAATTGCAAAAGTAAAAAGGAATAGGTCAATACATGCATACTTGATAGTTAACAAGAGAAAAATGCGATTCAGTGGTATGGGCCCCACTTAGCAACAAGTTCTTTGGGATTGATGGCTTAAATTACAAAAAAAAAAAAAAAACCCTGCAAAAGTTCATCTGATAAGTTAGTTTGTGGAATCATCATGCAAAGTAGTATCAACGATGAGAAGATTCTGCATTTAACACACTGACACATGGAAGCGTTAACATCCATCTTCAGTATTTTACTGTGATATTGGCTCCAATGGAGGATGGAATGGAAATCATTCAATACAAGATATAAGGAGCAAGTGAAGATAAATAGTGAAATGAGTGTATTTATACACTTATGTAAGGAAATATTGAGTGGTATATATATCCAAACTGGGGAAGAAATGAAAAAATAACTACTAGGTGGATCGTAGTGTAGTATTCAGGTGGATCATAAAAGACCATGGCTTCTCGAAGTCGATGGCGCTTTCCTGCCGTGCCTGCAATTGGAGAGTGCCTTGAAAAAAAACCAAGAAAGATAACCAACAAGCAAAAGCTACATCAATACTGCTGCTCCCAAGTAAAGCAGGTGCACTGAATGGCAATTCTGAGCCGCACTAAATCAAAAAGTAAAAATGATTCATGTAATGATGAACTTAACTGTTGAGATACACTCGAACTCATTCCAGCAACATACATCATGAATCATCTCCAGAAAAGCATGGACATGAACACAAGGATAAAACAGAATCTCATAAAATATCCAAGACATGTTGAACACGTACGCAAGTGCCTTTTGAATTGCTAGAGTTTCATAGCTTATATCTTTGTCAGTTAATCTATCTTAGTCATATTCTGTCTTCAGAAAACAAAGAATGATTATGTCACATCACAGCAGAAATGAAGAACCTCCACGCTTTCCTTCTCTAGCAGCAATTAGATAAAACATCCAGAACTCCACAATCAACAGAATTTCAAGTGCCATTCTTCAATTCAAGAGTTTAGCTAATATTCTACATTACATAATTGACAAATCTTTGAACTATGCCACACCACCCACAGTTCTATTGTCCTTGAACACGCGAATAATATACAAAAATTAATGATGATCGCAAGAGATCACCATGGAAGACAAACATCCATGACACATTTGTTATTTGAGGACGAAATATTAGGGGATCACTTAAGCACCAACTTGTCATGTTCACCTAAAGGGTTGACAGCAGGGACAGTCCATTTAAAGACCCATTCACCCGTACCATAACCTAAATTCCTCAGAAAGCTAAAACACAACAAGCTTTCTAACCAAGAATGTTCAATCTGACTCATTAGCACAGGATTATGTCTTCCTATAAGATCTATTTACATTTCCATACCATATTATGGTTTCTCCACCAGTCGATTCCAATTCAGTGGGTATTTCACTTGCAAGCTAACAATACCAAAAGCAGGAGGTAATCCAGAAAAGGCAAGACTTCAATGCAATCAAGAGCAAGATGCGAGCATTACAGTGAACAGCGTAAAGCAGTGGACCAGGAAAACTTACCCAAACCTGGAGCGAAAGAGGAGGGAGAAGAGAGCCAGCTGGAAGTATCACCAACGGGCTTGCTTGAATATATGGCGGAGAAGACATACAAGGACGAAACGACGATGCCAACGATCACAGTTAAGTAATTTGTTTAATGTAGCTCAGGAAAATTTTCAGTCCAATGTAGCAAATAAAGGAAGGGAGGATAAGTTGGGTAAATTAAAAAGAAAAAGCAAAGAAAAAGAACTGATAAATTTGAGCTTTTGAGAGTGAGGGCAGGACCACTGGCTGGGTCTGTGTAAGGGCTTCTCCAGATTTCAGAGGGCAAAGCACAGCAACGACAAGAGAGATTTATAGTGTAGAAGATGAGCGAAACATGAACAAGCTATAAGTACCTGATTCACAGATCAGAGACGCAAGAAGCCGATACACGAACTCGAAGCTGCTTGACTTCCGGCGCCGGTGACCGAACCCCCAAACTCCTTCAGTTGCTATGTTCGGCGCCGTCCATGGAGTATGACTTAATGGGTGAGCATCAAAATTTGACATTCGCGGGTTACCGAGGGAGAGAAAGAGACCGACGGAGAGGCCAACAAAGTGCTGGACTTAAAGCAGAGGCGTACCAAGGAGACAAAAGTCGCAGGTTAGGGTTAATCCCTCAATTTTGCGAGGGAAGTATTCTTCCCTCGCAAAATGATGATTTTTTGTGAGGGAAAAATATTTTCCCTCGCAAAATTTAGTCATTTTGCGAGGAGAAATATGGTTCCCTCGCAAAATGACTGATTTTTGCGACAGAAAAATTGTTCCCTCGCAAAATTTAGTCATTTTGCGAGGGAAAAATTCATTTTCATGCGGGAAAAATTTTTCCCTCGTAAAATTCATCATTTTGCGAGGGAAAATTTTTCCCTCGCAAATTCCGTCGCAATTTCTACATTTTCTAGTAGTGTTCCATCGTTACTTTTTTCTAAAGAAAATTTGTTCTTTAAAAAATTATTGTTTGGAATATACCGTGCTCATTATTTTATTATAATCGGTACATATATAATTGTTATTGGTTATTTGATACATAGGAAGAGTATTATTCGTTGAGTTTGGACAATGCATGACAAGAGTTCCTTTTTTTTGGATGGGGATCTTATGGGTCACCTTTGATTGTGTTTTCTTTTAGATAAATGCTTGGTCAAGGATATGGTTTTAGACAAAGTTTTAGCTACCCTTTATTATTTGAAATTTGAAATTTCAGTAGTTAAAGTTTAAAATGTGCGGGGAAGGTGATGCTAGTTATTATTAATAGAATTGGTAAGCATGCATAAAGGAATTGGTAAGCATGCATAAATAGAATTTTTGACTGTGTAACTGTGAATACTTTGACTAAACTTATTTTTCTTTTCTTTTGAATTACAAAAGTAAGCCAACAACTTGAGGTAATAGGCCACATCGAAGTCATGACTACTATAGGTCATTGGCTGACTAAACTGATTTTGAAATCAACAAATTGCCTCTCTTTGACTCTTTATATTGCAACTGAATAACAAATATAAAAAGGGAATAAAAAAAACTACGTTACAAAACTAATCCTGCTGCTAAGATTTACTAATGAGTATGATAGGCACCTGATCAAAATTCAATATTGTCTCCCAACCCAAAAACAGAAAACAAATTAACAAATTTAGTTAAAGCACTGTCGTAACAAAATACCCCTTTTAGTGCGGTTAAAAATGTTGAAATGTGAAGGAATATATAGATGCAGAGGTAAAATAAGAACGTAACCTCGGAAATATTATTGAATCATTGAATAAAAGAGGGTACATATATGGGCATTTATATAGGCAAATCTAAAGCTAAGCCTAAAATTTAATTTAATCTAATCAAATAAAAATCAAACTAACTTAGATATAATATCATGAGGTATAATATCTATATCTAACCCTAAGATATAATAAATATAAAATCAAACCTAATAAAATAATAATTCATCTAAATAATCTAAAACATTATCCAACACTCCCTTGTTTCAAAGGACAACATACTTGTCTTTTTTCTGAGACTAGGAACTTAATCTTTAAAATCTACCATGCCTCTTTAAAAGTCACTGCAAATGCGATTCTAGAGAAGGGGTGTTCATGCACGGCTTGTTTGAGGAAAAATAAAGATTTTGCATCTCGCTTCCTACTTTCTCTCAAGCATTGTTGGTTTCCTATCTGGTCTGCGAAACTATCCTCAATCATCATGCTTTTTCATCTCTCTGCTTTGTCCAGTAATCTGCTTCCTTATGCCTAAATTTTTTGCACCAATAGCATTGAATAGAGCTTTTGTGTAAAGCTCTTGATTGATGTTGTTCATTAAATTGACCATAGCAGGCCTCCTCTACCTCTATCTCTACCAAGAAAGCTACCTTTGTCATTACCTCTACCTCTACTTGTAGACTTCCCTTTCATCTGAAAGACCTGCTCTTTGTAGTTTTCTTACCCTGATAATAAAATAATCGTTAATCTAAAGCATCTGAAATATTTTGAAACATTATCCAACAAAAAAAGGACTTTCGCTACTACATATGGGCAGTAATAGAATCAACAGAAAACAGAAAACAAATAAAATAGGTATTGTCTAAATTAGGAAAACACGTCAGCAAACATGGAGTTTTTTTTATTATCTTTATAACATTAGTTCTGTAATAAAAACGTGATTAAGTTTGTGTGTTTTTGGCAAATAAGTGCATGATACTATGATTTTTTACGTTCTATGTTTGTCATATATATTTTAATTAATGACAAAAATATGTGAGCAAAAATCTAATCCTTGTGATATTTGTATTAGTTATATTAATTGTCCCATCTCTCTTTTACTGAATATGCAGATACACACAAATCAAAAGAAGCATAACTACTTCTTGACATATGTTGCTGTGAAAGTAAGCAGAACCTTCAACACCTAGCTTCATTTAGTTGATTTTCGTTCTCTTTATTGGTTTTCAAGTCTATTCACACACACACACATACTAATTGACTCCTCCTTTCGTTTAAAATAGGGTGTTGGTAGTGTAGCTCAACAGTATAAACCTCAAAAAGTTTTCCAACTGATAGATATATAGGTGGTTCTTATATGCTCTTATTTAAGCAATGGGTCAATCGGATTGTGCTCGGATCTTGGGTCCCGATTGTCAACCCGGATAGGTCGAGTAGTGGCCTCAATTAGGTTAATATTTTACTCTTTTTCAGTTTTAGTATTTAAGATTTGTGCATGAACAACTTTTAGACACAATTTTTTGCCTTGTGGAGCAGGTTCTTCTATCGTTACTTTTTTTTTTTCCCTAAGAATTTTTTTTCCATTAAATAATTATTGTTTGAATATCCCATGCTCATTATTTTATTATAATTGGTAAATATATAATTGTTATTGTTTATTTGATACATAGGAAAAGCATTATTCATTTAGAGTTTAGACAATGCATGACAAAACTTCTTCTCTTTTTTCACTTTGTTTGTTTGTTTGTTTGTTTTTTTTTTTTTTTTTGGATGGGGATCTTATGGTCTACCTTTTTTTTTATTTGGAAAGAAAAGGTGGAGGATCTTATGGTCCACCTTTTATTGTATTTTATTTTTCATAAAAGTCTAATTTTTTTATTTGGAAAGAAAAGGTGGAGGATCTTATGGTCCACCTTTTATTGTATTTTAATCTTTTACTCTTTTCTATCGCTATTATAAAACATTTTCAATCACCTCATCAGAATTTAAGAGAGGTGATTAAGTCACTAAATCTATTTTACAATAAAAATTTTAAATTTACCTATATTTAAAAACATGAAATATATTTGAGAAGTGGAAAAGAAAATTGCATCAAACTTTGAACAGAGGTAATGTTAAAAAAAAAAAAAAATTGTAATTTTTGCTCCCACTTGATGACTTATAGTAAAGACCACTCAATCTTTCAAAAAGTGTCTTATAATAGCGATCGGAGCAGTATTTTGTTGGATACATTACATTATACCTAATGATTTTTTCGTTTATTTTATTTAAACATATTTTTTAATGTTAATAGGCTGATTGAATTCCTTTCTAATGATGCAGGGAGAAGTGAAGAGAGAGCAAAAGATGTAAAAAAAAAAAAAAAAAAAAAAAAAAAAAAAAAAAAAAAAAAAAAAAAAAATGGAGCTTACATGTTAGTGTAAGTGTCATAATTTCTTTTGATTTATCTTAACTTTCCCCTTCAGCAATTAGAAGGGTATTTTTTTGATGGGTGTGTTGTTGTTAACTAATGTTAATTGTTAAATGAGCTTGCCGATTTGATTCATTACAAAAATTGTCTGAGAAATGATACTTTCTATTTTTGTCCTTGAATTTTTATTCTAAAATGCCAAAAATAAAAATGCTACTATTTCGGTTCTTATTTAAATCAGCCAACTTTTTCAAAAAAGAAATTAAATTCAAAATTATTTAAAGGAATTAAATAGGGATTTGTTAATATTTCGGTTTTACAACATACTTCACACTTAAAAAAAAAAATACCAGCCATCCGACCATCAACTGGAGCTCTAAGGACAGATTGCCACCCCATCGCCGAGAATAATTTTGGCAAGAGTGGATAATCACCAATTTATTATAGTTAATAACTACCATATTGTAGTTAATGACTAATTTATTGTAAACAATACCTTACCGCAAAACTTTCTTAAACCAGAAAAGAGAACCGATGATAAAAAATAAATCTTTTTTATTGGTTGCGTGGTTCCTCATTTTGATGCCTATATCACATGATTCTATTTTGTATCATAGAAATTTGGCTAAAGTATACTTTTAGTCATTTAAGTTTTACATAAGGTATACTTTTGGTCCCTTAACTTTATAAAGTATACTTTTGATCCTAAAATTCTAACACTGTTAATATTGTTGACGGAAAATGCCGATAGAGCGAATCAAGTGATGACTAATAGCGTTTAATTACACAAATTTTATATATTTTTCAATTTACCTATATTTTAAATGTAAGTATAATAAAGCATTTAATTACACAATCATCACTTAAATTTACACCGTTATAACTTAAGTTTGCATTTTCCGTTAGCAAAATTAACGGTGTTAGAATTATAGGACTAAAAGTATACTTAGGGATCAAAAGTATACCTCATGTAAATTTAAATGACTGAAAGTGTACTTTAGCCTAGAAATTTCTACTCTACTTCTCCCGAATCCTTTCTCCGATGAATTTTTATAGTGGAAGCTCTAGGAACCTAAGTTTTATGTAAGAGCACTGATAACCCAACCCGAATCTGAACCTGTAAGTTACATATAAAAGAGACGTAGGTCGGTCCTTTAATAAAATAAAAATACATTAAGAATCACAAGCGAACCTTTTCCTTAAGAATCTCATCCGTGTGTGTATAATATATCAAAGAGAGCCAAATACGTCGGTTTGTCTGTGATTGGGAGGAACGTGGCATGTTCACCTGTAGATCTTTATGTATAGGGATTCTCTGTCGTCCTCTACTCTTATCTTATCGTTCTCTTCCTCTCATCTTTCACTACTCATCTTAACTTTCAGTTTAAAATGTGAGTGGTCCAAATTTAAAATAAATATTCAGTGAAAGTAGAGGATCACATGCATACATGTATATAAATATTATATGGGGAAATCATTTCTGCATTAGATGCAGAAACCAAGTCTGCAGCAAGCCACTAAACGCTGCCGTTTCAGTTATTTATTCCGAACACTTGATTAAGCTCTTCAATGGCGGCGATGATCATTCTGATGAACTAGCTCCCAATGCAGCTACTGGCACTTCCACCGGGTTCATGAGAAGCATTGTGGCGATGAATGCCAAGAGGAGGACGTTGGAATCGGAGTCGAGGCAGAAGAATTGTGATGAACAATATAAAGAGCTTAGCGTGTCTTCAGATGGGATCTAGAAGAGGGAGGAAGCTGCAATCTGATGCGCGTGAATCAACCAGTGAGGGAGCTAAAAGGAGTTTGAGGAAGTCAAAATCAGATTTAATTGGGACGTCGAATCAGAATAATGCGAAGAGCAGCGTTGGGGAGAATATAATAATTCTTCAGTCCGATTGAGGAAGACGAAATCCGCGTCGAATCCAGTGTCGAATGAATCAAGCAATGGGATGATGATCAATGGGATGAATCAGTTATATACAAGGAGGAGAATCGAATCGGTCTGAAACTCTGCCACGCGAAATCAGAAATAAAGGGGAAGGGGAAAAAAAAAAAAAACTGAACGGCAGCGTTTAGTAGCTTGATGCAGATTTGTTTTCTGCATTAGATGCAGAAATGATTTCTCCATATTATATATATATATGTGTGTGTATGTATATATGATGTGGCAGTATATATTATTATCATGTTTAATAAGATGGGTTAAAAGTAGCATTCACCATGTCAAAATATTTTTCAGTAATACTTTACTGAAGTAATTTTTATGCATACAGCATCTTAGAATTATAATATATAATAAAGAAAAAACCCCTTAAAATAAGTTTTCAAAATAGGTGCGAGGGTTCTGTAATTTAGACAAAACAAAGGGTTTGTTAATGTATTTTGTCCTTATTAAAACTTATTTATTTAACTTTCTTTTAAATATGAGTAAACTTATCTTTCAAAAGCAAATTTTATTTCACCAAATGTCAATCCGAGAGGTCAGTTAGGCTGGCTAAATTAGGCTATTCTTTTATTTCTTTCTATCCTATTAGATCCAACTACCTCACTTGAACTAAGTAGAGGTCATCAAGTCATTAAATTTTTTGAAAATAAAAAAAAACTTCAAATTTACATATATTTAAAACTATGATTTACATCTGGGGGGGGGGGGGTAAAAAATGCATCAAACATTAAATAAGGACAATATGAAAAATATACTTAATACCCCCACTTGGTGTTTTGTAATAAGGGCCACTTAATTCTTTTAGAAAGTGTCTTAAAAAAAGATCAAAGTAGTATTTTACTTTTCCCACATGCACATTCCTAATTAATTTTTTCGTTTGTTTTTTCCAAATAGTTTTTTTCCTTAACTGGGGGATTTGATTCTTTTCCATTGATGATATAAGAAGTGAAGAGAGAGCAAAAGGTGTAAAATAAATCACCTAGTTAGTTAGTTACCCTAAAAGAGCGTGGTTTAGGTGTGAAGGGAGGTTATTAGTGAGTTATTTCCTCACCTTATTTCTCTTAATTTTGTGATTGGTTCTTCACCCTCAATGAAGGGTTGATTAGTTGTTAATTATTGTTGCATTTTCTCCTCCATGATCAATCAATAATGAATGTTATTTCTTCATTTTCTTTTTATTATTTCTCTACATATATATTCAGTCTAGTTTACAGGATGGAAATGAATTAGAGGGATTGAAGGTTTTGATGAGTGTATAGTGGTAATTGGAAATATTGTAGAGTACGTTTGGGAGATTTGAGAATAGTCATATATTTTAACTAGTGAAGGAAAAATCGTTGAAAATCCCCAATTACAAAACGTATCGTTGAAAGGTGCTTAAAAATCAAGTCCTTATTAAAGTATATGCAACTCTTCTATAACTATATGCAATTTATTTTCAGTTAAGTAAATGTCCTAAATACAATTGAAGATATTTTTGGGTGCCCCAAAAGGGTTATTAAAAAAATATCGTTGCACTTGCGTCTTTAAATAAATTTCGGGAATTATTGGTGATAAATTTTGTAAATAAGGGTTTTCAACAATTTTCCCTTTTATTTATTATATATTTTTATTATTGTTAGGAGACTTTGATCTTTACATGTAATTTTATAAATTTAATACATTATTTGTGTTATGAGTATAATATTTATGTGGTTGTTCATATATCTCCATTATCAAAAATTACCTTCAATATCCCATAGTTATATCTTAGTGTCATCAAATCTATAGATATTGATATAATTTACTGATATTGTAAAGTGCCTATAAGAATATAGGGCATGTACCATGTATTTCATATACCTTGAATAATCAATACTACTTCTGGTCCTAATTGAACAATGTTTGTAGTGCATTATCCTATATTTAGGCTAGAGGGAGTAACATCCACTCTTCCTCTCATATTCTTTCTCTTTTATTTATAACATATTATCAGCACTGTATTAGGAGAGTTTATGAATTTTGATATCAAGATTATTAGAGACTTTTTCATTGTTTTGGGAGGAAAAATCGATATAATACCAATAGATCGAAAAGTAGCACCAGCGTCGGGTCGGGTTAGCCAGCTTCAATGGAGAAGAAAACCCATCCTCACAAAACAACGTTTCCTTCCATGCCCACTACGAATTGCAACGTTTCATTTATTAAGTACTAGGCTGGATTATCTTCGTGTTTCTAAGCTGAAGAATTGGGTTTTCCTCTTCAATAATTTTATTTCATTTTGCTTTCCTTGCGTGATGGGCCTGTTGGTCTTAGGCCTCTGGTTTCATTAATTTCTGGTTTATTTCTGAGCTGTTTAAATAGAAGAATATAATATATATATATATATATATATATATATATATATATATTTTGATATAAAAATTTTAGGAAAGGGGTTGGGCTCCACTCATCCAAGGGCAGGGCGCTTGGAGCCCAATCCACAAGGCACACTGGCCAGAGAGTACACATGCCTCCTCCTCTCCTAGATAGACCCCTAGGATGCCTCCCCCAACGTCTTGACCAACGTAGGGATCGAACCCCCTCCCTTAAGGTGAGGAAGTCCGACCCCCACGCTAGTTGAACCCAAGGACAAGAATATGATTACGTTTCAAACATTTAAAAAATACATTTATGTAAGGCAATATAAAACTCATCTTACATACTTGCCTCATATACCGTAAATTATATCGAGAAAAAATAACTTCCACCACTAATCCAAATAAACATTATATATTTTTCACTTTGTATAGGAACGTCATAATGGGGTTTGGGCCGGGTGCTTGGTTTACTTTTGTTTCCGAACCATTTTTTTGTTACCCTTTCATGCTCATTGGGTTATAGAAGATTGAGCCACCTATTTTAATTACTTTTGATTTTCCATCTTGTGTCTAAATGGCCAGAGGCTATATAGTTTTGATTTTATATCACAGGATTAAATGGGCCAAAAGCCATATAGCTTTTATTTTATCATTATATAGCCAAAACATGTATAGCTTCTATATTTTTAATCTTGATTAAATGGCCAAAATCTACAAAGCATTTTTTTTTTCTTGAGATTACATGACTATAAGCCATATAATAACTCCAATTTATTGAGAGAGGGAACATGGCCTTGCAATTTACCTTTTACCCTTATCTTATGCTATACCCATATCTTACATTATGTTAATGTTTTGTTCTAATCTCATTCGTACGTGTTTATGATATTTGGTTTAAATATTTATTATTTTTAATATTGTTACGGACCTGCATAAGGCCCATATCCAATATGCGGCCCAAACTGAGGATATATCATATACCGAGTCTCACCTACAATACCGGGAGATCCAACATTATAGGAGCACCTATCGGATATACGTGCGTTACTCGCACCTAGGATCTCGGCCGAAGTCGTTATCCTATCCATGGAAACCTCTATAAATAGAGAGACCTGATACTAAGGTGCACACATTCTAACAACTACTCTTTACATTCAGTCACACTGTGCACACACACCACCCCCTATATCGTGTACAGTGACCCCAGGCTCCCTTGAGTATCTGCTCCATAGATATTCAGGTCGAGCCCAATGATCCAATATCAAAGTACCAATCCTAGGCTGGACATCTGTGTTCTACACCAGAACATTGGCGCTGACCATGGGACGTTAAATTTCGATCCCCGTGACCACCGATGGCTAATACAAGAAGCAGCAGTCAGAATCCTCAGCCTCCAAACCCACAACAGGCTGGGGCTAGTCACCAGTAGCACGACGATGTCCTAGAGGGCCACGTATCAGACACGGCATCCTCCCCGGCCATCCCAGACAAGACACCTCCAGAAGAAACTAAGCAAGAAATCTCCATGCCTGACATCCGCCTCGTTCACAAAACTCAAGAGTCAATGCTGAGGCGAATGGAGAACAACGAGAAGCGTCAGGAACTCCAGTGCCAGGAAGACCTCCAAATCATGCAGCGGATGATGGACGACCAAGCCAAAAAGATAAAGAAATTCACCCAGAGAGAAGGGCGACTTGGTTCACGGAGAGAGAAGCATTGCCCGTCAGCATTCGACCTAAAAAGGCAGCGGTTAGCACGATCCGCCGAGGAAGAAAATCGAGATATTGAGGAGGATGGTGATAGAGAGGAAGACCGAGATGTTGGAGATGACCAAGATATTGAGGAAGTCCGATACACGGACAAACCACCCCGATCACGCAACTCTACCACAGAATACAGAATGAAGTACTTAACGGGATCTGGTAGAACACCATTCTCGAAAGAAACCGCCACGGCCCCATACCCAAAGAATTTTGATTTGGCCGACCTCCCAAAGTATGACGGGACTCAGGATCCGCGTAATCACCTCGAGGCATTTGAGATGCTCATGTGGGTTCGATAGATTAAGGGATCGGTTATATTGCGGCTTTTCTCGGTGACATTGACCGGACCGGGGCATAAGTGGTTGAATTCCTTGCCAAATAATTCGGTGCGCAACTTTGAAGACCTGGGAAGAAAATTCAAACTAAACTTTGCAACCAGCAAAAAAGACCCGAAGTCTCAGTTCACCTTGAGCAGAATAAGGTAGAAAAAGAGGGAGACATTGCAAAAGTATTTAAACCGGTTCAAAGAGGAAGCTCTACAAGTACGCTCGCTCCCTGAAGAGGTCCATGTGCACTGCCTAGTTAATGGTCTGGACCCATCGTCACGATTGGCCAAGAGTGTGTGTAAGAACCGAGTTTACACCTTGACCGAGTTCTGCACCCGAGCGAAGCAGTATCTGGACATAGAGCAGATGGAAATAGCCAACACCATGGAGCCCGAGATAAGAAAGAACGCATCCCCGGACAAACGGAAGGAGGACTCTCGGAAGCGGAACAGAGACAGCCGATCCCGAGTAGAAAGGCCGGAAGGGCGGACGAAGTATGAGAGCTACGCCCCCCTCAACGTATCTGGGGCGCAGCTTTGGAAGTAAGTGGCCCAGACCGAAATGAGGAAATTCGGAAAGCCGAGGTCATTCTGAAGCCGGCCAACAACAGAGACCAGATCAAAATTATGCGCGTTTCATGATGGACCGGGGCACACTATGGATGAATGCTACGAACTTCGAGATGCCATAGAAAAGTTCGTAAGAGAGGGAAAGTTGCGCCGATTTAATCAAAACCCAAGGGAGGAAAAATGGCAAACGTAATCATAGTGGCCGAAGCCGTAGCCCGACCACGGACCTGAGAAAAGATGTAATACCCCAGATTTTTATTAATAGTAATACCCTTTCTCTTAATATAGCCGATTACTCCTAGTCCTAATTGCTTTAGGAATTTTCAGTCTATTCACACCATTAATTGATTGATTGAAATTAATATATCCTATTAATGACATTAAATTCACATAATGATTGATTGATTGGATTTAATCTATATATATATATCCTATTAATGACATTAATTGATTGATTGAATTTAATATACCCTATTAATGATATTAAATTCACATAATGATTGATTGATTGAATTTAATATACCCTATTAATGAGTTGGCAATAGTAAAGAGCCCAACCCATAGCTAACCCTAATTTTAAGTTATAAATAGAGTCTAGCCTAACCCCGAACACTCCTATTCTCTTCTCCTATTCTCTTCTACTATTCCCTCTATTCTTTCTCTATTATTCTAAGAGGCTAGCAAAACGGAGACCAGGTAATCCTAATCCCCAGAACAATAGGAGTTAATTGTTACATGCCGGTCTCGATTTTTGTGAAAAACCCTTAAATGTGTCTTTACATTTGTATATCTGTATATATGTTTTCCTTTTGGTTAGTATGAATTGCTTTATGAAAACAAAACACCTCACCTTCTTCTATACATATGTATTTCTCCTTCTTGATTTGTGTGATTAACTTCTTTTGCAAAACCATTTACCATTGAATATACATGTACACTTTGGGTGCCTCAGTTTTCATGATTGAAACTTATATATATCCTTCATTAATATATATAATACCTGTACATCTTTTGCCTTGAGTGCTTCAGCTTTTGCATGTATGTGTGTATATATACATGTGTGTGTTTGTGTGTATCCTTTTTAATTTGTCCAATCTGCACCTATGTTAAAATATATACATGTTCTTTTCATTATTATACATAATATATGTACGCCTTTTGTCCTTTTTTTGAAATCTATAAACGCCTTTCATTAATATATATATATATTGAGAAATCCATTTGTTATATGTGTGTATTTTAAAACAATTTAATCGTGGGAGGATAGCTTTGGGATGGTACCTCCTAAAGTGATGAACACAACCTTTGGGCGTTATGCCTCCGATATATTATTTGATGTGAACCGATTATATCCGTTCTTCTCAAAGTGGTATCTCGGTGGTAACTCGGGGTACTAGTAGCAACTTTGGGAAGAGGTGTGCACATTAGGACGAAATGTTTTTATGGCCAACTTGATGATTTGTGACCGGGTTTCCGGTCTACCATGGTTCTCTTCCCACTAAACTAAATAGACTCGGGTTTCCGGGTCTATATGAAATTAATAAGATAATGAATGATATTTGATTCGGTGTGAATATATGTATGTGTATGTATACATGATGAGTATTGGAATTGATAGTTGATTCAATCACTATGTGAATATATATTTGATTTAATTAATATATTTGAGTTGCATAAATTGTGTTTTGATTAGGATTATTAGCTTTTGGCCGATGTCTCGTGTTCACGGCTATGATGATCCTTCGGGGAGCAGAATTTCGGTGAAACAGTTTCAAGGTTGGGGCTAGAGGTTGGGGCTAGCAGTGAAAAGTGAGGAAAAGCAGTCGGCTAATTCTAGCTAGTTTTATTCTATTTTATGCTTTAAATAAAACATTTTTATTTAAGTTTGGATTTACGTTAATGTAATAAGGTAGCCTTGCACTTGTCCCAGTACAAGTGCGGCGGTAACACTTCCCAAATTTGGTTATTTTGAATTTCAGTATTATTTATAAAAATTATTGAAATTTTATGTTATTATAATTGTTAGGAAATTTGGGGGTGTTACAAAAGAGGAGAGGAGACGGAGTCCAATTCCGATGACGAGTACCCGAGGCTCAATTCCATTGCAACGGAATTAGTGGAGGATTTGGTGGGGGCGGAGATATAGTACACCAATGTAAGAAATACTTGAGAGAAGTGCTTTCGGTTAAAGACTTCCCAAAATTCAAGAACAATCCAGTAAAACCAGTACCACCACCGTTGGTTTTCACCAACGAAGAACTAAATGACGTAGTACCAGGACACCAAGACGGATTGTTTATAACAGGAACCCTGGTAAATTGTCGGGTCAAGAGGATTTTCGTGAATGCTGGGAGCTCGGCCGATATTATCAGCTGGGATGCGTATAAGAGGATGCATATGGACAATGAAGATCTGAAGCCATGCAAGACAACCCTTATAGGGTTCAACGGAGAGCGTTCATTTCCCAAAGGTTACATCGACCTTCGATTGACATTAGGGACTAAGGTGGCATTCAAATCAGAACAGGTAAGATTCATTGTCGCTAATTTTCGTTCCCCCTACAATGTAATATTAGGTAGGTCGACCATCCACAGTTGGGACATGTTAGTATCTACGAAGCACCAGAAACTCAAGATGATTAACAGTAAGAACCAAATAGTGGTGATATCTGGCGACCAGAAGGAATCCCGACAATGTTACTTCGAGATCCTCCAAGTTAGAGAAGAAGGGCCCTCGTCTCCACCTCGGCTCGGTAAGAAAGAAATTCCATCCGACATTGGTCCCCAATGACCAGTCAACATGGTAGAGCTCGACCTCAGGAAGCCCGACGTCCCACGTCCAGAGCTGGAAGGAGAATTAGAGGAGTTAATCCTAGGAAGTGATCCTTCAAAGATCACCAAAATTGGAAGAGAAATGGAAGCCAAGTTGAAGGCCCAGTTGATAAAATTCCTGAGGAGCAATCAAGACATCTTTGCATGGCGTCTGTCGAGATACCAGGAATCGACCCGCATTTCTGTTGCCACAAATTGGCCATCTGGCCGGACTCGAAGCCGGTAGCGCAGAAGAAGAGAAATATCGCAGCTGATAGACAGAAGGCTCTTGAGAGTCATGTTACCGAGCTCTTAGTGGCTGGATTCATCAGAGAAGTACAGTACACCACATGGCTTTCCAACGTGGTTATGGTATTAAAACCAAGTGGCAAATGGAGGGTGTGCACGGTTACACCAACTTGAACAAGGTATGCCCTAAAGATTCCTACCCAATGCCGAATATAGACCAGTTGGTCGAGAACTCGGTTGGTTTTTAGTCGCTATCATTCATGGACGCCTACTCCGGCTATAATCAAATAGCTATGCATCCGGACGACCAGGAGAAGACCGCATTCATGACCGACAAGGCTAATTACTGTTATAACGTTATGCCTTTCGGGTTAAAGAATGCCGGAGCGACATATCGGATGATGAACGAGTTTTCAAAGATCGATCGACGAATATAGAAGTCTACATTGACGACATGATAGTGAAGTCGAAGCACCCAGAAGACCACATCCGAGATCTGGAGCAGACGTTTGAGAAGTTAAGAGCGCATTGGATCAGGTTAAACCCGGTCAAATGTGCGTTTGGAGTTCCGGCCGAGAAGTTCCTGGGTTTTATGCTAACCAATAGAGGAATCGAGGCAAATCCTGATAAATGCAAGGCCGTGCTAGACATGCAGGCACCTAGGAATAAGAAAGAGATTCAGCAACTAACAGGCCGGCTAGCCGCCCTAACCAGATTTTTACCGAGATCCGCAGAAAAAGCACTGCCTTTCTTCAGATTATTGAAAAAAGAGACTCATGGCGGCTGGAACTTGGACACATTCTAACAACTACTCTTTACATTCAGTCACACTATGCACACACACCACCCCCTATATCGTGTACAGTGACCCCAGGCTCCCTTGAGTATCTGCTCCATAGATATTCAGGTCGAGCCCAACGATCCAATATCAAAGTACCAGCCCTAGACTGGACATCTGTGTTCTACACCAGAACAAATATTATAATTATATGGTGAGTAACCATTATACTCTCGATTTCTTGATTAGATGGACAAAAGCCTTGTCACTTTTGTTAATGGTTCTTTGGTAGAAGTTCACTTTACGGTCTAAATCATGGCATGGGAAGGAAAATTCTGGCGCTTTGATTAAAGTCCTAAAGGCTCATGATTAAATTATTAAATGACATAAAAGAAATTTACAATTTTGAGGGAAAAAAATTGTACCATATAGTGTCTTGCAGACAAATTTCTCATAGAGAATTATGCCACTAAAAAGTAATACTCCCAAAGACTAAGTAGCATATATATATATATATATATATATATATATATAAAATACTCCCGAAGACTAAGTAGCATATATATATATTGAGAAAATCATTGCCAAGTCCCAAATAACAGAATTAATCACAAATGGGTCCTTTAAAATAATCAAAAAAAATGAAGTCCCACGAGACCTCAGTGATATTAACTCTAAATGTGAAAAATACACTTTTACCACTTTTAAACTTTTAATTTGAATATTTATCAACACTCATTCTCCCAAACAAACAAAAAACGCAGAGAATGCCGTGAACTTGATCGCTTCTTCTTCTTTCTTCCTGTGACCAGATTATTTGGGAGAATAATTCCTTGAATATTATTGATAAGCAGTGTGCTTTATATACAAGATGAATGTACAAGGAGCAATACAATTACAAAACAAACTATATAACAACAAGTAACTAAATAATAATCTAATTAACTAATAAAAACTTTATTATGTAACACTTGTCAACCCCCCCGACGGAAGCTGGAGCATGTATGTCTTGAATGCCTAGCTTGGATTTAAGCTCATGAAACCAAGTAGGATGAAGAGGCTTTGTAAGAATGTCTTAAGCCGATCAAGAAATTGAACGGGGAGAAGACGTATGACTTTAGCTTGAAGCTTTTCTCTAACCACATGACAATCAAGCTCTATGTGCTTGGTTCTCTCATGAAAGGTGAGATTTGCAGCTATTTTAATTGCAGACTAATTATCATAGTAGAGCAGAGCAGAGCAAGAGCAACATGAGAAATGTGAAAATCATTCAAGAGATATATATAAGCCATTGTAATTCACATGTAGTAGAAGATAAGGCACGATATTCAGCTTCCAAAGAGGACTTAGAAACAGTTGCTTGCTTCTTGACTTTCCAAGAAATTAAAGAAGAGCCAAGGAAAATAGCAAAACCAGTGACAGAACAACGTGTGTCTAAACAACCAGCCCAATTAGAATCACTAAAACTTCGTAATTGCAAATCAGAATTAGCGGAAAAGAAAATACCAGCACTAGGTGAAGATTTAATGAACCGAAGAGCATGATGAGCAACTGCCAAGTGAGTGTCCCGAGGGTGAGACATGAATTGATTAACTTGTTGAGTAACAAAACTTAAGTTGGCTGAGTGGTGGTGAGTTATTGCAGTTGACCAATGAGTTTCTGATAAGGAAGAGGATCAACCGAAAGAGTACCACAATCAGCTGAAAGCTTTAAGTGAGGGTTCATAGGACAAGAAGCAGGTTTTTTTTTTTTTTTTTTTTTTTTTTTTTGCTCGAGACAAGAAGCAGGTTTACAAGACAAATATCCAACATCTTCAAGTAATTCAAGAGCAACTTTACGTTGATACAAAAAAAATACCACTTTTGGATCTAGCAAGTTCAAGTCCTCCAAGGAAATAACGAAGCTCTCCAAGATCTTTGATGGTAAATGCAGCATGTAATCGTTGTTTAATCAAGGTAATTTCCTTCTGGTAGGACAATGGAGCGATCAGCTAACTGCAACATAATTGTTGTGGGTCTCGCTTCCCCAACTGCTAATCTTTTGAATACAGACATTGGCATTAAATTAATACTGGCTCCAAGATAGCATAAGGCTTTCCCTGAGTATTGAGATCCAATTGCATAGGGTATCGTGAAACTGCCAGGGTCTTTTAATTTCGATGGTAGCCGATTTGTTAGCATGGTACTGCCGTCTTGAGTCAATGCTACCGTCTCAAATTCTTCTAGTCTTCTCTTCTTAGACAAAATATCTTTCATGAACTTCACATAGCTAGGCATCTGTTCCAGCGCTTCCACCAAGGGGATGTTAATATGCAATTGCCTTAGCATGTCGAGAAATTTTTGGAACTGCTTCTCTTGACCTTGCTTTTGTAGTCTCTATGGAAAAGGCGAGGATCACTTTGGCATGTCAGGTGATCCTAGATCGCGGTTCTGTTGTGATAATGAGGCTATAGCATTTCTTTTTAGATGTTGCACGTGATCGTCTGGTGCGACGACTGGAGGCAATGCTGTAGTATCGATATCTTTCTCAGTCCATGATAGTATTGAGTGTTGTCGTTCTTCATAGAGGGGCGGCTTGGCACTTTCCTTTCCTTTCCTTAACTTCCCAAATTTTGGCTCAGCATCTTCAGTAGGTTGTTTGGTCACTCTCATGGGTTCCAGGCTTTTGCCGCTTCGGAGCTCTATTAGCTTGACTTCTTCCTTTCCTTGGATCCTAGGGACTTCAGTGTCACTCGGCAGAGATCTTGAGGGCCTACTGTTGAGAGTGGTAGCTAGTTGTCCGACTTGGTTTTCAAGATTTTGAAGAGTTACCTACTGACTCTGAATGATTGCGTCGTTCTTTGCCATGTACTCCTTCATAAGGGTCAACATAGAGTGTTAGGGTTCTGAATCATTGCCCTGCTGCTGTGCTTGCTGGGTAAACCTTGGGGGGTTTGATGGTCTGTTTGACTACGATGAGCCAACTGATTGCCCTACTGTTTGTTGACCTTGGGAGCTCCATGAGAAGTTGGGATGATGCCTCCATCCTGGGTTGTATGTGTTAGAGTACGGATTGTTGGTGTTACTGCCCCTATTGAAGTTGTTGACGAAGTTAACTGATTCAGGGTTGGCAGAGCACTGAGAGTATAGGTGCTCTCCACCACAGTACACACAAGCTACCTGAGATGGCTGCAATAGCGTGTTGCTTGGAGGAAGGGTCAGTCCTTTCACCATGTTGGTTAGAGATGATACCTGAGCGATGAGAGCATTCATAGCGTCCAATTCATGTATTCCAGCAACCGTTCTGGAGGGTGTAGCTTTGTCTGCTTGCTACTGATGGCTTTTCATAGCCATGCGCTCTAACAATTCGTGAGCTTCTTCATAGGATTTCATCAAGATGGAGCTACTAGATGAAGCGTCTACAATCGATCTTGTTTGTCCATCGAGACCTCTGTAAAATGTTTCTAGCTGGACCTATTCACATAGCCTGTGTTGTGGGCACCTTCTGAGGAGGTCTTTAAATCTGTCACAAGCGTCATATGTAGATTCACCAGATTTTTGTTGGAAATTGGTGATATCCCTTCTGAGTTGAGAGTTCTTAGTAGGTGGGAAGAATTTGAGCAAGAATTTACTCCCTAGATCATTCTAGGAGGAGATTAAATTGGCTGGTAAGTTTTTAAGCCACGTTCGAGCCTTGTCCAGCGTGACTCCTGGAATGACGAAAGAATCACACACCTCCATGAATGCCTTGAGATGCAAGTGACGCTCTTCAGATGGGAGTCCTCCAAATTGTTCGACTGCATTCAGCATCTGAATCATGACACCTTTTATTTCAAAGTGCCCTGCATTAAAGGTCGGTGGTGTGATAGCCGAATTCAACTTGTTTAGATCTGGAATCCTGAATTCCGTAATAGCTTTGTTCACATCTGGATTTGGGGGTGGAGGGACTTGATTGTCCTTATTTATTGCTTGCGGCTCCCTTCGATCCTGATCAAGATTGACCTGCATATCCGCCATGCTCACGGAGTCAAAAGATTGACTTCCTTGCTTATGCTTCCTGCGCCTTTGCTTGGAAGTGCGTTCAATTTCAGGATTGTAAAGCTCTAGGTTGATTGAAGGTGAGTTGCGCATGCACTACAGAATGTACCTAAAAATTCAGAAAAGGAAAGAGTGAGCTTTATTGGATAAATCACAACTATTAAGCAAAAAGGGCGTCATCACGAAAGGTATCTACAGTCCCCGGCAATGGCGCCAAAAACTTGTTGGTCGATTTCCTTGATGGCAAGTGAACCAGTCAAACAAATAATAAAGAGTAAGTAGAGTATTGTCCCACAGAGACTGTGATACCAAATGATGACACCGAATTGCAGATTTAGTTGTGTTTAAAAAGAAAATAAATTTGATTTGTTTGAGAGTTTTGGTAGCTATACTAATAAATAGGAAAATAACTAGATGATTGTAGTTGTAAGAAGATATTAGTAAGAGAATAGACTAAACTCAGAATGCTTTCTAAGCATATCATTCCCCTAGCTGTCTATACGTAATGTTATAGCATTCATGCTATATAGCTCTCGCAATTGCTATAGCATGAACACTCTAAGCAAAATTATTCAGTTAACCACACCACGCTAATCTACCGAAGCTCTCGCGTCCGATACGTACAATCCTAGTGTGTACTTCTCCCATATGTCTATGGCGATTTTTCTAGTTGGATTATCAATACAAATCAAGGTGTATGGTCATGAGCGGTAGACCCATTCCTGTAGTCTACAATAATAGGTCAAGCCTTGCACTAGCATACCTAGCAATCACTGCTTCTCAGATGTCTAACCCCGACTCTCTCTCAGTAAGTCGAGGCCACTGATCTCGCCCTTAGCTCTCGCTAATCAACAAGAAATTAAATCACTGATGGGCAACTGAATATATTGAATTAAGAACTAGCAACTGGGTTCATTTTATACTTAGAAAATCATCCTCGTTCAGGCTCAGGAAGTTAGGTTATGACTGACGAGGGAATCATAAAACAGAGTACTACAGAATAGCCCATGACAAAAGATTGACTGGAATTAAAAATAAAGAAACAGAAAGCTTGATGAGGTTCCGACAGTGTGGAAGAAGCCCTATCATGTCACAACTCCACATCTTCTTCACTCCGTCTCACTGCAAGGAAGGATGCTGGGTTCTCTTGGAGTCCTCGTGCTTTGCAATTCTCTCACTCTTCTTTCGAGTCTAGCCGCATATGATTGGTCTCTGACTCTCGACGACTCCGACCACTTTTAGGGTTGACTGTTTTTTCCTTAAATAGTCTGGTCTTACTTGCAGCGTATGTTTAATGATCCGGGCCTTTCCTAATGGCTGCTGAGGTCCAATCGTATCTTCTTTTCCAATCTTGGTAGATTGATTCTCATTGATCTTCGCGAGATTCTTCAAATCTTTAGTTTCAATACTCCGTATCTTCTATTTCAATACATCAGCAATCTAACCGTCATTCTTGCCTTGCAATATATTTCCTGAAATAACCTTGACAAAATATCAGGACATATGCCGCATAGCACTGCGTCATTTACTTTGCTATAGCTTCAGGGATGCGTTGTATTGCACTTTGGTAAAGCTGTCTTGATGCTCTAGCATAGCATCGGCTATGTTATGCGACTTTCTCATAAAACCTTAAAACTTGCTCTTTCTTAGCACATGTTTAGGATGTAAGTGGAATTTATCCTTTAAGTTCCTTGTGTTAGTTTCATGTGTTTTGATGATAACAATAGTTGAAAGTTTTATAATCCTCATTCTTCTCAGTTCAGAGTCACAATTCTCAGGAATGGAAGGTGATTCTCGAGAATGACACAACAAACATAAAATGACTTCACCAAGGCAGGATTCTCGAGAATGCCAGAATAATTCCCGAGAATTGAACTTCTCTTTCAAAGAAATCTCTTAACTCTAATTCTCGAGCATGGGAACTTAATTCTCAAGAATAGAATTTATGATTTACAAAATCCAATATCAAGTTAACTTCTTATTTCAAGTTAACTTCCTCTTTGAACTTAAAACATGAAGTTATCGTTTTTTTTTACTATCAAGTTAACTTCTTATTTCAAGTTAACTTTCTCTTTACACTTAAAGATTGAAGTTATCGTTTTTGACTTGCCAAGCCAATATCAAGTTAACTTCTTATTTCAAGTTAACTTTCTCAAGGTAACTTCTTATTTCAAGTTAACTTTCTCCTTGAATGAATTGAAAAACCAATATCAAGTTAACTTCTTATTTCAAGTTAACTTTCTCAAGTTTTCTCTTTGAATTGAAAAACCAATATTATATCGAGTTAACTTCTTATTTCAAGTTAACTTTCTCTTTAGACTGAAAAGCTCATATCAAGTTAACTTCTTATTTCAAGTTAACTTTCTCTTCAAACTTAAAACTTAAAGTTATCATTTTTGACTTGCCGAGCTAACTTCTTATTTCAAGTTAACTTTCTTTTTGAACTTAAAAGCCAATATCAAGTTAACTTCTTATTTCGAGTTAATTTTATCTTTCAAAGTATAACTTGAAGTTTGCTACTTATTGCCTCTAGTCAACAACCGATTGCATCATCTCTTTTACACTTGACTTTCTCAATATCAAGTTAACGTCATATATCAAGTTCAAGTTAACATTGTTTTTAATTTGAAGTTAACTTTATCGATTTGGAAATTAACATATGCGTAAACTAAAAATCAATTGATTATGATTTTGTTTCTTCAAATCATTACTCATTACTATTCTTAATTGCATTTAATCAATTTGTTAATGAGTTACGATTATGAGAATGAGAATCAACACAGATATTGACTATAGCAATCTGGCATTTATTAAACTTGCCTATTCGAGAAGCTCAACCAACGGACATACCTCTGCAACATTCCGGCAAGAATATTTCATTTCCTTTGCTGGGTCTCAATGGTCATAATCACAATTACAGGAATGATGACAGAGATTATACAACGGTCATAATCACAATTACGGGAATAATGACGACGATTATTCTGACTCTTCTGCTTCATCTCTAACGGTCATGTTAAAGAGCCTCAACAGATATTTCTTCAATCTTCAACTATTATAAATACTCAAGGGATTGAATTCATCAGAAGTACAAAAACGCATACACAGACAAAGCACTCAAAGCGATCAATCTTTATTCTGTTTATATTTCGGATATTATTGAGTTTCAGTGTTTATCAACATCTACTCTGTGAGAGAGTTCATTTTCGTGTATATCATTCATTGTAAGAATCTCAAGTCGTGGGAATTGGAGATTGGGTAATCAGAGTACAACTTGTAAGGGGGAGTGTATCCTAGAGAGATGATAACTTTCGAGTACGAGTGTGTATCGATTGTGTACAATTACAACTTGTAAGGGGGAGTGAGTCCTAGGGAGAAAGGATCATCCTGAGTTACAGAGTGTGTAATTGTTCTTGAGTGATAGTAGAAAATCCTAGAGTGTCTGGGTACTGGACGTAGGTCAAGAGTTGGACCGAACCAGTATAATTCCTCTGTGTCATTTCTCTTTACCTTTCTTACTGCTTTCATCGTTTATCCATCATACATCGAAAGAATTTTTGAGATCACCTATTCACCCCCCTCTAGATGATATTCCACCTTCACCCTGTACCATGAATTAATGTCTTTTTGCTTAGATTGATTACAGTTAAGCTCATATTCACCATACAATTCAGTCATAAAATACAGGAAAAACATGGCATAATTAGTGCTCATCAAGAAGCAAGAGGAATGTGAATGAGCACATCCCTTTCCTTTTTCTCTTCTGATTTTCTTTAAAATGACCAAGGGCAATTTGATAATTTAACCACTAGAATATTTTACACCAAGGTCCCATAGGACTTTTTGGCTATTTGGGGATTTTTGGGGACATTTTGGTGGTTATTTCTCTTGCTTGGGACTCAATAGTAATTTTCCCTTTATTTTTTGTTCTGATCACCTCAAAATAATATATATATATATATATATATATATATTTTACCAACTTTGTATGAGAAATGACTATTTGAAAGTCATGAATATATATAGTCCAGAAGGCCAGTGTTTAAAATACCTTATATTACGAGAAGCAGTTGACTTCACTAAAGATGTCTTAATATGTTTGTGAATGAGATTCTTATACATCACACGTACAAAGAAAACACAATAATAAATTAGCTTTTAGATATGTTAATTCATGATTTTGTGAGTAAATGTTAAAATGTCTCACCACACAAAAGGTTTTGGATGATGTCTTTATTGTAGTCTGTTAAAATTTTGGTGCCAAAAGAAAAGAGAAAATTGTTAAATTTAATATGTTTATTACAAACAATATTGTCCTAAAGCTAATTGTTCATACCAAAATGGCTAGTGGTTCAAGCATAAGCACAATATATTTGAATAGATTCTTGTAATGGTCCTGAAGACTAACGTTTATGGAGACTCAAGACTCGAGAAGAGACAAAGACATCTAACTTGATTAATAGTAAATAAATATTTATGTGCTCAGAAGGCTACATGATAAGATGTTTATGTGCTCTTACAGTTTTAACTGCTCACTGTCATTATTGTCAATTTGCAATAGTAACATTGGAGCATAAAGTTGATAAGGTATGTTATATTTGTCCTCACATTACACTCAATTTTTATTTATTTCACTTTAGCCTTTTGTAGCATGGTATCTATGAAGTTTGATTGTAACTCTTATGAATCTCTTCAAATTTATGTTGAATTTATAAATTCAGTAAATAAGTTTTGGGATGTTATAGAATTATATAAAAGGAATAATGTTTTTCCACAACGAGATACTGAATATACAGAAAAGAGAATTCCTGAGAACTTTGTGTAACAAAAAGAAATATTATTAATATAGTTCCTGAAGAACTAATAACAAAATTGATATAGTTCTTAAAGAACTAATATAGAAATAAGAAAAATATATCTGTATAACTCACTTGAGGGAGAGATTATTGGAATACAAGTGTGAGCCATGTTGAGTGAAGATTTCAATTATGTCATACAAACCAGAAGTTTATTGATTTAAATAAATATATTGTTGGTGTGACTAGTTTGATCATCTAAGTCACATGTATGATGCAACAAATTATTATATATTAGGGTTAAGGTGCAAAAATGCACATATATTTTTCCCCGAGGGAGCTTTTCAACACCAAGTGTTTTTTTAGGTCTGCAAACCTGACTACGTGGTTACAAATTAAGTGCAAAAATATCATTTGACCATTAAATTTGACTTTTTTATTTATTGGACAATGACATGACTTTGAAAGATGCAAAAATACACATGTGGTTTGACAAAAAAAAGCGTTCAACACCAAGTTCTTTTTTTAAATTTAATAATTTTGCCAAATTTTTTATTTCCGTAATTTATTTTTAAATCCTTATTAAACCAGTGTTGAAGTTGCGACTCAAGAGGCTGTTTGTGTTTGATCGGCAGCCTCCAAGCATTTTGAAGACTTCCTCGGCAAAGAAATCCATCGACGGTGAAGCTCAAAATCAGAGAGATGGAGGAGGAGGAGAAGGATCGGAATTCGAGCTGAGTTCAGTTTGCTGGGCTAAAATGGTGCATAATTTCATGGAGGAAAGTAACGAGAAATAGCTATTGGTACAAAAATGCGTTCGCAATCACTGCAGTTGTTTCAGCGAGAACATTAATGATAGTTCCAATGAGGGATTCGACTTGTTTGGTACTTTCAGTGAATCAAATAGCGGCGGATCATTCAATGATGCCACCGACGTTCTGAAGGTAAATGTCGTTAACTCATCATGTGCTTCCCTTACGATTTTGAGATGAAACAACAAAATCTACCGCCTAGATTGTACCAAAATTTTCGCGAATTCAGATTTTCTGAAACCAAGCAAAGCAAAATAGTAAAGCTGAAATCAATTTTCTCCTTTTCCTTTCTCTTTTTTCAAGAGTTTGATTTTATGCACTAGTGTTGCCGAGAGGAACCTGTTAGCTGACACTGGGAAGATCGTTGAGAACAAGGTCCTTGAACGTAAAGATGATTTGAGAAAGATCGTTGCTGAAGGCCTTTCTTTGCTTTGCTATGATTGCTCCATCTGTAAATCCAAATGGGACAAAACCCCATCTTGCCTAGCTGGTACCCTTTTCTTCCTTAATTTTTCTGACCTTTTTTTTTAGAAATTTAAATCACAAACAGAAATTAGGAAATAGAATTTTCACTTTGATTTTCAGGTGAATATGTGTGATCACTTGGAGACTGCCGACCGAACACAAACAGCCTCCTAATCTGTGACTTCAACACTGGTTTAATAAGGATTTAAAAAAGAAAATAAATTATGGAAATAAAAAATTTGGCAAAATTATTAAATTAAAAAAAGAATTTGGTGTTGGAAGCTCTTTTTTTTTCCAAACCACATGTATATTTTTATATCTTTGAAAGCTAGTCATTGTCCAATCAGCAAAAAAAAAGTCAAATTTAACGATTAAAGTCAAACTTAACGGTTAAATGACATTTTTGCACTTAATTTGTAACCACGTAGTCACTTTAATTTGCACCTAAAAAAGCATTTGGTGGTGGGCGCTCTTTAGGTAAAACACATGTACATTTTTGCACCTTAACCCTATATATTATGTATGGAAAATTCGACATTCATTAAAGAACATAAAGATTTTTCATAAATAGCCAACATATTATTTTGTGCTGCTTATTTCAAAGAAAATTGACTATGAGAATATCCCTAGTAGTCATGATTTGGGATGGATCTCTGAACTTTTGGAAATATATATGGGCCCATTCAAATAGCATGTAAACCATACAATTTTTCAATAAATTTGATAGATGCATCTATGAGATTATTACATATTTGATTAGTTTGCAACGTGAAGCTTGCAAGATGGTTGAAATAAATCATTATGTTGAGTGCGCAACTTCCAAACTATACAATCTAGAAAATTCCCATTGAAAGGGCTAGTGCATTTATATCTCAGGCTTTCAATGATTATCATATATTTATTAGAAGAATAGTTTGAAAGACTGCTTAATAGAATGATTTAGCAAAATTATTTATCAAAGCATCCATTAGCTAGATCAAAATTTATGAGAAAAAAATTCCCATTTTAGTGTTGGGATTATTGATTTTACAAATTGCACTACATAAATGCATCAAGCCAACAGGGTATTATGAATTCTCCCATTATAATTTTCTTTTGGTCAGGAGTAAGACATTTTCCATCTTAGAATTTTGAATATATTCTTATTATTCCACCATAATATTGCAAATAGATGGATATTCAAAGAAAAGTCGGGATAACTGTTGGGTAAAAACCTCCTTCCTCTTGTTTGTCTCCAAATGAAACAAAATGATGTTTCTAAAGGGAACAAATAGATTTAGAAGACTTATACTGCATGATTAGTTTATTGTCATCCAACAGAATTTTCCCAATATGAGGGGGAAAATGAAATGCTGGAAGAGAAAATATATTCAATGCAGCAAACATAAATCCTCAAATATAATGGTAACAACCAGAAGTTCATCAAATTTGCATTGTTAATATATTGTAAAAATATCTGCAAGATGTAGTTACTAACCTGAATGAGAATTTTTATTTCCGATGTTCCAGTTGAAAAATGTTCCAACAAGTATAAATAAAAGAAGAGATATACTTGAAGTATGAAAAAATGATTGGTTCCAAAAGAAAAATAAAAAGAAGCAAATAATCAAATGATCATATTGATGAGGCAACAATTGAGACATAAATATTTATAAAACTCCAAGAGAGATTCAGGTATCTGAAAGTAATAAAGAGATCTCAATCAGTTATGTTAAAAGAAAAAGTAGGAACCCAAAAGAGAATGTTGTTGTGAATAATTTTGATGATAATATCACATAATCAAATAATGATATTCTATACAAGTATGAGATATAGACATGAATATGATGAGTAGTCTGAGCACCAGAAGGGCAATGTTAGTATCACATAAATTGGCATTTTCGTAAAAGTTCAAAGTTGATAGATATTAGCCTATGGTGGATTAAGTTTTCATATTTTGTTAATTTGGAAGTCTAGCAATATATAAAGATTTTATATGCATATTGAGAACATGATTATAACTTGTGGGTTACTATATTGTAAATTATATGTGAATCCTAGAACGATTTAAAATGTTAAGGGTATATATCTAGAAAATCCTTGAAGGATCAAATACATGTATGAATTTAGATATAAATATATGAAAGTCCTTGAAGGATTCAATTTGCCAGAAGCATATAGTCAAAGCATATGAAACTCGCTAAAGGATTCAAGTTGCAAAAAAGCATACAATTCAATCAAAATCTTTATATGGTTTGAAGCAACCAAGGTATTTGTGGTATTACTGACTTGGTAAATATCTCTTGAAAGAAGGATATAAAATATCCAAGATGGCCATACGTATTTTCAAGAAAAATATTATTATGACTCTTGAAGAGTTTACAAACACTGTGAATTGCTTGAACTCTTGAGAAATGATTGGTCCAAAAGCACCATGTGTTTAAACCTCAAGAAGGTGATAAAGAAATATTTGGTGCAAAAATATCATATATTAGTGTAATTAGAGCACTTATGTGTATCTAGTTAGTCACACATGAAATGTATATCATTTGCTTATTATTATGATATAGTTATTTACCAACACAAGACATTGGAATGAACTACATCAACAGAAGAGGGTGAAATTAATATTCAACAATCTAGCAGATTTGTTCGCCAAGTCACTTCCTACAACAATATATGGAAAAAGGGATGCCTTAAGTATCTTACGCATATGTTTTTCAACAATGGACACTGAAAATAATGTATAGATAAAATGGTTTCAATTTCTACTAAACACTTGAATGTTACAGAGGCACACTTGAGTGCCACACTTGAGTGTCGCAAAGTGACATGTCGAATGCACCTCATAAAAGAGGTAGCACTCTTGATTTCTCAGCGAGTGTCAAGTACTGAACTTGTAAGTGTTTACCTTGTACTTGAGTGTTATTATGTTCACTCGAGTCTCAGTATGTTCACTCGAGTGTCAAAATTGATACTTCCAAAAGGAGTGCGAGTGTCAGACAAAATCTCTGTGAGAGTTAGACCAACACTCAAGTGTTTACTTATGTAGTCGAATGTATCTAGTATCACTCGAGTGATCTTGCGCATAGGTCAATTTTCAATAAGCATAATTGCTTCAATATAACTTCAAGTTTTGCAAATGACCTATCCTCGTAATGCTCTTTAAGTTTTCTTTCTAATGCAAAAATAATCAGCTCCAAACTCATTATATGCTAAGAGTTTCGATCAGATTAATAACAATTCTTTTGGAGCAGCGCTTTGCAGCGTCTTTGTACAAATGTGAATTTCAAAAATTCATATCTCTTCTAATTGTTCTTCATTTTCCATGATAATGTATATTTTGTGAGGTCATCTAAATTACTAAACCTGTGTCTGATATAAGGCTTGAATTATAATGTCAAATTCCAAAATCCATATCTCTTTCATTCAAACTCCTTTGAGCTTGATTTTGGTGTCTTTATGACACATTAGGAGTCTAGTTTCTAATGAAACAAGTTTCACCTTAATAGGTTTTGTAGTTTGAGAAATATGAGCGAATTACTAAACCTTGTATAAGTTGAACGCAAAATAAGGGCAAACAAAGGAGCTGGAAATGTGATTACATTAAGTGCACACTGTCACAATCGAGTGCACAGTGTTCACACTTGAGTGCGGAGTGCCACACTCAATTGTAAAACTTGAGTGCTAAAACTTTGTACTCGAGTGTGGTGGAAAAATTCATGGTTAAGGGACTGTAGCATATCATTGTAGCACTCACATATCAATACTTGAGTGAGGTTCCTGTAGCTCGAGAGTGCGGTTACTGTAGCACTTAATTGCTGAAGATCACACTTAAGCGTTCTAGACAAAATTGGTATTTTGGAAATTTGTGTTACCAAATTGTCATCTATGAAATTCATGGTACAAAACTATCATTTCTGAAATTTGTGCCTTTACTCCCATTTCTCAGTTTTAATCCAATTTCTTTCTTCTTTTTCTTGATCATTCTCTATAATTGAACTTCATATCTTCAAATCTTTGAATTTACATTAAATATAAGAATTAGTCAATGTTGAAGATAAATATATAATGAAAACATTTTGCTCTTAATATTTGGTATTTATATTTGACATCATCAAAACTAATCATATTTAACAAAATTGATGTCATGTATGTGGAGAAAAACAACATACAAGATAGTTCTGAGGATAATGTGAATTAGATTTGCAAGAAATGAGAGTATGAGAAGACTTACATCTAACCCATATGGTAAAAGAACTTATTGTCCATCAACTTCTCCTATTTTGTCTAAGGATAAGAAAATATTTTTTTTATAAGTGTTTACATGGCATTAACGTTCCTCGGGTATTCTTCAAATTTTAAGAAGCTTATGTCAATGAAGGACTTCAAATTTGTAGGCCTAATGTCTTATGATTGTCATGTATTAATGCAACAACTATTCCTAGTAGCTATTTAAGGCATTGTTGAATATGATCTTCAATACATTTTCACTAGACTTTATTTCTTCTTTAATGCTATTTGTAGTAAAATCATTGAGATTGAAAAATTGGATAAATTGAAAAATGAAGGATATATTATCTTGTCACAGCTTGAGAATCTTTTTCTTCCATCATTTTTTGACATCATGATACATCTAATTATTCATCTAGTTAGAGAGATAAAGTTGTGTGGCCCTATCCATTTACGATGGATATGCTCAATTGAAAGAACTATGAAATTCTTAAAAGGGTATGTGAAGAACTCAAATCGGCTTGAAGCATCTATTGTTAAAAAATATGTTTATGAAGAAGCCATGGAATTTTTTCAATGTTATTTGTCAAAAGTAAGACATATGGGGCTTCCTAAATGTTATGATGAAGAAGGGGGTAGATACGAGGCTACGTAAAGAGTGTGGATCTTGATGAATTGCAACCAAGTCCACTTATACATATTGAATCCTGTTGATGAAGTTCAAGACAATTTAAATGCTCATAAAGAAATTGTAAAGAAAGAAAATAGTCGAATGACTAAACAAAGATTAATTAGTGAGCATAACAGAACTTTTTCATATTAGTTAAAACAAAAAGTTGAAGGAGGGGAATATGTTTTTGATACAATTTAATCATTAGCACATAGTCCTGAGATTAATGTTATAAGTTGGACTTCATTTGTGATTAATAGGTATACTTGTAAAACCCTAAAATTCATATTCATTATGAACATTATATGTTCGTAAGTAATACCTATTAGAAATAGGTGAATATGTGGTCTCAAAATTTAGTAACATATTTATATTAATTTAGGGAATTTTCTCTCAAATTAAGGTAATCAAAAACCAAATTCTCTAATTTTAGTAATTTATTTGTTTATTTTCCTTGAAATTTAAAGAGGCAAAAAAATCCAATTTTATTTTAGGGATCATAAATTGCCCTATAATTATTGAAATAATACATGGTGCATAAATGACCATGAAAAGCTAAAAAGTTGTGAGGAAATAATTAAACCAATTAGAGAAAATTGCCAACAAGTAGTGGATAATTCAATCTATGTTAATTGAATTATTTTCATAAACATTCAAAATTAATTTAGTGGCATATGTTAAAGGCATAATTAAGGATGTATTACCTTAATTAAGAAACAAGGGCTAGTGAAGGGCTAGGATTAGCATAGAAGTGGTTTCTAATTAATCTTAGAACCAATCATATTTTGACAATTACACTTAACTACTTTATTAGGGATGCTAATTAAGATTAGATAAGGAAGGCTAAGATTAAATTCAATAAAGCCAAATCCAAAGGCCTTAATTAAGCCTCATAAAGCTTAATCCATGAGAAAAGGTTTTGACCAATGAGAGAGAGAGAGAAAAAAAGGAATTAAAGCAAATTTGATAATGGTTTGAAATCCAATAAATATATGATGTACACAAGAAAAAACTCAAAACAACAAATAAAATGAGAATTTATACAAATTTAAATAGTTGTGAAGAAGTAGGAACCTTGGAGAAAATATAAGGACTTATCTTGAACCCACATAATTTAACCTCGAAAGTAAATCTAGTAAAGGCTATTTTTGCAAACGTTGAAGAATAAGCTTAGTACAACCAGGGAAATCTAATTAGACCATAAATCTTGATATCCAACTACTAATCAAGATACATACACAGAATTCAAAAGTATTGGTAATTGATCAAGCAACCAAAAATAGATTTCATTAAGGTAAATTAATCAACAATGACACCTAAACTTTGATGATGTCATTAAGATGACATCACAAGGATGACATCACAAGAGCAAATGCTTTATAATGAAGGGTGAAGATTAAAACTTCTTGATTAAGTTTAGATCTAATTGTTGAGATTAAGGAAGAGGCAAATGGTGGGGCCCACATTGGGCTTGAGATTACCATTTTAACCTTGAGATTTTCCCTATAAATAGAGGCCTTGCCTCTCCTCATTCTTCACACCAAATCAACCACCAAGTGGTGATTCTAAGAAGGAGGAAGGAGTTCAAGAGCTTCAAGAGGTAAGCTTGTCTTTAGTTTTTAGAATTCTTAGATAGAAGTAGTGTAGATCTTAAATATTCTAGAATAAATTTTGTTTACATGTTTTTATGGTCAAAATTGGCTTAGTCTCGAAAAAATGATGAGAGAGGTTATATAGCAAAATTTTTGTAAGGAAATCATCAAAGTAACGAAGTTCGCGAAATTTCATCGGTTTTGAAAATTCTGGAATCAGTGATGAATATGCCAAAATTTCATATTGAAAATATAGTCACAAAATTCTGGGAAAATTCATGGTTAAAGTAGACTCATAGGGATTTTTAAATATGCCAAGAACATGTTAAAATGATTTCTGTAGAGGGAGATAAAAATTCTCAAAGTTGGGCTACGAATTTCTGGAAAAATCCTGGGCGGAGGCTCAAAACTTTAAATCTGGGAGTAGTCCGTGTAATCTTGGAAAATTGATTATTTTTAATTGGAAATAGACATCTTAAGGATTCCAAGGAATTTTACGGATCCTCATTTCGATTTTTCTAGAACTAATTATGATTTTTCAAAGTTAGATAAAAATCTGTCCAGAATTCTGGACCAGCGTTTTTGAAGAATTAAATGTGATAAGTTGAGAGATAATCCTACCAAGGGTAAAAAGGTCATGAGTGACTAGGATATCTACTAGGAAGTTATTGGGAATTAATAGATATGACATTACCATTATAGGTTGAACACGATCACAGTCCAAACGTCAACGTACCGACATCACAACTAAGGTACGTCCGCGTGCTGTAACTTTAACTCTGATGTGTCTTGTATGCATATATGTGATAGAATGATTTATGAAGTGATGGACAAGACTAGGTCTTGGGCCAGGCACTGTGACTAATTTTATGGGGCTTAGATCACCTATTTATACATTCAGCTTTATACGGGTTATAGTCTTGATAATGCCGTTGAGTTTTCCTAGCGTTGAGGACACGAGGGGCCATCGTGGCACTGGCTAGTGCAAACAGGGATGACTTTACATGTGCTGTGTGCTATGTACTGTTGATATGTTAATCTTGCATCTGTTGTGTGCTTATGTATTGATTATCGCTGTAATGTCATGAATATCTCTGTCATCCATATACCGTATTACCCGAGCATGAGGTTAATCACACTCCGAGGTTCAATGGGCATTGAACCTCGCCTCTTAACATAGCGTCGGTCGGGAGGACCAAGGATCGAGGAAAAAGGCAAGCAAGACGCATAGGGACTCAGCTGAAGACTTTCTTCTTTTGTTATTCACTTTTGAAAACACTCGGTATAACGTACCGCTACTATAATCAGCCAGACTTACGGCATTTTGAATATAAATATCAGTTACTCAATCGCTCCGATGCTCTACTCTGATGAAAAAAATATATATATACTGCTTTTGAAAATGAGATGTTACATATACCTTTTACACGAAGTCCCTAGATGATAGGAGCATTATCCAAAACAATGATGTTATGTTAGTGTCTGAATTTACGAACTTCTCTAGTTCTAAAAGATAATAGCCTAAATTGGCAACCATGCCTTATTATGAGGTTATTGAATAGATTTGGATATTGGACTATATTAAAATTAAATTTCCAATTTTCAAATGCAAGTTAGTTAATGTCAATAATAGTGTTCAGATCGATCAGTTAGGATTTATATTAGTATATATGAATAGTAGATGTTTGGAGATGAACCTCTTATTATGGAAGGTCAAGTGAAACAAGTATCTTATATCATCAATTAGGAAAATAAAATTTAGTCTATAGCTCTCCAAGGAAAAAGAATGACATTGATGAGGAAAGTTATTCAACTTAGGATTTTCTTATGACTCCTTCCTCGCTTTTGAGGGCTTACCGAATTGAACGAAGAAGATAAAGCGAATAATGAACACGGCACAAGAAACAATGATCATGAAGAGATATGGGAGGATATCCCTTTATAAAACTAGTTTGAAAGTTAGTAGCTAGCTAAAGTAATTATCATCATGAATTATTTTTAAATTATTCATATAGTTATTTCACGTTATAATTTAATGATTTGCCTTATTTTGTTGTCTTAATAGTAAAATGAAGGGTCTAAGACATTCTAGTGTTGATCAAAGTAAGCCAACTAGTGTTAATAAGAGTGATCCTAATAATTCTCCAAGCAAACCAGTTAGCAAGCCTAGCAATGCTTGAAGCGAACCATCTAGTTTTGATGACGTACAGTAGGCCTAGTAATACTTGGAGCCAAAATCAAAGTGAGCTTAGTAATCGGTCTATACAGAGTGGTAGAAGAGGCACACAATTGAGAGGGCTTTTCCTAAGTCGAAGTACTGAACAAAAGATACCAATTTAGTTTGAAAGATATTGGAAACCAATTAGGCCTAATCCAAGCCAATATAGGAGTTTTGTCAGCCTCTTAGCACACAACAAACCCAGCATCTTAATAGAGGAGTAAAGAAATATCCATGAATGTGTGAAGAAACATATGTGAGACACTATCCAAGTATAAAATGCTCTTTTGTATGTAATCATTATCAAATTTGTCACTGACTACTTCAATGTATGCATTACAATAGCTCACTTACGATGTTCCTCAAAGTGACATCTTTTATAAGAAGACAATGACATATTGTTGTGAACGCTAGAACAAGTTCAAGACAAATCAAGTTAACAATTACATGCATATCAATGTGAAAGATGGTAAGCCTTGTCCTAATCCTTGCAGCAAGTATTCATATCTTGATAAAGAAACTTGGCAATAATATTATAGGATTTAGACTACTCTAGAAGCTTTGATAAGTTGACTTATTTTAGATTTTATTTAGTTGTCAATTGTCTTTATTGATTGTATTTTTACAAAAAATATTATTCGTAGCAAAAAAAGGAGAAAAATCACAAGAGAATGGTAGAAAAATGACTGCCCTCATACAATGTCTTATGGGGGTTATGCAAAGGCTGAAAAAGACTTGATGGTGGCCAAGCAAAAGAGATAGGAAGAAAAAGCTCAATCTAATCCTTATGATGTTCTTCTTTCTCCACCATCTCTAATATGTTGCAAAGAAAAATGGTGATATGCTTACTAAAAGAGGAGCAATTCTTATATGAGTAAACAAGCTCATATATTTGCTGAAAAATTGTAAGTATCATTATTTTCTAATTTATTTAGCAAACAAGTTTCATTACTTATGTTCATTATATGTATCATACAGGAGGAACTTAAAAAAAAAAAAAAACTGATGGGTCTTTTAGGTTACAGGAAAACAAGAGCATTCAAGCGTGTCAAGGGGTTGGAAGAGGGGTAGACATAAGGGATTACTCTGAAGTAATCCCACGCCATTCCTCAAGTGCGGTGACTAGGGAGGATATGGAAGATATATTGGCCACTGTGGGGGTAGAAGAGACAAAAGCTTTATTTGATGCACAATTCAAAACCTTGCTGAAAAGGATGAAGGAGGAAATGATTATGATTGTGAGCACACGACAAGAGACCAAATAGTTCTCCGGCATATTCACTTGCACCTGTTCATAGTACTAAAGGGAGTTGTTGCATATTGGGCATTCATCAGAGGGTCATGGAATTCAAATTTTAGAACCTATTGACCTTTTTGAAGAGGATCTTCTTAAATGAATAGTTGCATGTGGGAGTGTCCACAACTTGGGATTAATTGTCCACTACCAACAAATAAAGAATTATCAAGTCAGAGTGTTAGTTGAAGTGGTGATAATTTCATATGCACCTGTCCCTATCCCTACTAATGATTTGAAGATTATGAGTGATGTCAAGAATACTTTCATCTTGTGGCTAGAGAACCTTGTTTCTATTCGAGATGAGGAAACCCCAATTATAGCTCTATCCAATCAACAAGTTTCACAACCTAAGTTGAATGCTATGGAACAAGTGATTTTTTTGGCATATGATATATCCTTTAAAACAAGATCATGGCTTATGGATTTAGTTGTAGGAAAGTCAGGGGTAACGATTTATCTTGAGAGGGAGGATTTAATGTCCCTTATAGCTCCTAAACAGCAATTTATGGTTGCAATTAACCAATTATCACTACTACAAAAAGAGTCAATAACGTCCATTTTTAAGGCCTTTTAACGCCCTATTTCATGCAGACGCCTATTTGGGGGGCAACAAAGGGAAGACCTACGAGTCCTAATTTTTAAATTAGACGCCGTAAGCATTTTTTTTTAAAAAAAATAAAATGCAAAAACGTATTCCGGTATTCCGATCTGGTGCAAACGCCAGAGATAGACAGATCGAAAAATTGCAAACTCGCTAAAACAAAAAATGCAAAATCTCATAAGAAGAAACCCAAACATATCATTCTCTTGATCGAGTAGCTCAGACATGTCCACTGGTTTTCTTCCAAGCAATAGCAGGAATCAAAACATATCGCAAAATCAAAACAAAAACGCAAAATCTCAAAAGCAAAATGCAGAAACAAAACAGATCGAGAACCAAAATAAATAGCAAAATCTCATAAACAAAACAGATCAAGAACCAAAACAAATTGCAAAATCGCAACAAAAACGCAAAATCTCAAGTACCACAAAACAGATCGAGCCGTCGAGTTGAAATCGAAGGAGTCGACGATGATGTCCTTGCCGTCTTTTGTAGATCTGAGGAGATGGGAGTAGAAGAGTGGCCACGCAAAGGATATGGCAGATCCACCTCCTTTTTTTGCAGATCTGAGGAGATGGAAGCGGAGGACGCCATTAGAGATGGGAGTGGAGGACGGAGGTGGCTGGGTTTGCGACTCCACAAGTCTGACGAAGAGGAGCGGCGGTGAAGACTGAGAGGATAAAATGAGAACATGAAGGCTACAAAGGCTGAGAGAATGGAAAGATCAATGAGAGAGGATGAGCAAAAAAAAAAAAAAAAGACAAGGCGGAGAACACGAAGGTGTCAAAGGTCAAGAATGAAAAGATGAATGAGAGAGGATGAGCAAAAAAAAAAAAGTACAAATTTGAAATGTTTTTGGAGTCTAAGTTTCAATATTAGACTCCAAAAGTGATGCGCTTTTGGAGTCTAATTTTGAAACTTAGACTCCAAAAGTGTTGTTTTCGGCGCTAGGACAAATTTTTGGTATTAATTTTTGGCGCTAGGATCTACTTTTGGAGTCTAACTTTTGTACTTAGACGCCAAAATCAACACTTTTGGAGTCTAAGTTCAAAAGTTAGACTCCAAAAGTCAACTTTTCTTCTATATAATTACAAAAATGTCACCGCCCTTTTTTTTTTTACTTCCGTTTTTTAAAATAGGACGCCAATTGGGGAAGTAAAAGCTATTTTTTGTAGTAGTGTATTTTTTATGTAAGTATCTTCTTGTAAGTTTAAATATTTTAACAATTAAGCCTTTATAATTTGTGTGCTTGCATTGTAGGTACATGAATCATAGGTTGGTTTCCTCAAGCAAAAACAATACTTTTGGATTCATTTCCCAAGTTCAAATCCAAGAGAAAGGGACCACTGATGTTATGAGACATACATACTTATCAAAAAGGTTTAGTGAAACAAAAACTAAGTGTTTCTTGACATAATATGTGCATGAGTAAGAAACAAATTTATATTACACACACACTCTTTATATTTGCTTAATAGTCTTCCTTTTTTTTTTTTTTTTTTTTCCAGTTATCATTGGCAATTGGTTCTTTTAAGAAAGAAGAGTTATGTTGTCATCTTCTTATGCTCCCTTCACTATAAACCAGAGAATGAATTGAAGAAGTCCATGAATGTGTAAGTTTTCTTATTACTAAATAAAGTGGTGAACTAACAATCTCATTTGAATAAATAAGAGAAAATCATAAGTTTTCTTGTATTACCTATTGCTAGAAGTCTATGGAATTTGTGGAAAATAAGTAACCTTTGTGATTTTGATGATAGGGCTATGAGGACATACGAACATACTGCTTGTCGTAAGCATGTGCATGAGAAAAAATACCTTAAATGGATCACACCAAAGGTTAGCGCACACACACACACACATATATCTATATATATATTGCTTTATAAACTGGTTCAATAAGCTATGCTCTAGATAGTTTTAACGATCTCATGTTCTTTTTTAGAGCCATATGCAATTACTGGAGTCCAACTTATGTGGCTTTTACGTGTTGAGAAACATATTTAATATTATCACCTTAGGCGTAACTAAATTTACTCAAGAGATAAATGTATATTTCAAAACTTTTATAGTACACTTTTTTTTTAACTGAGCAAGTTAATGATTTGTCCGGGCTTTGATGTTACATAATTTTTTTTTAACTTAGCAAGTTATTAATGATTTGTCTGGCTTTGATGTTACATATGTTTGATCTTATTGATCCTTTTTCTGAATAGGATACTAACTTTATCCACAAATGTTGTGCTAAGTTTATTTATGAGCTTTGACAACAATAGTGAGTTTAGATCTTGTTTAGTTGTTAAGACACTTTGTGTTATTTATTTAATTTTCATTTTATATGTATGTCATGTATGTAGTTCATGAACATGTGAATGATGAACTGACGTGAATTGGAAGATTGTTAGTATTATATTCATTTTAAAGCTTTTGAATTGTGAGAATTCAATTTGTAATTCATATTGAGTTGTTGAGACTTTGTAGATTAATGAAATGTCATAAAATTTCTAACTCTTTTTTCTTTTTGAAATCTCATAATCTACCATCAAACAATAAATATTCCATAAAGATAGTTTCATTCACTTATGTACCAAGCTTTTGTAGAATTGAAGAAGAGGGGTAGGGATGGCGATAGTGAGCTGGAGTGAGATCAGAGAGAGAGAGGGAAGAGGAGGTCACGTTGAAGGGTTCAAGGATGTGATGGTGGTTTGTATAAGAAAGCAAAGAGGACGACGTGAGGGCAGTGGTGGTCGGAGCAAGAGAATGACGAGGACGACGCGACGAGGGTGATGGACGGAGTGAGAAGGAGGTCAAGGTGGAGCTATGAGCCGAGAGAGGGAATCTAGCGCGGAAGAGAAGAGAGGAAGAGTAGAGTTGTCCGGGCATGATCGATTAACCGTGTAGGATTTTAAATGGTCTTTAGCATCCATTATTTTAAAACAGATGCCAAAGACATGTTTTGGCGTCTGTTAGTATAAACAGATGCCAAATCCTAGGGCTTCGGTGTCCATTTTAAATGAATGGATGCCAAAGCCCATGCTTTGGCGCCTCTTCGTATGAATGGATGCCAAGGCCCATGCCTTTAGTGTTGAATTTTTACAAAGGGACACTAAAGCCTATACTTGAGCTTCTATTTCATAAAAACGGACGCCAAAGCCCATATCATTGACACATAAGATTTTAAAATGCCACCGCCTATGGTTTTTACTTCTTTTTGTTTGAAAATGAACTTTTTTTAGTAAAATCTAAATATTGTAGTAGTGATAGGGCAGGTACCATGTATTTATTCACCTTGAATAGTAGATAAGATTTATCCACTCTTTCTCTCATCCTTTCCCTTTTCTTTATAACAATTTGTAAATAACTTCTCCTATCCCTTTTAGTCATATTCAATTATTTTGTCGATTATCCAAAAAAAAGGGAAAATATCATTCAGGTTTCAAGGAACATAAAAAATATCAAAAAAAATCCTAACCCAAAATCACATATGAAAAAAGTCAATTAATTGTATTGACAACATAAAGTGCTATATTGACAACAAAATTTAAAAACTTGGATTCTGTTTCAAATTCAAGTCTGTAAGGGTACAGAGGCCATTCACAATAGAAAAAACTATATTTTTACAATAAGAAGTGCTATATTCACAACAAAATTTAAAAACCTGGATTTTTGTTTCAAACTCAAGTCTGTAAGCATACAGAGGCCATTCACAACAGAAAAAAGCTATATTCACAATAGAAAGTGTTATATTCACAACAAAATTTAAAAACATGAATTTTGTTTCAAACTCAGATCCATAAGCGTATAGAGGCTATTCACAAAAGAAAATGCTATATTCACAACAGAAAGTGCTAGATTGACTTGAGTTTCAAAATGGCTCTAGGTTCTTATATTTTGTTGTCAATATAACACTTATTGTTGTCAATATAGCTTTTTCTATTGTGAATGACCTCTATACGCTTAGGGACTTGAGTTTGAAATAAAATCCAGGTTTTTAGATTTTGTTGTGAATATAGCACTTCCTGTTGTGAATCTAGCTTTTTCTGTTGTGAATGACCAGATTTTTAAATTTTATTGTCAATATAACACTTTATGTTGTAAGTATAGTACTTCCTGTTGTTAATACAATTAATATAAAAAAGTCTCTGATATGTGATTTTTGAGTTGGGACTTTTTGGATATTTTCCCCAAAAAATATATTTTTTCTGTCATTTTTCCCATAAGTCAGAAAACACAAAAATGTGTACGATTTGGTGATAATCTATCTGCATCTTGTCCCCTTCTCATTTTAATAGTGTGTCTTTTCATTAGATCGAAAATGATGGGAGTTGACCAAAAAAATATTCTCATTTTTCCCGTAAGTCAGAAAACACAAAATTGTGTATGATTTGGTGATAATCTATCTCTATCTTGTCCCCTCCTCATTTTAATAGTGTCTTTTCATTAGATCGAAAATGGTGGGTGTTGAACCAAGAAAAAATGGTGGGCCCTTATCGCCCATTATCGGGCCCACGCGACTCTTGCGTCATGGTGTTGGATTTTGCTTCTGGCCCTCTTCTCGTTACGGGTTAGGGTGCGTAGAATGTCATCCTTTTGCGTTAAAAAAATGTTGGTCGTTGTTCTTTATTTTTTTAAGTTATATTTAGGACCCTATAGTGTTTTTATTCCGGTTACTCGCATATTTTGAAATAATTTTTGATGCATCTAATACTTAAAATATTTTTTGATGAGGGCCTTTTTGTCTTTAGCCTTGGGGTCCATAATAAAAAATAAACCAAGGATTGCGTATAGGCAAACTTAGGATCGTTCTCTCTCGAGGAGCCTTTTATTGAGTCCTAAGTAATCTAAATGTCATGCAAATGCAATTAAAACAAGGGAGAAAATTGGTTTTGGATTTTCAAATTAATAAACTAAAATAAAAATGCAATTAATTAAATTCTAACTATTGTTTTCGGTTATGCATGTCTTTTTTTTTTGTTTTACTGAGAAACTTGCCCATTAAATGCATAACGAAGAATCACTTTTGGTCATAAATGTATCACAAGTGAATCCAAGAAGCAAAATATATACATGGTGAGGAAATTAAATCCGCCGCGAGAAGCCCTATGCGGGCAATCATTCTTTCTCCCTATCTCCTGTGCTCGTTCCCTTCTTTCCTGTGAATCAGAATTGAAAACAACTATTAATTATGAATTCCAGCCATCTCATTAACAAAAATTAGAGAACTTCGCTTGATATGAACCTCAAACACCACCAAATTCACTTCATCAAGTTTCAACATTTTATGTAAGGAAGATGTAGAATTGTAGAAGAAATTGGAGCTATGTCTTGTACTTGCTAGATAGATAGGTTAAGAAACAAAAGAGAATTATGCTTACGAATAATACAAACTTGATCCTTTTTAAGGTATCCAAAGATGGGATCAGTAGTCCTCATTAGATAGTAACGTAACTAACAAAGAATGTCTAACCACTACCTACTATAATGTAACTAAGACTATAATAATGGCTTGACTCTTATGCCATTATTATTTCCCTAATTACCTTTTTATTATTTTACCTTTTCAGCGTTTACATATCAAACTTCCATAGACAAAGGCAGGAAATGTATACTTCTATTCACACACCAAACAATTTAACTAACAGGATTAGATGAACACAATAACATTCACATATCAGCACAAGTTAATAAGCAAACAAAAGGGCAAAAAAAAAACAAAATATAAACTCACCAGAGCTTCAGGAGTGGTCCGCAGCTGAACAAATTGTTGCCAAGTTTGTTCATCAATAAATGTGTACTTGTCCCAAGGCTTTTGGTCAGGCTGAAGCTCGGCAAAAATATACTTGTTAGAGAGAGAGGTCTTAAACTTCCTCCACCGATCAGCACAATAAGACAATGTCTTGTCTTTCAACTTCTCGAGTCGTGACAAAGTGTATGTAAGCCGGATAGTGTCCAAAATAGGTTGCTTTACTTTGCCGAAGTCCACATTTTTCCACTCATCACCAAGATGCTAACCTTGATGCGTGCAAGACAGCCGACAAAACTAGTATATTTGATTTTATTAGGACCGAAAGGTTGCAACTTTTCATCAAACTGAATCTCCAACTTAGGGTTACATCAATCATTCTTGTGCCTCTTCTACCACGGCGTGCTAGGCGGTTACGAGGCACATTATCAGATGAAGAGGGTTCGTTCTGACTCACACCAGTAACTGGCGTTCCCGAAATACGAATGGAATCGTTTTCACCGTTCATTTTCGAGACAGGAAGAGAGGAATGCCCGAGCAAATGAGAGCGTAATGCAGGGCTAATGGTATGTGGGCGAGGAAGAAAGGTAATGCAACAGAAGAGTGGTTTCACAACAAGAAGAGGGGTTTCGAGTTCGAGGGACAACGTAAGTCGTAAGGTAACGTTTCGCGTGGGCAAGGAAGAGAGGTAATGCAACGGAAGAGTGGTTTCACAACAAGAAGAGGGGTTTCAGAGGGACAACGTAAGTCATAAGGAACGTTTCGCGCGAAGAAGAATATATTTGGCGCTTTATTTTTAAGACCGGATGAACTAAAGAGATGTTCTTAAATGTTAAGTTTTAAGACCGCCGTTTATTAAACTTCGAACTTAAAAGTAATAAACTATTTAGTACCGGTCACAATTTATGTCCGGTCTAAAAAGTATAATCTTTAAGACCGTCCGTTATATATATCCGGTCTTAAAATTTTATTTAATTTTTTCCTCATTATTTTTGACCGCGAAACTATAAGTCAAGATGTTCGAGATTTCTCTATAAAGAAATCTGAAATTTCAATTTTTTTAATAACATTTTTAAGACCGTTTGTTTTGTTAAGCGGTCTAAATAATATATTTAAGACTCATTGATAAAGGATGCGGTTCAAAAAGTTCTTTATATTTACAAAACTGCCACTGGTCATACTATTAAGACCGATGCTCATTAGGATGCGGTCCAAGAAGTTCTTTATATTTACAAAACTGCCACCGGTCATACTATTAAGACCGGTGCGTCATTACTCCGGTCTAAATGAGGCGATCTTAGAGCCCTTTTTTCCACTAGTGTAGCTAACCACTACCTCTTGAGAAATCGTTAAAAGCCACTTGATGTGCAATTAAAGTTGGAATAATGCAACATGAGTCCTCTTAAAATTGAGTACATAACAGTCCCTCAAAGGACACAAATCAACTACATCAACTAGACAATAACACGCTAATTAATATAATCTCATTGCAACCACAAGAAATTAAAACAAATATATTTTTCATACTACAAAATCCAATCTCAACTGCAATAATCAAACTAACAGAGATAATAAACATTAATCTCAGTTCCAGAATTTATACACAATAATTCCTAAAACTAGGCAACCTAAATGTATAAATCTAGACTAATAGAATGAACAAATTAACTCCCCTTTGAAGCTCTGACAAATTTAATAACGGAATAATGCTTCCCTTGTCCTCTAGTAGGGTTAGAGGTCTCGCCTGACAAATTTAATAATGATGGGGTGAGACATGAAGTCCCCGTAGACGAAATTAATTTATCAAATATGCAGGAAAGGATTGCAAGTCAGAGAAGCATGTTTAATATCGTAATTAGAATATCAATAATAATTAAATAATACTTAATAATTAACAAAATTTAAAATCATCCCCACTCACCCATCCTGCTCCTCCTTATATCATCTGGACGTGGTACAGCTTATCAGTGCTAGTATACCCGCCAAGATTAGCTAGTCACTTCAAAATACCGTCCCCTCCCATGTCACCACCAATATACCGTAACGGGAGGTGTCCGCCTAAAACATTCAACTCAAATTTCGGGCCAGAATGAGAGAGCCGATGGGCACAATTTCACCCTCAATCTCTTCCACACAACCCAACATATCCCACAACAAAATAAAATGAATAATAGAACACTAAAATTTTCATCAACATTTTTACTAAATTATTATTCCATGTACATCATCTCACAACAAACATTATAACCATCACAACAATAAGAACCCCAATAAAAATATTAACTTAAATACACAATTGGAAAATACACGCTTCACCGAAATAATTTTATGTTCAAACATACACATAATTTTTCAAGACACATACAAGTAGTCTATATGAAAGTAAGACTTAGAAAAATACCTTACAAATTCAAAACAAGCATATAAAATAAATTAACTCCTGTTACCTCAAATTCAAGTTTAACCTTAGCTCGAGGAACACAACCTCGCCTGATCCACCGCTTACAAGAAGACTCTACATTATCACAATTAAAGCTTATAATTTCGTAAAATGTAAATTCTAATAATAATAATAATAATATTTATCACTATTTATTTATTTATTTATTTTATTTTTATTTTTATTTTTATTTTCTCTACAATTAATTTAAACTTTCGAGCTTATTTCCATACTTTAAATTAGGAGTTTAATAATTACTAACTCCATATAAAATATGCTTCGTGGTGATACACCTACACAAATATAGATATAATTATAACTGCAAGCTTTGAGTTTGTTTTTTTGTTTTTTTTTTTTTACACTAACTTCAAGTAATCAATGACTCATATACATTTTCAACAAGCTTTTCTTTTGACAGTTATGAGTATGTCAATAATATATATCTATATACGTACAACAACCTATATATATTTGATTCTAATCACATATTATAACATGACAGCAACCTTTTAGTTCCATATACAGTGACATACATAGATATTTATAGAAAAGACCATTTATTTCCTATCATCTCCAAGTGCAGTCACACACACACACATCATAAAGCAATGCTTCCTATTATTCCCTCAATCTTTCCCAACGTGATATATTTAAATGAATTAACTAAGCTCTATACACACGCGTGCAGCAAGCTTCTCTTTTCGTCCTCTAGATGCCATAGTATATATATATATATTATAATAGTGAACTTGTCTCTCTCTATCTCTCTTTTTTCTATTTTTTTTTTCTTTCTCCCATGTTTACGGCACACACCTATATAAGCTTAGATACCTTTCTTTTCTCCCACTTTTTTTTAATGCAGTAATATAAATACTTATACAAATTTTCCTTTCAAACCATTCTTTTCAAATGCTCCACGATATGTATATACATACTCTGACAGCCAAAGCTTTGGTTTCCTTAATATAAACCTATATCAGTTTGCCTTGCTTTTATTTTACATATACAACATATATATAATACATATATATATCATCAGTATAGGGACCGCGAAATAATCCTATACTTTATAAACATATATTCCAGCGATGTGTATTCCTATATCAGCATATCAACAATTTTTTTTTTTTTTTTTTTTTGGTTTCTCTTATGGTTAGTGTTGGGGAGTGATGAAAATCAAAAGATAAAGAGATCCGAAGGCTCACCTTCAACCTCTGGCTTGCTCAATGTATTCTTTGCTAAAATCAAACTCCTCTGTTTTGGAAATGCTGAGCAGAGGAAGGAGATCACAATAAACTCTCACTCCCTCTCATGTTCTCGTCTCTCTTTCTTTTACTCTCAGCTTCTTGTTTTTCTGCTAATCTAACGTGAATGGAGAGAGTCCAAGTGCAGTAAATATATAATACTTTGTTGGTCCAATTCAAGAGGAGGACTCATGGTTTGAGAAGGGAATGCCCAGAGGTTCATGGCGTGGAGCTCGAGAGGGATGGGTCTACTGGTTTTTGCTGTTCCTTGCGTGAACAGTTGGATAGGCGAAGGCAAGATTTGGAAGCATGGCGTTGAGCTGTTTTGCTGACCGTGTTTTTATGTTTTTAGAATGAATAAAGGAGGAAAAATGAATTAGTGAATATTGTTTGGGTTATGAAATATAAGGCGAGATGGACTGGAGTAGTTTAGTTGGTTTGAATATTATGGGCCATTAAAGCTTGCTTTGATCCCTCTCTGCTTTTACGTTGGGACTGAAAGGAAAGAGTATTGGGCTTGGAGATGGAGATAAAATGGTATAGGGGCTGATGGATTTATGAATTGAAATTGCAGGACCACTAAAATTAACTCACTTAGTTCTCTTCAAGACTCTTATTTATAAGGGTTTTCTTTCTCATTATTATTATTGTGTTTTTCTTTTTCTTTTTTTTTTGACCTTAAAATATTATCACTAAAATATTTATGCCAAAAATTATTCCCTAATTATTTGTCCTTAATTTTTGGGAAAATATAGCTTAAATTCCCATAATTAATTTTGTAATCCTACTTAAATCATAAAATTAAAATTAGGATGTTACAACAATCGGACCTATAAAACTGAAAAAACTGATGTCCACGCTCGATCCTTCGATGCCTCGGTTTGGAAAGTGGCTCACCACCACTCAGTGCCGTAGTTGGGAAGAGGTGATGGTTGTAATGTGTAACGACTGGTTGGAGGCTGATTATGTTAGGAAAAGGAAGGAGGAGGCGTCAATTAGAAGAGCAAATACGGAGAAAACAAAGACTGAAAATTAAAAGAAGGTAGATGAAACAGAGCTATTCTTCATCAGAGTAAACAAGGTTATGATGATGAACACAAGATTGGAATCAAAAGTGAATATGGATACACCTGAGACCATGGCTGAGAACAAGTGTAATGGTGGCGAGATTTTCCTGGATGTAAAGAATCGAAGGAAGATGAGAAATCAAACAAATCTCCATGGCAATGAGGATACAGGGGAGGTGAGAAGACGAAATGTATGTTAGGAGGATACTGGAGAGCCCTCCTCTAAAGCTGATGTGATATCGGTAAATCAGGTAAGAATTGATGACAGGGTAAACACTAATCAAACCTCGGATGCTCTGATAGAGAATGATATGGCTATTGTTCTGTATAATAGGGGTGTATTAGGAGAGATTACAAATGGTATGAAGGGACTCAGATTGAAGAGGAATGCAAAGGAGAGGTGGGGCTCATCACTGTCAAAGCGAAGGAAGAAAGTGGATGAAGAACTCAGTTCTAAGCTGACCATTTCTGCATATGCAGAGAATCTGAGGAAGATTAAGGCGCAAACTAAGAGGAACACCGCAAAGAAAACAAAATGTGATTAAAAAAATACCTTAGAGCAGGAGATGAATCTGGAAGATGAAAATATGGTGATAGCAGATGAGGATTCAGTTGATACGGGCTTTATCTTCAAAGCGAGAAGGGGTAGGAGGAAGAAGAACTCAGCTGAAGGTGTTGGTGGCTGGCCAAAAGCAGCCACCCAGCAGCCATGAAACTCATTTCTTGGAACTGTCATGGTCTGGGAAGAGCCTTGACAGTCAAAAATTTGAAGGATATGGTGAATAAATTTCATCCTTCAATAGTCTTCCTAAAGGAAACCAAAATATGTTCTGAAAAAAAATCAGAAGAAGATGTGGATTTACTCAGGATGTCTATGTGGAACCGAGGGGTCTAGCTGGTGGATTGGCGCTTTGGTGGCATGACTCCATTGGCGTAACAATTATGTACAAGTCGAAAAATATTATACACACTGGGATTGAATCTGGTGGGTTCGATGTTCCAGTGGTGATCTCCTTTGTATATGGCCCACCCAAAGAAGGGGAACATAGAGTTGCTTGGGATGTTTTGAGGAATCTGGCAGCAAGTATGAAAGATTCATGGATGGTTGTTGGAGATTTTAATGATTTGATTTCTCAATCTGAGAAGGAAGGGGGAAAACCGCAAGCTATGTGAAAGCTCATTAGCTTCCAGAGTCTATTGTCTGATTGCAATCTCATGGACCTAGAATTTAAAGGCTCAAAATACACCTGGTGCAACAAGAGACCTGATGGTATTGTGAGAGAAAGGTTAGATCGTGTTCTTGGCAATGTGAAATTCATAGATGCATTTGAGCGAGCCATAGTCTTTCATGTGGAACTAGTAGGATCAAACCACCATGCACTAGTTATTGATTGCTGCTACCGAGAGATGAAAGGGACCAGATCATTTAAATTTGAGGCCAACTGGGTTCATCATGATGATTTCCTGTAGATTGTAGATAAAGGCTGGAATGAGGTTGAAGGTACTGTTGATGATAGAGTGGCGGATCTGGTTGGAAGGCTGATTTCATGTAAGCAAAAACTGATAGCATGGAGCTCAAAGGAATTTCCTAATTGTAGGAAAGTCATAGCAGAGCTGAGGCATTTGTTGAGTTGCTGCCATAAAGGCACTGTGATAGCTGAGAAATTAATTACAGCAGAGAATTTGGCTAAACAGATGGAAGAAGCTTGGAATATGGAAGAAAGATATTGGTGGCAAAGATCTAGAATTTCATGGCTGCAATGTGGTGATAGGAATTCAAAGTTCTTTCATAGTAGTGTCATTCAGTGGAGACAGATAAATAAGATCCTGAGATTAAAAGCTGAAAATGGGGTATGGCTGGAGAATCGGGTAGACATCAACAAATCATTTAGCGAATTCTACTTAAAACTTTTCAGCTCTGGTGGTTCGCGGCCTATGGACCAGGCACTAGACTATGTTAAGGTGGTGGTGGTGTTAGACTCTGATAATGCGCGCCTGATGGAACCTGTATCCAACCAGGAAATAGAAGCTGCAATATTTCAATTAGGTGCCACTAAAGCACCTGGACCAGATGGGTTTTCGGCTCTATTTTACCAGACGGCGTGGAGGGAAGTGAGCAATGAAATATGTGGGATGGTGCAGGAATTTTTTGGGGGAAGGGCTGACATCACTCAGATCAATGGAACTAATATTGTGATAATCCCAAAAGTTGATAAACCAGAAGTAGTACATCAATTCAGGCCACTCAAATTATGCAATGTATCATACAGGGTTATCGCAAAAATCATGACAAATCGAATGAGGGACTTAATGGGTAGAATAATCTCACCCAACCAAAGAGCATTTATTGCTGGCTGTGTGATTCAAGACAACATAATTTTAGCACACGAGGCGTTCCACTATTTGAAACACAAGAAGATAGAACATAAATGGGAATTTGCTCTAAAGGTAGATATGAACAAAGCCTATGATCGTGTGGAGTGGGATTTTCTTGAGGCGGTCATGTTGAGAATGGGTTTTTGTGGTGGATGGGTGGAAAAGATTATGAAGTGCATATCTACATCTGAATTTACATTACAAGTGGATGGGAGCAATGTGGACACATTTAAACCTAAAAGGGGGGGTGAGACAAGGTGACCCCCTTTCACCATACATGTTCATTTTTGCTTTGGAAGTCCTATCCTTGATGATCCAGCAGCATATTGAAAGAAAAGACTTGAAGGGTGTGAAACTAGCTCCTGGTGCACCACCCTTATCGCATTGCTTTTTTGCAAACGACACTTTGCTGTTTCTGCTGGTTGATGAGGAGAATTGCAAGATACTGAAACGTATTCTGGATGTTTACTGTGGGGCGTCAGGACGGTTGGTAAATCTAGAGAAATCAAGTATATTCTTTTCGTCAAATACTCCAACAAGAAGTAAGGAAAAAATCTCGGCTTGTCTTGGCATTAAATACTCAGACCAGGCAGGGAAATATTTGGGATTACCTATCATTTGGGGCATATCTAAAGCTGCAACTCTTGCTTTGGTGAGAGACCATATTGGGCTAAAATTACAAGGATGGAAACAGAAAATTCTGACCTTCGCTGGACGTGAGACCTTGATTAAAGCTGTTGCGAATGCTATACCTACATACCCTATGACTTGCTTCTTGTTCCCAAAGAAGTCTTGTATGGAAATTGATAGCTTAATCTCTAGATTTTGGTGGGGACAGCAAGGAAAAGAGGGATCTATACATTGGAAGAGCTGGAAGAACATGACTATGAAGAAGGTGGATGATGGCTTGGGCTTCAAGGACCTATTATGTTTCAATAAGGCCTTGTTAGCTAAGACGGCATGGAGATTGCTTAATCAACCCAATTATCTGTGGAGCAAAATAATCAAGGGAATCTATTTTCCCAAGGGAAATTTCCTAGATGCAAAAAAAGGAAGACATGCTTCATGGGAGTGGTCTAGCTTGTTAGAAGGCAGAGACTTGTTATTAAGAGAGTTGTGCTGGAAAGTGGGCTATGGTGAAAAGGTTAGAATATGGAAGGATCAATGTGTTGGGATCCGTACACGCAGCGGAATTATAAAACTTTTACGAATCCCTTGAGAGGATCCATCAACAATGTTTAAATCAAGGTTTGTTAGAGAAACCGTACCTATGTGAAGGGTTGAGTGTTTCGTTCAACTCGGTCTGGTGCGCATCTCCTACTTCGTGCGTCTCGACCGTCATATGTCTTGAACGTTGTGCCATCTCGTTCGATCAAACAGAAGCAGACTTATCGAGTCTCCTCCCTCTTCCAGTATCCACACGAACAACCTTCAAACACGGGTGTAGTGTGCTAGCGCCTTCAAGGTTTTCTCGTGTCTCTCCTTTCTCTCTAGGGTTTCTTGTGGTTTCTCTAATTCATCCGTGCCCTCAATACGACTAGATCAATATCTATTTATAGAGTTTCTAAAACCCTAACAAGCCGTATTAAAATATTCAAAATTAATCTAATTAATCTTGAATTCGAATCAATTAAAACAATACATTAAGTAAAATCATTCCAACATATCTAATCAAATATATTTATTTAATTCGAATTATGAGCCTACTGATTTAATTTATCTTTATAAATTAAATCGAGATATGATATCTTTCTATTTAATTAAATCAGATACTATATCTCAATTCAATTAAATATGAGATACTATATCTTTATTCAAAAATTAAATCGAGATACAATATCTCAATTTATTATAGTTATTTAATTTAGCAAATAAATTAAATACTATACATAATAATATTATTATCTATAAATAATATCATTATTATTTTCAAATTTATATTATATTATAATATGATATATATATATATATATATATATATATATCAACCCTAGATTAACAGTATTCATTGAATCTTTAAATCTTAGACATCTCTAAGATTCAATGAATCTGAACACTATTGCTCGTGTTGGGCTATTCTTGTGTGCAACCCTGCAGGCCCACATGAGATTGGCAGTGGGCCAATATTGTACCAGCCCACAAGTCGCAAACGGCCTCTAGCAAGACTTTACGACTACCCAATTTATATGGGGATCGATGATACGATACTACCTATGATACCAACATGTCACGTCCCTTTTGTCACGCGATAATTTGGTCAAGGATGAGGCATGGATAATGTCAACTTCCTGTTCTTGACCATTACTTTCTCGATTCTTGAGTAGTCTAATAATAGAAACTCCTTTCCTTCATAGTATGGCCATACATTTCTCAGACTCACTCATCGTGGCGCCCAGTATTATCTCTCTACAAATGTGAGGGACAAATTCCATCTGACCATTCACATTCCTCTGCATGAAAACCACTGATCCCGATCCAAGTCTTTATCATCACCCGGTCAAAGGTGACTTTTGACTAGGTCAAAGATCAGTGACTCATCATGTAGGAATCCATGATGATCTCAGGTCAAAGGGCATTGTGACACAGTTATATATGAGATAAGCTTATGACTAAATCCATGCAGCTTTCTCATAGTAGGTCGGTCCAGCACCTTGTACTCTTAGAAGTGCCTATGACTTTAATTCGTATCACCATACCTCATCAAAGTCATACTGGTCTTATTTCATCTTCGCTCCCGCGTAGATGACCGACCAGGGACATTTAGGATAATCTATAAGATATATCCAGGGATAAGTTATCACTTTGTAAAAATGTGAATGAAATGATAACTAAATGGAGAACAAAGACTTGCCGCTAGGGCATAATTTCCAACACAATGGGTCCAGGGGTTGGCGGGATACAAGTTGCACAATAAGCTTTTGACGTTGAAGGATGAAAAAACCACTGTGGCCGAGCTTATATGCAATGGGCGCTGGGATCTTAGTCCAATTACATCAAGGATTAGCAATGAGGAAGGAGACATGATTTTAAAAATTCCTATTTCTACTAATTCTTGTTCTAATCGTGCAATGTAGATGGCAGCTAGTGATGGCAATTATTCTGTTAAATGGGTATGCGTTGCTAAATCGATCCACGAGGAGAATAAAATCAAAGACCTAGGTATGTCCTTTCTAGTATCCAAAACTCTCTGGAAATGCATATGGAAAGTGACAGTCCCTCCAAAAATTCTGCACTTTTTATGGAGGTTGTGTGCTGGGGCTGTTGCAACTAGAGATGCCTTGTTTAAACGTAAATGTGCTAATACTCCTATCTCCCCTATGTGTTTAACTAAAAGAGAAACTATTGAGCATTTGTTATTTTTGTGTCCCTGGACTAAATTGTGCTGGTTTGGTAGTCCCTTAGGGCTTAAGTTCAGCAAATGGTCAATGAAAAGATGCGAGGACTGGTTTTGTGATTTTTTACATGGAAAGGAGGGACTGGATGAGTATGGCAAATCATTATTAGCCACAATTTGTTGGTGGATTTGGAAGAAGAGATGTAGTTGGGTGTTCCAAGGGGAGACGCCTGATGCCAAAGAAGTTATACGACTAGTTAATGCCCAGGTTGAGGAGTTTTGGAGTAATAAAGCAAGTGGGAATACTGACTGTAAAAGGTTGTTTCTGAATCAGCCAAAAAGGATTAATTCATGGAAGGCGCCTCTATCTGGAAGTGTAAAGATCAATGTTGATGGATCCTTTAAGAAATCCACGGGGCAAATGGTCTTGGTGTTATTAGTAGAAACGATAAGGGAGAATTTATCGGTGGGATTGGTGTGGCTGTCTCGGCTAGTTCTCCATTTATGGTGGAATGATGGCGCTGAGAGAGGCGCTGTTGAACAGAGGTAGGTTCTAGGATTAACAATTCATTGTTGAAACTAATTGTTAATTCTTGTATAGATTGGTGATAGGAAATTCAGTGGCTGGATGTGAATGGCAGAGTAGAGATTTAATGCAGGAAGTCCTTGAGTTGATAGGATCTCTAGATGGAGTGTCCTTCTCCCTTGTTTCTAGACAAGGAAATAAAGCTGCAGATCGATTAGCAGCTGATGCCGTAAAGAAGATGTACCAGCATGTATGGCTAGATTTTTTTCCATCTTCTTTATGCATGTTAGTAGCTCGTGATGCTGATCAACACAAGGGGTATAGTACTGACAATGCTGATATACATGATAGAGAGGGTATTGGGTGATAAGTGGTAATATACTACGATACATTAGTTTGAATTGTTTTGATATAGGTTTGCTATTTGGTAACTGATACATTAGTTTGAATTGTTTTTTATATAGGTTTGTTGTTTGGTAAGATGTGTGCTAGGTTGTAACGTAGGTTTTTCGAGAGTTCTATTTGGCTTCGGCTATTGGTGTTTGTAATTGTTGATTTGATATTAATAAAATGGGTGAATGTGTAGATTTGCCAACCAACTATTACCCGAGGAGCGCCTGGCACAAATAACTATTGAGGGGACAAAAATGGTTAATCAACAATTAAAAAGTGAAAAAACAAAACACCAAATAACTATTAAAAAAGAAAAAAACACCAAATAACTATTTTAAAAAAACACACAAAATAATCAAGTTAAAATATGAGGCAATTGGAATAGGATGGTGGCGGAAACGCTAGAGAAAAGAGTGGTTAACCCTTCTTGTTGGAAAAAGAAAACACCAACAGAGATGAGACCCATGGGAACAAGCAACCTGGCGGCGCGATCTTGCTTGTGACATCGGAGGGATGAAACCAGAGTGCAAGGTGCGTGCTAGTCGAACGCTGTGGACTGCTGGATGAGTTCAAGAGGGTGAGTGGAACACCCAGCAACAATAGAAGCTTTGAAAATGCCGACGTTGCGACAATCGTGACGATCAATGGAAGACGGAGACACCAAGACGGTGACGGGGTAATAGTTTGTTGGCGAATCTGCTCCAAATTGTGTTTTTTTTTTTCACTTTTTAATTTTTGATTAGCCATTTTGGTCCCTTCAATAGTTATTTGTGCTAGGCGCTTCTTGGATAATAGTTGGTTGACAAATTTACACCTTGACCCTAATAAAATTGACTTTTTGGGAAAGAAAAATTTAATATAAGCTGTAAGTAGAAGTCTACGGCGTCTGTTATATTGAAACAAACGCCGTATATGCAATTTTTTTAATCTTTTTGTGATCAGTTATCAAAATGTGATAATTAAGTTCATATGTTTTTGGTATATAAGTGTATGGCTTTTTACGTTCTATGTTTGTCATATTTTAATTAATGACAAAAATATATGTACAAAAATCTAATCCTTGTGATTTTTGTATTAATTGTCCCATCTTTCTTTTATTTTATTTTTTTTGCTCAAACATCTTTCTTTTATTGAATATGCAGATACACACAAATCTACACGAAGCATAATACTTGACATATGTTGCTGTGAAAGTAAGCAAAACCTTCAACATTTAGCTTCGTTTAGTTAATTTTGTTCTCTTTATTGGTTTTCAAGTCTATTCACACACACACACACTAATTGACTCCTTTTTCATTTGATGTAGGGTGCTGGTCATGTAGCTCAACAGTTTAAACCTAAAGAAGTTTTCCAAGTGATAGATTGGTGGTTCTCATATACTCCTATTTAAGTAACGGGTCAATCGGGTTGAGCTCAGATCTCAGGTCCCAGGTTAATCTTTCACTCCCTCGCTCTAATCATGGTTATAAAACACTTCAAACTAATTCACTCTAATTATAATTAAAAGAAATGACCAGCCATCCGACCAGCCGTCAGAACTTTGAGGACCAACCATCATCCCGCCGACAAGAATAATTTTAGCAAGAGTGGATAATCGCTAATTTGTTTTAATCAATACCTTTACCCCAGAACTTTCTTAAACTAGGAATTATAAAGATAATCTGTGATGAAAAATATATATTTTTTAGTGACTTGTGGTTCCTCATTTTGATGACTTTATCACATCAATTTTATATCATACAAATTTGAAGCCGTAAGGTATATACTCTCGGTCCTTAATATAAAATATACTACTTAACTACTTTAATTAGATTAAGAAAGTTAGTTAATATTATATGGATTTTTTAAAATATCGTCGTCATCTTCCTTAATTCTCTCATTCTCTCTCCATTTTTATTATTGTTGAGGGAGCATCAATATGGGTAAATTAGAAAAAGATTGACAAATATATGTGAAAACTATGTTTTATATTTATGACTAAGAACAACTCCCAAAATATATCACATCTTAAGGACATGAGGAGTATAAAAACAAATTACTACATATTTGGTTGCTAGCTATCTAGTTGGCTGTGTTGGAAAGAAATAGAAATCACAAGCGAAACTGTTCATTCAGAAACACCCGTGGGAGGAACGTGCGGCATGTTCACTTGTTGGTACGTACGTACATGTGTGGGTGTATGTATGTATAACATGCATGGTTGTGTCTATTATCATCATCTGTTTTTTTTTTTTTTTTAAAAAAAAAAAAGAAATTAGCCGAAGGGTTAAGCCGTTAACGTTAAGTAGCATTCATCACGTTAAAATATTTTTTTCAAAAAGTAATTTCTAATGCATTTAGCATCTTGAGATTATACTACTTAGTGTATATTACAAATCCTCCCTTCCCCAAAATAGGTTTTTAAAAAGGATAATTTCAGTTAACCCCCATGGATGGACTTTATTTCAGTCAACTCCCAAAATAAAAAAAAATAAAAAAAAATCTACAACTTCATTGCACCCCCTTGAATCAAAATGAAAGTAAATTTTGTAGGTGAAAAGATAATGATGTACTTCCTTTATTTTTTTTTCAAAAGAGTATTATAAGATAAATAAAGTCATTTACAAGACAAATAAACACATTTATAAGACAACTAAGGATATTTACAACATAAATGAAGGGATTCATAAGAAACCACGGAGTTAACAAGAACATTTTGAGCATTTACAAGACAAATAAAGGGATCCAAAAGAACCCATAGAGTTAAAAATATTTTGGTTATTTACAAGACAAAGAAGGAAATTCACAAGAAAAATAAAGGTATTTACATGACAAATAAGGCAATTCACAAGACAAATAAAGTAAGGGCATTAATATATTTTCATCTACAAAACTTAATTTCATTCGACTCAAAGGGGTACAATGAAGTTTCATATTTTTTGGGGGTTGATTGAAATAAAGTATTATCCATGGGGCACTACTAGAGATTTGTATATATCTAATAGTTATTTTTACTATCCAAGTGTTAAATATTTATATATAACAGTTTTTAACTATTAAATATTGGGCCCAATATTTTACAATTTTTTCAAATTCAACTATTATTCATAGGGCACTATATTTAATGGTTGTAGATGATGACAGTTAAATATACCATCGATATTTAATGGTTGTTTAATAATAACCATGTAAAGTATTTGTCAATAGAGATAGGGGTTTATTTGACGATTATTTGGAAAAACCGTTAAGTATGTGTGAATTTTTTTTCAAAAAAAAAAAATAATAAATCAATTGGGTGGTTCACTTTCTATCAACTCCCTGCAAAATAACCTATCAACAACTTATATATACCAAATGCCCAAATAGATCCAGTTCCAGCTAGATGTATCCAAATATACAAAATAACCAATTCGGGCAACAACTGCTAACAAATTAAAACAAATCATCGAATACTATCTATATGATTATGAATACATCAAATAAAAGGTATTATACATATGATTAAGTGCCCATTTTACTTTTCCTAGTCTTAATAATTTTAATACTCTTTTTAGTAACAATTGTTCTCTTTAATTTAATTTACGAAGCAACTTCCCATTCTTTAATATCCAAATTCCTTCATTATGATCATGCCTAACATACAAAGCATCATCCTTATTGAATTGTGTATCAAGTGATGACCCTTAGAAAGGATCATCCTCACCCAATTCACCTCCTGAATCCTCATTTATTTTGTTTGATGACAAAACAACGGACTATTCTTTATTAGTAGGATCAAGAACATAGAACACTTGCTTAGCATGAAAAGCCGAAATGATAGGCAATTCTTTATACCCTTGCTTGTTCAAATTCAATTGGATCAACCCTAACTCATCCACTTTCAAAGCATTATTATTGTCAACCCACTTGCACCCGAAAACTAGAACTTGAAATCCTACGTAATCTAACTCCCAAATGTGCATAACCAACTCAAAGTATGACATATTGGCATAGATAAGATTCTTATCTATTGCACTTGAATCACTCATTTCACCAAACACCTTATGGGCATTTATAATAACTCATATAACAAACATCTAAGTACATAATCTACCATCAAACTATAACATTTTAAGCATTAATGAAATCTCATAAAATTCCTAACTCTTTTTTTCTTTGAAATCTCATAATCTACCATCAAACAATAAATATTCCATAAAGATAATTTCATTCACCTATGTACCAAGCTTTTGTAGAATTGAACAAGAGGGGTAGAGATGGCGACACGAGTTGGAGTGAGATCACAGTGAGGGAGGGAGGCAGTGGTCAGAGCAAGAGAGGGAAGAGGAGGTGACGACGAAGGGTTCAAGGATGCAATGGTGGTCTGTATGAGAGAGCAAAGAGTACGACGTGAGGGAGGTGGTGGTCAGAGCAAGAGAACGACGAGGACGAAGCAACGGAGGCGATGGACGGAGTGAGAAGAAGGTCAAGGTGGAGCTATGAGCCGAGAGAGGGAATCTCATAGCGCGAGAGAAGAAAGGAAGAGGAGAGTTGTCCGGGCACTATCGATTAACTGATGTGTAGGATTTTAAATAGTATTTAGTTTCTGTTAGTTTAAAACAGATGCCAAGGACATGTTTTGGCTTCCATTAGTATAAACAGATGCCAAATCCTAGGGCTTCAGTGTCCATTTTAAATGAACGAACACCAAAGCCCATGCTTTACGTATGTGCCTCTTCATATGAATGGAAGCCAAAGCCTCTGCCATTGGTGTTGAATTTTTACACAGAGACGCCGAAGGCTATACTTAAGGCTTCTGTTTCATAAAAGCAGACGCCAAACCTCAAACCACACATAAAATTTTAAAAATACCACCGCCTATGGTTTTTACTCCTTTTTGTTTGAAAATGAACTTTTTTTTTTTTTTTTAGTAAAATCTAAATATTGTAGTAGTGAGGGCATGTACCACATGTATTTCATTCACCTTGAATAGTAAATAACATTTATCCACTCTTTCTCTCGTTCTTTCCCTTTTCTTTTTAAATATTCCATGTCATCGTTTTGCATTAAAAAATGTTGGTCGTTGCTCTTTAATTTTTGAAGTTATATTTAGGGCCCCATAGTGTTTTTATTCCAGTATCACTTAGCATGAAATAATTTTTGATGCATCCAATACCTAAAATATTTTTCAGGAACATTATCAGTATCCTAAATTTAGTATGATTAATATTACTGAGGAAAACACTTTAAGAGTAAAATTGCACAAAACATTATTTTTTATTTTCACACCGGATGCTATTGATAAAACACTTGCGATTAGACAAAGTAAATTGTTTAAAATACTGAATTCTATTAAGAAAACTAGTTCTATTAGTAGCACTCAGCATTTTTAAACTAGTTTTTTTTTTTCGAATAGTAAGTTTTTTTTTTTTTAATTTAATAGCATCCAGTGTCAAAAAGTAATCTTTCATGCAATTCTATCCTCAAAGTATTTTTCTCAATAACAATAAGTATCCTAAATTTAGGATACCGAGTGCTATTGGAAAATATTTTATGTGTTGGATACACTAAAAATTATTTTCATATATTGAATGATACTGAAAAAAATATTTTACAATGTTGGATACACCGAAACGATGATGTTTAGGATATTGGAAAAATACTTTGGGTCCTAGTATAACTCAAAAAAAAAAAAAAAAAAAAAAAAAAAAAAAAAAAAAAAAAGCAACTAAAGCCATTTTTTTTAATGTAAACGATGACGTTTACAGCAAATGTTAACTAAATCTTTTTCCATGGTCGACATAAGTTGGCATCTCTTACCAAACTCAATCGTCTGGGCCCACACTTATTAAAGGAACTTGACCTAGTGATTATAAGGAAATTGACCTAAATTTTGTCCTTTATTAAAATAATATGAGTGAATTGATTTAATTTTCTTGCATAGAAATAATTGTCTGTAACAAAAGATAGTTGAAGGTCAAAAGAGAATGACAATAAGTTTAAGAAATTAAAAATGACATAAGAAAAAAATAATGGGAAAAAGATTAGTAGTATTTGTTTACAACGTGGTATCGAATAAGTTAGGTTATATGTATTTTATTTTATTTCTAACAGTCTTCAACTTTCAAACACAACTACTTCAACTTTGAAGCTCTCTCTCTCATGGTTTCTGGTCTAGACATCGCCAACACCGCTGTCTTCTCCGTATCCTTCTCCGGCTCGACATCTTCAACTTTCATACACTTACTGAATCCTCATCCTAATCTCCGAACCATTGCTTGATCTGATCTCTCTCGCACTTGTTCAACTGCTACGGTCACGACCGGTCATTCCCGGCATAAGAACTCCTTGGAAACATCGGAATTGGAGCAGCGTCGTTACCGGAGAAGGTTAGATACTGCGCAGTCACGTCTCTAATGGAGTTGATCTTGTGTGTGTAAATGAAATGCTTTTTTTTTTTTTTCCGGCGTCTTTTCTTGCTTAGATCGGTGCCATCTTGTTATAGTTTTCATTGATTTAGGCGAAATTATTTAGTTTGAATTCCTTGCTGCATACAACATATTGGGAGTCTTTAATCCCCAGAATATGTTTTGACATTGACATTTCAAAAAGATAGTGTTGACCGTCCCTTTTTTCACAGAAGGCGAAAACGCAAAGAACATATTTGGGAAAAAGTGTACTTGTGGAGGATAGCACAACATATTTGTTAAAAATAATTTTAAAAGAAAAAATTATGCTGACCTTTTTTTACTTTTAGAAAAGTCAGGTTTCAAGAAGTAACGAGCATAATCATCAAAAAATCTTAATAACTTGAGTTGTTAACGATACTAAAAATTAATTTAGAATACTAAATGTTATGTTACTGAAAAATATTTTAAAGGGTTGAATAATTCTTTTTTTTTTTTTTTTTTTTTTAAGAAACAAAGTGCCTATACTCTCTTATTTTCTCCCAAAAACGGGGTAGTTTTGGGATAAATGATGGGAATCGTTGTGAAAAGAAAATGTGAAAAGCCATATCCCAATTGATTGAAGTACCAAATAATTAGATTAATGAAATTTGTATAATTGACACAAAATGCAGTATTCTGAATTAATGATCAAGGCCATGGGTTGGAGATGGTGATCTATCATCCTAGTTCTGCTGCTGCTTGCTCCGTTCATTGCTTCTTCACGTTCAATTATCAGGAATTTACCTGGCTTTTCCGGTGACCTCCTTTTCAAGCTTGAATCTGGGTGAGTAATGAATTTTGTTCATCCATGTGAAAACCGATATTTGATTCTTTTTATCTTTTTTTCCCGGTAAAATAACATCCAGAGCGGCCCTTCATGTTATTTTCAAATAGTGTCCAGTATCTTGATCTTATTCACTTTAAAATCATAATTAAAATTATGGTGCTGGATGTAACTAAAAATTAACTAATCAAGGGTGCTAGATGTACCACAAAAATAATATCAAGGTTTGGATATACTATAAATAATATTAGAGTCTAAATGCTACTAAGAAATAACATCCAGATCTGGATGCTAAATTCCACCTTACCTTATTTTTTCTCAATTCTTTTAAATTTTTCCTGCATTGAAAGTAAAACCTTACCCCTTATATATATAATCTGACTTCAAATATATTGCGCAGATACATAGGAGTTGGAGAAGAGGAGGAAGTGCAATTATTTTATTTATTTGTGGAATCTCAAAGAAACCCCACGAAAGATGCAATCTTGCTTTGGTTTGTCGGTGGCCCTGGTTGCTCTGCGCTTTCTGCATTTTTCTTAGAAAATGGTACATAATTTATTTATTTTTATTTAAGTCTTATTTTATCCCTAAGTTATGAGTCCAAATGCAGTGCATGTCTTGGTGTATTTTTAATTCAAGTTTATTACTTCCATACCATATTCAGAATCTTTATTTAATAATTTGCAGGACCAGTAACATTTGACCGCAATTCCAGAGGGATTCTTCCAAAACTTGTACTAAATCCTTATTCTTGGACGCAGGTTGTGATGTTTCTAAATTCAAGCTGCCATATTTGTATTTGCTTATACATTATGTTGCTATTTTATATTGCAGCAAAATCTGAGCTGTCAACATTTTCATCAATTTCTGCGAACTAGTTTCAGGGTCATCGCAATAATGACAACTAAGAACTTATTACCATGATAAACTGTTCATATCTAATTTGACTGATTCAAATTGAATTTTTCATACTTTTTTTTTTTTCAAAAAAACATTTCCAAGTGCACAAAATATAAAATAAAGATAATATCAGAATTGTTAGTTTTAAGAAATGATTTTTTATTTAAAATAGTTAGTCCAAAATTTTAAATTTAAATGGTTGAAACTAAATTTGAAACGATCTTTTAGTGCTCATTAGGGCTATAAGCACTTAAACTGGTTCTCAATTGATGCACCCCACATGTCGCCCTCCCTGCGGGCTCCCCAATTTTTTCTCCAGTTTCTTTGTATGATTGAATAATACATTAAATGAGTAACATTTTGATATCTTATGTACAAAAAATGAAATTATTTTTTATTTTTTATGATTTTTCAAAGATTTAATACTTTAACTTAAAGAAAACTATAAAGTATTAAATCTTTTCTTTTCTTTTTTTTTTTGGGGGGGGGGGGGGTTTGGGGCGCTTGAGGCACCTCATCCGCCATTGAAGCTAGTAAATACTTATGATCTGTTTTGTTAAACTAGTAAACTACTCCTCCTTTGGGACATGCATGTTATGAATAAGGATTAGACAGAATACTAAGAATAAGAATAGCATAACTGAACACATTATGGCTTTTAATTAGCAGGTACTTAATGTCATATACATAGATTTACCGGTTGGCACAGGATTTTCTTACTCCCAAACACAACAAGGCTACCACAGCGGTGATATACTATGGATAGAGAATTCATATGATTTTCTACAAAAGGTAAATAATAGTTGATATGAAATTATAAACACTTAGCTACCACCCAAAGTTTCCATTTTGCATAGAATTGTAATTCAACACACATGGATCTAGCCATTAATGCTCGAACCAGATCCTTGTATTTGATTAGGTTAAGGTGCAAATTTTAATTTGTTCAAAAAGTTATTATTTAAGAGCAATATTGCTTCAAAAGTTTTTTAGTTCAATGCCAACATAGCAATATTATCATATCCTTTTAAAAAACTAATTTTCACCGTTAACATTTTTAATAAGTAAGGGATAACATTGCTCCATTTTAATATTTCTGGGGCAAACTTGACCACAAAAAAATTTCAAGATAGCATTTCTCTCTAGTGAAAATTTCTAAGGTAAATTTGCACCTTAACCTTATCTAATTTTTCATACCAGAAGGTAAACAAGTTTAGTCTTCTGATGACGATTTACAATTAATGCAGTGGTTTATTGATTATCCTGAATTTGTATCAAATCTACTTTACATTGGTGGTGGTTCATATTCAGCTTTGCCTACTGTTCCTCTTGTTAAAAAAGTATATGAAGGTGAAAAATTGTTCTGTATTTTTCGCTTCTTAATGTGGCTAGGGTACTTTAGCCTTCTCTCTCTCTTCTTTTTCTTTTTGCCTTGTTTTAATTTTTTCCCTGTTTGCTTGAGCAGGTTACAAAGCAGGAAGCAAACCGTTCATAAATTTCAAAGTAAAATAGAGTATACACATATATTCCGTGTAAAGCTTTTAATTTCTGAAAATGGCCTCTCTTATATCTTTTGAGGCATCATATCCGTCGGGCCTTATATATAAAAGAAAGCTTTTGGGTATATACGGTCTCACTTATAAGATATACTTAAAATGTGTGAAATTTTAACCAACATTTTTTATTTTCCCCGTTGAATAACCATTTACTCTCTCTTACATCTTTTTCCTACTCATTCTCTCTCACACACTCTCTCTATAAATAAGAGTACTTTTTGAGGGAAAAAACATTTTTACACATTCATTGCCTTTAACCAACTTTTTGATTCACGTAGAATAGATGGATCGAGTACCATATATATATATTATATCTTTTAAGACACCATTCTCTTTTAAGACACCGTTCTAAAGTCATCACAGATGCCAGAGGTGAATATGGTGTCTCAAGAGGATGAGGTACTAATTAAACCGCCTTTTGTATGCTATGATAACAAATATCACTAACTCTCAGTTAGCCTTTTAGGGTTTTGTGCTTGCCAGCCCATTAACGGATAAATTTCTGGATCTAAACTCCAAAGTTGAATATGCACACCGGCTGAGTCTTATATCAGATGAGCTCTATGAGGTTACTTTGATCCTTTTCTTCTATTCATGCATTCATCTAAAGCTGATCAAGTTTTTCCTGTCTTAATTCTTAACAATCAATTAATTGATATCTTAGCTTACTAAATTAATGTGCTAATTTGATCTATTAGGAAGAGTATGCTTTTCACATTTATGTCTAAAGTGAGTTATTTTAGAGATAGCTCTATGGTCCCTAAAGGTTGAGTTGTCTTACCTTTAGATTCACTTCAAGCTTATATCACTTTAGTTTGTTAGCTTAAAATTATAAGGGTTAGTGTTTGAAAATGTTGCTTGAAAGCTTACAATTGTAAGTGTTAATGTTACATAATGGTTCAAGTTGACATTACTACAATTTTAAATTTCTTGGACAACATTGAAACCGTAAAAACTTCTAAGGCAACATTGCTTATAGCAAAAACTCCTTGACTAATTTGCACCTTAACCCTAATTATAACTCCACCAAATGGATTATTGGAGTTAAATAGTGTAGATTTTGAGATACCTCTAGCAGGGAAAACTCAAATCCATGGGATTACCTGTCTAAAATTACTCTGATATCTTTTTTGCAGTCAATTAAGGCAAGTTGTAATGGTAATTATGTCAACATAAACCCAAACAACAAAAAGTGTGTCTCAGATTATGAAGCTTACTCTGAGGTTTGTATAACAACCCTACACATTTGTCTCAGTTTCTTTCATTCATTACAAGTAATACATAGATATATAGGTGAAAACTAAATGTATAATCTATTCATTTGCAGCTGATTCAATACATCAATGTAGCACAAATTTTGGAACCTATTTGCCATACTATTCCCAATGACAATAGAAGAATTCTCTTCGAATATTGGTCAGATGGGATCCTCCATAATGATTCCACATTCTGGTGTCGTGTATGTAAATTTCAGAATATTATATACACACACTTATACCTAGACCCCACCTACTGGGAGCCTTATACACTGGGCCGCCTTTATATACACACGTGCACACATGTACACTTGCTTAGACACTCATGCCCGCACTCCTTTTAATTTGAACTTTACTTGTAGGGTTATGATGACATACTTGTTACCCAATGGGGAAATAATGAGGATGTTAGAAAGGCTCTTCAGATTAGAGAGGTAATTAAGAATCTACTTAGTTTATTTATTATATATATTGAAACTATACAATTCAAGATTTAACTAATAAACTAATTTTATAATTAATGACTTTTTTAAGGGGACTAAAGGGGAGTTCTTGAGGTGCAACATGAGTTTATCGTACAAATATGATCTTCAAAGTGTTGTTGATTATCATCACAATCTCACTGAGACAAACCTTCAATTTCTTGTATTCTGGTAAACTTCATCATCCCCCTTATATATAAGTTTTATATTAAGATCCTTCTACCATACTCAGGAGTTTTCTTTCCTTTTATATTTTGTTACGTTTATTATACTTATTATAGTATGTATTACGCTTCTCTAATCATTACTCTTTGGCTCAAAAAAAAAAAAAAAAAAAAAAAAAAATCATTACTTCTCACTAGTTTTTATATTTTTTATTTTCCTATTCAAAGGGTTTCAAGGGTTATCTATTCATTAAATCATTTTTCATTTCATTTTATTGTGTTCTAAACAGACTTTTAAAAGTTCTGCAACAGTACGAGTGTATGGATTTCTTACCCAAAAAAAGAAATAAAAATGCTGTGTTATTTGTTTCTGCTCACATACAGTTCCTAAATTTAAAGCAATTAGCTATCGCATTCAGAACATAAATCCCTAAAAAACTGTACAAGCCAAAGTCTGGAAATAAATTTTTGACAATCCTATATAATAAATTCAGAACATAAAATCCTGCATTTCTGTGGTTATACATAATTTGAATGAACACAATCCAAATAGCTAATTAACAAATTACTCAAGTGATGATACTTTTTACCTTGGTAAAGAAAGCTAACTCTTTGGCTTTTAAGCTTTTTTTTAGAGAATCTATCTTTTTTTTATCTTTGGCTTTGAACTCCTTATTACAGTTTGATCTTGACCTGATGATACCACATATTGGTACACAAGCTTGGGTAAAGTCATTGAACTTGAAAATAAAGGATCTTTGGCGTGCATGGTTTGTTGATGGTCAAGTTGCAGGGTAAATAATCAATTTCAATTATTATTCTAACTATTTTTCAGTTTGAGTAATTAAGATTTGTGCGTGAACAACTTTTAGACACAATTTTTTGCCTTGTGAAGTAGGTTCTTCTATCGTTACTTTTTTTCCTAAAGAAATTTTTTTCTTTAAATACTTATTGTTTGGAATATCCCATGCTCATTATTTTATTATAATTGGTAAATATATAATTTTTATTGGTTATTTGATACATAGGAAAAGTATTATTCATTTAGAGTTTAGACAATGCATGACAAAATTTCCTCTTTTTTTTTTTTTAACGTTTTTTGTTTTTGTTTTTTTGTTTTTTGGATGGGGATCTTATGGTCCACCTTTGTTTTTATTTGAAAAATTGGTGGAGGATCATATATATGGTCCACCTTTTATTGTATTTGCTTTTAAGTTTAATTTGGTGAAGGATAGGGTTTTGGACAAAATTTGAGCTATAGATAAACTTATTCTTAGCTACCCTTTATTATTTGAAATTTTAATATTTCCGTGGTTAAATTTTAAAATGCGCGGGAAGATTATGCTTGCTATTATTAATAGAAATTTTAAGCATAAATAGAATTATTGTGTGTGTAACTGTAAATACCCCTTTTGTCTTTCACCCACAAAAACAGAAAACAAATTAACATTAATATTGTATAAAGTAGGAAAACATGTCAGCAGTCAAAGCATTAACGCAAAATACCCTTTTAGGCTTTGTTTTGGAATTTAGAAGGAAGAAAAGGAAAGAGATGCAAGGAAAATGGAGAGGAGGGGATGGAAGGGAAATGGAAGATATTTCCTCCCCTTGTTTGGGAGTTTAAAAAATAGTAAGAGAAGAAGATAGAGGATTAATGAGTTATTTTTACCATTTTGTCTTTTTTTTTTTAATAATTAATATAATTATTATACTTTACAAATAAATTTAAATTTAAATTTTCTAAAAATATTATTTATGTAAATTTTTATATTCAAAAAATTATTTATGTGGCACGGTTGTGGTGGCGGTGGTATAGTGGTGGTGGTGGCGGTGGGTGGGGCGGCGGTGTGGTGGTGGTGGTGGTGGGAGCGGTAGTGGTGGTGGTGATGGCGGTAGTGGTAGTGGTGAGGTGGTGGGTGATGGGGGTGGTGGTGAACGGTAAAGAACTAACTAACCTATTTTCCTCTTAAAACCCCCATATTGGGGGAAGTTTATTTTTTAGAAGAATGAGGGTTTTGAGGGGATTTGTAAAAATCTCTCGATTCCCTCCCCTCTTATTTTTAAAACTTGTAAACAAGGGAAGGGACTACCAAAACCCTCCCTTCCCTTTCCTTTCCCTCCAAAATGAAACTATCAAACATAGTTTTGTTAAAAATGGTCTTCCGCTATTGCATATAGCAGTAGTTGAATTAATAGAAGCTGTAAGTAGAAGCGTACGGCGTCTGTTATATTGAAACAAACGCCGTATATGCAATTTTTTTTAATCTTTTTATTATCAGTTATGAAAATGTGATAACTAAGTTAATATGTTTTTGGTATATAAGTGTATGGCTTTTTACGTTCTATGTTTGTCATATTTTAATTAATGACAAAAATATATGAGCAAAAATCTAATCCTTGTGATATTTGTATTAATTATATTAATTGTCCCATCTTTCTTTTATTGAATATGCAGATACACACAAATCTACAGGAAGCATAACTACTTCTTGACATATGTTGCTGTGAAAGTAAGGAAAACCTTCAACACTTAGCTTCGTTCAGTTGATTTTGTTCTCTTTATTGGTTTTCAAGTCTATTCACACACACTACATGCACACACTAAATTGACTCCTCCTTTTATTTTGACATAGGGTGCTGGTCATATGCATTATAAACTAAAGAAGTTTTCCAATGGAACGTGGTTCTCATATGCTCCTATTTAGGGTTGTTGCTAGCATCTTGGGTCCCCAATGTCAACCTAAGGGTTAGGTTAAGCCAGCCTAAATAAGGTTAATCTTTCACTTCCTCGCTTTGATACAGTTATAAAACACTTCAAACTACTTCACCATAATTAAATAGATGTGGTTAAGTCATTAAATTTATTTAAAAATAAAAATTCAAATTTACCCATATTTAAAACCATGAATTATATCTTGAGAAGTGAAAATGGAAAAGTACATCAAACTTTCAATAGGGACAATTTTAAAAAATACTCTATCCGGTCCTTAACATCGAGACCCAGTTGACTTTTTTTTTTTTTTTTTCAGGAAGCTAAATAAGTAACATAATCATTGTATATAATGTATATTATTATATTATATATTAGTTTATAAATCAAACAAATCAGTTTGATATAAAATTATACATTTAAATACATTAAAATAATTTATTCAGCTTCCGTAATATCTCCAAAAAAGTCAACTACATCTTATATTAAGGGCCGAAGGTAATATAAAATTAATAATCCACTTGGTGACTTATAATAAAAATAGAAATTTTCTTATAATAGAGATTGGAGTAGTGTTTTATTTGACCCATCACATTATCCCTAATGATTTTTTTTTATTTAAATATGTTTTTAATGTTAATATGCTGATTGAATTTTTTTCCGTTCTAATGATGCAGGGAGAAGTGAAGGGATCGGAGAGCAAAGGGCGTAAAAAAAATGGAGCTTACGTGTTAATTAAAGTGTTATAATTTCTTTTGATTTATCTTAACTTTCCCTTCAGCAATTGGAAGGGTATTTCTTTGATGGGTGTGTTGTTGTAACTAATGTGAATTGTTACATGAGCTTGCCGATTAGATTTATTACAAAAATTGTATGAAAATATGATATTTTCTATTTTTATCCTTTTTTTTTATTCTGAAATGCCAAAAATAAAATAAAAAATGCTAAAATTAATTAAAGGGAAAATGCTATCAGGGCTTTGGTTCATATCTAAATTTTGAGTCATCTTTTTCAAAGCCAAAATTAAATTCTAAATTATTTGACAGAATTAAATAGGGATTTAGTTGTTAATGTATTGTTGATTTTAATGAATTTATACTTGCATACTTCTCACCCCCATTTTTCCCAAAAAAATTCTAAATTATTTGACAGAATGACCAACCATGCTTCTCACTTAAAAAAGTTGACGAACTTAGGGGAGGGAGGGACTAAGGGTGGCCACCCCTAAAATTATAGAATCCAACTCAAAATTTTAAAATTACATTTAAGCTTCATAAAATGTCAATATTTTCACTTTAGTCCGCACTAAAAAGTTCATAAAAGGACTAAAATAAAAATATTGAAATTGTTGTGGGGGTGAAATGTACTTTCATAAAAATTTGAGTTCTATTATGTAATTTTTACCTCCCTTAATTACATTTCTGGTTCCACCCCTACAACCACCCCCTACATGCCGCTAGAGCTTTAAGGACCAACCATCATCCGGGTGCTGACAAGAATATTTTTAGCAATAGTGGATAATCACTAATTTGTTATAATCAACACCATACCCAGAAATTTCTTAAACTAGGAATTAAAAAGATAATATGTGATGAAAATAAATCTTTTTTTATCGACTTGTGGTCCATCATTTTGATGACTTTATCACATCAATTTTATATCATACAAATACCTACTCTACCTCTTGGAAGCTCATTCTCCGAGGAATTTTTATAGTGTAAGCTCGACTTAAGTTTTGTGTAAGAGCAGCCATAATCCAATCCCAAGTTGAAGCCGTAAGTTATATATTCTTGGTAATTAATATAAGATATATTTACCTATTTTAGTTAGATTAAAAAAGTTAATTAAGTTAGTCAACATTATATGTATTTTCTAAAGCATCCTAGTCATTTTCCTTAATTCCCTATTCCCTCTCCTTCTTGATTATTGTTTTGGGAACATCAATATGGGGAAATTAGAAAAAGATTGACAAATATATATGAAAACTATGCTTTATGTTTAGTACTAAGAGTAATTCCTCAAATATATTAAAGATAAGAGGAGTATAAAAATAAAGGGATAGGATATTGTTACTACCATTTTTTGTTACTACCAATGTTACTACCACTTTTCCACTGTTAGATCAGAATCTCATCTACCTTTATAATTTCTCTTTCCTATTAAGATTCTGATCTAACGGTGAAAAAGTGGTAGTAATATTGGTAGTAACAAAAAATGATAGTAACAATATCCTATCCAAAAATAAATTACTACATATTTGGTTGCTAGCTATCTAGTTGGCTGTGCTGGAAAGGAATAGAAATCACAAGCGAAACTTTTCATTTAGAGAGACCCGTGGGTGTGTAGTCTAGCAAAGAGAGCCACATATGTCGGTGTCTGGACTATTATATTCGTAGGGGGAGGAGGTGCCGAACCTGCATGAAACCTTTTTCTTCTTTTAGGAAAATTACAATGAGGTCCTAAGGTACAAGCATAATCATAAAAAAGTCTCATACTAAATTCCCCTAATAAAAATTGTGAATGTAAAATGACTGTGTTGCCCATCCTAAATAAAAAATGAAAGAAGCTACTGAATTCTCCTCACACATAAGTCTCTACGTAAAAATGGCTTTTCGTGTTGTCGAAATGGCTATAATGGCTTTATTAGTTGTTAAAAGGCTTATTAGCTACTCAACGTGCATCTTTGGGACTTTCGTTCCCACACTCTCAAACCATTCTATAATCTCTCCCACTGTCTCTCTCCCACTAAGACCGTCACTGTCTTTATGGCATTTCCTCAAACACCTTGAAACCTTTCCTCTTCGTAGTGTTGTTTCCTTCTTTTTCACCAGCAAGATGCATGAGATCCTTCACATTCAAGTGGTCTACACCGAGCATGGCATAGATCCCACCAGGAGGTACCATAGTGACTCGGATCTGCAGCTTGAAGGGATTAATGTCTACTACAACGAGGCCAGTTGTGGGAGGTACGTGCCGAGAGGTGTTCTTATGGATCTCGAACCTGGAACTATGGATAGCTTCCAATCTGGTCCGTACGACTAGATTTTCAGGTCCATAACTTCGTTTTTGGACAGTCTGGTGCCAGAAACAACTAGGCGAAAGCACACTACATTGAAGGCGCTAAAGAAGCCGAGAATTGTGACTGTTTGCAGGGTATGTTTTCTCAATTTTTTTTTAAAAAAAAAAATTCAAAAAAAGAGAATAGTAATTTGTTTATTTTTATGATTATCTTCTGTTAAGATTTTTTAGCGTCTATTTCTTTGCTTCAAATTGAAACTGAAACTCTTCGATGTTTACGGATCTTTGCTCTTACGTATAATTGTTCATTACTTTTTTTTTAATAAATGAAATATGATTGACTAGTGCATATGCTTTTTGATTTAGAAAACTTGAAAATCACCAGTGGATTTCTCATGTTTTGATCTGTTCTACTTGTTTTCAGATCTCATGGAATGTTTTATGATTGAAACCTGGTTTTTACTCTATAATAAGTTAAGCGCACCTGCTTTTGGTATGTGTTTTTTTTCCATATGTTTGACCACAACTGCTTATTGATTATGTGGTTTTTATTTTCAATCGAATCGTTGATTTCCTGATCAAATAATGTTAAATTTGGACTTGATGTGATTTGTAGGATTCCAAGTGTGCCATTCTCTCGGTGGAGGAACAGGATCTAGAATGAGTACTCTCTTGATTTCAAAAATACCCTTACTATTATTGCCATTCTCTCGGTTTTTATTGCTTCCTATCTAGATTTTCACCTTAAGCAATATTGTTTGCCTGCCAGAAATTTTCCAAATTTGAACTTTTCGTCTTTTGGTTCAGATTTCTTGGTATAACTGCATTCATCTTGTGGATTTGAGCTGCTATCATTCAAATTTTGCTATGTTATTGATTGTTTGGTTACTTAATATTGTGAAATCTGGAATTCCTATTAACATTACTACTGTTGAATCGATTTTGATAGAGTTAATAAAAATATGATTCTGAATTTTGAATTGAATATAATCTAGCTGTTGTGATGCAATGTTTTGAATTTAGGAATTGATTTTAATTGCTGCAATTGAGTTATTGATTTGCAAAATTGTATTTTGTGGCTGAGTTATTGATTATATTCTATTGGATTTATTGAATCTAGCTGTTGTGATGCAGTGTTTAGAATTCGGGAATTGATTTTAATCGCTGTAATTGAGTTATTGCATTGCAAAATTGTATTTTTGTGGTGGAGGCTGTGATTCTATTGATTGGATTTATTGGTTCAGTGGCTGTTTCACTATTGTCTTGGACTTTGATACGAAGTACTTATTGGAATGTTGCACTAAAATGAAAAGGATTGATTGAAAATAGCGCTTTTTAGGGTTTATGTCAGTTTAATCAAGGTAACAGCTTACTAGCTGTTACTTTGTGCAATTGAATTTCAAAGACACAGTTGACGGAAGCTTTATTTTGTCAATAATGGCAGCGCAAGCATTAACAATACTACAGCTGTTAATTTTCAGGTAATAAGAATATGTCGAACAATATGAAAATGACAGATAAAGACAGAGATAGGAAGCCAAAGGGAGGAAAGGAGTAGTTTTATTATCATAAAGACGAAGAAATAGACTTGTAGTTTTATTGTAAAATTTTGAAACTTCTTATTTCATGTAATTTAGAAAACTATATGTGTTTCTTTGATGTTATAGATGTTGACAAAGTATCCAATGACTACTCAATATGGCAATTCATGACAAGAGTATATAATGGCAACTGAATGTGCCTTTTTTTACAAGCCATTTTGGCAAAATGAACATTAGGTACATTTTATACCTCAAAATACATAAGCCGATGTTGTTGATAATATTAAAAGCTATTTTCACAAAGATTTTTTCATACATGTAGAATTTTAGAAACCTGGAGAATTTTTGATAACATGAAAAGCCATTTTTACAACTAGTTTTTCATACGTGTAGAATTTTAGAAATGGAGAAGTTTGACAACATCAAAAGTCATTTTGACAACATTACAAGCCATTTTCACAACGAGCTTTTCATACCTGTAGAATTTTTGAAACCTGGAAAATGTTTGACAACATTACAAGCCATTTTCACAAGTTTTTCATACATCGAGAATTTTAAAACCTAGAGAATGTTTGACAATATGAAAAGCCATTTTCACAACAAGTGTTTCATACGTGGAGAAATTTTTAAATTTCGTACTTCACGATAAATTTCATATCGAAGGTAATACGTATTTTAACAACTACTTATTCTTATTTCGATAACATAAAAAGTCATTTTGACAACTAGTTTCCGATACCTACAAAAATTGTGACAACTTCAGTATTAATTGTCCTAAGATGCACATTTTGTAGCTAATATGCCTTTTAACAACTAATAAAGCGATTTTGATAACATGAAAAGTCATTTTTATGTAGGGACTTTTTGTGAGGGGAATTCGAGATTCTTTCATTTTTTTTATTCAGAATGGGCAACACAATCATTTTACATTCACAACTAATCACAAAAAAGCCCCTAGGGACTTCTTTAATTTGTGAGGGGAATTTGGTATGAGACTTTTTTGTGATTACGTTTATACCTTCGGACCTCTATGAGAATTCAATTTGTAACTCATATTAAGTTGTTAAAACCTTGTAGATTAAAATGTATTCTTTTAGACACAATTTCTTTTATGTGCTAGTTTGGATGATGGGTTAGATGAAGAAATAGGGTAGATATGTAATTAAAAAAAAAAAACACACACACACACACACACACACACGCACACACGCACACGAAAAATTTAGGCCAGATGTAAAATATGAAGTCTAAAAAGTATACCTTTTAAGACTTTATATATAAAATATAAGGTCTAAAAAGTATACATTTTAAGACCTCATATATAAAAGATGAGGTCTAAAAAACATTTTTTAGACATGATTTCAAAATAACCGGTCTAAAAATTAATTCATTTTAGATGTGATATAAACCAAGTCAAGTCTAAAAATTCTGACCTTTTAGACATAATCTTGAGTAACTGTTTTATATGGTACTTTTTAAACTAGAGTCTAAAAAGTCTATCTAAACTTGATCTTGAACTGGTCTAAAAAGTGATTTTCACTAGATTTAAAAAGTGACTTTTGCACCAGTGAAATACACTTAGCACACTTGAAGGTTCAAGTAAGCAAAGCAAGTTCCTCAATTCCCCTAACACCTATACTTTTTCAATCTCTCATTTCACCAAACACCTTATGGGCATTTATAATAACTCATATAACAACCATTCAAGTACACAATCTACCGTCAAACAATAACTTTTTAAGCATTAATGAAATCTCATAAAATTCCTAACTCTTTTTTTCTTTGAAATCTCATAATCTTCCATCAAACAATAAATATTCCATAAAGATGGAGTCATTCACCTATGTACCAAGCTTTTGCAGAATTGAAGAAGAGGGGTAGAGATAGCGACAACGAGCTGGAGTGAGGTCACACCAAGGGAGGGAGGCAATGATTGGAGCAAGAGAGGGAAGAGGAGGTCATGACGAAGGGTTCAAGGATGCGATGGTGGTTTGTATGAGAGAGCAAATAGGACAACGTGAGGGAGGCGGTGGTTGGAGCAAGAGAACGACGAGACGGAGGTGGTGGATGGAGTGAGAAGGAGGTCAAGGTGGAGCTATGAGCCAAGAGATGGAATTTGGTAGCACAAGAGAAGAGAGGAAGATGAGAGTTGTCCCGGCATGATCAATTAACTGTTAAGGTTTTAAATGATCTTTAGTGTCCGTTATTTTTTAAAAGAGACATGTTTTGGCGTTCATTAGTATAAACAAATGCCAAATCCTAGGCCTTCAGTGTCCATTTTAAATGAATGGACGCCAAAGTCCATGTGTTAGCGCCTCTTCATATGAATGGACGCCAAAGTCCATGCCTTTGGCGTCGAATTTTTAGAAAGGGAAGCCGAAGCCTATATTTTAGGCATTTGTTTCATAAAAACGGACGCCAAAAGCTATATGATTATTGGCACATAAAATTTTAAAATTTCGACCGCTTATACTTTTTACTTTCTTTCTTTCCTTTTTTTTTTTTTTTTTTTTTTAAACAAACATTTGTTTTAGTAAAATCTAAATATTGTAGTAGTGATAGGGCATGCACCATGTATTTCATTCACCTTGAATAGTAAATAAGATTTATCCACTCTTTCTCTCATTCTTTCCCTTTTCTTTATGACAATTTGTAAATAACTTATCCTTTCGCTTTCAGTCGTATTCAATTATTCTGTCATTTATCCAAAACTAAATATTTTGACATTTTTCGTCAGAAAACACAAAAATGTGTGCGATTTGGTGATAATCTCTATCTTGTTCCCTTCTCGTTTTAGCCAATTAAATGATCTGTCATGAGCATTTTGGTGATTATTCTCTCGCTTTTGTCCTTCGGCGAATTATAGTGTGTCTTTTCATTAGATCGAAAATGGTGGGCCCTTATCATCAATTATCTGAGCCCACGGTTCTTACGTCGCGGTAATGGATTTTGCTTCTGGCCTTCTTCTCGTTACGGGTTAGCGTGCGTAAAACGTCATCGTTTTACATGAAAAATGGGGGTGTTGCTTTTTTACTTTTTTAAGTTATATCTAGGACCTTGTAGAGCTTTTATTCTAGTATCACTTAGTATTTTAAAATAATTTTTAGGAGCATCCGGTATCCTAAATTTAGTATGCTTAATATTACTGAGAACAACACTTTGAGAGTAATATTGCACAAAACATTACCTTTGACACCAAATGTTATTGATAAAATTCTTGCTATTAGAAAAATAAATTGTTTAAAATACTGATTTCTTTTAAGAAAACTAATTCTATTAGTAGCACTCAGCATTTTTAAACTAGTTTTTGAAGCATCCTCCATCTTTATAAAAATAAAATAAAAATAAAAATAAATCTAATAGAACTTAGTATCTTAAACTAGTTTATTTTTCTAATGGCAAGTATTTTTTTAATAGCATCCTGTGTCAAAAAGTAATGTTTTGTGCAATTCTACCCACAAAGTATTTTTCTTAATAACAATAAATATCCTAAATTTAGGATACTGAGTGCTCTTAAAAAATATTTTAGAGTGCTGGAAAATTATTTTCATATATTGAGTGATATTGAAAAAAAAAAATATTTTTAGAGTATTGGATGCACCAAAAACTAATTTAGAATATTTGAAAAATACTTTGGGTCCTACTATAACTTTAACTCAAAAAAATAAAAATAAAATAAAGTCATTTTTTTAATGCAAGACGATAATGTTTTACAGCAAATGTTAACTAATTCTTTTTCCATGGTTCACATAAGCTGGCACCTCTTACCGAACTCAATCGCCTGGGATCACACCTCTTACGTTGTAAAGCAGGATTTTGCTTCTTGCTTCTTCTTCTTTCCTTCTTAAGTGTGGCTTCTATAACAAAAGATAGTTGAAGGCCGAAAGAGAGTAACAAATAAAAGTTAGTTAAAAGTCAAATCATGAATTAAAAAATATACACGTACATGTGAAGATGCCCCAATTTGATTGAGAATGGGGAAAAAAACTAGTACAACTTGACCTTCTTCTCGAGATTCACGTACAAATATAATATAAGAAGGTAGTTGAAAACTAGATACTATAATATAACAAGCTAGTTGAAAACTAGATACTCCTTTTGGTCCTAAATTTATGACAAAGTTTGTAGTACAAATATATTTTGAAGGCATTATCATGTTTGATCTTGCTTAAGAAATTAAAAATTACATAAGAAAAAAATAATGGGAAAAAAGATTAGTAGTATTTGTTAACAACCTAGTATTGAATAAGTTAGGTTATATGTGTTTTATTTTATGTTAAACAGTCTTCAACTTTCGAACACAACTACTTCAACTTTGAAGCTCTCTCTCTCTCTCTCATGGTCTCTGGTCTAGATCCGTCGCCAACATCGCTGTCGTCTCCGTCTCCTTCTCCGGATAGACGTCTTCAACTTTCATACACTTACTGAATCCTCATCCTAATCGCCTAACCATTGCTTGAGCTGATCTCTCTCTCACTTGTTCAACTGCTACGGTCACGACCGGTGATTCCCGGCATCAACAACTCCTTGGAAACATCGGAATTGGGGCTGCGTTGTTGCCGGAGAAGGTTAGATACTGCGCAGTCACGTCTCTAATGGAGTTGATCTTGTGTGTGTGCATGATTTTTGTTTTTTCTCCGGCGTCTTTTCTTGCTTAGATCGGTGCCATCTTGTTACAGTTTTCATTGATTTAGGCGAAATTATTAAGTTTGAATTCCTTGCCGCATAAAACATATGTTGAGCCTTTAGTCCCCTGAATATATTTTGACATTGACATTTCAAAAAGATAATGTTGACCGTCCCTTTTTTCACAGAAGGCGAAAACGCAAAGAGTATATTTGGGACCATAATATACTTGTGGGGCTAGCACAACATATTTGTTAAAAATAATTTTAAAAGAAAAAATTATGCTGACCTTTTTATTTAGAAAAATCAGGTTTCAAGAAGTAACAATGCTAATCACCAAAAAGTCTTAATAACTTAAGGTGTTAAGTATACAAAAAATGAATCTAGAATACTAAATGTTACTGAAAAATATTTTAAAGGGTTGAATAAATGTTTTTTTTTAAGTGCCTATCCTCCCTTATCCCCCCCCCCCCAAAAAAAAAAAGGGGGTAGTTTTGCGGTAAATGATGCGAACCGATGTGAAAAGAAAATGAGAGAAGCCATATCCCAATTGATTAGAGTACCAAATAATTATTTAATGAAATTTGTATAATTGACACAAAATGCCGTACTCTAAATTAATGATTAAGGGCAATGGGTTGGAGATGGTGGTGTATCATCCTAGTCCTGCTGCTGCTTGCTCCGTTCATTGCTTCTTCACGTTCAATAATCAAGAATTTACCTGGCTTTTCCCGTGACCTCCCTTTCAAGCTTGAATCTGGGTGAGCAATGAATTTTTTCATCCATGTGAAAACTATTATTTGATTCTTTTTATTTTTTTCCCGGTAAAATAACATCCAGAGCGCCCCTTCATGTTATTTTCAAATAGTGTCCAGTATCTTAATCTTATTTTTGGTGCATTCATCAGTGCCTTGTGTTATTTTTCTAGTACGTCTAACACCTTAATTTTATTTATGGTACATTAAGCACTTTAAAATCATAATTAAGATTATGGTGCTAGATGTAACTAAAAATTAACCGATCAAGGGTGCTAGATCTACAACAAAAACAATGCTCCCTCCGGTCCTAATTAAGGAACACTTTTGTAGTGCAATTTGTACTATAAAAGTGTTCCTATAATTAGGACCAAAGGTAGTATCAAGGTATTGGATATACTATAAATAATATCAGGATGCTAAATGCTACAAAGAAATAACAATCTGATCTGGATGCTAAATTCCACATTACCTTATTTTTTTCTCAATTCTTTAAAATGTTTCCTGTATTGAAAGTAAAACCTTACCCCTTATATATATAATCTGACTTCAAATATAATGCGCAGATACATAGGAGTTGGAGAAGAGGAGGAAGTGCAATTATTTTATTTATTTGTGGAATCTCAAAGAAACCCCTCGAAAGATCCAATCTTGCTTTGGTTTGTTGGTGGCCCTGGTTGCTCCGCGCTTTCTGCATTTTTCTTAGAAAATGGTACATAATTTATTTATTTTATTTTAAGCCTTATTTTATCCCCAAGTTATGAGTCCAAATGCAGTGCATGTCTTGGTGTATTTTTAATTCGAGTTTATTACTTCCATACCATATTCAGAATCTTACGTTTTTATTTAATAATTTGCAGGACCAGTAACATTGGACCGCAATTCCAGAGGGATTTTTCCAAAACTTATACTAAATCCTTATGCTTGGACGCAGGTTGTGATGTTTCTAAATTCAAGCTGCCATATTTGTATTTGCTTTGAAAATCAATTTTATAGTACTCCACTTTCATATATGCTTATTTTATTGCTTCGTGTTTTTTTAAATCTTCATGCCACCATCATGACATTATGTTGCTATTTTATATTGCAGCAAAATATGAGCTGTCAACTTTTTCAACAATTTCTGCGAACTAGTTTCAGGGTCACCGCAATGATGACAACTAAGAACTTATTAACATGATTTTATATCTAATTTGACTGACTCAAATTGAATTTTTCATACTTTGATTTTATTTTCCAGAAAAACATTTTCAACTGCACAAAATATAAAATAAAGATAATATCATAATTTTCATAAGAAATGATTTTTTATTTAAAAAGAGTTAGTCGAAAATTTTAAATTTAAGCGGTTGAAATCAAATTTAAAAATATCTCTTCGTGCTCATCAGGGCTATGAGCATTGAAACTGGTTCTCACTTGGATGCACCCACATGCCACCCTCCCTGCTGCCCCCAAAAATAGGGGCTTCCCAATTTTTAATTCCATTTTCTTTTTAGGATTAGATTCTACATTAAATTATTGATATTTTGATATCTTATGTTCAAAATGCAGGGCGCTTGAGGCACCTCATCCGCCTTTGAAACTAGTAAATACTTGTCGATCTGTTTTGTTAAACTAGTAGAGCTACTCCTCCTTTGAGACCTGTTATGAATAAGGACTAGACAGAATACTAAGAATGTGAATAGCATAACTGAACAATTGTTCCAAAAAAAAAAAAAAAAAAAGCATAACTGAACACATTATGGCTTTTAATTAGCAGGTACTTAATGTCATATATATAGATTTACCGGTTGGCACAGGATTTTCTTACTCTCAAACACAACAAGGCTACCATAGCGGTGATATACTATGGATAGAGAATTCATATGATTTTCTACAAAAGGTAAATAATAGTTTATATGAAATTATAAACACTTAGCTACCACCCAAAGTTTCCATTTAGCATAAAATTGTAATTCACCGACATGGATCCAGCCATTAATGCTCGAACCAGATCCCTGTATTTGATTAGGTTAAGGTGCAAATTTATATATATGATAAATTAATCTTCTGATGATTATTTACAATTAATGCAGTGGTTTATTGATTATCCTGAATTTGTATCAAATCTACTTTACATTGGTGGTGGTTCATATTCAGCTATGCCCACTGTTCCTCTTGTTAAAAAAGTATATGAAGGTGAAATATTGTTCTATATTTTTTGCTTCTTAATGTGGCTGGGCTACTTTAGCCTTATCTGTTTCCCCCCCTTTTTGCCTTGTTTTAATTTTTTCCCTGTTTGATTGAGCAGGTTACAAAGCAGGATGCAAACCGTTCATAAATTTCAAAGTAAAATAGAGTACACACATATACTCTGTGTAAAGCTTTTAATTTCTGAAAATGGCTCTCTTATATATTTTGAGGCATCATATTCCTCCGGTCTTATATATAAGAGAACACTTTTGGGTATATACGGTCTCACTTATAAGATACACTTAAAAATGTATGAAATTTTAACCAACTTTTTAAAATTTCCCCATTGAATAACCGTTTACTCTCTCACACTTCTTTTTCCTACTCATTCGCTCTCACACAATCTCTCTATAAATAAGAGTACTTTTTGAGAGAAAAAAAAAACTTTTTTACACATTCATTGCCGTTAACCAACTTAACTTTTTGATTCATGTAGACTAGATATGGATCGAGTACCATATATATATACATACATACATACACATATATATGTGTGTGTATAGAGTTTATCATTTGTCATGTGACTTGACATAAGGTTATGTCAAGTCATCCCAAAACTACGTTGTTTTGGGGTTAGATGAATTAATGAACTCTCAAAACTACGTCGTTTTAGAAGTTAGGGGAATTAATAAAGGGTGTTTATATATTTTTGTTTTTCTATTTATTATCTGAATTTTACTAAAAGATCCTTCATTAATTCCCCTAACCCCAAAACTACGTAGTTTTGAGAGTTTATTAATTCCTCTAACCCCAAAACGATCGTTTTGGGGTGACTTGACATAACCTTATGTCAAGTGACATGACAAATGATAAACCCATATATATATAGACACACACACACGCATATATATATATATATATATATATATATTTGTGTATATATATATGTGTGTGTGTATATATATTATCTTTTAACACTGTTCTAAAGTCATCTCAGATGCTAGAGGTGAATATGGTGTCTCATCAAGAGGATGAGGTACAAATTAAACCGCCTTTTGTATGTTATGATAACAAATATCACTAACTCTCAGTTAGCCTTTTAGGGTTTTGTGTTTGCCAGCCCATTAGCGGATAAATTTCTGGAGCCAAACTCCAAAGTTGAATATGCACACCGGCTGAGTCTTATATCAGATGAGCTCTATGAGGTTACTTTGATCCTTTTCTTCTATTCATGCATTCATCTAAAGCTGATAAAGTTTTTCCTGTCTTAAATCTTAATAATCAATTAATTGATATCTTAGCTTCCAAAATTAATGTGCTACTTTGACCTATTAGGAAGGGTATGCTTTTCACATTTATGTCTAAAGTGAGCTATTTTAGAGATAGCTCTATGGTCCCTGAAGTTTGAGTTGTCTTGCCTTTAGATGCACTTCAAGCTTATATCACTTTAGTTTCTTAGCTTAAAATTATAAGGGTTATGAGCAATGTGTTATGAGTTCCACATTAGGGAACCAAACTTTGGGAGTGAGGTTTATAAATCCATTGGGTTCTCCCTCCTCATAGGCTAGCTTTTGGGGATTGGGCTCTCCCTTTGGGCTTGTGCTCATCACGTTAGTGCTTTCACTGAGAGCCCGATGTTTACAAAAAGGGCTACCCATGGAGGGTTCTGACCAGATAGGCTGAGTGAAGTGCCGTGGAGTGGAGCTGCCAGGGACATTAGCTCTTAAGGGGTTGACTAAGTTATGAGTCCCTCATTGGGGAACCAAGTTCTGGGAGTGAGATTTAGAAGTCTGTTGGGTTCTCCCTTGTCATAAGCTAGCTTTTGGGGATTGAGTTCTCCCTTTGAGCTTGTGCTCGTCACACAATGTTGCCTAAAAGCTTATAATTGCAAGTGTTAATGTTACATAATGGTCCAACGTGACATTACTACAATTTTAAATTTCTCAGGCAACATTGCTCATAGCAAAAACTTCGTTGACAACTTTGCACCTTAACCCTAATTATAACTCTGCCAAATGGATTATTGGAGTTAAATTGTGCAGATTTTGGGATACCTCTAGCAGGTAAAACTCAACACCTGGGATTACTTGTTTAAAATTACTCTGATATCTTTTTTGCAGTCAATTAAGGCAAGTTGTAATGGTAATTATGTCAGCATAAACCCAAACAACAAAAAGTGTGTCTCAGATTATGAAGCTTACTCTCAGGTTTCTATAAAAACCCTACACACTTGTCTCAGTTTCTTTCATTCATTACAAGTAATACATAGATATATAGGCGAAAACTAAATGTATAATCTATTCATTTGCAGCTGATTCAATACATCAATGACGAACAAATTTTGGAACCTCTTTGCCATACTATTCCCAATGACAATAGAAGAATTCTCTTCGAATATTGGTCAGATGGGATCCTGCATAATGATTCCACATTGTGGTGTCGTGTATGTAAATTTCATAATATTATATACACACACTTATACCCAAACCCCACCTGGTGGGAGTCTTATACACTAGGTTGCCCTTGTATACACGCGCACACATGTACACTTGCTCAAACACTCACGCGCGCACTCCTTTTAATTTGGAATTTACTTGTAGGGTTATGATTACATGCTTGTTGAGCAATGGGCAAATAATGAAGATGTTAGGAAGTCTCTTCAGATCAGAGAGGTAATTAAGAATCTACTTAGTTTATTGATTATATATATTGAAACTATATAATTCAAGATTTAACTAATAAACTAATTTTATAATTAATGACTTTTTTAAGGGGACTAAAGGGGAGTTCTTGAGGTGCAACAGGAGTTTATCGTACAAATATGATCTTCAAAGTGTTGTTGACTATCATCACAATCTCACGGAGACAAACCTTCAATTTCTCGTATTCTGGTAAATTTCATCATCCCCCTTATATATAAGTTTTATATTAAGATCCTTCTACCATACTCAGGAATTTTCTTCCCTTTTATATTTTGTTACGTTTATTATATTTATTATTGTATTATCACGTTTCTCTAATCATTACTCTTTGGCTTAAAAAAAAAAAAAAAAATCATTACTTCTCACTAGTTTGTATTTTTTTATATTACTATTCAAAGGGTTTCAAGGGTTATCTATTCATTAAAACATTTTTCATTTCATTTTATTGTGTTCTAAACAGACTTTGAAAAATTCTGCAGCAGTACGAGTGTATGGATTTCTTACCCAAAAAAAGAAATAAAAATGCTGTGTGATTTGTTTCTCGCTCACATACAGTTCCTAAATTTAAAGCAATTAGCTATCGCATTCAGAACATAAATTCCTAGAAAACTGTACCGGTGAAAGTCTGAAAATAAACATATTGAACTTCTCTCTTTAATTCTTATTATAAGGTACTAACTAACAAGTATATTTGGTTCTTTTTATAAAACACTTGCTTGTTTCCAAATAGTATTAAATATTTTTTTCATGTATACCCATAATTAAAAAGGTAGTGAGTGAGAGTAATAATTAATAAAAATTACTTATTACTCTTTTTTTCAAGAAAAAAAAGTAATAATTAATATGATATTAGAGTTTAGTGTAATTAATAGAGATAATATTGAAAATTACTTAAATTTTAGGACAAATTTAATTACTTTAACTGTTTTTATTGATTTGTGAGAATTGTTTGTTGATTCCTTAAATAAAGACCAGAGAGAATATTTACTAAATAGTATCAAATAACCTGAAAAATACAAACAAATAATAACAGATAATTATAAATTAAAACAATATATAAGATTATACTAATCTTTTCGATATCTCAAACAAGAATTTTACTTTCCTCTCACAGCCTAATGAGTAATGAAACAAACATTATCCTTATAGAGAAGATAAAAAATTAGCTGTGGCCAAATAAAATATCATATGATAAATACATATATATTTTAACAAATTTTATAAGATCAGTCGGGGCCAGCTGGGGCCTCCATAAAGGCCTTCCGCCACTGTTGACAATCCTATATAACAAATTCGAACATAAAATCCTGCATTTCGTGGTTATACATAATTTGAATGAACACAATCCAAATAGCTAATTAACCAATTACACAAGTGATGAGACTTTATACCTTGGTAACTCTTTGGCTTTTAAGTTTTTTACAGAGAATCTTTTTTTTTCCCTTTTTTTTTCTTTTTTTTTTAACTCTCTGGCTTTGAACTCCTTATTACAGTGCTGATCTTGACCTGTTGATACCACATATTGGTACACAAGCTTGGATAAAGTCTTTAAAGTTGAAAATAGAGGATCCTTGGCGTGCATGGTTTGTTGATGGTCAAGTTGCAGGGTAACTAATCAATTTGAATTATTATTCTAACTATTTTTCAGTTTTAGTACTCAAGATTTGTGCATGATGAACAACTTTTTGACACAATTTTTTGCGTTGTGAAGCGGGTTCTGCTATCGTTACTTTTTTGCTTAAGAAAATTTGTTCTTTAAATAAATACTTACTGTTTGGAATATCCCATGCTCATTATTTTGTTATAATTGGTAAATATATAATTGTTATTGGTTATTTCATACCTAGGAAAAGTATCATTCATTCAGAGTATAGACAATGCATGACAAAATTTCCTTCTTTTTTTTTTACTTTTTTTTTTGGATGGGGATCTTTTGGTCCACCTTTGTTTTTATTTGAAAAAAGGTGGAGGATCATATGGTCCACCTTTTATTGTATTTCCTTTTTCATAGAAGTTTAATTTAGTGAAGGATAGGGTTTTGGACAAAATTTGAGCTATAGATAAACTTATTCTTAGCTACCCTTTATTATTTGAAATGTTAATATTTCCGTAGTTAAATTTTAAAATGCGCGGGAAGATTATGCTTGCTATTATTAATAGAAATTTTTAGCATAAATAGAATTATTGTGTGTGTAACTGTAAATACCCCTTTTGTCTTTTACCCACAAAAACAGAAAAAAAAAATTAATATTACTATTGCATAAATCAAGAAAACATGTCAGCAGTCAAAGCACTAACGCAAAATACCCCTTTTAGTGTCTGTTAAAAATGGTCTTTCGCTATTGCATATAGCAGTAGTTGAATTAATAGAAGCTGTAAGTAGAAGCCTACGGCGCGTGTTATATTGAAACAAACGCCGTATATGCAATTTTTTTTTTGGAAAATGATAGTCAGATCCCAAGGACCATAAAAAATTATAAAAAAAGTCCTAACAGAAATTCACATATCTAAAAAGTCCCTTTTTTGATATTATTTCTATTGAAACAAAATCCAGGTTTTTAAATTTTGTTGTAAATATAGTCCTTCCTGTTGTGAATATGACTTTTTTTATGAATGGCTAGGTTTAAATTTTGTGTGTGAATATAACACTTCCTTTTATGAATCAGACATTTTTCTGTTGTAAATGACCTCTGTACGTTTAGGAACTTAAGTTTGAAACAAAATTCATATGTTTAAATTTTGTTGTGAATATGACACTTCCTATTGTGAATATAGTTTTTTTTTCCTGTTATGAATGACCATGTTTTTAAAATTTGATGTAAATATAGCACTTCCATCGTTAATAAAAATAATATCAAAAAATTTTCCAGGGACTTTTTTAACATGTGAATTTTTGTTGGGATTTTTTTATAATTTTTTTATGGTCCTTGGACCTCGTCTTATTTTCCCTTTTTTTATTCTTTTTGTTATCAGTTATCAAAATGTGATAATTAAGTTAATTTTTTTTTGGTATATAAGTGTATGGCTTTTTACGTTCTATGTTTGCCATATTTTAATTAATGACAAAAATATATGAACAAAAATAATCCTTGTGATATCTGTATTAATTATATTAATTGTCCCATCTTTCTTTTATTGAATATGCAGCTACACACAAACCTACAGGAAGCATAACTACTTCTTGACATATGTTGTTGTGAAAGTAAGCAAAACCTTCAACAAAAGAGCTTCGTTTAGTTGATTTTGTTCTCTTTATTGGTTTTCAAGTCTATTTTCACACACACACACACTAATCGACTCCTCCTTTTATTTTGACATAGGGTGCTGGTCATGTAGCTCAACATTATAAACCTAAAGAAGTTTTCCAAGTGATAGAGAGGTGGTTCTCATATGCTCCCATTTTAGGAACAGGTCAATTGTGCTCGGATCTCAGGTCCCCAGTGAGGGTTTGTTACACCCCCACCGGCCTCGCCTTCACAGATGGCAGGTAGTGTGATACCTCTTATCTATTAAATCCAAATGTCACACTTTTGTAATAATATCACATATCATAGCAATATACTGTAACGTAGTGGTAAAATAGTTTGGACGAGTATACTAATAATAAATTACAAACCTTGGTTAAAACATAATTACACAAAATCTCTACAACAATATTCGAACATTCTGGAACTGGTCCAACACCTTCATCAGCCAATATCCGTTTGGGTGCTACATCCAATGAACTGTACATCATACAGGTAGCAATAGAGGCTGGAATCCTGAAAGATTCTAGAGTAACCGTTAATCGCATATCCAGAGTATATACAGAGTATGTAAGAAAACCATAAATTATACAGCATCCAAAAGTCGCACACAGCGAGGCATACAGCCTAAACCGGAACGAGCAGTCACACATAACATGCACTACTTAAATAAGGCACATAACCATGCCGGGGTCGCACACGCTGTTCCGTATCCAAAGTGCTTGAAACACATAACATCGAATACATAACCAACCATGGTAAAACATACATACAGAGTCATACAAAGCATATGAGATTAAGGTTACTTACCTGCAAGCAGTTGATTAGTAGGAGAACAAACACCTGGCTACTAAATAAGAACGATAAACCTAAAATAAATAATACAACAGTGTCACTGTCAATACAACCCCTTCCTTTAAAAATATGTAACTATACACTTGTATGAAGAATCTTTTTACTATTTAAAACTCATTAATTCTCTTTATTAATGAGTATCCCTTTATTAGCCTCTTATCCTTTATTTTCGCATATAACCTTGAAAAATTCCAGAAATTGACCCAACTTCGAAAATTCATAACTAATTGTAGAAAAATCCGATTTAGGTGTTCCAAAAATCTACATGACTCTTGACATGTCTATTTTTTAATAAAAATATTTGCGAAGGCCAGAGACACACAAATCATTCCCAGATTATGAAAATGCCCTTGCTGTTTTTCAAGTTACTCAATTTGTATTTCTTCTTATTTTATCCTTAATTCTTCCAAAATCATACTCCATGTTCTTCCTTATACAAAATTACATTTTAAACACTTTAAAACCATCAAAATTACCAAAATAACGTCATATATATCCTCATGTTTTAACTATTGGTCAAAATCCCTAAAATTACAGGAAATTAGGAAGACAACTTACTTGTTCTAAGTCTTTTCTTCTCTCACCATCTCTTGAATTCCTTTGTAATGGTGACTTGAGCTTCAATAATATCATGTAAAGGTATTAACTATGAACTTGAACATAACCATATGAATTTAAAGGAAATAGAATAATTTCACAACTTCCTTACCTCAATTTCCTTTGTAATTCTTCTTGAGCTCCTTCTTGGTTCTATTTCTCAAACTCACCACTCTCTTCTTTAGTTTCTCTTCTTTCTTGTGTGTGGCACCTCTTGCCATGCCAAATGAGAGGAGAATTCCTTTATATAGAGGTCATGACATGTAAAATATCTTCTTGGAATTTTACCAATTTACCCTTTTGTAATTATCTTTTAGAAATTCTAGGTTTTTCTCCTCTTTTCTAGAGAAGTCTTGACTTCTCTTGATTTTTCTCCCTTCATCTAGATATGTTTCATTATTGGGCACTAAAATATCCTTAATCATGTATGTCCATGTGTCCTTATCAAAATCCTCTTTAAATCCTATGGAAACATGTGGCAACCTAGGTATTTATTTTTTTCTTGGCTTTTGCTTCCACATATGACAAATATCATCTTCCATTTCCTTGTTGAATATGCACGAGATATAAGGCTTGAAGGGAGGAATATTTCAGCTGAAATTTATATAAGAAAAGGTCTTGAAATATTCTTTTCAAGATTTAATTCAAATTCCCTTATGACACTTGTCAAACTAAGGGATTATCTTCTTGATTATTTGCCTCTTGTGGTTATAATTCTTTGCTTAATGAAGAAGGTGATTATTAGGTGTCCCATGCAATTAATTAAATATGTACAAGTGTCCCCCCACTAATCTTCTTTAAATATCTTGCTAACACATGGTAACTTATGTGTCCCTTTCATTAAATGCTTACCTTTCCATGTGTCTACTTAGGTGTCCCTTTCATGATTATCCACCTTTCCATGTGTCACCTTTACAAAAATATTCCTTTATTAGCCAATTAGATGGAAACAAATACATTTGCCTTATTTTTAATGAAAATTCCATGTATCTCAATAATATAATATTAATTAGCTTCATACAATAATTTACATGAAAATGAGGTTATTACAAAGTGTCCATAAGCAATTTCCAAACCTCAAGGTCCAAACTTTAGGATATTACAGGGTCAGGTTAAGCCGGCCTAAATAAGGTTAATCTTTCACTCCCTCGCTCGATATAGTTATAAAACACTTTGAACTATTTCACCATAATTAAATAGATATGGTTAAGTCATTAAATTTATTTAAAAATAATAATTCAAATTCACCCATATTTAAAACCATGAATCATATATTGACAAGTGAAAATAGAAAAGTGCATCAAATTTTTAATAGGGACAATCTTAAGAAATACTCTATCTGGTCCTTAACATGAGACCTCATTGACTTTTTTTTAAAAAAAATAAGGAAGCTAAATAAGTAATATAATCATTGTATATGTTGTATATTATTATATTATAATAGAGATTGGAGTAGTGTTTTATTTGACCCATCACATTATCCCTAGTGATTTTTTTATTATTTAAATATGTTTTCAATGTTAATATGCTGATTGATTTTCCCCCTTCTAATTGATTTTCCCCCTTCCAATGATGATGGGAGAAGTGAAGGGATCGGAGAGCAAAAGGCGTAAAAAAAAAAAAAAAAAAAAAAAAAAAAAAAAAAAAAAAAAAAAGGAGCTTACGTGTTAATGAAAGTGTTATAATTTCTTTTGATTTATCTTAACTTTCCCATTCAGCAATTGGAATGAAGGGTATTTCTTTGTAGGGTGTAATACCCGGATAATTATCTATCTGGAATATTATATTTTAGCAAATAGTACCTATTTGGAAATAGGTGAATATGTGGTTTTAAAACCTTGTAGGATACTTATTCTATTGTCTAGGGAAATTTCTAATGAAATTAGAGGGACTAAAGTGTCAAAATCCCTAAATGCAATTATGAGCCATGAAATGCCTGAAAATATTATAATAAATCCCAAGAGGCAATAAAATATTTATTGAAAATTAGAAAGTATGTTGTCTCTAATTTTAGGAATTTTTGGGATTATTTCCTTGAAAAATAATGAGACAAAATTAAATATAATTTTGGAGAGCATAAGTTGCCTCATGATTTTTAATATGATATGTGGGACATAAAATACCAATGTCAATGAAATAGTTGTGAGAAAATGATTAATCCTAATTAAGAAAATTATCAACAATTAGAAAGTGATTAGTTAAGTAATTAATGGCTAATAGTTTAAGCACGAACAAGAGAATATTTAAGGTAGATTATGGAAAATCCTTTAATTAAGTGTTTATGGCTAATATTAGCATAAAGTGTGCTTGCTAATCAATTTGAAAAGATTAAGAAAAAATTGGTGAGATTAAGAACATGAAAACCCTAAATCCTAAAAGATTGCTAATCATGGGATTAAGGCTCTAATTAAGCTTCTAGCTAATTTAGATAAATTAAAAAATAATAATAATAAAGGGAAGAGAAAACCAAATTTGAGTGTGAAAATGGTTGTGGGTTTTTCAAAAATAATATCATGATATTTTGTTAATTAAATAATAATATAATTAAGATATTTGTGGAAGAGAACCAAATGATAAAGGGGAACCGATAGAAATATCGTGAACTAAGTTTCTTAGGTCAAGACATATTACAAATAAGTGAATTTTTGTCCATAAGTTGGTGTTAGCGGAAGTCATTTCTCAGAATCATGCGGGGCGAATAAGGGATCGATGAAAAGATATTTTGTAAACAAAGGGCAGATAAGAAAAGTGAGAACCAATGGAAAATAAATCATAACTTGAAATCCTTGAACTAAGTAGAAAACAACTGGACATATTATGAATCAGTGATTTTTTGTCCCGAAGTTGATGTTATTTCGTAATTTAGAATCGACGGTTATCCGAAAATGTTCAAGCGGGTTACTGAAATACCACTGAATGGGATCAAAAATTTAGTTAATCCAAATATTCTTAAAGAGGAAGATTAGATCTTCGAGTTGCTAAGGACTTTTTGAGATTGGTTAAGATTACGCGATTAGAACACCGAACGGGGGACTTTATCGGTAGAAGTTCATAAAGCACATGGATGACATCATGTTAGTGACATGGGGTGACATGGGGGGGAATTTGTGGTAGAGAAGAGAGGAAATTGAATGGTTTGCAAGAAGCCACATCTTCGTCTTCTTAACCGTTGATTCAAAAGTTGATCCAAGGGTTGAGATCCATGGAAATTCTCTATAAATAGGCAACCCCTCTTCACTTCATTCCTCACCAATTCACAAAGGAATCCTAGAGAGAGGTTAGAGAGAAGTGAGAGCAAAGAGGAGCTCTGACAAGGAGTAGCGAAGTCTTTTTAATTTCCTCGGTCTTTAGTCTTGAGCTTTCGTAGTTTTTCGGTAGTTATAGTAAAAATGTTAGTTTGATCTTTAATCTTCCAAGTATTATTTTAATATCATGTTTTAGGTTTAAATATGATATGTATTTCAAAAATTATGTTGGAGAAAGAGATATGGCGAAATTTTGGAAGATTAGAGTCAAAGTAACGAAGCTCGCGAAATTCCGATTAAGGGAGTTAGGGGTAAAATGGTAATTTGGGACTAGAATGTCTGGTATAATGTTGACCATTGATTAGAAAAGTTATTATCCTTATAGGATATCTGTGATTACGCTCTGATCAACAATCGTACCGAAGTTCCGTCAACGGAGGTACGTTCGCGTACTGTAACACTAACTCTGATGTTTATTGTATGCGTACATGTGCTATGTGTATGGTATGTTTATGTGAGGTAGTTGATAGCTCTGGTATGTTCAATGTACTTTGTTATTATGCTTGCCGGGTGTTGGGATACGTTTTCTAGGTACGAAATGCTTGGTGCGAAATGCTTGGTGTGAAATGCTAGGTGCGAAACGTATGCTAAGTGCGACATATCTGCCAGGGGGCTTGTGTGCTGTTGGGATAAGCTTGTTTGTATGCTCATATACTTCTATGTTGTATATATAAATATGAGGTTAACCATTACCCGAGGTTCAATGGGCATTGAACCTCGCTCTTAACATAGCGTCGGTCGGGAGGGGACCGAGGATCGAGGAGAAAGGCAAGCGGCACGCATAGGGACTCAAATGAAGACTTTCTTCTTTTGTTATTTACTTTCGAAAACACTCGCATAACGTACCGCTACATAATCAGCCGGACTTACGGCATTTTGAATATAAATATCAATTACTCAATCGCTCCGATGATCTACTCGATGAAAAAATATATATATACTTGCTTTTGAAAATGGGATGTTACATAGGGTGTGTTGTTGTAACTAATGTTAATTGTTACATGAGCTTGCCGATTAGATTTATTACAAAAATTATATGAAAATATGATATTTTCTATTTTTATCCTTTATTTTTATTCTGAAATTCCAAAAATAAAATGCTACTATTTTGGTTTTTATCTAAATCAGTCATCTTTTTCAAAGCCAAAATTAAATTCTAACTTATTTGATAGAATTAAATAGGGATTTGTGAGTATTGTGATTTTCCCGCATACTTCTCACTTTAAAAAAAAAAAAAAAAAAATGACCAGCCACCCCCTACCTGCCAGTAGAGCTTTGAGGACCGACCATCATCCGGGTGCCGACAAGAATATTTTTAGCAAGAGTGGATAATCGCTCATTTGTTCTAATCAATTCCTTACTCCAGAAATTTCTTAAACTAGGAATTAAAAAGATAATATGTGATGAAAAATAAATCTTTTTTATTGACTTGTGGTCCTCATTTTGATGACTTTTTTTAAAAAAATAGAAATTAGGGGGCGTCCTCCGCCAACAATAGACTAATCATCCTTCACACCGTAGTCGTCCCGAAGGGGCATTAATGCTGGCCAAATAACCTTCTCCATACACACCGTCAGAGATCGAACCCCTGATCATTTTGATGACTTTATCACATCAATTTTATATCATTCAAGTACCCACTCTACCTCTCGGAAATTCATTCTCCGAGGAATTTTTGTAGTGTAAGCTCGACTTAAGTTTTGTGTAAGAACACCAATAGTCCAATCCCAAGTTGAAGCCCTAAGTTATATACTCCCAATCCTTAATATAAGACACATTTATAATATTTAATTATTGGTAATTAAAATATTGAGTTCTATTAAGAAAACTAGTTCTATTAGTAGCACTCAGCATTTTTAAACTAGTTTTTGATGCGTCCTACATCTTTTAAAAAAAAAATCTAATAGAACTCAGTATCTTAAACTAGTTTATTTTTCTAATAAAAAGTACTCCCTCCAGCCTTAATTATAGGACATATTTAACCGATTTTGTGGAGATTAAGGAGAGAAGTTAAATTAGTTTATTTTACTCATTTTCCTAAAATGCCCTTATGTAAATTTAAAATGGCATAAGTGAAAGTGAATGAATAACTCCTACCACATATCTCTCCAACTTAGAAGTTTTTGATGTGTCTTACATCTTTTAAAAAAATTCTAATAGAACTCAGTATCTTAAACTAGTTTATTTTTCTAATAAAAAGTACTCCCTCCGGTCCTAATTATAGGACATATTTAACCGATTTTGTGGACATTAAGGAGAGAAGTTAAATTAGTTTATTTTACTCATTTTCCTAAAATGCCCTTATGTAAATTTAAAATGACATAAGTAAAAGTGAATGAATAACCCCTACCACATATCTCTCCAACTTAGAATTTTCCTTTCCACACATTTTTTAATTGAAATAATCGTCTTGCTATATATGTGTATATATGTGTACATGTAGATATGGACACACACACACACACATATATGAATACAGACACACAAATATATATATATAGACACACACACATATATATTGATAGGTACACACATATGTACACAGATATACATATACACACACACGCTCACATATATATATGTGTGTGTATTTATATATGTGCGTGTCTATATGTGTGTTTATACATATGTATGTATATTTGTATGTAGACACACACATATATATTTGTGTGTATATGTATTTGTGTGTCTATATATATATATATATATGTATATATATATATTGGCAAATAGTTGATCTATAAATCTAACAATTTAAAAGTTTCGACAATAGAAAGAGTCTACACGCCTATATATATATAATCTAAAAAATAAAATACACTTGAGAGAATAAAATAAGGGTATTTTATGAAGAAATTGACAAAAAAATAGAATGTTGTCTTATAATTAGGACCAAAACTAACTCTTAAATGTTGTCTTATAATAAGGACCGGAGGGAGTATTTTTTTTTTTTTTTTTAATAGCATCCGGTATCAAAATGTAATGTTTCATGCAATTCTACCCTCAAAGTATTTTTCTCAGTAACAATAAGCATCTAAAATTTAGGACACTGAGTACTCCTGAAAAATATTTTTATGGTGTTGATACACCAAAATTTATTTCTAGATAGTGAGTGATACTGAAAAAATTATTTTAGAGTTTTGATGCACCAAAAACTAGTTTATGATATTGGAAAAATACTTTGGGTCCTCGTATAACTTAAAAAAGGCAACTCAAACGATTTTTTTAATGCAAAACGATGACATTTTACAACAAATTTTAACTAATTCTTTTTCCATGGTTGACATAAGTTGGCGTCTCTTGTCAAACGCAATCGTCTGGGCTCACACCTCTTACGTTGCAAATGGGGGTGAGAATATGCCAGATTTCTATCAGGTGGTCTACAGCTTGGCCTACTTAGGGCCTGGTCTAACCTAACCTATTTGTTAAAAGGCTAAGACAATACCTATTTAAATGGCTAAATGTGTAAATAGGTCAAACCTATTTTGTTAAGACCTAGCCTGTAAGCTTTCAGTCTAACTTGTTTACACATTAAAGAAATATAATTATATTTCTATCATCTAAATAATATAATATTTATTGTTTTTCATTCTTATATTATACTAAAAGCCTACATTTATATGAGAGAATCTCATATAAAGATGGTTGAAATAAAGGAAAAGAAGAAAGGAAAGGAAAAGTCAGAAGTTGGATGTCACACTCATTACCATCGTTGCTCTCTCTCGTGTGCCTTGAGGAGCATGAACGACGCCGTAAGAAGCCGCCACTAGTAACCTGTTTAAATTGGAGAATTTTATTCATATTTAGCCTTTTTATACATGACCTAAAAAAATATTGGTTTGTTTATTTCGCAGGTAGAACGTGGGAACTTGTTACAAGGATAAATAGCACGCACAGTTTTTGGCGCAAATCTAACCTCAGGGGAGTCCGTTACGATATAAATTCTCGTCCACATCCCTCACTCCCCTTTGAGCTATCTGGAAATCGCAGCAATTTTTTGACAATCAGACACTTGACTTTACCCTTCACGGCCCGTAATCTTTAGTGGCGCTGGATTCCATAACGGTGCCCCCAAATCATGAAATTGGAGAATTCAGGAATTGATATAAGTCCCCCAAGAACTTGCATATTTATTGTTAAATACTTCAGAGTTAAATTTAAATCCAAAATTTTAAGCATTGACAGCTTCACAAATGTATTAGGTTCTTACGTAGGGCATAAATAATATTGTTCTACTCTAATATTGTGTTTTTTAATAACTAAGGGATATAGAGGTAATTTAGCTCAATGTCTAAATCCCTAATTGTGTCACATAACCTAATTAATGATTTGTTAAGTTTAATAACCCAAATTAGAATTTGGGTAATTTAATTGCCTTTATATGGGATTCTACTCCCTATTTATATAGGTTTTGATAGGCTCAAAATGCACAAAACCTATTTATAGCCCCCAAGCTTACAATATGAGGTTTTTTTAAAAGCCTACATTGTAAGTAGGCCTTTAAAAATGCTTGCTTCGACTCACGCGCCTTACAAAGGCTTAAGCAATGACAAATCTTAGTGAATACACCCCCCCCCCCCAATGTCTAGAATTTTTTTAAAAAAATTAATATAATGTAAAATTTAATGCATTTTTGCACATGCAAATATTTATCCCAGGGCCATGGCCCCTAAAAAAAATTTTGTTCATAAAATTTTTTAATTACTTAATGAGTATACATATAGTCACCTCAAATATTTATCTTAAGATCCGCCACTAGGCTCAAGACTGATCCTTAAAAAAACACTTGCATTCGTGCTCGTGCCTAGGCTCATGTCTTCTACCCTAATTACAGTCTCAGACCTATTTAACCAAAGCCTAACTTAATCTGGCCTATTTCCAACCCTAGTTGTCAAGCAGATTTTACTTCTTGCTTCTTCTTTCCTTCTTGTGTGTGGCTTCTTGCGTATGTAGGCAGAGGTTTTCCTCTAACTTAAAAGTTTCAGGGAAAACTTAGATTCTTTTTATATTTAAATCATTATTTCCGTCAGAAATTTGTCAAAATTCTAACAGAGTTTTCGACAAAATTTTTCCTTGCCATGCAAAACTTACGTGGAAAAATTAGCCATGGAAAATTCAGTGGGTAATTAGCCGTGCAATTTTTTCCGTGGCAAATAAATTTATTATATTTTAATAAATTTTATATTAAAAATCATATTTGTTAGTTATTAATTAATTTTAATTAAAAATACATTATTAGCAATTAATATTAAATTATTATTTATCTAAATTATATTCATAATATTCTTTAAAAATAATAATTATAAAATTAAAATATTAGTCATTGATTAATGATAATTAAAAATAATTTTTTATTTATTAAAATTATATTATTAGTTATTAAAATTATATTTATAATTTTATATTAAAAATAATAATTATAATATTAAATTATTGGTAATTAATTAATGTTAACTGAAAATAAAATTCAATTTCAAAAAATATTTATTAAAGATTTGAAACTTGTTTCATTTGAAATTAATTTATATTGAAAAATTAAAATAAACAAATATAAATTATTTCAATTTTTATTATTAATTTTTAATAATATTATATTTATTATTAGTGTTGGGACACGTGGTGCACAACAAGACTGGGACACGCGGCGTCCGCCAGCAAGGGTGGCAGGTGCCGAAGCTAAAACGTGGCGACTATCGAGGACGACGGGTGGCCACCAGAGTTGACTTGTGGTGATGCCGATGATAAGATGGCCTCCTATGGACATGACACATGGTTTCTCTTGAGAAAGTCCACATGGTATTTTAAAATTTAAAAAATAAATAAATTGCTAGCTGAATCCAATTTCATCACAAATTTTTGACTAAATTATATGGGAAATTTGCAACGGAATCGGAATTCCGTTAGAAATTTATTTGCCACGGTTCTATTAGCGAGAAACAGATTCCATCTAAAAACTGTTTCTGTTGCAAATTCATGGAAAAATTCATGGTAAATTCTAGTGGAAATTTGGTGGTTTTTTTTTTTTTTGATAATAATTTGTTGATTTTACAAAATTGTTTTAGCCCATGAAGCAACCCTCATCCCACATATATTTAATTTCAAACAAATTTAAATAAAATCAAAATTAACTATATGGATCTAAATAAAATCAAGATCAATCATATTACAAACTATCTATAAAAGTAAGGAGACTATAAATAAAACCAATTCATATTTGTCAGCAATAATTTGAAAGCTCGGGCAATGTCATCAATAATAGGATTTGGCACACTTATTAAAGAAACTTGACCTAGTGATTAAAAGGAAATTGGCCTAAATTCTGTCCTTTATTAAAATAATACGAGTGAATTGATTTAATTTTCTTGTATAGAAATAATTGTCTATAACAAAAGATAGTTGAAGGCCAAAAGAGAATAACAAATAAAAGTTAAATCATGAATTAAAAAATATACACATGTGAAGATGTCCCAATTTGATTGAGAATAACCTACTTAAAAATGTATGAAATTTTAACCAACTTTTTAAATTTTTCTCATTGAATAACCATGTACTCTCTCACACTTCATTTTCCTACTCATTCTCTCTCACACACTCTTTCTATAAATAAGAGTACTTTTTTAGGGAAAAAAAAAACATTTTTACACATTGATTGCCTTTAATCAACTTTTTGACACGTAGACTAGATGGATCGAGTACCATATATATATATATATATATATATATATTATCCTTTAAGACACCGTTCTAAAGTCATCACAGATGCTAGAGGTGAATATCGTGTCTCATGAGGATGGGGTACTAATTAAACTACTTTTTGTATGCTATGATATCAAATATCACTAACTCTCAGTTAGCCTTTTAGGGTTTTGTGCTTGCCAGCCCATTAACGGATAAATTTCTAGATCCAAACTCCAAAAATTGAATATGCACACCGGCTGAGTCTTATATCAGATGAGCTCTATGAGGTTACTTTGATCCCTTTCTTCTATTCATGCATTCATCTAAAGCTCATCAAGTTTTTCCTGTCTTAATTCTTAATAATTAATTAATTGATATCTTAGCTTACTAAATTAATGTGCTTCTTTGACTTATTAGGAAGGGTATGCTTTTCACTTTTATGTCTAAAGTGAGCTATTTTAGAGATAGCTCTATGGTCCCTAGAGGTTGAGTTTTCTTACCTAGAGGTTGAGTTTTCTTACCTTTAGATGCACTTTAAGCTTATATCACTTTAGTTTCTTAGCGAAGGGTTAGTGTCAAAAGTTTTCAAATTGGAGCAATGTTACCGAGAAAGTTTTTTTGGTCTTAATGTTGCCCTGAAAGCTTATAATTAGAAGTGTTAATGTTACATAATGGTTCAAGGTGACATTATTACAATTTTAAACTTCCGAGGCAATATTGAAATAAATAAATAAAAATTATAAGGCAATATTGCTCCTGAGCGGAAACTTTCATGATAAATTTACACCTTAACCCTAATTATAACTCTGACAAATGGATTATTGGAGTTATATAGTGTGGATTTTGAGGTACCTGTAATACCCAATTTTCAATTTACCGAAAATTCGGTATTTTGGAATATGTTACCATATTAAATTAGTTAACATATGTGACTTAGAGTCACATAGAATAATGGCTATTTTAAGATTGAAAGAGCCATGAAAAAGCTATAAAAACACTTAATTGAATTAAGTGTCAATTAGAAAATAATGGGCAATTTAGCTTGCATTAATTAGGATTAATTGCATAAATTCTCCTAATTAATTAGAGACAAATTAAAAGCATTAAAAGAGGGCTAATTATATTTGAAAATAACTAAGCCAAAGAGAATGAAATAAAACTTGTCTAAATAGGTATTAATTACCATGATTAAGCTAACAAATTAATTATACAATGGGATATGCAATTAGTACACATATAAACATTTGATTAAGGGAATAAATTGAGTTTCTTATTCAGCCCCATGAATGCTACGTTCCAGCTGAATTGAAGGAAGACAAAAGATCAATAAAGCATAAAGTAGTGTTGAAAAGTCAAACAAAGCAACTAACCAATGAAAGGCAAGGAAATAATCAATATTTTGATAATGAAAAATCACATTAAAAGGCTGAAATTGGGGGCTGCATGTCGACCAAACAATGAATGGGAGAGATCAATTGTCATAAAGTGTTTTCTAATCCAAGGGTTAAGGTGGGTTTTGGCCAAATTTAATTTCCATTGGTGTCCTCAATTTTTCCCTATAAATAGAGAGGCTTGGCTTCACAATTCTTCACACCAAAAATCACAAACACCTCTGATCCTTTGATTAAGAGAGTGAGAGTGAGATTTTTCTTGGAGCAAGAAGGAAGAAGGAGTTGAAGTTGAAGGTAATGTTCTTGGTCTCTAGCTTTTTGTTCTTAGTAAATAGTAGTTTAATCTAGGAAATTGTTAGGAAAATTCCCTTTCATGTTTGGAAGTCTCCATTGCTTTTAAAACGAAAAATGGAGTGGCAAACATGTTAGGGAATAATTTTTGGAATTAATAGATCATTGTGGTAAAAGTTTGGAAAACTGCCGGTGTAAATCCTGTGCTGGCAGCAAACACTAAGGCTATTATTTTATGTAGCAAATGAAGTCTTTAAACCACGAAAATTTTCATGAATAAATTAGACATGTAGGGCTTTGCAAATATATAAAATTTGAAGAATTTTGAGTTCTACACAAGGAGCAACATATTTTTGAAGTTAAGCTATTTTTTTGGGTGAAAATCTGGGCAGCGTTGAGAAAACATTAAACTGGGAATGATTCTTGGTGTTATAGGTTCTGGGAATATTTTTCCTTGAAAATAGACATACTAAGGATTCCGGGAAATTTTACGGATCCTCGTTTCTATTTTTTAGAATCAATTATGAATTTCCAAATTTAGCGAAAAGTCTTCCCAGAAATGCTTTGAAGTAGCGTTTTTAATAAAATGTAAGGGCAAAGTTGTAATAATAAATCCACCAAGGGTAGAAAGGTAAATTAAACCCTTAGGATATTATTCTAAGCAATATGATATTTATCAAATATCATATAATAATCCGACAATAACGTATAGGATATCCGGGAAGTCCGGAGTCGGATCAAAAGGCCGGACGTTTGGCCATTACATGGTGAAAGGTACGTTGGCGTACTGTAACTTTAACTCTGATGTATCTTGTATGCAAGTATGTGATGGAATGATTCATGAAGTGATGGACAAGACTAGGTCTTGGGTCATGCACTTGTGACTAAGTTTATGAGGCTTAGATCACCCGTTTATACATTCACTTTATACACGGGTTATGGTTTTGATAATACCGTTACGCTTTTCCTAGTCTTTGAGGACACGATAGGCCATCGTGGCACGGTGAGGTGCGCATAACTATACATGTGAATTGTATAGATAACTTTACATGTGATTTGTACTGTTGATATATTAATCTTACATCTGCTGTGTGCTTATGTGTTGATTAATGCTGTAATGTCATGAACATCTGTCATACATATACTGTTATACTTTTCATATGAGGTTAACTGTTACCTGAGGTCTGATGGGTATTGGACCTGAGATTTGACTAAAGTTCAGGAAAAGAGCCTGGAACAGAGAAGGCACCGGTAGATAGAGTCATGAAGAGGCATTAATGGACAAAGCCGTGAAGAGGCACCAGTCAAAGCAAATGCCGGAAGAAGTTTAATAGAGCCTACCTTCTGGCATGAATCTAATAAGGTTACTTCAAACCATTTGGTGTTTAGAAAGGGTTCGTCTATGTGGGTCAGTCAGTGAGTCGCCGTGAATTCGGGGAGACTTCCACTAGACACCGGCCTGGCCAAATTGTTTAATTAACTGAGTTAGGTTCATTGCCCCAAGTCTAGCTACGGCTTGGTTAAAGATTCTATAGTTACCATAAAGACTTGTAATTATACAAAGCTCTGTACTAATGTATCACATGAATATTCTTTCGGGAAATTCTTAATATATCAAGATATGTCGTGGCATCAAAGATATGCCTGGGCATTTTGTATCGGTTGCTCATCGTCCAAACGTTAGCGCATGCTCTCCGTTTCCGCATTACTCCGAAAGTGGTAGCACCTCAAACTCGCATGATTTTTCTAAAACTAAGTATCAACCGACACATTTTGAAGTATGAAATTTGGGGTGTTACAGTACCTCTAAGAAAACTAAAAACCATTGGATTACCTGTCTAAAATTACTCTGATATCTTTTTTGCAGCCAATTAAGTCAAGTTGTAAGGGTAATTATGTCAACCTAAACCCAAACAACAAAAAGTGTGTCTCAGATTTTGAAGCTTACTCACAGGTTTCTATAAAAACCTTACACACTTGTCTCAGTTTCTTTCATTCATTACAAGTAATACATAGATATATAGGCGAAAACTAAATGTATAATCTATTCATTTGCAGCTGATTCAATACATCAATGACGAACAAACTTTGGAACCTCTTTGCCATACTATTCCCAATGACAATAGAAGAATTCTCTTAGAAGATTCGTTAGATGGGATCCTCCAGAGTGATTCCACATTCTGGTGTGGTGTCATGTATGTAAATTTCAGAATATTTATAAACATACTTATACCTGTGGGAGCCTTATACATTGTGTCGCCCTTATATACGCACACCTGCGCACACGTACACTTGCTCAGACACTCACTCACGCACTCCTTTTAATTTGGACTTTACTTGTAGGGCTATGTTGAGCAATGGGCAAATAATGAGGATGTTAGGAAGGCTCTTTAGATTAGAGAGGTAATTAAGAATCCACTTAGTTTATTCATTATATATATTGAAACTATATAAATCAAGATTTAACTAATAAACTAATTTTATAATTAATGACCTTTTCAAGGGAACTAAAGGAGAGTTCTTGAGGTGCAACAAGAGTTTATCTTACAAATATGATCTACAAAGTGTTGTTGATTATCATCACAATCTCACTGAGACAAACCTTCAATTTCTTGTATTCTGGTAAACTTCATCATCCCCCTTAATTTTATATATATATATATATATATATATATATATATATGTTTTTAGATTAAGATCCTTCTACCATACTCAGGAATTTTCTTTCCTTTTATATTTTATTACGTTTATGGTATTTATTTTTGTATTAGGTTTCTCTAATCATTACTGTTTGGCTAAAAAATACTTCTCACTAGTTTGTATTTTTCTTACATTACTTTTCAAAGGGTTTGAAGGTTTATCTATTCATTAAATCATTTTTCATTTCATTTTATTGTGTTCTAAACAGACTTTTAAAAGTTCTAAACATTGTCAGTAATCATTACTGTTGTACGATGTATGGATTTCTTACCCAAAAGGAGAAATAAAAATGCTGTGTTATTTGTTTCTGCTCACATACGGTTCCTAAATTTAAAAGAATTAGCTATCGCATTCAGAACATAATTCCTAAAAGACTCTACAAGCCAAAGTCTGGAAATAAATTTTTGACAATCCTATATAATAAATTCAGAACATAAAATCCTGCTTTTCTGTGGTTATACATAATTTGAATGAACACAATGCAAATAGCTAATTAACCAATCACTCAAGTGATGAAACCTTTACCTTGGTAAAGAAAGCTAACTCTTTGGCTTTTAATTTTTTTTTTTTTAAGGGAATCTATTTTGTTTTACTCTTTGGCTTTGAACTCCTTATTACAGTGCTGATCTTGACTTGATGATACCACATATTGGTACGCAAGCTTGCATAAAGTCGTTGAACTTCAAAATAAAGGATCCTTGGCGTGCATGGTTTGTTGATGGTCAAGTTGCGGGTAACTAATCAATTTGAATTATTATTCTAACTATTTTTCAGTTTTAGTACTTAAGACTTGTGCATGAACAACTTTTAGACACAATTTTTTGCCTCGTGGAGCAGGTTCTTCTATCGTTACTTTTTTTCTTAAAAAAATTTGTTCTTTAAATAACTATTGTTTGGAATATCCCATGCCCATTATTTTATTATAATTGGTAAATATATAATTGTGATTTATTATTTGATACCTAGGAAAAGTATGATTCATTTAGAGTTTAGACAATGCATGACAAAACTTCCTTCTTCTTCTTTTTTTTTTTTTTTTTAACTTTTTTTTTTTTGGATGGGGATTTTATGGTTCACCTTTCTTTTTATTTTAGAAAAAGCTAGAGGATCATATGGTTCACCTTTTATTTTGTATTTTCTTTTTCATAAAAGTTTAATTTGGTGAAGGATAGGGTTTTAGACAAAATTTGAGCTATAGATAAACTTATTCTAAGATTTTAAAATGCGCGGCAAGATTGTGCTCGCTATTATTAATAGAAATTTTAAGCATAAATAGAATTATTGTGTGTGTAACTGTAAATACTTTGACTAAGCTAATTTTTACTTTCTTTTGAATTACAAAAGAAAGCCAACAACTTAAGGTTATAGGTGAGATCCAAGTTCGACTATTAGGTTATTGGTGACTATATAATACCCCTAAAAATTGTTATACAACATTTTTGATAAATAATACCTATTCTAATAGGAGAGTATGTTGTCTCTAAATTATTGGTTTCTTATTATTAAATTTATAGGACAATTTGTGCTTAGAATCTAATAGAATCAAAACCAACCCTCCTAACTCTCAAATAGGGATTATAAAGTACCCTAAAATTGATATTCCTCATAAATAATATTTGTGGGCAAATAGTGCCTATTAAAATAAAGTGAATATGTGGTCTCAAACATTATGGTGTATTTATTTTAATATAGGAGATCATAATATATTCTAAATTGATATCTTAACATCTAGATATGATAAAATCAAGTAGAGAAAAATTAGCAACAACTAATTGCAATAATTGAAGTGATTAAAGTAATTTTTATGATTAATCAGTAAATTAACTTAAAAAGTCATAATTAAGAATACATGAGAATAATTAGTAAATAAAGGCTAATAAAGGAGTAAGATTAGCATCAAATGAGTTTCAAATAATCATAATAAGTATAGTAACCTATCATAAATTAACAATTAGACTTAATAACCCCTAAAACATTATATTAAGGATTATAACATAATTAAATCAACATCCCCCAATATTTATTTAGAAGAGGCGAATTCTTGGTTAAATTAAAGAAAAGAAGATGAAGCAAATAAATAAATCCTAAGAGCACATAATATATGAACAAATATCATCAATAGTAGTAGGATTTTTTCAACATAAATTAGAGGCTTGGATTAAATCTAATAAAGCTAAATCCTAAGGGCTTGATTTAACTTCATAAAGTGTAATCCTTGTGAATTAAAATCATCCAATAGGAGTCTTCCTTCTAGATGATATGAGATGATTTAAAATACAACAAATTGAAGAAAAAAAGTGAAACACGGTTTGCATAAATTGTGGAAGAAGAATAGAATTGTCAAATAAAACCTAGATATTTTTGGGAACAAATGCACAAGGGTTCACATGGTGCATTAATTGAAAAATTGAATATTGGGGAGAGAGGGAGAGAGGACGGTGGAGTGTGCTGTGTGGAATTGTGTTTAATTCAATTTCATTTTAAATCCACCAATGAGAGAATTTAATAAATAAATACCTTAATCCTATGTAAACAGTATGGACCAATGAGAACCATTTCCTTCATAGTTTGTGTCTTAAAGAGACACAAGAGACATGAGCCATTGATGGAAGAGTTAGATCTAAGGGCTAGGATTGAAGAAGAGAACTTGCAAGATAATTACACAAATGCCCAAACATTTCCCTATAAATAGCAAGCACTTAGCTTCATAAATCCTCACCAATTTACAAAGCAACACATCTGAAATATAGAGAGAAAGTGAGAGTGAGAACCTTGAAGAAAGGAGGAGCAAAGTTCTTGGTAAGTTCTCTAGCTATAGCTTTAAGTTCTTTAAGTTCTAGTTCTTTAATTTTTAGATAGAAGTAGTGTAGATCTTAGATATGCTAGGATAATTTTATTTACATGTCTTTATGGTCAAAATTGGCTTTATTTCCAAAAAACGATGAGGAATGTCATATAGCAAAATTTCTGGAAGAAAATCATCAAAGTAACGAAGTTCTGGTGAAATTTCATCGGTTTCGGAATTTCTGGAGGCAGTGATGAAAACGCCAGAATTTCATATTGAAAATATGGTCAAAAAATTCTGAGAAAATTCATGGTTAAAATAGACATATAGGGATTTTTAAATATGCCAAGAACATGTCCAAATGATTTCTGTACAGAGAGATAAAAATCCTCAAAGTTAGGCTACGAATTTCTGGAAAAATTCTGGGCAGAGGTTCAAAACTTAAAACCTGGGAGTGACTTGTGTAATCTAGGAAAAGGTGATTATTTTTAATTGAAAATATACATCCTAAGGATTCCAATAAATTTTACATATCCTCGTTTCGATTTTTATAGAATTAATTATGACTTTTCAAAGTTAGACGAAATGCTGCCCAGATTTGTACCAGCGTTGTTCTACGAATTTTGAAGGAATAAAGTGAAAAATAAATGTTGCAAGGGCAAAATAGTCATTAGTGGCCAAAATATCTCTTAGGATATTATTTATAAATTAATAAATACGATATTACCATTATAGGATACGCGTGATCACCGTCCGATCGTCAACGTACCGACAACACCGACGAAGGTACGGACGCGTACTGTAACACTAACTCTGATGTTTATTGTATGCCTATATGTGATAGTTGTATTCCTAGACTGAGACTCTATTTTCAAAAGTTATTGATTGTGCACATATAGTTGTACACGGGTTATGGTATTGATAACGCCGTTGAGTTTTCCTAGCGCTAAGGACACGATCGTACATCGTGGCACCGGTGAATAGTGCGGACTATAATAACGTTCATATGCGGTGGCTGTGTGTTCGGTTATTATCTTTCATATGTGAATATTGCTGTGATATCATGAATAAACTGTCATACATACTTGTTACATGAACATGAGGTTAACCGCTACCTCGAGGTTCAAATGGGCATTGAACCTCGATCTTACCATAGCTTCGATCCTGAGTAAACGGGATCGAAGACAAGGGTAAGCGGCAGATGTAGGAACCGGGAGAAAGTCCTATTGACATGTACTTTACGATATCGAAAAAATTGTAACACTGTTATAAGCACATACATTACAGTGGATATTTATTAGTTACTTTTCAATATTACTTTACTTCCGATGCTCAACTCTGATCAAGATACCGTGAAAACGCTTTCAAAAATTGGGATGTTACGGACTATTTTGAAATCCAACTAATTGCCTCTCTTTTTATCGCAGCTGAATAACAAGTACATAAAAAGGGAATTTGAAAAAAAGAAAAGAAAAAGAAACTAGATTATATGACCAACCCTGCGGCTAAGATTTACTCATGATGCACATTAATTAGTACTATAGGGTACCTGATCAACATTCAATATCTGTCTATTACCCACAAAAACAGAAATCAAATTAATATTAATATTGTCTAAATTCGGAAAACATGTCAGCAGTGAAAGCACTAACCCAAAATACTCCTTTTAGCTTCTGTTAAAATTCGCTATTGCATTAAAATTCGCTATTGCATATGGCACTAGTTGAATTAATAGAAGCTGTAAGTAGAACCCTACGGCGTCTGTTATATTGAAACAAACGCCTCATATGCATTTTTTTAAAAATCTTTTTGTTATCAGTTATCAAAATGTGATAATTAAGTTCATGTGTTTTTGGTATAAAAGTTTATGGCTTTTTACGTTCTATATGTTTGTCATATTTTAATCAATGACAAAAATAGATTAACAAAAATCTAATCATTGTGATATTTGTACAAATTATATTAATTGTCCCATCTTTCTATTGAATATGCAGATACACAGAAATCTACAAGTCATAACTACTTCTTGACATATGTTTTTGTGAAAGTAAGCAAACCCTTCAACACTTAGCTTCGTTTAGTTGATTTTGTTCTCTTTATTGGTTTTCAAGTCTATTCACACACACACATACTCACAGCAATTGACTCCTCCCTTTCGTTTGACATAGAGTGCTGCAGGTCATGTAGCTCAACGGTATAAACCTATAGAAGTTTTCCAAGTGATAGAGAGGTGGTTCTCATATGCTCCTATTTAAGGAACGGGTCAATCAGGTTGTGCTCGGATCTCAGGTCCCAAGTATCAACCTAAGGGTTAGGTTAGACCGGCCTAAATAAGGTTAATCTTTCACTGCCTCACTCTGATCACGGTTATAAAACACTTCGAACTACTTCACTATCATTATAATTAAAGAAAGGTGGTTAAGTCATTAAATTTATTTAAGAATAAAAATTCAATTTTACCCATATTTAAAACCATGAATTATATCTTGAGAAGTGAAAATGGAAAAGTGCATCAAACTTTGAATAGGGACAATCTTAAAAAATACTCTATCTGGTACTTACTATGAGACCTAGTTGACTTTTCTGTGAGAGATAAAAAAAGTTAAACAAGTAAATTAATAATAGCATATGTTGTATATTAATGTTAGATTATATATTAGTTTATAAGTAAAAAAATCAGTTTGATATAAAAATTATAAACTTAAATACTTTAAATTAATTTATTCAGCTTCCATAATATCTCCAAAAAAATTCAATTGCATCTTATTAAGGATGGAAGGTAATATGTAATTAATAATCCACTTGCTGACTTATAATAATGGCGACTTATAGAAATTGTCTTATAATAGAGACTGGAGTTGATAACCCACTTTATTTGATCCATCACATTATCCTTAATGATTTTTTATTTTATTTTATTTACATATGTTTTTTTTTTTAATGTTAATATGCTGATTGAATTATTTTTCTAATGATGCAGGGAAAAGTGAAGAGAGAGCAAAAGCCGTAAAGAAATATGTAATTAATAATCCACTTTATTTGACCCATCACATTATCCCTAATGATTTTTTCGTTTATTTTATTTAAATATGATTTTTTTGTTAATTTGCTGGTTGAATTATTTCTAATGATGCAGTAAAAAGTGAAGAGAGAGCAAAAGCCCTTAAAAAATGGAGCTTACATGTTAATGTAAGTGTTATAATTTCTTTTGATTTATCTTAACTTCCTTCTTCAGAAATTGGAAGGGTATTTCTTTGATGGGTTTGTTGTTGTTGTTGTTACTAATGTTAAGTGTTAAATGAGCTTGCCGATTCGATTTATTACAAAAATTGTACGAAAAATGATATTTTCTATTTTCATCCTTTATTTTTGTTCTGAGAAACAAAAAGTAAAAAGCTACTATTTTGGTTCTTATTTAAATCAGTCATCTTTTTCAAAGAAGAAATTAAATTCCAAATTATATGACAGGATTAAATAAGGATTTGTGAGTGTTGTGGTTTCACCACATACTTCTCTCTTATTTATAAATAAAAAAAATAAAAAATAGCCACCCGACCAACCGTCAGAGCTCTGAGGACCGACCATCACCCCGCGTAGACAAGAATATTTTTAGCAAGAGTTGATAATCACTAATATGTTGTAATCAATACCTTACCCCAGAACTTTCTTAAACTAGGAATTAAAAAGATAATCTGTGATGAAAAATAAAACTTTTTTATTGACTTGTGGTCCCTCATTTTGATGACTTTATCACATCAATTTTATATCATACAAATTTCTTCTCTAGCTACCTCTCTGAAGTTCATTCTCCTAGGAAATTTTTATAATGTAAGATCTACTTAAGTTTTGTGTAAGAGCACCGATAACCCAATCCCGAGTTGAAGCCGTAAGTTATATAATCTCCCTCTGGTCCATAATATAATACATACTTACCTACTATGATTAGATTTAAAAAGTTAATTAATTAATTAATATAATATGTATTTTCTAAAATACCCTCGCCATCTTCTTTAATTCTCTCATTCCTTCTCCTTTTTAATTATTATCGAGGGAGTATTAATATGAATAAATTAGAAAATGATTGACAAAAAATATGCATGAAAAATATGTTTTATATTTAAAACTAAGATAAATTCCCCAAATATGTTCTATATTAAGCATCGAGAGGAGTTGCTTTGTATGTACAAAAAATATGCATCAAAACTCTTTTTCAATGCATGTAATCAAAGAATCATCAAGTAATTGGTTTTTCATTCTATTTCAAAGCATGTTCTTGATTATCTTCATAGCAGAAAAGATATTTCAATAGTTGTTTGAGAAACTAGAAGAATGAGTACAAGTCTAATCACTCTATCAATAAGAAGGTAAATGATGAATTTTCCAATTCTTACTAGCCCTTGACATAATTCAAACGTAGTTGATAAATTAATCAAATCTAGATGTTTATCAATGACATGCTCAAAAGTTGTATCTCCATCTTCAAATATATATTTTCATGTTCTGTGAAATCTCTAAAATAAATTTTACCAACAAGTTTTCAAATATCATCACTATTAAATGACTTGTACCTGTTTCTTGGATCTATAATCATATTCAAAGAAAGTAATTCAACAGTATTATCATTGAACTTGCTATTTAACGCTCGCAATTAATAATCAATTGTAGCATAAAAGATATTTACCCTATAAAATTTTTCAATAGAAAAATCACCTTGCTTATTGCGAGCACGACGTCTCCTTCCAATATATTTTGCACTCATATATGGAATGTTAATGTCATATTTGTTGGATATTTGTCTAATCCATTGAGTTATGAATAAGAAGTCGCGTCGGTTCGCCACCGCCAGTTGTGTCGGTTCACCGACGGGACTCCATCTGATCGTTTCATCATCTATAAATAGGATGTGCTAGTGACAGAAAAATATATAGAAAAACTAGATCTAAAATTAATCTCAAACATTCCTCTCTCGCATATTACATTCTCGTAGACATAGTAAATGCGATTAAAGCGACTCGTTGGATTCGCTTGGGCTTCAGATTGAGAGAGCCATCTTTCTGAAGACGAATAATCCGCTCTATCCTGGAAGACAATTGCTCATCATCCTTAGGCATCCATATAGAGGGAGCAAAATTGTTTTAAGGACGCAACGAAAGTTGGGCCCGGATTTCTTCTTAGTTCATTACCATATTCGGCAGTCTTGTGAGTTTTTACTGGTTTTCTTCTTAGTACAGTACTATCGTATGTTTACAGATTATGCATATTAATTACACAGATTCTTATCTTAGTGATATTATTATTGAAAGTATTTTCACCAACAATCTTAAGACAGTTTTTGTTTTGGTTGAATCTGTGTTTAGTATTTTAAATTATGTCCTTATCTACTAATTCATGTTGAAAATCAATTTGTGAATTACTATGATTTTTGCATAATCATGAGGCACACTTATATCTGATATATGCGTTATAATTGCAATTTGTTTTTAATGGCATAAAACCTTCCAATGTGTTGCGTGTTCCGCTACGTGTTTCTATAGTATATCTGAATCTGTTCTTTCCCAGGCATGTGTGTACGTATGAGCATGTTCTTACATACAAGCATATGTTATTAAGATATGATTTGGTTCCAAGACATTTGCATTCTCTCGGGTTTCTGTTTCCATATGGTTTTTTATGAAGTATGCTATTCTGAAAAAATATAGAGAATGATTATAAAGGATGATTTAAGTTCTTAATCTGAAGAATTGTTGTTCATAGCTATAGAAGCATGACTGCATTTGCTATATATAATAGTTTATGGATATGTTTTTTTTTTTTTTTGAACTTTGAACTTTGCGTTACCTTATGTGGCTTCAAATCATTCTACCTAGTTGAGTTTTGATTTCCGATCTTATATGTTTGAATCTGGAAATTGATTTGAGTTTGGGTCAGTTGAAAACTAAGATCATTTTCCCATGAAAACAATAATCTTGAATAGAGAACGGTAGAATGTAAGAATAGAAACCAGGAACACACCGCAAGTGAAGTTTGGAATCACGTGGCAATTAACCGGCGTTAGTTTTTGAAATTGGGTCATAAGAAAAAATTATTTTTTTTTAGGCCCTAGAATTGGTTTCATTGCGTAGATCTCGAAAAAACGAAGAGATGGACACCAAGAACGTGAAAAACGGACGTCGGAAACGCCGGTTATGAAGGGATGAAAAGTCGGGTCCGAAGGATCCATACGGGTCTGGTTCGCCCCGGCTGGAGGTTGAAGATGATACCCAATCTGAAATAGTGTCATTTTATATAGTGGGAGTCACCTCCTTTCAATGAATGGGCGTGTAGCTCAACCGGCACAATGCCGGCCTTCGGATGCAATCAATCCATGCGTCGACGGTTCAAAACTCCTATGGCCAATTTTTTTCATACAACGCGTTTCATAAAAATATTTTATGAAGGGACGCACCAGGCGGGAATCGAACCAGCGACGTGTTGCTTGGGTGAAATACGCCTTAACCAGTTGAGCTATTGGCACTTCCTTGCCTAATGTGGGCCGAAATATAATTTAAAGTATATTTAGCGTGGGGCTCATTTGTTAGGTGGACTAGTTTACTGTTCGTGTCGAACGCAATATTTGTTTTTTGTGTTTTGGGCTGCACGTTTTTTAGGCTGCATTTTTTCTTTGGGCTGGAAAAAATATTGTTGGGTCGAATTTAGTTAAAAAAGGGTAGTTAATAAATCTCCTACAATCTCTCTTTATTTTAATAATGATTTAATGATATTGAATTAATAAAGCGAAGATAATGTATATCTTATGCTTTGGTTTCATTGGGAGATTTTCTTGGTTTTATTATTTAATATTTTGAATTACATTAGTTATCATATGAAGATGAAATTTTGATATGATAATAAGATTCATGCGTGTTATTTTATTATTTAGTTTCTAGTTGCTGAAATTAAATATATTTAACAGTTAAATGTTATTAAAAGTCCTAAATTTTAGGATGAGAGGGAAATTTATTAGCGTTTAAGGTTTTATTATCAATGGATATATTAATTTTGTTTGATAATTTCTAATCTCCTATAATCTCTCCTAAAATCTTGTGAAGCTTTTTGAATTAATAATGGTTGAATAAAAATGGTGATATTTGTGAATATCTTAGCCATTATTTAATTAAGAAGGATTTCTTATTTTCTATTAAAAGCAAATTTTTTGAATTATTAAATATTTTGTGTGACAATGACAGTGATATATGAAAAGTTAATCATTTATCTAGTATAGAGATAAATGTGCTCTAATTTTTCATAGTATTATTATTTCTCTTGGTATAAACATGCATGGTTTCTTGTATTGGTAGAAATGCAATTATAGCCTTGATTTTATAATTATGAATGATTTTGTGGCTATGATTTTATGTTTTTTAAATATTGTGAATAGCAATTATATGAATGTTAAATATTTAAGTTTTGGAATTAAAAAATGGTTGAGTTGTTAGTTACCAAAGTGGTCAATTATTTATGAAATATTATGGTGATTTTTCAACTACCCGTAACCTTGATGCTATGATGTTATGTTTGTATTGTGGGTGTATTAAAGTTTGTTATTATAAGGTGTTTATGGATCAACCCAAAGGTTAATTATTTGTCTTTATAATTATTGAAACTAAATGTTGCTAGTTTTATTTTGACACCCAAATATGATAAATATTTCTAGTTGGGGTATGCATCACTACTAAATTATGTGAAATCTTTATAGCATCATTGTGGTTGAATGTTGTATATTGTAATAAATGTTGATTACGTCTAATTTATCACAGAAGTTCTGGGGGGAAGCCATTTTAATGGCTAACTTTTTAATCAATAGAGTGCCCCACAAAAGGATACAAAGCATACCATACAAAATATGGAAAGGAAAGAAAGCTTCCTTGAAATATTTGAAAGTGTGGGGACGCTTGGCTAAGGTTGTGATTTCTAAACCCAAAAGGTTGAGAGTCAAACCTAAGACAATAAACTATGTGTTTATTAGCCATGCACTTGACAGTAGTGCATATCAGTCTTTGGTTTATAAGTCTGATGTATCAGATATCCATGTGAATACAGTTATTGAGTCAATGAATGCTACATTATTTGACAATGTATTTCTGTATAACAAGGCAAGTGGTAATAATGATAACAATACTGTGAAACCATGGAATACTACGACCAATGATGGCCCTGTAGAGGAGAAACCTAGACGTAGTATAAGACAAAGGACCATAATATCCTTTGGTCCTGATTTTCTGACCTATTTGTTGGAAAATGAGCCTCAAACACATAGAGAGGCTATGGGCTCTCCTAAAGCACCATTCTGGAAAAAGGCTATCAATAGTGAAGTTGAATCCATTCTGTCAAACCACACATGTGAATTGGTTGACTTTTCTCTTGGCAACAAGCCTCTAAGTGGGTCTTCAAAAAGAAGATGAAAACAGATGGCACTATTAATAAGTACAAAGCTAGGCTGGTAGTGAAAGGCTACAGACAACTTGAAGGCCTAGATTACTTTGATACCTATTCACTTGTTACAAAAATAACATCCATTTAGAGGTTAATCTCGTTAACAACATTAAATAGGTTGGGATTACATCAAATGGATGTAAAGACAGCCTTCTTGGATAGTGAATTAGAGGAAGAGATTTATTTAGAACAATCTAAGGGATTTGTTGTCTCAGGACCAGAGTGGAAAGTTTATCACTTAATAGAGTCCCTTTATGGACTAAAGAAAGCCCTAAAACAATGACATGTGAAATTCGATGAAGTTATGTTATCAAATGATTTTAGTATTAATGGATGTGACAAGTGTGTCTATATTCGGAATACTGAAAATGATTTTGCCATAGTAGGTCTTTATGTAGATGACATATTGATAACAGGTAGTAATAATCAAATGATTAAAGCTACTAAGCGTTTGCATACGAGTAAGTTCGACATGAAAGATATGGTCTAGCAGATGTTATTTTTGGGAATTAAAATCCATAGAACATCTGTTGGGTTGGCTTTATCACAAGAACATCTATATTGCTAAATTCTTGAGAAATTCAAGAGTTTAAACATAGCTCTTGTGACGAATCCTATAGACTCTAGTCTTTATCTGTCGAGAAATACTGGCGAAGCTGAAAAATAAAAGAAGTATGCTCGATTGTTAGGCAGTCTTATGTATGTTATGAATTACACTAGACCTGATATTGCCTACACAGTAAGCATGTTGAGTCACTTTACAAGTAGTTCAAACGAGCTTCATTTGAGAGCTATGATAAGAGTTTTGGATTACGTAAAGCAAACTCAAAATTTTGCTTTGCATTATGAGAAGTACCCTACAATGCTATAAGGATATTGTGATGCAAATTGGATCACCAGCTCTAAAGACACAAGATTTACAAGTGGATATGTATCCACCCTTAGTAGGGGTGCTGTGTCTTGGAAGTCATCCAAGAAGACTTGCATTGCAATATCAACTATGGAAGCAGAATTTATTGCTTTAGATAAAGCTGATGAGGTAGCCGAGTGACTTCATAAATTTCTTGAAGACATTCCTATTTGGCCAAAATCGGTACCGGCAGTGTGTATACACTGTGATACTAATAGTCAAGCAACTATTGGTAGGGCCAAGAATGTCATATACAACGGCAAGTCTGGACATATACGTCATGGACATGATACCGTTAGACAACTACTCTCGAATGGAATCATCTCAATTGATTAGGTGAAATCAAAAGAGAATATAACGGATTCATTGACTAAAGGGATTCCTAGAGAGTTAGTTAAAAAAATTGTCCAAAGGAATGGGTTTAAGGCCGATACATTGTTGATTATCGTGGTAACTCTACCTAGAAGAGTGGAGATCCCACGAACTAGGTTCAAAGAGACAACTAAGTTTTAATCGACTGTTAACACTGTGGAGTTTTTTTTTAAACTCATACTCATTCCTAGACAAGACAGTTCATATACATAAGGGTAAGCTTTTAATGGTTTCTTAATCTGACGTGTTCAGATGATGTATGTTGACTTACATCACAAGGAATCACCTATGTGAATGTGAAGTGCGGGCCGCTTCTATGAGAATTTAAAATGGCCGATTCTCTTGAACACTCACAAAACCAGGCGGTGTCCAGGGCCAAAATGGACACAACATGAGAACCAATGATGTTAGAGGAGCAACTGCGTGACTCCTATTGTCTTGGTATACATTAAAAGGTCAACGGTTCAAGACAAAGATGTCCACCGATTGACCAAGATATCCGATAGATTTTTACTAGAGAAGGTTCAAAGGTAACACCTACCTTTCTCGACGCAGTTGCTGCTCGTAGAGGAATCGCACTTTGCATACATATTCATTTGCACTCGGTCACGATGGACTGACTTCTTATACATGTGGGGGATTGTTGGATATTTGTCTAATCCCTTGAGTTATGAATAAGAAGTCATGTCGGTTCGCCACCGCCAGTCGTGTCGGTTCACCGACGGGACTCCATCTGATCGTTTCATCATCTATAAATAGGATGTGCTAGTGACAAAAGATATATAGAAAAACTAGATCTAAAATTAATCTCAAACATTCCTCTCTACATATTACATTCTATAGACATAGTCTGTGCGATTCTGAAAGCAGATTCGTTGGATTCGCTTGGGCTTCAGATTGAGAGAGCCATCTTTCTGAAAATGAATAATCCGCTCTATCCTGAGAGACAATTGCTCATCATCCTTAGGCATCCATATAGAGGGAGCAAAATTGTTTTAAGGACACAACGAAAGTTGGGCCTGGATTTCTTCATAGTTCATTACCATATTCGGCAGTCTTGTGAGTTTTTACTGGTTTTCTTCTTAGTACAGTACTATCGTATGTTTACAGATTATGCATATTAATTACACAGATTCTTATCTTAGTGATATTTCTATCTTGAAAGTATTTTTACCAACAATATTTTTTATGCAAAATTCTTGAACATGAACTAAGAAAGCATCACAACCTGTCTCTCTTAATATCTACTATTGCCACTACTGAATGAGCTTGGTTTACACTGAACTGAATAGTTTAATACCTAACTTTCTCCTTTATCGAGGGAATCAGAGGCTAAAGGAGGAGAAACAAGACAAACAAATTAAAGTTTGCACTGTTTATGTAAAAGAACCTTTCCCCACCCCCTTCCAAACTCATTTTGTACACTTCCCTTCTCTCTCTCTCTCTCTCTATATATATATATAGACACATACACACACTACATACTTCTGTTTGTCCACTCTGTAGATGTCTTTATTGAAACTTTGCAGCAAACAAACCAGAAAGCAAAGAAACTCCTTGCAGAAATGGCAAGAGGGGCAGGCATTTTGCTGTGTTTCTTGATCGTAGTCTTGGATGGGGCAGCTGGGTGTCTTGGCATCAAAGCTGAAATTGAACAAAACAAGGTATGCTTGATGCTCCCCTGTTTCCAAACTGTCTTTAATGCAGCATATATAGTATGTAACTAATTCCTCCAAGATGTTTTGAACAAGCAGGTAAAGCACTTGAGATTGTGGATTTTCGAGGTGCAAAGCTTATTGAACTGCTAAATTTTTTTAAAAAAATAAAAACTTAGGGGGGCGGGACCACCCCTAGCCCCCAACTTGGATCTTCCCCTGCTTACCTACTATGATTAGATTAAGAATGTTAATTAATTAGTTAATATAATATGTATTTTCTAAAGTACCCTTGTCATCTTCCTTAATTCTTGTATTCCTTCTCCTTCTTGATCACTATTGAGGGATCATCAATAGGGGTAAATTAAAAAATGATTGACAAAAAAAAAATATATGCATGAAAACTATGTTTTATATTTAAAACTAAGATAAATTTCCCAATTATGTTCTATGTTAAGCATCGGAGGAGTATAAAAATAAATTACTACATATTTAGTTTCTAGCTAGCTAGTTGGTCTTTGAAAGGAATAGAAATCACAAGCAAAACTTTTCATTAAGAAACACCCATGGGGGTGTATTCTAGCAAAGAGCTAGAGCCAAATATGTCGGTGTGTGTATTATTATATTCGTAGGGGAGAGGAGGTGCCGAACCTGCATGAAACCTTTTTCTGCTTAGCAAAGAGAGCAAAATCTGTTCACTTGTTTAGTAAAGTAAGGGTATTATTGTCTTTTCATTCACAAAACTTAGTTTTATTTTGACCCAAAAAAAAAGGGTGTAGTGAAGTTTCAGATTTTTTTTGGAGATTGACCGAAATAAAGTACCATCAATGGGGCACTACTACAAATTTGCCTATATTTAATTGTTATTTTTACTATCGGAGTGTTAATATTTAGAGTAAAATACTCGACTACCCTCCCGTTTTACCTTAATTACACGTACCTCCCCTCTATTTTAAAAACCTATATAAACCTCCCTTAAAATTAAAATGTATGTTACACAAACCTCCCTTATATTTTGATATTATATTTTCATCCACCCAAACCGTTACTTGACTATTAAGTTTGACTTTTTTAAACTTTTTTTTTTACCAAAACATCCCTCTTGTGTAATAAAATTATTTAAACATATATATAGGCTAATAAAAATTTATACAACCAAAAATTTATTCTAATAGGTTTTTTAAATTTCTAATTTCTTAAAACAATTTTAGTCAAAATGTGCAAGACAAAATAAATACACCAACCATGTGTAAATTGTTAGTTCGAATATGTTTTGATGATTAACAACAAGTGTAAAACATGTTTTGAAGTTTGCAAATTTGTTTAAAAACATTCTAATTGTTGCAAACCGCAGTATAGGTTTGCAAACTCGAGTATTGAACAAATCAATACCGCAGTTTGCTTGGCCATACTCGAGTAAAGACCATCCGTAAAGCAACCAAGTTTTTCAAACTTAGTCAATACCGCAGCTTGCATAGCCAAACTCGAGTATTGAACTTCCGAGAGCTAAAGTTTTTCAAGCTAAGTCAATACCGCGGTTTGCATAGCCAAACTCGAGTATTGAACAGTCAATCTTGCGGTTGCATAGCCAAACTCGAGTATTGAACTTCCGAGAGCAAAAGGATTTTTCAACCTTAGTCAATACCGCAGTTTGCATAGCCAAACTCGAGTATTGGACTTACAGAGAGCAAAAGGATTTTTCAAGCTAAGTCAATACTGCAGTTTGCGTAGCCAAACTCGAGTATTGGACTTCCAGAGAGCAAAAGGATTTTTCAAGCTAAGTCAATACTGCAGTTTGCATTGCCAAACTCGAGTATTGGACTTCCAGAGAGCAAAAGGATTTTTCAAGCTAAGTCAATACCGCAGTTTGCGTAGCCAAACTCGAGTATTGGACTTCCGAGAGAGCAAAAAGATTTTTCACGTTAAGTCAATACCGCAGCTTGCATAGCCAAACTCGAGTATTGGACTTACGAGCAAATGGATTTTTCAAGTTAAACCAATACTGCAGTTGCATAGGCAAACTCGAGTATAGGTTTTGTCTTTCAAAAACAAGTCACGATGGTTTGCCTCGAAAGGTGCAAACTCGAGTATCCAATTGGATATCGCAGTTTGGACACTTGTGAACAAAGTGCCATACTCGAGTTTGCATGAACATACCGCAGCTTACAACGGTAGAAACCAATTTTTGAATTATACGAATTTGCAAATCACTCTTGTTTGATCCTATTGCTTTCATAAATCATTCACTCATGTTCCCAGATATGTTTAACAAGTTTATTGAGTGAATTTCAGTTAGCACAGATGAAGATTAATGAAGATCAAAGCAAAAAGCATAAAGGTGCTCAGTGCATTTAATGCATCTCTGCAAATCTACCTACTCTCAGCTAATTCATCTGAGCACGCCTTCTGAACGTTAAAGAATGCTTACTACAACAAGCAAAGTAATCCCCAACGGGGCAAATTCTCAGAGAATCTCATCAGATCAAATTAACACCTGGATTAGTTGGAGTTTAGAGAGAGAAGATGACCAGACTTAATGCTAATCACCTACAACGGTTGGATTCATCATTCAACGGTCATTTAATGTTCTCTACCTATAAATAGAGTGCATTAACTTCTTCTCAAGCTAATATACAACTACCGAGAGCTAAAATTCATTGATTGTCATTTATTGTGTTCAAATTTCATCCGTATTGTATCAATCGATACTTGCACTTCGTGTTCATCTTATCTCGCTTTCGTGAGAGAGTTCTATCTCAAATCATTTATTGATTGAGATAACCACAAGTCGGGGACTTGGTGGTTGGGTGTATTGATTGCAACTTGTAAGGAGTGAGTTCTAGAGAGAACTACTCTTGAGTACGTAGTTTGTAATCGGTTGTGAGTATAGTGGATTGAAAATCCCAAGTGTGACTTGGGACTGGATGTAGGTCAAGGATAAGACCGAACCAGGATAATTTCTCTTGTGCAAGCTTTCCTTCCCTTCCTCCTCTATTATAACTGCTTTTACTTAGTCAAAAACAGAGCACTTTCAAAAAAGTTTTTAAAATACCCAATTCACCCCCCTCTCGGGTATATTGCTCCATTTACATAAATTTCTATATAACATCCAATAAATTTAGTATTAAGGTAAAATAGTAAATAAATTTTATTTTTATATAAAATTTAATCAAAAAATAAATTTTTGGAATATTTTTAGAATATTCTTAACGGAGTTAACTTTTTGGACTTAAATATATGTTTTCAAAATAGAGGGGAGGTATGTGTAATTAAGGCAAAATAGAAGGGTTGTCAGAGTATTTTACTCTAATATTTATATATAACGGTTTTTAACTATTAAATATTGGGCGCAATATTTTACGAGTTTTTCAAATACAATTGTTATTTACAGGACACTATATTTCACGGTTGTATAATAATAACTGTGTAATATTTTGTACAATAAGTAAATGGTAAAATATTTTGCCCACGCACGCACACACACCCCCAAATACCTAAATAGATCCACACACACAAAAAATACCTAAATAGATCTTCTTAACTATTAAATATTGGGCCCAATATTTTATGATTTTTTCAAATACAATTGTTATTTATAGGGCACTATATTTTACGGTTGTATAATAATAACTGTGTAATATTTTGTACAATACGTAAATGGTAAAATATTTTTCACACACACACACATCTTCTTAACTATTAAATATTGGGCCCAATATTTTACGATTTTTTCAAATACAATTGTTATTTATAGGACACTATATTTCACGGTTGTATAATAATAACTGTGTAATATTTTGTACAATACGTAAATGGTAAAATATTTTGCCCACGCACGCACGCGAGTGCGCACACACACCCCCAAATACCTAAATAGATCCACACACACAAAAAATACCTAAATATTTTGCCCACGCACGCACACACACCCCCAAATACCTAAATAGATCCACACACACAAAAAATACCTAAATAGATCTTCTTAACTATTAAATATTGGGCCCAATATTTTATGATTTTTTCAAATACAATTGTTATTTATAGGACACTATATTTCACGGTTGTATAATAATAACTAACCGTGTAATATTTTGTACAATACGTAAATGGTAAAATATTTTTCACACACACACACACATCTTCTTAACTATTAAATATTGGGCCCAATATTTTACGTTTTTTTCAAATACAATTGTTATTTATAGGACACTATATTTCACGGTTGTATAATAATAACTGTGTAATGTTTTGTACAATACGTAAATGGTAAAATATTTTGCCCACGCACGCACCCGAGCACGCACACACACCCCCAAATACCTAAATAGATCCACACACACACAAAATACCTAAATAGATCTTCTTAACTATTAAATATTGGGCCCAATATTTTATGATTTTTTCAAATACAATTGTTATTTATAGGACACTATATTTCACGGTTGTATAATAATAATTGTGTAATATTTTGTACAATACGTAAATGGTAAAATATTTTTCACACACACACACACATCTTCTTAACTATTAAATATTGGGCCCAATATTTTACAATTTTTTCAAATACAATTGTTATTTATAGGACACTATATTTCACGGTTGTATAATAATAACTGTGTAATGTTTTGTACAATACGTAAATGGTAAAATATTTTACACACACACACACACCCCCCAAATACCTAAATATTGGCCCAATATTTTATGATTTTTCAAGGGATTTAAACTTCTCATGTTGCATGAGAAGAAGAAGATTCCTACACACACATGAAATGGTGGGACCCACATATATATATATTGCTCATTATATATATATGTGGGTCCCATCATTTCATGTGTGTGTGACATGAGAATACACTTCTCCTCCAACATGAGAAGTGTTTTTTCCTTTTTTCAAATACAATTGTTATTTATAGGACACTATATTTCACGGTTGTATAATAATAACTGTGTAATATTTTGTGCAATACGTAAATGGTAAAATATTTTTACACACACACACACATCTTCTTAACTGTTAAATACTAGGCCTAATATTTTACGATTTTTTCAAATACAATTGTTATTTATAAGACACTATATTTCACGGTTGTATAATAATAACTGTGTAATATTTTGTACAATACGTAAATGGTAAAATATTACACACCCACACCCCAAATACCTAAATAGATCCACACACACACACACAAAAAATACCTAAATAGATCCAGTTCTGGCCGGATATATCCAAACACACACATACACACCAAATACCTAAATAGATCCAGTTTTGGCTGGATATATCCAAATACACACACACCAAATACCTAAATAGATTCAGTTCTGGCTGGATATATTCAAATATAAATAACCAATTTTGACAAGAAGTACCAACAAATTAAAACAAATCATCGAATATTATCTATACAATTATGAATACATCAAAAGTACGGGAATATACATATGATTAAGTGCCCCTTTTTTTCATAGTTTTAATAATTTTACTAATCTTTTTAGGGCTTTTTGACCCTTTTGCCCTTAATTAATTAATTAATAACCAAAATGACCCTGTGTGAAACTATATCACCCTTATGCCCTTATTTAGTTGATTACAACCCGATTTGCAATCGACTAAACAGTGCCAATTTTTTTTATGTTTTCCTGTGATGTAATCGACTAAGCTACCATACTTAGTCAATTACACCATGCCAGATTTGTTTTTTTAAACCCCATTTGGAGCAAATGATTTGAATTTACTGTTTTTTCATGTTTTTATCTTCAAAACGCATTTGAATTTATTGTTTTTCACTTTAAATATTTTTAAACAACTTTCCTTTTATCTCTCCCTATATCTCGTATCTTTTTTGTCAATATTTTAATTATTTTTTTGTTTTATCCTCTACCTTTTGAATTACATATTTTAAATTTTTTTTTTTAAACTAACCATCATCCTCCCTCTTTATATATGAACTATTTTTTTTAATAAATAAATTATGATGTCTCCCCTAATTGATTTCAAATTTTAAACCCATCCTCTTAATATTTAATAAATATTTAATTTAATGTTTTAATATTTTGTTCATCACTTAGATCAATCGAAATATTAAATTAAATTTTTATTAAATATTTTGTAGTTGCCCCTCCATTATTAATTTACAAAATATTGTGTAACTACCTTCCCTATTGTTCATCTTTTATAACTGTCTTACTTTTTATTTTTTATTGAGATCTCTAAGGGAATAATTAAAATATTAAATTTAATATTTTTTTATAATTTAATATTTTTTTACTTTAATAAATATTTAAACGCATTAAAGAGGATATTTTTTTAATATTTTTTTACTTTAATAAATATTTAAACATTAAATTAAAACCGTCTTACTTTAATATTTAATTTAATATTTTCGATTATTCCCTTAAAGATTTAAGTGATTTACAAAATATTAAAATATTAAATTAAATATTTATTAAATATTAAGATGATGCGTTTAATATTTGAAATCAATTAGGGGAGACGCAAAATTTATTTATTCAAAAAATAGTTCATATATAAAAAAGGAAGAATGATGGTTAGTTTCAAAAAAAATGTAATTCAAAAGGTAGAGGATAAAACAAAGACATAATTAAAATATTGATAAAAAAAGATACCGAGATATAGGGAGAGATAAAATGAAAGTTGTTACAAAATATTTTAAAATATTAAAGTGATAAACAGTAAATTCAAATGTGTTTTGGAGATAAAAACATGAAAAAACAAAAATTCAAATGATTTGCCCCAAATGGGGTTTTAAAAAAACAAATCTGGCGTAGTGTAATCGACAAGTACTGTAGCTTAGTCGATTACATCACCGGAAAACATTAAAAAAAAATTGGCACTGTTTAGTCAATTACATATCGAGTTATAATCGACTAAACAGGAGAAGAAGGGTGATATAGTTTCACACAGGGGCATTTTGGTTATTGATTAATTAATTAAGGGCAAAAGGATCAAAAAGCCCTCTTTTTAGTAACAATGGTTCTCTTTAATTTGTGAAGCAACTTCCCCTTCTTTGATATCCAAATTCCTTCATTATGGTCATGCCTAACATACAAAGCATCTTCCTCATTGAATTGTGTTTCAAGTGATGACCCTTAGAATGGATCATCCTCACTGAATTCACCTCCTGCATCTTCATTTATTTTGTTTGATAACAGAACAATGTACCATTCTTTATTAGCGGAACAAGAACATAGAATACTCGTTTAGCTTGAGAAGCCAAAATAAAAGTCTCTTCTTTATACCCTTTCTTGTTCAAATTCAATTGTATAAACCCTAACTTATCCACTTTCAAAGCATTATTATTGTCAACCCACTTGCATCCAAAAACTGGGACCTTAAATCCTACGTAATTCAACTCCCAAGTATGAAATATTGGCATAGATAGGATTCTTATCTTTTGCACTTGATACATGCACTACTACAAAAAAACAATTTTAACGTCCGTTTTTAAGACCCTTAGATGACTATTTTCAGAGGTTGTGTATGTGAGTGTTGTTGAAAGTTTATGACTTACAACGATTTTTAAAACAATCGTTGTTTATATACACAAATCCACAGCACGCTCGCACGCTAGACAGTCTATAGAACCATTTAAAACACAATATAAGGTGCAATTTGAACAAGCTAGAGCCTCGTAAGAAAAAGAATAGATTGAAAATGGACGATGAGTAGCACCATTCAAGATTCGACTCAAGAAATAGAGCGTTTCATGTCCAACGAAACACGAAAATAAGAAGAAAAAATTAAAACCTCTCAAGTCTTAACTTGATGTAACAGAAGACAAATAAAAGAAATGTGCGCCCCAAGAAAACGAATACACATTATTAGAGACCATCTTAATAAAATCAGGAATTTTTTTTTCTTTCTTAAAATTAGCATCTCAAAATGCATTCATTTTAAAAACGAAAGAAAGCACCAGGAAATAAAGTAGAAAAATACTACAATGGAACTATCCATTTAGAAATTTCAACAAAAGAAAGCACTAAGAAATAGAGCTCTGTTATCCTCATCATTGCCTACGGGAGGCTTCCTCCTCTTCACTGTGCTCGGAATCGTTGGTCGACATAATGTAGAGTGAGGAGAGAGAGACACACAGATCTGCAACCGGTGAAGAACAACAAATCTGAAGGCTATGGAGCACACTCATAGTTCACGATAGAGGATGAGTCAAAGTTAGAGTCGCTCATGCCATGATAGCGAATCTCCTTGGCGGTAAAGGTGGGGTCGTTGGGTGCGGCAAGAGAGATGGATGGGTCTTAAGACTCTTATTGAAAGACTGCATTTAGGATGAATTTGAGGAAGGCGATTTTCACTGTTGGCTTTTAAAGAGAAAACTTTATATTTTTATGGAAGAGAGGGAACAACAAAATGTTGAAGGCGTGAGATTGAAGTTGAAATATCTGAAAAATTTGAGTTTCAACGACGACTAGTTTTGAAAAACCAAATATCGTAACTTAAAATAAAAAATAAAAAAAATGGCGTCGGGAGGGAGGTCGATGAGGTCCTTTTTGTCTTTAGCCTTGGGGTCCACAAGCAAAAATTACCAAGAATTGCGCATAGGCAAACCTAGGATCGTTCTCTCTTCTCGAGGAGCCTTTTATTGAATCCTAAGTAATCTAAATGCCATGAAGATGCAATTAAAACAAGAGGAAAATAGTTTTGGATTTTCAAATTAATAAACTAAAATAAGAATGTAATTTAATTAAATCCTAACTATTGTTTTTGGTATTTTCTTTAATAAATGGAATGGAGTATGAAATTTATAATAAATGGATGCCCTTGGAAATGAAGAATGTGGCTATCCTCACTTAAAAAGTATGGGAGTTAAAACTTCATTAAGTCTTAATGAAAAACCTCAAGATACCACTTGAGTCCAATATTTTCAATTAATAGTAGCTCCTACAACCATAGCTAACTACTACCTCTTGAGATATTGTTTAAAACCCTTAATGTGCAATTAAAATTGAATTAATGCAACATGAGCCTTCTCAAATTTGAGTGCTAACCAGCCCCTCAAGGACACAAATGAATCACATTAACTAGACAATACCACGCTAATCAATATAATATAATTGTAACCACAAAGAAATTCAAACACACATAATCTTCACATTACAAAATCCAATTTCAAAATGCAAATATTCATTGCACATGGAGACATAACAGTACCCCAAGTCTCAGCTACAAAACAGATATACCTAAAACGTAGGAATTCAAATATTCATAGCATAAGCATAACAATAAACTAGAAAAACTCCCCATTAAAGCAACTGGAGCTCAAGACAACATCTCCATGGCCAAGAAGCAAGAGAAATCAGCTACACACAGCCATTAAAATTCCCAATCGAATCTGCAGAATTGAAATCTTCATGGAGAAAGAGTGAGGGTGTTGATGGTGGTGGAATGAAAACAGAATAAAGGTCGCCGGAAATCACAGAGAAGAGAGAATGGTCGACGATGGTGACTGAGTGAGGGAATGGTGGTGAATGGAGGATGATGAAGACGAAAGTGAGAGGGAATGAGAGCGTGAAATTCGAAGAGGATGGTGATGAGGGATCAAAGTCACGGCACTGGTTCGATCTGTTTTGTTTCTTGTCTGTGATCTGATGTGTGGGCTTGGTGGTTAACGGAGGAGGAGTTCCGGCGTGGTCAAGCTATGGAGGAGGTCTGGTTCGTGTCTCTCGATCGTGCTCTATTTCTTCTCTCTTCAAGTCACCGATGAAGCTCTCTTGAGGTGGAGAAGGTCGACAGAAGTGGTGGTTGGAGGTGAAGCTCACCGGCGGACTTGGTGGAGGAAGATGGTGCCGCCGGCGAGAGGGTTTTTAGGATGAAGGAAGGTCGAGGATGAAGGCGTGATCAAAGGTCGTGCATGTTCCCAGCTCGCGCGCTCTCTCCTTGCATTTATTCTGTCGGGCCTCTGTTAACGCCGAAGAATAAAACCTAGCCCTTGGTCAAAACGCAAGTTTTGACCAAGGACTAAAGTGAGAACTTTTAAAAGTTATGGAGAGGGACTTAAGTGAAAATTTTCAAAATAATGGCTGGGCGAAATGAAATTTCCAAAACATCTGGGTTTTTCTGTAATATTTTCTCTGGCCCTTTTCCCATTGATTATTCCAATTTTCAGAAATTGTGGGGGCCTTTCTTGTAATTGTCCCAAGTCCTCAAAATATTAATTTTGACCTCCAAAATCTCCATTTTTCTTCATAAACACCTAGAAAGCAAGATTAACCACAATGTAGCATCAAATGTCCAAGAAATCATTTGCATGAATTATGAATAAATTATGACCATTTTGCCCCTAATTACATTTAATTCAATACAAATGTCTCTCCCTCAAATTAGTGCTTAATCATGCAATAATGTCTCAACAAATGCTTTAAGAATCCCAATTTAATTCTAAAAAATCATATAAAAATATGGTTCGATCAAAGGCTCGATTTTTTTTAACGGATATCAACAACTATTTATTTACAAACAATTGTTGTAACTAGCTAGAGATACAACGATTGTTCTACTTCTTTTAACTATCGAATTTCTAGGCTACATACTCATAAATAGATATCAATATGAGATAAAATCACAACAAAACATATAATCTTTAAGGTTTTTTTTTTTTTTTTTTGGTAAGCATCTTTAAGGCTTTTATTCTAACGGTAAGTGCGTAGCACTAATTTTTCACATATTGATTTAATTTAATGCGTGATTTCAATGATATTGATATACTACATCTAGTCCTAATTATAGGAATATTTTTGCAAAGTGCAAATTATACTACAAACGTATTCGTATAATTAGGACTGGAGGGAGTATTATTTTTACAGGTATATATAAAAGAGGTATATTGTTGGGAAAATTCCATTTAAATACAAAATGAAATTCTAAAAATCCCAAGTGAAATTTAAAAAAGATTTAAAGGTGGCAAAGACCAAATTGAGATTTTAAAATGTTGATGAATTTACCCTTTTACCCTCAGTTTTTAAATAAATTAAAAAGAAAAAATAAAAATGACCCTCATCAGATGGCCACTTTGCGCCGGCCTCCGAGATTCAAACTAAACGGCTGTGGCCTAAGATCCGATGAGGGTTGTTTTTTCGGCGGGGTTGAATCTTTTTTTTTCCTTAAAAAAGATTGAATGAAAGTGGGAGGGTAACATTCGAACCAACCCCACCTTCATTGGGGCTAAGTGGTTAAACCACTAAGCACTTAGTTCCTTTAATATATTTATGCATTAACAAAATTTTTTTTTTCTTAACATTTTTTCCATCAAAAAACAATCTTGTAAATCCCATTACCGAACTTGTAAATCTCATTAATGAACTTGTTATTCTCATTACAAATTTTGTTCATGGTGCTCAGATTTAATTCAATCTTGTGAATCCCATTACACACACGGAGCGCATGCACACACGCATATATAAAATATTTATATCATATATAAATATATATTTATATATCATATATAATATCTAAATATATACAATATTCATTTAAAAACTGAGGGCAAAAGGGTAAATTCACTAATATTTTAAAATCTCAATTTGGTCCCCTCGCCACCTTTAAATCCTTTATAAATTTTAATAGATATTTGAGAGTTTTGAAATTTCATTTGGTATTTAAATAAAATTTTCTCAACAATATATCTCTTTCATATATATATGTAAAAAAATATATCAATATATGAGTCTCCTTGTCCTTTACCCTGAGAGGGGCCAACCATACTGTGGATCTTCTTGCAGTTGATGCTTATAAAGGGGTGTGCCATATTGGGTGGGTTTCACGACCAACACCTGCTTTATAAAGAAGGATTTTCAACAATTTTCTCCTTTATTTGTTATATATTTGTATAACTGATAATTTTTTAAATTTAATATTTTTATTTGTAAATAACTTCTCCTTTCACTCTCCGTCATATTCAATTATTCTGTCATTTTTCCCATAAGTCAGAAAAATACAAAAACGGGAACATTTTGGTGATTACTCTCTCTCTCGTCCTTTGTCTAATTATAGTGTCTTTTCTTTCGATTGAAAATGGTGGGCCCTTATCCCCAATTGTCTGGGCCCACACCTCTTCCGTCGTCGTGTTGGACTCTGCTTCTTCTCGTTTCGGGTTAGCATACGTGTATGTAAGGCATATCCATTAAGATTATATATATGCCACCACACACACACACACACAAAAAAAGTGTACCCACACAAGAAAATTTTCAAACATACTGTATAAGGCATATACATTCTCACTAATTATTTTTTAATACAAGAGCTGTTTAATTTTTAAATTAAGAAAGTTAAATAAATTATTTAATTTAGTATATATTATGTATCATTAGATTATACTCTCTCCGATCCTTCATATCGGACATATTTTAGGAACTGATCTCTATCCTAAATATAAGACAAATTTTTTATATTTGTTAATATTTTTCTAATTTTCCCCTATTGATACTCCCTCAAAAATAATCAAGGAGAAAAGAAAATGAAGTAATTAAAGAAGATGATTATTGAACACACACACACACAAAAAGATGATTAGGGTGTTAATTTGGAAAATATGTCATATTAACTAACTTCTTTAATATAATAAATTAGATAAATATGTCTTATATTTAGGATCAAAATAGGTATAATAGTATGTAAGTTAAAAAATAAAAATAAACTTGTTGAAGAGTGCTCCCAAACTACTAACAAGTCTCTTGCTGTGACTCTTATGAGTAAACCGACCATCATGAAATTTGATGTTTCATGTACTAACTATGCATGAGCATGTTGTTGAAATGACAAGCATTGCAGCAAAACTAAAGTCATTGGGAATGGAAGTGGATGAAAATTTTCCATTCGGTTCATATTGAACTCATTACCGTCTGAGTATGGTTCTTTCCAAATGAACTATAATATGATTAAAAAAAATGGAATGTTCATGAATTGCATAGTATGCTAGTTCATGAGGAAACAAGAATTAAGAAACCAGGGAATTCATTCCATCAATTATGTGAAACATCAAGGAGCTGAAAATAAAACTGATAAGAAGCATGAGAAGAAGGGAAGGGGACCATTAAATATCAATGAGGCCTCCTTTTCAACAGGTCCCATATTCATATAATCAATAGATCATTTAGTTAACAAATATATCATCAAGTTTCCGGATTTATATTATTAAGTATCAACATTGATATCCATTAAGCTCTTTTTATAAAAGTAAAAATTAAACTCATTTCATTTCTTGGGATATAAAAAAAATTAGATTTGTTAAATTTTATTAACATTAAATGATTTTTTAACTCACATAAATTTCTTCTAAAATAAAAATAAATCATATACATTTTTTTTTTTTGTTTCACATATATAATAAATTATAAAACACTTTGAGTTTTATTGAAATCATACAATTATATTTTCAATAAACTTTTGTTTATTTAAGCAAATTATAATTTGGACAAAATTAAAGAATGAGTAATTTTTGCCCATAGATATCTATACAAGTAGTTTTGAATAATGAGAATTGAAAAATATTTTATTCAATTTAGTGTAATTTAGAATTTTGTGTTAGTTTTACATTTGTGATTTTTTTTTTTTTTTTTTGCATTCACTCTTTGTTACCCCAATGCATATGGTTGGGAGGTCTGGGTAAGGATTTGCAATAGTTAGATTTGGGTGAGTTGCACATGGACTTAAAGGGCCCGTTTAGGATAGCAAAAGGTAGAAGTGGCTTTTACTTCGATGGACTTTTCTTGATGGACGTTTTTCGATGTGATTTGTATTTAGGATAGTGGTGGCGAAGTGACTTTAAAGTCTGAAGAAAGGAGATGTGGCTTCACACAAAAAGTGGCTTCAAGGTCTAAAGCTATGCCAAAAATGCAGTCAATAATCTAGCTTCTACTTTCGTTGGGCTTCGATGAACTTATTTTAACTTTTGAAGGTATCCCAAACAAGCCCGCGCTCCCGGAATAAAAGTTCGTTGGCCAATCTACACCTTAGATAACGGACATTATTTTTTTCTAACGTGTTATGATTACTTTACATTTTTAAAAGTTTTTTTTTTTTTTTCTTGATTACACTTTTTTTAAAATTTTTTGGTGTTTAAGGTCCACTTAAAAGTTATTTGTGCTAAACGCTCCCGAAGTAAAAGTGTTAGTTCTTTAAGTGTTTTGATGATAACGACAATTGTAAACTCAAATTGAAGGTTGTCTTTGGTAAATTGAAAAACTTACTGTCAAAGACAAACTCGAGTTTGGGATCTAAAACTCGAGTTTGTACTTGACAGAGAGAGTAGCTCAATTTTTATGAACTAAGCAAAACTTCAGTTTGCGTAAGCAAATTCGAGTTTGTAAGATATAGAGAACACTCTAAGTTTTTCACATTAAGGAAAACTCAAGTTTAATTTTACAAACTCGAGTTTGTACCAAACAGAGACTCTTCAATATTTTCTAAGGTAAGCAAAACTTCAATTTGCGTAGGCAAACTCGAGTTTTGGTCATACATAGAGCTTCCAATATTTTGAGCATAAGAAAACTCCAATTTTGTTTTTGCGAACTCCAGTTTGCTCCTAGCCAAGTATCTCTCAACGTTTTTCGAATTTCAAGAAAACTCGAGTTTAACTTTGTAAACTCCAGTTTTCACTTGGCCGAGAGCTGTCTAAGTTTCCCTCATTAAGGAAACTCCAGTTTGGCATAGAAAACTCCAATTTTCATTTGACATAGAGTTTTCAAGTTTTCTAAGTATTTAAGGAAGCTCGGGTTTAGTTTTACAAACCCGAGTTTATATCAAACCGAGAGCTTTGCTCTATTTTGAACTGTTGAAAACTCCTGTTTGCTTGTAAAAATTCCAGTTGAGCTTTTGGACTTAAACGTATTTTTCTCTATAAAAGTCCAAAAATCGAGTTAGTCATTAATGGACTCGAGTTTTGGACGTTCCTCTTTGGATGAAGTAAACTCGAGTTCTGTTTGTAAACTCCAGTTTAGGCTTCGAAGGAAAGTTACAAACTCCAGTTTGGATGAACAAACTCAAGTTTGTGTCATAGAGCTTGAAAATCAAATTGCACGAATTTGTGAAATTTTTATGTTTGAGTTTAATACTTCTTATCATCACTCGTTACTATCCCCAACTATGTTTAATCAGTTTGCTAGTGAGTTTCAGATGGTTTATAGAATATTAAATGAAAATTGGGTTAAGGTGCGATTTGCCAACGAACTATTACCCGAGGAGCATCAGGCACAAGAAACAATTGAGGGTACCAAATTAGCTAACAAACTATTAAAAAGTGAAAAAAAAAACACACAATTTGGTGCAGATTCGCCAACGAACTATTACCCCGTCACTGTCTTGGTGTCTTCGTCTTCCATTGACTGTCACAGTGTCGGCGACGTCGGCGTCTTCAAAGCTTCCATTGTTGCTGGGTGTTCCACTCACCCTCTTGAACTCATCCAGCAGTCTACAGCTTTTGACCGACACGCGCCTTGCACCCCGGTTGCATCCCTCCGATCTACAGCAAAGAATCGCCACGCTTACGGTGCTCGCCGCATGAGTCCCATCTCTCGTTGGTGATTGCCTTATCCAACAAGAAGGCTTAACTGCTCTTTTCTCCAAAGCATTTACGCCACCGTCCTACGCCAGTGCCTCATATTTTAAGATAATTGTGATAGTTGTTTTTTTTAATAGTTATTTAGTACTTTTTTTCACTTTTTAATAGTTCGTTCGCCAATTTGGTACCCTCAATTTTTTTTTTGTCAGATGCTCCTCGGGTAATAGTTCGTTAGCAAATCTGCACCTTATCCCATAAAGATTTAGCTTAAAGCAAAAAAGTGACGTCAGCACATTTATTACAAAGTCCAGAAAGCTTGCATCCTTTCGGATAATCATTCTACACATGTTACAAAGGGATTAATGTTTCCTTTCCCTATCCAGTAGCTGCTATTCCAAAGGACTAAATTCAAGAGAAGTCAACCATAAACTTCTGTGCAACTAGATTAACTAAAGAGTAGAGAGAGAAGAGACCAACTTGTTCCTAACAACTACACCAATGTTCTCAACAACTAATCTGCCGAAAATGAAAATCATTCAAGTTTCCAACTGCTCTTTCAGTTTTCTACTGTAAAGTATCTTTTGTACCTCAATGTTCATTATTATTGGCTCTTTGAGAGAGTTCATTTATTGAAATCATTTATTGTAAGAATCTCAAGTCGTGGGACTTGGAGATTGGGTATATCGGTTTGCAACTTGTAAGGGGGAATGTATCCTAGTAAGAGGATAACTTTCGAGTACAAAGTGTGTAATTGATTCTGTGAGTTAGTGAAAAACCCAGAGTATCTGGAGACTGGACGTAGGTCACTGTTGAGACCGAACTGGTATAAATCTTGTTTTGTCTTGCTTCTCCTTCCCTTACTCTTCTGCCCTATTTTAGCTTTCATTTGCAGAGTATTTGTAAATAATTTTTAATCCCCAATTCACCCCCTTGGTGATTTGCTCCGCTTTTAAAAACTTCGTTGGTTAAATTGTTCCTTAACCCAAATTTATATATAGAGGCCTTACAACGTGGTTTAGGTGTGAAGGGAGGTTATTAGTGAGTTATTCCCTCACCTTATTTATCTTAAGTTTGTGATTGGTTCTTCACCCTCACTGAAGGGTTGATTAGTTGTTAATTATTGTTGTATTTGCTCCTCCATGTCAATCAATAATGAATGTTATTTCATCATTTTCTTTTTATTATTTCTCTACATATTCAGTCTAGTTTACAGGATGGAATTGAATTAGAGGGATTTGGCAAAATTGAAGGTTTTGATGAGAGTGTAGTGGTGATCGGAAAGGTTGTAGAGTAGGTTTGGGAGATTTGAGAATAATCATATAGTTCAACTAGTGAAGGAAAAATCGTTGAAAATCCCCAATTACAAAATGTATTGTTGAAACGTACTTAAAAAATCAAGTCCTTATTAAAGTATATGTAACTATGTGCAATATATATTCAGTTAAGTAAATGTCCTAAATACAATAATTGAAGATATTTTTGGGTGTCCCAAAAGGGTTATGAAAAAAAGAGTTTCACTTATGTCTTTAAATAAATTTCGGGTATTCTTGGTAATAAATTTTGTAAATAAGGGTTTCAACAAGTTTCCCTTTTATTTATTATTTATTTTTATTATTGTTACGAGACTTTGATCTTTACATTATAATTTTATAAATTTAATATATTTAGTTGTGCTATGAATATATTTTTTATGGATGTCCATATATCTCCATTATCTCTATTATCTCAAGTGTCCAAAAATTATATTACATATATTGTCATCGAATCTGTAGATATATATTGATATAGTTTATTGATATTGTAAAGTGCCTATAAAAATATAGGGCATGTATCATATGATGAATATTAGCTCCGATCTTAAATATAGGACAAAATTTTTAATTATACTCTAAATTTTGTGGGAGGGAGTAATATTTATCCACTCTTCCTCTCATATTCTTTCCTGTACTAGAAGACTTTTTCATTGTTTTGGGAGGACAAATCGATATAATACCAATAGAAATAAAAGTTTCGATTCTGCAAGTCTCTCCTCATATTGATTCTTCCATGAGAATGTCTCGTACGCTTTTATCTTTTACGTCGAAATTGAAGTTCAATCCCAGGCATTTTTGGTTTAACCTTGTTTATATATCACTCTATTCGATTTCCCAGTCCAGTAACAGTTTGAGCACGCTTCGCCGTAATTCATCAGAAAATACCCATTTTTTAGTTTTGATTTTGGTTTCAAAATATTTTTTTTTTCTTTTTTTCCGATTCCTTCCCTTTGAACTGTATCCGAATATTTTGCTTTATTTTGCTAATCATTCATGCCAAAACACACTAGAAGACAAACGTGTTACAGCTACAGCGTTTTGTTTTTGGGTTCAAGAATGAAAAAATTTTAGGGTCAAGGTGCAGATTTGCCAACTAACTATTACCCGAGGAGCACCTGGGCCAAATAACTATTGAGGGGACCAAAATTGTCAATCAACAATTAAAAAGTGAAAAAAAAAACACAATTTGGAGCAGATTCGCCAACGAACTATTACCCCGTCACTGTCTTGGTGTCTCCATCTTCCATTGACTGTCACAGTGTCGGCGACGTCGGCATTTCCAAAGCTTCTAAACACCCTCTTGAACTCATTCAATAGTCCACAACGTTTGACTGGCACGCACCTTGCACCCTGGTTCCATCCCTCTGATGCCACAAACAGCAACCGTTGCTACCACAATGCCTGCTCCCATGGGTCCCATCTCTGTTGGTGTTTTCTTTTTCCAACAAGAAGGCTTAACCGCTCTTTTCTCCAGCGTTTCCGCAACCGTCCTACGCCAGTGCCTCATATTTTAACTTAATTATTTGGTGTTTTTTTTGTAATAGTTATTTGGTGTTTTTTTTCACTTTTTAATTGTTGATTGGCAATTTCGGTCCCCTCAATAGTTATTTGGCCCAGGCGCTCCTTGGATAATAGTTGGTTGGCAAATCTGCACCTTCACCCAAAATTTTATTTTGATTTTAGGCAACTTTAGTGAAATTGTTGTGTACTGCCTCTGGTTCTTATTATAAGACACCAACTAGTAAGTTTATTTAAGGGTTAAGGAGCAATTTCGCCAATAAACTATTGGCTCAGGAGCACCCAACACAATAAACCTTCAACTGGACCTTAAATACCAAACAACTATTAAAAATATTAAATTAGCACAAATCTGTTAGTTTCATCTTAACGTCCGTTACTATGAAACTGGTTGGATAAAACGCATCTGCTGAAATCACAAACAAACCTACAAGTTGTTCCATTATCATATCCTCTTCTTCGAGTCTCCTTCAATACACCATGAAATATTTTCCCCAACACTAGCCCTATTTAATTCAACCCCGCTTTGTTCTCATTCTCTTCCACTATTAAAAATCTACTTCGAGGACGAACTTGGCGGCCGGGATTCGCTGTAAGTCTCTCGTCTCTGAACCAGGTAAGGAAAAATGGCCGTGCCATTGCTTTCAAAGAAGATCGTGAAGAAGCGGGTCAAGAAGTTCAAGAGGCCAAAGAGCGACCGTAAGATCTCTCTCAGTGAAGGAAAACTCGCGCGAGACCCAAGGGTATTGATTCCGTGTCGAGAAAGTTCAAGGGATGCACTTTAATGCCAAATATTGGCTATGGATCGATAAGAAGACTAGACACTATCTCCCAAATGGTTTCAAGAAATTCGTTGTGAACAATGTTAAAAATCTACTTCACCACTACCAAAAATTGCTCCTTTTGTTTTTTGTTTTGTTTTTTTTAAAAAAAAAAATCCCCTCCTCTGTTTTTACGTCTCTATCCACCTCAAAAACTTGGATCCACACCAGAACTTTACAAGGTAGAGTCCTTGTGTGTAGACTCTCTCTCTTAGCTACAGAAGGCAGCAATTAGGCCATCCAAAAAGAGGAATATCGATTCTATCTTCTCCTTTTATCAGAGCCTCAGAAATCACAGGACTCCTCCGAATTTTGCCATGATTTGATCCCACTCCATTCCCCTTTTTTTCACCCCATTGGGTTTTCCTGGAAAAAGACTCTTTCCCCTTATCTTCTTCCTGGTTTTCTTCCAATCCCATCTCTAACTATCATCTTCTGCTTCCGATTATACAACCTTGGTCTGCAGTTTTGTTGTTGCTGCTGCTACCGGTGCCAGCGGCGGAGGAGGAAGTCCGGCCGAAGACGAGGACGAGAGCGACGAAGAGAGCGATGGAGAGGAAAAGCGGCTAGAAGAAAGCCAAGACGGTGAGGCGAAGAAGGAGACAGTGAAGGCTAAAAGCAGAGTTGCGATGAAGTGGTATTTGAATTTGAAGAGTCTTTGAGATATCCTAGATGCTGATGAGGTTGATGATGACGATTGAGTTAGAGAGAGAGGAGAGTTTCCAGTACTCCTTTAATCCCTTCTCGCCGAAATGCCTTCCATGTGTACACCTGCAATTCCAGTCAAAGTAAAGTAACGGACGTTAAGATGAGACTAACAGATTTGTGCTAATTTAATATTTTTAATAGTTGTTTGGTATTTAAGGTCCAGTTGAAAGTTTATTGTGTTGGGTGCTCCTGAGCCAATGGGTTATTGGCGAAATTGCTCCTTAACCCTTTATTTAATCCTTTTTAAAAGGAACTTGTTTATTCCCAATGAGCATCAATTATATTTTTCCATGTGTGCCCATAATTAATAAGGGTAGTTGGTGAGAGTAATAATTAATATGATATTAGAGTTTAGAGCAATTAGTAAGGGTAATATTGGAAATTACTTAAATCCTAAGACAATTTTATTGACTTTAACTGCTTTTATTGGTTTGTGAGAAAAGTTAGTTGGTGCCTTATAATAAGGAAAAGAGAGTATATTTTGTTTGCCTTGATTTTTGTACATGATGCATTAGAATTACTGAAAACAAAAGTTGTAGTCGCCAGAAAACGCCGCTTGACACTACAAATGGCAGTGGGTCTTCATCTGGGTTGCACCAACGTTCGGGTCGGGTTAACCAGTTTTCATGGAGAAGAAAACCCATCCTCACAAAACAACGTTGCCTTCCATGCTCACTGGAGGGAGTATTCTTTTTTTATATATATAAAAGTTTTGGGGGGGTTCGACATCAGTCCCCCACCAAGGCCAAGACACGGCCCCGGGCTCTTTGAGCACTTAATGGGGACTTACGAGATCACCTATCAAAGGAGTCCCAGCGACGGCAGCAGGGATCGAACACACATCCCTTTAGGATTTGAACAAATTCCTTATCATCTATGCCAACTTCCTTTGACACCGGAGGGAGTATTAAGTACTAGGCTGGATTATCTTCGTGTTTCCTGAAGAATTGGGCTTTCTGCTTTGATTATTTTATTTCATTTTGTTGTCCTCGCATGATGGGCCTGTTGGTCTTGGGCCCCTAGTTTCATTAATTTCTGGTTTATTTCTAAGCTGTTTAAACACAAGAATATAATTATCTCAACAACAAAAAACACAAGAATATAAAATATGTTTATATCCACACACACACACACAAAAAGACAAGAATATAAGATATGTTTGAGTCAGAGGTTTAAAAAGGACATATATGCAAGTGGATATAAAACTCCTCTTACATACTTATTTTGTAATCAAAATATGGGAAGATATTATGTGATGAGGGACAAAATGGGAAGATGCCCAATATTATTATTTTTATTTGTTATCAAAGAGATCGGGGTACAACCGCACTACACAACGAAATGACATATCGAGGCAAACGTTGGGAACAAGATCTATCTCTTTATCTTCTACTTTTCATTACTTTCTTTTCCTTATAAAATAAAAAATAAAAAGGCAAGAAAAAGATGTGAAAGGCTAGATTCTAAAGGCGGTAACTCATTCTTCTTGATTTATATTTTCCTCTTCTTCTCTTTGAAAGTGAAATACCTCTCTCTCTACCAACCCACGCATAAATCATAACTCTCTTCCCATGGCATTATAGTGGCGGCTCCACCATTTGTCCTCATTCTTCTAATCTCCATTGTCGGCATCTTCACTACTGGTGGAAAGCCCCAACCTCAACATTCAGAAGCACTTCAGATCTCGATCTGTTTCTCTTTCGCCTCCTTCTTGTTCTGTTTCGGCTATAAAGAAGGTGGACTGTGGAGGTTGACCGTTGTTCCTCCTTCGGCCTCCGTAGCACACCGGCCTCCTCAATTGAATTACAAGATTTTGGCATCTAAATTGAAGGTTACATGATGGAATTGAATTACAGGATGTTCAGTCTAGTTTACATGAATTGAATTACAAGATTTTGGTATCTAAATTGAAGGTTTTGATGAGAGTGTAGTGGTAATTGGAAAGATTATAGACTAGTTTGGGAGATTTGAGAATAGTCACATATTTCAACTATGTGAAGGAAAAATGGTTAAAAAATCTCTAATTACAAAATGTATTGTTCAAAGGTACTTAAAGATTTAAGTCCTCCAATTTTAAGTATATGCAACTTTTCTTTGTACCTATTTGGAAGGATTTAAAACCTAGGTTTTGTCTAAAACCTATTAGTAAAAGTTTGCCAAACACTCCACAATTTTCAGAACCTATTATGCATAAAAACCTAGGTTTTACAAAAGTTTGCGAAACATTTTAAAATTTTCTAGAAACTATTTTACATCAAAATCTAGGTTTTAGAAAAATTTATTTTTTCATATTTTTCTCTCTCCTCTATCATCATTAGTATTTTTTCGGTACTAGTTAGTATCCTTAAGTATTTTTTTTACTACCCTTTAATATCTTGAAATATTTTTTTAAGATTAGTCATTGTCCTAAAATATTTTTTGAATATCCTAAAATAAATTTGAGAGACCATGAAGTATTTTTTTTTCATTATCCTTAAATATCTTTTTAATACCCCGTCAAGTACTTTAAAATATTTTTGCAAGATCATTCATTACCCTAAAATATTTTTTAATATCCTAAAATAAATTTTTAAGATCATAAAGTAATTTTCCAGTGTTAGTCAAGACCACAAATATTTCATGATCTTAAAAATTTATTTTAAGGTATTAAAAAAATTCAAGATAATGACCGATCTTGAGAAAATATTTTAAGGTACTAACAGTGCTAAAAACATACTTATTACTAATTGATACTTGAAAAAATACTTCTTATAGTCTTAAAAATTTATTTTAGGATATTGAAAAAAGAAGAGAGAAGAGAGAAGTGCACTGAGTTCACTGAGTTCACATTCCATGCTAAGAGTTATGTGCTTCTTATGTGCCCCAAAAGAGTTATAAACAAAAGAAGAGAGAACCCGAGTTCACATTTCATGCTAAGAGTTATGTGCTTCTTATGAGCTTATATCTCTAATTAGAGATATAAGCATATTTTTTTAAAAAAATTTTATATATTGTATTTATTTAGATTTAAATTATATCTTTAATCGCTTTGAGATTTTTTTTAAATATCTCAAATTAATTAATTTTCATAATACTTTTGGTGTTATTCTGAAAAAAATGAAGAACTGGAAATTAATTAATTTGAGATACTTGAGTGCAAAAAAAATCTCGAAAAGCAGATATAATTTAAATTTAAATAAATATAATATATAAAAAAATTAAAAAATATATGCTTATATCTCTAATTAGAGATATAAGCACATAAGAAGGACATAACTCTTAGCATAGAATGTGAACCCGAAGTGCACTGGGTTTTTAAATAAATTTTGGTACTTCTTAGTAATAAATTTTGTAGGGAAGGATTTTCAACCATTTTTCCATTTTTTATTATATATTTGTATTATTTTTACGAGGCTCTATAAATTTAATAGTTTTATTTGTAAATAACTTCTCCTTTTACTCATTCATATTCAATTATTCTGTCGTTTATGCGCCAAAAAAAAAAAAAAAAAAAAAAAAAAAAAAAAAAAAAAAAAAAATCTGTCATTTTTCCATAAGTCAGAAAAATACAAAAACGTGTACGATTTGGTGATCACCCGGATCTTTCCAATTAAATGATCTGTCATTTACATTTTGGTGATTCTCTCTCGTCCTTTGTCTAATTATAGAGTGCCTTCTCATTTGATTGAAAATGGTGGGCCCTTATCACCCATTGTCTGGGCCCGGGTGTTGGATTTTGCTTATGGCTACTAAATCATGAGCGGTGAGTGTGACGTATAAAGTATTAAGTTTTGATTGGAGTCACCTCGAGATCATCGAGGAATAAAAAAATAAATCAAGAATTCCAAATGTTATATATTATTTTAATAGGAAATACATTTTTCAAATATCATTAGGAGAAGTATATTCTCATAGATATAAAAAGATGTAGGTCCCCACCATTTTATATGTGTGTAGGAATCTTATTCTTCTCATACATATAAGAAGTATAAACCTCTATTTTAATACTATGAATCACTATTAAAATAATCATATACTTATCAAATGAGTTGCACAATTTCCTTAATAAATAGACATTATAGTATTATATATCACCTATTAACATCTAAATTGTAATCAGTAGTCATAAAATTTTCATTATAACAAAATACCAAAACATGAGGGCCATGAAACAGAAACCTACCCTTCATCTCTCTCCACACCGATGGCTTCAGGGTCCGTTGGTACACGGAATTGATAGGAAGGGAGAAAAAATTAGAAAGTTTCTTCGTTTGATATGCAAATTGAACCAATCTTCCCAAACTCCTCCCAGGTTCATCAATTTCCCTTATATGTGGGAAGATCAAATCCCATCAAAATTGATGGAATCTCAAGTTCTCATGTCACTATTCACATTTTTTAACAAATTCACCCTCAAATTTAAACTTGGCGGGAACGTTCGAATTTAAGTCCGAACTTAGGGGAAATTTTTTTTTACACAAGTTCAAACTTGATATATATTTCTTAAAAATATATTTTAACAAAAAAAATTATTTTCCTTTTTGATTTTGAATTAATTATTTTTCAGACGGGCCCTTAGATTTCACCTTTCATCACTTTCCATACCGATGGCCATTCTGACAACCTTATCTTTTTTGCTCAAATTTGATGACTTATTAAGGGAAAGACGAAATAAGAGGAAACACCTTTTTTTATCATTGCGCGTTGGAGGGACAAGGCATTCCTGTGTCTTCTTCCTTCTAACAACACCAATCTTTACATCCCAGTTTTAAATTCAAAATGCTATGCAACAAACCATTAACAAAAAGCCTCACACTTTCCCTTTGACAGTCTTCACCTTTCGAGCACAACTCTTCCACTTCGAAGCTCTCTCTCTCCTTCTGGTTTCTGGTCTAGATCCCTCGTTGTCACCGCCGTCATCTCCGTCTCCTTCTCCGGCTAGACATCTTCAACTTTCATACACTTTCTGAATCCTCATCCTAATCGCCGAACCATTGCTGGAGCTGATCTCTCTCTCTCAATTGTTCAACTGCTACGGTCACTAACGGTGATTCCCGGCATCAAGAACTCCTTGGAAACATCGGAACTGGGGCAACGTTGTTGGCGGAGAAGGTTAGATGCTGCGCACTCACTTAGATCGGTGCTATATATCTTCTTGTAGTTTTCATTTCAAAAAGATAGTGTTGACCGTCCCTTTTTTGACAGAAGGCGAAAAAGCAAACATATTTTGGACCATGGTGTACTTGTGGGGCTAGCACATGCAACATATTTGTTAACAATAATTTTAAAAGAAAAAATTATGCTGACCCTTTTTTTTAAGAAAAATCAGGTTTCAAGAAGCAACGATCTTAATCACAAAAAGTCCTAATAATTTAAGGTGTTAAGTATACTAAAAATGTTACTGAAAAATATTTTAAAGGGTTGAATACATTATTTTTTTAAAAACAAATAGTTCCTATCCTCCCCCACCCCCACCAAAAAATAGGGTGTAGTTTTGTGGTAAAGGATGGGAGTAGATAAGGAAAAAAAAGAAAAAAAAAAAGAGAGAAGGCAGATCCCAATTAATTAGAATACCAATTAATTATGTATGAAATTATTAGTTTAATGAAATTTGTATAATTAACACAAAATGTAGTATTCTGAATTAATGATTCACGCAATGGGTTGGAGATGGTGGTGTGTCATCCTAGTCCTGCTGCTACTTGCTCCGTTCATTGCTTCTTCACGTTCAATTATCAAGAATTTACCTGGCTTTTCCGGTGACCTCCCTTTCAAGCTTGAATCTGGGTGAGTAATGAATTGTTTTCATCCATGTGAAAACTCATATTTGATTCTTTCTATATACTCCCTCCGGTCCTAATTGTAAGACAACATTTGAGAGTTAGTTTTGGTCCTAATTATAGGACCACATTCTAATTTTTGTCAATTTCTTCCTAAAATACCCCTATTTTATTCTCTCAAATGTGTTTGGTCTTTGGTAAATGTGATTATATGTATGTGGATGTGTAGACTCTTTCAATCATTGAAACTTTTAAATTGTTAGATTTTTAATCTGTTTATTAATCAATTGTCATTAATTTGCCAATATATATATATATATAGACACACACACATATATACATACATATTCATACACATAGAGATATATATATATATGTGTGTGTGTGTGTGTTTTTATATGTGTGTCTACACACAAATATACATACATATGTACATAGACACATATAAACACACACACACACACACACACATATCTGTGAGTGTGTGTATTGTCAATATATATGTGTATGTGTACATATATAAACACATACATATATATACATATATATGTGTGTGTGTGTGTATTCATATATATATATATGTGTGTGTGTGTAGATATGTGTGGGTGTGTGTGTGTTTTTATATGTGTGTCTACACATAAATATACATACATATATACAGAGACACATATATAAACACGCACAATACACACATACATCTGTGAGTCTGTGTGTGTGTTGTCAATATATATGTGTATGTGTACATATATAAACACACACACACATATATACATATATATATGTGTGTGTGTATTCATATATATATATATATGTGTGTGTGTGTGTGTGTAGATATGTGTGTGTGTGTTTGTGTATGTACCTATACATATACACACACATATATGTGTATATAATGAAATCATTATTTCAATTAGAAAACGTATAGAAAAGAAAATTTTAGGTCGGAGAGGTATGTGGTATGAGTTGTTATTTACTTTTACTTTTATCATTTTAAATTTATATAAGGGCATTTTAGGAAAATAAGTAAAATTAACTAATTTAACTTCTCTCCTTAATCTCTCCAAAGTTGGTTAAATATGTCCTATAATTAGGACCGGAGGGAGTATTTTTTTCCATTAAAATAACATCCAGCACGCACTTCTCTCAAATGGTGTCCACACCTTAATCTTGGTTTTGGTGCAGTGAATACCTTATGTTATTTTTATAGTCTTATAGCTTAAAAGGGTAATTATTGACAAACAAAAACGCTGGCTTTGAAGCTGATCGAGTGTTTAAGTGCCACAGACAGTAGTTCCTACTCTAAGATATGAAGTAGAGTTAGTGTGCTTAAAGTTATTTGACTTGTTTGATATTATTTTTTTTAATTGGAACCTTAATATCATTTTCCCTAAATAATATTAGGATAGTGAATGCTACTGAGAAATAACACCAGGATCCGGAGGCTAAATACCACTTTACTTTATTTTTCTGAATTCCTTTAAATTTTTCCTGTATTTAAAGTAAAATCTTACCCCTTTATATAATCTGACTTCAAATATAATGCGCAGATACATTGGAGTTGGAGAAGAGGAGGAAGTGCAATTATTTTATTTATTTGTGGAATCTCAAAGAAACCCCTCGAAAGATCCAATCTTGCTTTGGTTTGTCGGTGGCCCTGGTTGCTCTGCGCTTTCTGCATTTTTCTTAGAACATGGTACATAATTTAGTTATTTTATTTATTTATTTTATTTTATCCCTGAGTTGAGTCCAAATGCAGTGCATGTCTTGGTGTATTTTTAGTTCAAGTTTATTACTTCCACACCATATTCAGAATCTTACGTTTTTTTTTAAATAATTTGCAGGACCAGTAACATTTGACCGCAATTCGAGAGGGATTCTTCCAAAACTTATACTAAATCCTTATGCTTGGACGCAGGTTGTGATGTTTCTAAATTCAAACTGCCATATTTGTATTTGCTTTGAAAATCAATTTCATAGTACTCCGCTTTCATATATGCTTATTTTCTTGCTTCGTGTTTTTTTAAATCTTCATGCCACCATCTGAGCTGTCAACTTTTTCATCAATTTATGCGAACTAATTTCATGGTCATCGCAATGATGACAATAACAACTTATTACCATGACAAACTGTTAATCTAATTAATTTGATTGATTCAAATTGAATTTTTCAAACCTTTATTTTTTTTCCAAATAAAAATTCTATGTGCACAAAATATAAAATAAGGATAATATGTTAATTCTCAGTTTTAAGAAATGATTTTTTATTTAAAACTAGTTAGCAGAAAATTTAAAATTTAGACAATTGAAATTAAATTTGAAACGAACTTTTGGTGCTCATCAAGGCTATGAGTACTAAAACTGATTCCCAATTGGATGCGCCCCGCATGCCACCTTCCATGCTGCCCCCCAAAAATGGGGGTTTCCCAATTTTTTTCCAGTTTCTTTTTATGATTAGATTCTACATTAAATGAATGATATTTTAATATCTTATAAGTAAAAAAAAAAATGGAGTTTTTTTCAATTTTGGGGTAAAATGCAAAAAATGCACATGTGCTTTTGTCAAGATAGTGTCAAGCTTCTTCTTTTTTTTTTTTTTTTTTTTATATACAAAAGTGACTATATGGTTACAAATTTTGTGTAAAAATATCGTTTGAACCTGTTAAGTTTGACTTTTTTTTTTTTTTTTTTTTGGATGATGATAGCGTAGTTTTAAAATGTGAAAAAATACACATGGTTTGACCAAAAAAGCGCCAACACCAAATAATTTTTTTAGGTGCAAAAATATTGTTTTGTTGACTGGACAATGACATGTCTTTCAAAGCAACCGTATGGAAAAAAACATGCCAAATGATCGCAAGTCTGAGTTGGGAAGAATTAATATCACCATCCCTATCCCTCTATGCGCCCTATAATATTAACATTGTACCTGAAAATCACAACATGCCCAATATAGATATATCATCCTATGCCCTATTGTAAATGCCATTGATGACTGTTGACATATCCTCCTGCCAAAAATCGGAGACCTTGCCCAAACTAGTGTTCTCAATGATGTCACCTCCAATCAATTAAAATTAAACCGTCGCAACGTCGGTTGGATCGAGTACGCATTAGATGACACGTACTTGCCATTGCCTCAGAAATAGTCCTTGTGAAACTCATACAACTAAAATGGTGTTGGATGAAAAATGTATCCATATTAGACATGTTGTAATTTTCAGGTACATTGTTGTTACAGGGGCGAACAGAGAATAGGGATGGTGATATTAATTCTTTCCAATTTAAACATGCGACTAGTTGGCATGTTTTTTTTTTTTTTTTGCCCACACAGTTGTTTTGAAAGCCACGTCATCATCCAGTCAGAAAAAAAAGTCAAACTAATGGTCAAAAGGTATTTTTGCACCTAAAAAAAACTTGGTATCGGGTGGTCTTTTGACCAAACCACATGCATATTTTTGCACCTTTGAAAGCCTCATCATCGTCCCCAAGAAAAAGTCAAACTTAACAAAAAAGTCAGACTTAATGGTATCTAATTTGTAACCATATGTCACTTTTGTACATCAAAAAAGCACTTGGTGTTAGACGCGATTTTGACAAAAACACATGCATATTTTTGCACGTTAACCCTTTAATTTTTTTTATGATTTTTCAAAGATTTAATATTTTAACTGAAAGAAAAACTACATGGTATTAAATCTTTGGGGGGCAGCAAGCGGGGCGCATCAGGCACCTCATCCGCCTTTTAAAATAGTAAATACTTGTCAATCTGTTTTGGTAAACTAGTAAAGCTACTCCTCCTTTGAGACATGTTATGAATAAGTGTCAGACAGAATACTGAGAATAAGAATAGCATAACTGAACACATTATGGCTTTTGTATAATTAGCAGGTGCTTAATGATATATAGATTTACCGGTTGGCACAGGATTTTCTTATTCCCAAACACAACAAGGCTACCATAGCAGTGATATACTGTGGATAGAGAATTCATATGATTTTCTACAAAAGGTAAATAATATTTTATATAAAATTAAATTACAAACACTTAGCTAGCACCCAAAGATTCCATTTAGCATAGAATTGTAATTGACCACACATGGATCTAGCCATTAATGGCCAAACCAGGTCCTTGTATCTGATTAGGTTACAGTGCAAACTTGTTCAAGAAGTTCTTATTAATGTTGCTTCGGAAGTTTTTAATTCAATGCCGACAAAGCAATATTGTCATAGCCTTTTAAGAAATTAATATTGGTCGTTAACATTTTGAATAGTAAAGGGCAACATCGCTCTATTTTAATACTTTTAGGGCAACTTTGACCAGAAAAAAACTTTCAAGACAACATTGCTCTTAAGTGAAAATTTCTGAAGCAAATTTGCACCTTAACCTTATCTAATTGTTCAAACCAAGAAGTAAATAAGTGGTGTATATATATGATGCAATTAGTCTTCTGATGAAGATTTACAATTAATGCAGTGGTTTATTGATTATCCTGAATTTGTATCAAATCTACTTTACATTGGTGGTGGTTCATATTCAGCTATGCCCACTGTTCCTCTTGTTAAAAAAGTATATGAAGGTGAAAATTTGTTCTATACTTTTTGCTTCTTAATGTGGCTGGCTACATTAGCCTTCTCTTTTTTTTTTTCTTTTTTTTTTCTTTTTTTGCCTTGTTTTAATTTTTTCCCCTGTTTGCTTGAGCAGGTTACAAAGCAGGAAGCAAACCACTCATAAATTTCAAAGTAAAATAGATTTCACACATATATTCTGTTTAAAGCTTCTAATTTCTGAAAATGGCCTCTCTTGTTTCTTGTGAGGCATCATATGCCTCCAGTCTTATATATAAGAGAAAGCTTTGGGGTATACACGGTCTCACTTGTAAGATATACTTAAAAATGTATGAAATTTAACCAACCTTTTTTTTTATTATTATTTTCCCCATTGAATAACCATTTACTCTCTTACACTTATTTTTCCTACTCATTCTCTCAGACTCTCACACATTCTCTCTCTATAAATAAGAGTACCTTTTGGGGGGAAAACATTTTCACACTTTCGATAATTTCTTTTAACCAACTTTTTGATTCACGTAGATGAGATGGATCGAGTACCATATATATTATTTTTCAAGACATCGTTCTAGAGTCACCAAAGATATATACTAGAGGTGAATATGGTGTCTCATGAGGATGAGGTACTAATTAAACCGTCTTTTGTATTTTATGATAACAAATATCACTAACTCTCAGTTAGCCTTTTAGGGTTTTGTGCTTGCTAGCCCAGTAACTGATACATTTCTGGATCGAAACTCCAGAGTTGAATATGCACACCAGCTGAGTCTTATATCAGATGAGCTCTATGAGGTTACTTCCATCATTTTCTTCTATCCATGCATTCATCTAAAGCTGATTAAGTTTTTCCTGTCTTAGTTCTTAATAATCAATTGATTGATATCGTAGCTTACTAAATTAATGTGCTTCTTTGACCTATTAGGAAGGGTATGCTTTTCACATTTATGTCTAAAGTGAGCTATTTTAGAGACAGCTTTATGGTCCGTAGAGGTTGAGTTATCTTAGCTTTATATGCACTTCAAGCTTATATCACTTTAGTTTCTTAGTTTAAAATTATAAGGTTTAGTGTCGAAAGTTTTCATGTTGGACCAATACAATGTTGCCCGGGAAGCTTATAATTACAAGTGTTAATGTTACATAATGGTTCAAAGCAATATTACTATAATTTTAAACTTTTGAGGCAACATTGAGACCGAAAGAACTTTTAGGGCAACATTGCTTTTGATGAGCGAAAACTTTCAGATCAAATATGCACCTTAACCCTAATTATAACTCTGCCAAATGGATTGTTGGAGTTAAACAGTGTAGATTTTGAGATACCTCTAGCAGGGAAAACTCAAACCCATGGGATTACCTATCTAAAATTACTCTGATATCTTTATGCAGTCAATTAAGGAGAGTTGTAATGGCAATTATGTCAACATAAACCCAAACAACAAAAAGTGTGTCTCAGATATTGAAGCTTACTCTCAGGTTTGTATAAAAAGCCTCCACGCTTGGCTCAGTTTCTTTCATTTCATTACAAGTAATACATAGACGTATAGGCGAAAACTTAGTGTATAATCTATTCATTTGCAGCTGATTCAATACATCAATGGCAAACAAATTTTGGAACCTCTTTGCTATACTATTCCCAATGACAATAGAAGAATTCTCTTCGAAGATTCGTCAGATGGGACCCTCCAGAATGATTCCACATTCTGGTGTCGTGTATGTAAATTTCAGAACATCATACACAAACACTTATACCCAGACTTGCCTGGTGGGAGACTTATATATTGGGTCGACCTTATACACGCACACGCACATACACTTTCTCAGACACTCACGCTCGGATTCCTTTTAATCTGAAATTTACTTGTAGGGTTATGATTACATGCTTGTTGAGCAATGGGCAAATAATGAGGATGTTAGGCAGGCTCTTCAGATTAGGGAGGTAATTAAGAATATACTTAGTTTATTGATTATAAATATATCGAAACTACATAATTCAAGATTTAACTAATAAACTAATTTTATAATTAATGACTCTTTTAAGGGAACTAAAGGGGAGTTCTTGAGGTGCAACAAGAGTTTATCGTACAAATATAATCTACAAAGTGTTGTTGATTATCATCACAATCTCACTGAGACAAACCTTCAATTTCTTGTATTCTGGTAAACTTCATCATCCCCCTTTATATATAAGTTTTAGATTAAGATCCTTCTACCATGCTCAGGAATTTTCTTTCCTTTTGATATTTTGTTACGTTTATGATATTTATTATTGTATTAAGTTTATCTAATCATTACTCTTTGGCTCAAAAAAATCATTACTTCTCACTAGTTTCTATTTTTTTTTTATATTACTTTTCAAAGGGTTTGAAGGTTTATCTATTCATTAAATCATTTTTCATTTCATGTTATTGTGTTCTAAACAGACTTTTAAAAGTTCTGTAACAGTACGAGTGTGTAGATTTCTTACCAAAAAAAAAAGAAAGAAATAAAAATGCTGTGTTATTTGTTTCTCGCTCACATACAGTTCCTAAATTTAAAGCAATTAGTTATCACATTCAGAAAATATATTCCTAAAAAACTCTACAATCCTATATGATAAATTCAAAACATATATTCTTGCATTTCTTGGCTTATCATAATTTGAATGAACACAATGCAAACAGCTAATTAACCAATTACTCAAGTGATGAGACTTTTACCTTGGTAAAGAAAGCTAACTCTTTGGCTTTAAATTTTTTTTCTTTTTAAGTTAAGCTATTTTTTTTTGAACTCCTTATTACAGTGCTGATCTTGACCTGGCGACACCACATATTGGTACACAAGCTTGGATAAAGTCATTGAACTTGAAAATAAAGGATCCTTGGCGTGCATGGTTTGTTGATGGTCAAGTTGTAGGGTAACTAATCAATTTGAACTATTATTCTAACTATTTTTCAGTTTTAGTACTTAAGATTTGTGCATGAACAACTTTTAGACACAATTTTTTGCCTTATGAAACAGGTTCTTCTATGGTTACTTTTTTCCTTAAGATTTTTTTTAAAAAAAATAATAATAATTATTGTTTGAAATATCCATGCTCATTATTTTATTATAACTGGTAAATATATAATTTTTTGAAAAGAAAAGGTGGAGGATCTTATGGTCCACCTTTTATTGTGTTTTCTTTTTTCATAAAACTTTAATTTGGTGAACGATAGGGATTTGGACAAAATTTGAGCGATACATAAACTTATGCTAAGCTACCCTTTTTTGGTTGCCCACCGGTTTTACCGGCTTCACCCCGACTAATCCGGATCCGACCGGGTCGCGCACCTACCGTGGTGGGTGAGTCTCCCAATGGGGATTTTTTGCAGCCACAAGGCTCAAACCCGAGACCTTGCTTAAGCGACACAAGCCGCTTACCACTTGTACTAACCCCGTTAGTTGCTAAGCTACCCTTTATTATTTGAAATTTTAACATTTCAATAGTTAAATTTTAAAATGCGCGGGAAGATTATCCTTCTTAGTATTAATAGAAATTTTAAGCATAAATAGAATTATTGTGTGTGTAACTGTAAATACTTTGATGAAACTAACTTTTACTTTCTTTTGGCTAAAGTATATGTGTGGTCCTTTATGTTTGGTTCAGTTATCAATTTAGTTCTTTAAGTTTGTAAAGTGCACATTTGATCCCTTAATGTTAACATCGTTAGGGTCAAGCTTAACGGAAAATACTAACTCAATAATTTTAGGCGACGACTATATAACTGAATGCTGACAAAGAATGCTTACATGTTACTTTTTTTGTTTAATATGAACCCAGAAGATTATTTAAGATTTACTTATGATGCACATTATGACGATAGGCACCTCATCAAAATTCAATACTTGTATCTTAGGAGGGAAAAGCAGAAAGCAAATTCATCTTGATATTGTCAAAATTAGGAAAACATGTCAGCAGTCAAAGCACTAGGCGCAGTATACCCCTTTTAGCATCTGTTAAAAATGGTCTTTCGCTATTGCATATGGCAGTAGTTGGATTAATGGAAGCAGTAAGTAGAAGCCTACGGCTTCTGGTATATTGAAACAAACGCCGTATATGCAATTTTTTAATTAATCTCTCTGTTATCAGTTATCAAAATGTGATAAGTTCATATGCTTTTGGTATATAAGTGTATGGTTTTTTAACCTTCTATGTTTGTCATATTTTGATTAATGACAAAAATATATGAACAACAATCTAATCCTTGTGATATTTTTATTAGTTATATTAATTGTCCCATCTTTCTTTTATTGAATATGCAGATACACACAAATCTACAAGAAGCATAACTACTTCTTGACATATGTTGCTGTGAAAGTAAGCAAAACCTTCAACACTTAGCTTCGATTAGTTGATTTTGTTATCTTTATTGGTTTTCAAGTCTATTCACACACACACACACACAAATTGACTCCTCCTTTTCGTTTGACATAGGGTGCTGGTCATGTAGCTCAACAGTATAAACCTAAAGAAGTTTTCCAACTGATAGAGAGGTGGTTCTCATATGCTCCTATTTAAGGAACGGGTCAATCGGGTTGTGCTCAGATCTCGGGTCCGCCTAAATAAGGTAATCTTTCACTCCCTCGCTCTGTTCACAGTTATAAAACACTTCAAACTACTTGACTATAATTAAAGAAATGTGGTTAAGTCATTAAATTTATTTAAGAATAAAAATTAAAATTTGCGTATATTTAAAACCATGAATTATATCTTGAGAATGAAAATGGAAAAGTGCATCAAACTTTGAATAGGGTCAATATTAAAAAAATAATTCATATAATCCTTAATATAAGACCCAATGGGCTTTCTTTTAAAGACATTAAGGAAGTTAAATAAATAATTTCATCATAGCAAATGTTGTATGTTATTAGATTATATATTAGTTTATAAGTCGACAAATCAGTTTGATATAAAAATGAAAAATTTAAATACTTTAAAGTAATTTATTTATATGCCATAATATCTATAAAAAAAGTCAACTGTATCTTTTATTAAGGACCAAAGATAATATATAATTAATAATCCACTTGATGACTTATAATAAAGACCAGTTATAGAAATTGTCTTATAATAGAAACTGGAGTACTGTTTTATTTGACCTATCACATTATCGCTAATGATTTTTTCGGTTATTTTATTTAAATATGTTTTTAATGTTAATACGCTGATTTTTCTAATGATACAGGGAGAAGTGGAGGAGAGCAAAAGGCGTAAAAAAATGGAGCAAAAAGTGTTATAATTTCTTTTGATTTATCTTGAGTTTCCCCTTCAGCAATTGGAAGGGTATTTCTTTGATGGTTGTGTTGTTGTACCTAATGTGAATTGTTAAATGAGCTTACCGATTTGATTTATTACAAAATTGTATGAAAAATGATATTGTCAATGTTCATGCTTTTTTTTTTTTTTTTTTTTTGGTTCTTAAATGCCAAAAATAAGATGCTACTATTTTGGTTCTTATTTAAATGAGTCATCTTTTTCAAAGCAGAAATTAAATTCGAAATTATTTGACTGGATTAAATAGGAATTTGTGTGTATTGTGGTTTTACCACATACTTCTCACTTTTTTTTTCCCCTAAAAGAAAGGAATAGCCACCCCACCAGAACTCTGAGGACCGACCATCACCCCGACACCGACAAGAATATTTTTAGACCTTACCGAAGAACTTTCTTAAACTAGGAATTAAAAAGATAATCTGTCATGGAAAAAAAAAATATTTTTTATTGTAGAAAAAATTCAGTCGGAAATTACACACGGAATTCCGTGAGTAATTCCGTCGATAATTAAAATTATCAACGGAAAATTTCCGTCGCAGAAAAGGCTGTGGAAAAACTCAATTTTATTCTCGCCACATCTTTTTTTGTGACGGAAATTAAAATTACAGACGGAATTACCGTCGGTAATTTCAATTACCGATGAATTCTGTGGGTAATTCCGTCTATAATTTCTACCCATGGAAATTACCCACGGAATTCCATGGGTAATTTCCGACGGAATTTTTTTCGTTGGTAATTCTGCGGGTAATCCGCGTTTTTTTTTTTTTTGGTAGTGATGGGTGTGTGTATATGCATGGAAACAAATCATAAATCACTACTTTGAATAACTTCATATTTAAAAGATATAAGTCATATAACTATATATAAAAACCTGCGTTTAAAAAACTTACGTTAAAAACTTACGTTTATAACTATGGAAATACGTTAAAAACTATATATAACTTTCCAGTTTCCACTCTCTAGTAATCTTGAGTTCAAGATGCACGATGGAAATAGGATTTTCAACTTTTCATCCTTTTTTTGGGCCAAAAAAAAAAAATTCCATCCTTTTGTTTTGTTAAAGTATAAAAACGTAAGTTTTTACGTGTTTGAACGGTGTTTCTACCAGTTTCTGCTCATGACAGTTTTTACTTGCGTTTCAACACCGTATGACCCTAGTAAAGATGTAAAAATGTAAAAACGTAAGTTTTTACGTTTTTATATTAGTTTTTGACAACAATGTCCTTTGTTTCCAAACTGTCTTTAATACAGCAAAGTATGTAACTAATTCCTCCAAGATGTTTTGAACAAGCAGGTAAAGCACTTGAGATTATGGATTTTTGAGTGTAGAGCTTATTGAATGGCTAGATTTAAAAATTAAAAAATTAAAAAATTCAGGGGGTGGGGACCACCCCTAGCCCCCACTTAGATCCACCCCTGCTTACCTACTATGATTAGATTAAGAAAGTTAATTAATTAGATAACATAATATGTACTTTTTAAACACCTTCGTCATCTTCCTTAATTCTATCATTCCTTCCCCTTCTTGATTATTATTGAGGGAATATCAATAAGGTTAAATTAAGAAATGATTGACAAAAAATATGCATGAAAACTATGTTTTATATTTAAAACTAAGATCAACTCTCTAAATATATTTTATATTAAGTATTAAAGGAGTGTAAAAATAAATTACTACATATCTAGTTGCTAGCTAGCTAGTTGGCTATGTTGGAAAGGAATAGAAATCACAAGCGAAACTTTTCATTAAGAAACACCCATGGTGGTGTAGTCTAGCAAAGAGAGCCAAATATGTCGGGTTTTAACTTAATGAAAAAGAAGATAAATAAAAGAAGTGTGCACCCCAAAAAAACCCAACACACATTATCAGAGACCGGCTTAATAAAATCAAGATTTTTTTTTTTTTGAAAAGTAGCATCTCAAAACACATTCATTTTACAAAGAAAGAAAGCACCAGGAAATATAGTAGAAAAACACTACAATAGAACTATCCATTCAGGAATATCAACAAAAAAAGGCACCAAGAAATAGAGCTCTGGTATCCTCATCATTGCCTACAGGGGGCTTCCTCCTCTTCACTTATTCGAGATCGTTGCTTGACATAGTGTATAGTGAGAAGAGAGAGACGCACATCTGCAACTGACGGCGAACGACAGATCTGAAGGTTGTGGAGCAAGCTCATAGTTCACAACAAAGGATGAGGCACAGTCAGAGTCGCTCATGCCATGATAGCAACTTGGCAGTAAAGGTGGGGTTGTTGGGTGCGACAACAGATATGGGCATGGTAACACTCCAAGAATGAGTTTTTTCTTAATTTCTGTTCCCAGGAAAAAAAAATAAATACGAATTGTGTTTGGTAAATCCAGTTTATTTTTTTGTTCTCGGGATGAACTGGTTTATTTTTTGTGCTAGTGAATAAAAAAAAAAGAAGCAGAAAATTTATGCTACTCTATTCCAGGACATAGAATTAGAATCATTTCTCCTCCTTCTCCTTCATCGTGTCTGTCATCTTCATTATTGCGACGCAACCCACGCACCAAATCGGCCTTCCTCTCGTGATCCACTTCCACCATAAACACTAGGTCAACCATCCACTGTAGCTTCCACCATCGTCACCGTCTTCATCCTCCGTCACAATCGCCATTTCCTTCCCTCCATTCACAATTGCCGTCGCTCATAGCCTTCCCCTGTTCGCCACTGCCGTCGCTCTCTCTGGCATTTGATTTTATCCTAGGGTACGTGGCTGGATCATGAACCTCACGAGTTTGAATGCGGCACAGACAGGTATCTTTCCTGGGTTCGTCCTGTCTATTTATTAAACAGTTTGCATACGGATTTTTCTATTTGAAGTTTTTAATCTAGTCAAGTGCCATCGAAAATTAATAGGTTCATCTCATTTGTTTATATCGATTTCATTGAAATATGAGTTTGCGCAATTCTATTCGGTCGAGTCTTTATTTAGTATGTATGAGCTAGGGAAGGAATTAGGTGAGATCTACCAATACTTCAATTGCATTCCTGGTCCTCAACATTTTAAATAATCTTAGGTGCGTTAGAATTCCTGCATGATAGTCATATTTTTCAACAACTGCTGGCCCTGCATACTGATAACTTTTTCATATTTTTCAGTAACATCCCAATTCAGTTCTCATACTTTTCATGGTTTGTTTATGATGTCCTATGGTCTAATTCCATGAGTATTTCCATGTGGTGTAATCAATGGACGATTGCAAAAGAAACTGAATGTCTCATTGTATTGATAAATGATGCAGGGCCAACAAGGTGCTACCATTCCATGTTCTTAGGATTAACAAGATGCTTTCATGTGCTAGAGCTAATAGGGTCCAAACAGGGATGAGAGGTGCATTTGGAAAGCCCCAAGGAACTTGTGCTAGAGTGGCTATTGGACAATCTTCCTTTCTGTTCGATGCAAGGACGCCAACAAGAATCATACTCAAGAAGCCCTTCGTCGTGCTAAGTTCAAGTTCCCTGGCCACCAATCATTGTCAGCAGAAAATGGTATGCTTATCTCATTACCTTTTATGGTTGCATTTGAACTTAAGTTTTGTTGTATGAGAAATGAAGTCTTACAACAGGTTTTGTGTGGTTTGGTGGTTTGATGGAATTCTAACAGTGTTTTTAAAGATCCTTTTCCCAAAATGTTTTGGATCTAAGATGCACATATAGAACAATGCCCTGCACCAAATAAGCCATGAATTGTTAGATTAGTTTGTAAAGTGATTTGATAGGTGAAAGGTTGGAGAATAACCTGTTAATTTGTAATGTTTTGACGTGAGATACATATGAAGAGTAACACATTATATCTACAAGTGTTAGATTTGACATCTGATAGCTGAATGGGTTTGCTTTCCTTGTTACATGTATATTGTGATGAGGACATGCATGTTTGGTTTAACAGTATCATTGTTCTTTTAACTTCTTTCTCAGGGACTTCACCAAGTTTAGCCGTGCTGAATATGTGAGGTTGAAGTTAGAGGGTAGAATCATGCCAGATGGTGTAAATGCCAAGGTAATGTAGAATATGTTCTTTTACCTTAGTTGAAAGTTTCAATTTTGGGGAAGGCTTAGAGCACAAAACTTTGAACATTGTATGTGTTAGTGTAAGAAACTGGCAATCTTCTTCACAGAGTGTCAATTTTTATGATGAAAAAGTTCTATTCCACTTTTAATTTCCCCTGTATTTGGATTATATGATGTTGGAGCTTACCCTTTCCCTTTTGTATTTTCCAGCTTCTTCGATGCCATGGACCTTTGACTAACCGTCAGTTTGGAAGAGCCTTTCTGCACACAACTGCTTAGGCCATCAGTTCATCTTTGGATCATAATTATTGAAGATTGAAATTTGACTTCGTTATTTGTTCGTGGTATTACAGTGAAGGATCCTAAGATTTAACTTTTTTCTGTGCAAACTTGTCAGTGGAATGAATTTTGTTTTATTTTGTTCCGATCGAATTCATCAATACCATCATTTTGTTACTTTTTTTGGGTCAATTTTGAGCTCAATTGAAGTTTATTTACTTATCCAACAAATTAAATATTTTGGCGCTACTGATTTCCTCACTTGATCTCGGTTTACTGCTGTTTGGGATTCAAGTAGATAATCAATTACGGATCTTAATCTTGGTTTTAGCGCTTTCAATTTAATTTGCTGAAAGCATGTTTTGGAGAACATGCTTGAGGTAATAATGGCTGTTAGACTTGCTGTATATGTCAAAACGTCTTCTATAGATCGTGATGTTTGTAACTTATGTTACTATCACATTACCTTGTATATTTTATGTAGTAATTTACAATTTGAAAGGTGATTTTGACAATAATTATATTTCTTAGATAGTTTTTTAAAATATAAAATGTTGGCATTTTGGTTAATACCATTAATGAAATCTGTAAACAAAAAAAATAAAGAAATAGATTTGTATTGTATTAGATAATTCTAATTCTCGAATAAAAATAAAATGTGTTAACAAACATAATTCGATTCTCGAAATGAAAAAAAATGTGTTTAACAAATGTAATTCTGATTCTCAAAATAAAAATAAAATGAGTTAACAAACGTAATTTTGTTTCTAACTCTTCCAAAACACGTAATCATAAAAAAATTGTTTCATATCGAAAAAATCTTTGGGAAACAAAAATGGTTGCCATGCACACTCTTATTAAAAGGCTGCATTTAGGATGGATTTGAGGAAGACTATCAACACCGTTGGATTTTAAAGAGAAAACTTTATATTTTTATGGAAGAGAGGGAGGAAAAATAAAATGTCAAAGGCGGGATATTGAAGTTGAAAAATTTGAGTTTCAACGATAATTGGTTTTGAAAAATCAGTCGTTGTGACTTAAAATAAAAAAAAATAAAAATAAAAAAAGGTGTGAGGGAGACTTGATTGTTTTTTTTTTTTTTCAACGCATATCAACAACTATTTATTTACAAACGGTCGTTGTAACTAGCTAGAGATACAACGATTGTTCTATTTCTCTTAACTATTGGAATTCTATGCTACATACTAGTAAATAGCTATCAATATGAGATAAAATCACAATAATCATGTAATCTTTAAGGGTTTTATTCTAATGGTAAGTACGTAGCACTAATTTTTCTTTTATTGATTAAATTTAATGTGTGATTTCAATAATATTGATATATTATTTTTATAGATATATATATATATATATATATATATAAGAGATATATTGTTGGAAAAATTTCATTTAAATACCAAATGAAATTCTAAAACTCCCAAATGTCTGTTAAAATTTAAAAAAAGACTTAAATGTGACAAGGACCAAATTGAGATTTTAAAATGTTGATGAATCTACCCTTTTGCCCTCAATTTTTAAATAAATTAAAAAAAAAAAATGACTCTCGTCGGAGGTTTACCGCAGACCGCCTCCGAGATCCAACCAGATTTCTTTTTTTTTTTTGGTGGGGTTGAATCTTTTTTCTTAAACCCACTCCACCTTCATTGGAGCTAAGTGGCCAAACCACTAGGCCACTTAGTTCCTTTGATATATTTATATATTAACAAATATATATATTCTTAACATTTTTTCCATCAAGTAACAATCTTGTAAATCCCATTACTAAACTTGTAAATCTCAATAATTAACTTGTTATTCTCATTATAAATTTTGTTCTTAGTGCTCCGATTTTATTTAATCTTGTGAATCTCATTACACCCAAGCAGGCACGCGCACACACACACACATATAAAATATTTATATAATATATAAATATATATTTATATATTATATATAATATCTAAATATATATAATATACATTTAAAAATTGAGGGCAAAAGGATAAATTCACTAACATTTTAAAATCCCAATTTGATCCCCTGTCACTTTTAAGTCCTTTAAAAATTTTAACATATATTTGGGGGTTTTGGAATTTCATTTGGTATTTAAATGAAATTTTCCCAACAATATATCTCTTTTATATATATTTGTAAAATATATATATATATATATATATATATATATATCAATATATGAGTCTTCTTGTCCTTGAGAGGGCCAACCATACTTGTGGATCTTTTCGCTTATTGATGCTTATAAATTTCAGGGTGTGCTTTATTGGGTGGATTTCCAATAATTTTCTCATTTACTTATTATATATCTTTATACCTGATAATTTTTTAAATGTAATATTTTTATTTGTAAATAATTTCTCCTTTCTTCTCAAAAAAAAAAAAAAAAAAAAAAAAAAAAAAAAAAAAAAAAAAAAAAAAAAAAAAAAAAAAAAACTCTCCTTTCATTCTCAGTCATATTCAATTATTCTGTCATTTTTCCCATAAGTCAAAAAAATACAAAAACGTTAACATTTTGGTGATTACCCTCTCTCTCTCGTCCTTTGTCGAATTATAGTGTCTTTCCTTTAGATTGAAAATGGTGGCTTTGACACCCAAAAAAAAAAAAAATATTGAAAATGGTGGGCCCTTATCCCCAATTGTCTGGGCCCACACCTCTTCCGTCGTCGTGTTGGACTCTGCTTCTTCTCGTTTCGGGTTAGCATACATGTATGTGAGGCATATCCATTAAGATTATATATATGCCACCCAAAAAAAAAAAAAAAAAAAAAAAAAAAAAAAAAAAAAAGTGCCAATGAGAGTTGGCATAGATGGTAAGGAATCTAGGATTAGGCAATCCTCTCCGTCCCCAGGACTCCTTTGGTAGCGATCTCGTAAGTCCCCGATGAAGTCAAACATAACGATGTAACCCTCCAAAACTTTTTATTATCAAAAAAAAAAAAAAAAAAAAGTGTACCCACAAAAGAAAATTTTCAAACATGCTGTATAAGGCATATGCATTCTCATTAATTATTTTTCATATAATCAATGATTAAGAAAATTTGGTAAAATAAATTAAAGAACTAATTCATCCGTGAACTAAATTTGGGAACAGCTCGGTTTCATAGTTAAGGTCCGTTTGGATTGGCTTTTTCTAAGTAAAAAAAACATTTTTTTTAATGAAAAAAATATTTTTTTTATTAATTTATGTGTTTAGATAATATTTTTTCAGAAAAGTAAAAGTAAAAAAAAAAAAAAGTCAAAATACTGGTTTTTTTAAAAGCTCCAATTTGAAACTTAAAAAAAACATTTTTTTTAAAAGCCTATCTAAACGGACCTAAGTTAAGTTGAACTAAAGTTAAGTTTTCAAAGAGTCAAAAACTAGAAATGAAACAAAAAACCAAAACTATTTTTATAACGGCAGACAAATTTTGATCTTGACGAAAATATTTTAAAAATCCTCTAAAAATTAGAAAAACTTGACACTCTCAATAAATTAAATTTGAAAACTTTGAAAACTGTGGTGTCATTACGTTGGAAATTAAATTTTGTGCATATACGTTTGGTGGTTATCATCCTCTCTCTGCCTTTGTCTTATTACGGAGTCAGAGACAACTAAGCAAATGTTCCTCCTTCCTAACTACTCCTACCTTCTACTTTTAATACAAGAGCTGTTTAACTTTTCTTTAAGAGAAATTAAGAAAATAAAATAAATTATTTAATTGTAGTATATATTATGTATCATTAGATTATACTCTCTTCGGTCCTTCATATCAGACATATTTAAGGAATTGATCTCGGTCCTAAATATAAGACATAGCTTTTATATTTGTTAATATTTGTCTAATTTATCCCTATTGATATCCCTTTAACAATAATCAAAGAGGAAAGAAAATGAATCGATTAAGGAAGATGATTAGGGTGTTAATTTAAAATATATATGTCATATTAATTAATTTCTTTAATCTAATAAAAATCAAAATAAATATAATAATTTATAAGTTAAAAAAATTGGTTTAAAGAACAATAAATATAAATATTTTAATGTAGTTTATTCAATCTAAAAAAAATATCAAATGACCCTAGGGTTAAAGATAAAGATGGTGTCCAAATAGCCTTAAGATGGCGTATGATTAATATTCAGAACCCCGCCCCCTTCCCTACTCTATATATATATATATATATATATATATATATAAAAAGATAAAGATGGTGTCCTATTTTGATGGGGGACAGAAGTGGGCTCCTCTTACCGAACTCAACCATCTGGGCCCACACCATTTACGTTGTAAAGTACTACTAGGATTTTGCTGTTTTTTTCTTGCTTCCTCGTCTTTCCTTCTTATGTGTGGCTTCTTGCGTATAAGGGCAGTGGGCAGAGGTTTTCCTCTAACTTAAAAGTTTCATGGCAAAGTAGTTACGTACTTTTTATGGTTTCCTCTTTTATTTAAATCATTGTCATTTTTATAGGCCTTGGTCACTAATGATCATAATTTCACATATGTATTTTATTTTATGTCTAACAGTGTCTTCAACTTTCATACACAACTACTTCAACTTTGAAGCTCTCCCTCTCCTTCTGGTTTCTGGTCATGATCCCTTGCTGCCATCGCCGTCGTCTCTGTCTCCTTCTCCGGCTGGACGTCTTCAACTTTCACACACTGCAGTTTCTCTTTTAGTCTACAAACAGATTTCATTTACTGAATCCTCATCCTAATAGCCGAACCATCGCTTTAGCTTATCTCTCTCACTTGTTCTGCTGCTACGGTCACGACCGGTGATTCCTGGCATCAAGAACTCCTTGGAAACATCGAAATAGCGGCGGCGGAGGCTGAGAAGGTTAGATACTTCACTCTCACGTCTCTAATGGAGTTGATCTTGTGTGTCTGAATTATTTTATTTTATTTTTTGCCGGTGTCTTTTCTTGCTTAGATCGGTGCTATCTTGTTGTAGTTTTCATTGATTTTGGAGAAATTATTTATTTATTGTGAGTCTTTAATCCCCCGAATATGTCTCGACATTGACATTTCAGAAAGATAGTGTTCAGTGTCCCTTTTTCACAGAAGGCAAAAACGCAAAGTACATAAATGGGACCGTGGTACTTGTGGGGCTAGCCTAGCACAACATATTTGTTAAAAATAATTTTAAAAGAAAAAATATGCTGGCCTTATATATATATATATATATATATATATATATATATATATATGAAAAATAGGTTTATGTGTAATCACTAAAAAACCCTAATAACTCATAACTCGTACGAGTTTGTTATCATTTTCTGCATTAGAATTTGTTATTGCAATATACTCACTTGTTAGAACACTTTTGGACTATTAAAATTCTTTTTCAGGACTTCATAATGATTTTCTCCTTTTTTTTGTTTTTTCCTTTTTGCAGACTATGCTTTTTTAATAAAAGGTTGAATTACATATTGAAGAATTTGTTTATGTTTTAACAAACACCGGGTACTCTCTTAAAATATTATATATTTATATTTATTGATGTTTAAATCATCATTTATATTTAACTTAGGCAGAACCCCAAACAATTGAGGTGGTTATAATTAACATTATTTTCTTGTTTTGAAATATCTCTAAGAAATAAAAGCAATACATCAAAATTGACTTGCATCGTGTTGAATTGAGTCATTGACCAAAATCTTTTAAAGGCCTAAGAATTCAACAGCCTTGGGTTAGGTAGATTGGAGAATCTTTTGGACACGAGATTCACACAGTAAATTAGTTTTAGCTTCTCTCCTTTTTCTTTCCTCATCCATCTCTTATCCCAAAACTATACCATTTTGGATAAAATAAGAAAGGATACTTAAACACTATTTTTTTAATAATGCATTTTTTAGTAACATTCAGTAAACTAATTAATTTTTAATATACTCGGTGTTACTAGAAAATACTTCATAGTATTGAGTGCTAGATATTTTATGCCACTAAAAGATATTTTAAGGTGTTAATTGTACTAAAAATTAATTTACAATACTAAATGTTACTATGACAAATATTTTAGAGGGCTGAATGTTTTACTTTTAAGTGGAAAAAATGCCCATCCCCCTTTGTTTTTCCTCAAAAACGATGTAGTTTTAGGATAAAGGGTGGGAGTTGATAGGAAAAGAAAATGAAAGAAGTCAGATCCCAATTAATTACCAAATATTATTTTAATGAAATTTTCATAATTGACACAAAATGCAGTATTCTGAATTAATGACTAACGCAATGAGCTGGAGATGGTGCTGTGTCATCCAAGTTTTGCTTCTGCTTGCTCCGTTCATGGCTTCACGCTCAATTATAAGGAATTTACCTGGCTTTTCTGGTGACCTCCCTTTCAAGCTTGAATCTGGGTGAGTTTTTTTTTTTTTTTTTTTTTTTTTTTTTTTTTTTTTTTTTTTTTTTCAATCTTCTATCAAAATAATATTTAATTCTTTTTGATTTATTTATTTATTTATTTATTTGTTCTTCATGATTTTCCTGTATTAAAAGAAAAGCCTTACATTTATATATATAATTCGACTTCATGTTGTTGTACTCCCTGCAAAGTGTAAAAAGTATTTTCTAAGTCGTTTCCATCTTTATTTATGATATATATAACCCTTAAAATTATTAAAGTATTTATAAGCTGGATGTTAGTGCCTGCTTTTATAATAAAAAATAAATAAAGTTTTATAAGCTGACTGTATTCCAGAGTTTTTTTTTTTTTTCCTGAACTTGGCATTATACACATACACGTGAGAATATTTTCATGTTAAATATATTGTGCAGATACATAGGAGTGGGAGTAGAAGAGGAAGTGCAATTATTTTACTTATTTGCGGAATCTCAAAGAAATCCCTCAACAGATCCAATCTTACTTTGGTTTGTTGGAGGCCCTGGTTGCTCTGCCCTTTCTGCATTTCTTTTTGAAAATGGTAATTTTTTTATTACCCCTAAATTATGAGGCCAAATGCAATGCTCTTGTAATTCTTAGTGCATCAATATTCAAAAATTTAGTGATAACTTTGTAATTGAATATTATTAATCTTAAATTTAATATATGTGTAAATTGAAAAATATCTAAAAAAAACTAATGAAGCTGTCAATATCAAAACCTGATTCTATAAAGAAAAAATTAGTTTAATAATCTAAATATCAAAACATTGATTTCATTTTCAACTATTTGTCGGTTTATTTTATTTTAACAATCTAAATATATTATATTAAAATGTTAAAGTTAAACTTGTTTTTTCAGTTGCTTGTCATCACTTTAGTTTGTTGCGTTAACATTTTCCTTAACAACATTAACGACGTTAAAAATATAAAAATCAAAAGTATACTTTGTAAAATCAATGGACCAAAAGTATATTTCATATAAAACTTAAAGGATTAAAAGTATATTTTAGACTTTTGATCCCCTTTGAAAATTCTCTAATGTATGGTAATTCTATATCTCATCTGCTCATCCAAGTATTTCCACTTCTTCATTAAATTGCCTTAAGTGGTTCAAAAGAGGAAATCCAAACAAACATTTGGACAATTAGTACTCTGTCCCCCTCCATACCATAATCAGAATCTCACTTTTTTACTTAACAATTTGCAGGACCAGTAACAATTGACCGCAATTCTAGTGGGATTCTTCCAACACTTGTATTAAACCCTTATGCTTGGACACAGGTCATGATCTTTCTAAATCTAAGCTCCAATGCATATCTATTCATATTGCTTTGCCAATCAATTTTATACTCCTTTTCCATCAATGCCATTTTTCCTTGCCTTTTTTATCTTCAAGCTACAATCATGACATTATGCTGCTGTTTTATGATTCTATTATTAGGTACGTACTTTGTCCGTCTCTTTTTATAAGATTCAAGATTTTGAATCCCTCGTTCGTCCTTGCTTGTTATAAGATTCACTTTGGGGTTGTCTAAGCATTAAATATATTTTTACCAATTTTACCTCCAATTAAGTTTCCTGTACATTATCTTTCCTTGTTATTCTCATTATTACTCTCTCTCAATTACCCACTCATATTCATTACTTTTAACTAATTTTAACAGTTTTCTTCAACCATACAATTTGGTTATTTGGTTCTTAACTTGTTCCGCAATATTTGTCAGGTTGAAAGAGACTCTCTGTTATGCCAATGATGATACATCAAAATTATTAATCTTTGAGACCTGTTATGGCTTTTAATTAGCAGGTACTCAATGTCATGTACATAGATTTACCAGTTGGCACAGGATTTTCTTACTCACAAACACAACAAGGCTACTATAGCAGTGATACTCTATGGATAGAAAATACATATGATTTTCTACATAAGGTAAACATTATTTGGTATAAAATTACTAACACTAAAACTGGCACCCAAAGTTTCCATTTAGCACAGACATGGATCTGGCCATTAATGGAAGAACCGGATCCTTGTATCTAATTTTCAAACAAGAAAGTAAATAAATGGGGGGGGGGGGGGGGTGGTACACTTAATCTTCTGATGATGATTAAAAATTGTTGCAGTGGTTTACTGATCATCCTGAGTTTGTCTCAAATCCATTTTACATTGGTGGCGGTTCATATTCAGCTTTGCCTACTGTTCCTCTTGTTAAAAAAGTATATGAAGGTGAAAATGTGTTCTATATTTCTTGCTTTTAAATGTTGCTTGGACTACTTTAGCCTCCTCTCTCTGTTTTTTCCCTTTGTTTTGCCTTATTTTTATTTTTTTTTTCCTGTTTTGCTTGAGTAGCAGGTAACAAAGCAGGAAGCAGTCCACTCATCAATATCAAAGTAAAATAGAGTACATGTGTAGAGCTTTTACTTTCTGAAAATGACCTTTCTTGTTCCTCTTGAGCCGTCATATTCCAAACTAGTGTTTTGTAAGGTACCAATCTGGTCCTTGTTATAGGTCACTTTTAGGGAGAGTTTTTTGTCCTAAATATAAGTCTGTCTAGGGTATTTATTATTTAATGATTGTTTTTCAACTTTATACGTTATGATTTTTTTTCAATTTTAGGTTATTTAATTCTTATTGAAAAGAGAAAAAGAGGTATGAATGATTTGTAAATACAAAGAGAGGGGGAGAAAAGTTAATAGGTAAATTTGAAAAATTTTATAATTTAATGCATTGCTTGATATATGAGAATGGGTTAAAAGTGACTTATAGTAAGGATCAATGTTGTACTCCACTAGGTCCTATATATAAACAACATTCTTTCACATAGGATTGGTCCTATATATAAGTAACAATTTGAATTTGTCTAAAAATTTAATCTACTTTTTTTTTTTCATTTTTATCCTCAATTAATTACATGTCTGTCACTTCTTTTTCTCACTCATACATCTTTTACACATTCATTGTTTTTAACTAATCTTAACCAATATTTTGATCTCTGTGATTTAGAAAGTTATTGCTTATATATTAGGAGGGAGGAGTTCCATATATACTCTCTTTTTAAGAAAATGTACATTCTAAATTCATTAATGAAGACACTAGAGGTGAATATGATGGCTCATGAGGTTCTAATTAAACTGCCTTTGTATGTTATTTATGATAACAGATATCACTAACTTTTAGTTAGCATTTTAGGGTTTTGTACTTGCCAGCCCATTTACTGATGCATTTCTGGATATGAACTCCCGAGTTGCTTATGCACACCAGATGAGTCTTTTATCAGATGAGCTCTATGAGGTAATTTTGGTCACTCTAGTCATTTAAAGCTGATGATCAAGTTGTGTCTGTCTTAATTGCGATTATATGATAGCTTTCCATGTTCATTTGTATTCCCTCTAATGCTCCCAAATGCCCTTTAAAATGTCTCAACTTCCTAAATAATGTTTTCTTTTAATCATTAGATTCTACATAAAATTAGTGACATTTTAATATATTATGGACACAAAATGGTACAATTTCAAGTTTTTTACAATTTTTCATAAAAAATCAAAACTGCATAATTTTATACTACCTCTAGAACTAAATTTAGGACAAAGTTTTGCATTACAAACTTTGTCCTACATTTAGGACTGGAGGAGTATTATTTTTCTTTGGAAAATAGTAAAAATTATAAAATGCACTATTTTATACTCATAAGATATCAAAATGTCACTTATTTTATATAGAATCTAATAATGAAAAGAAAATAAAAGAAAAAAACATTTGGGAGGTTAGGGCATTATAAAGAACATTACAGAGATGCACATTAGAGGCCCTAAACTCTATTGGGCTGGGTATTATTTTTGCGTTTACCTCTAAAATGATATATTTTTGACAGCTCTATGATCCCTAGAGGTTGAGTTGTGTCTACACTACTCTAGTTTCTTAGCTAGCTTATACTATCACCGGTCCTTGATATGATGTCTAATTTATATATATGGTTTTGTTGCAGTCAATCAAGGCAAGTTGTAATGGTGATTATGTCAACAGAATTCCAAACAACATAAAGTGTGTCTCAGATTATGATGCCTACTCTCGTGTCCGTATAAATTTTCCTTCCACGCTTGTTTCAGTTTCTTTAATCATTATTTAGTATGGCATAGAAATAAAAAAAACTAAGTGTATATAATAAGCTATATTCATTTGCAGCTGATTCGTTACATAAACATAAATCAAATTTTGGAACCTGTCTGCATTAATACTCCCGATCTCAAAGACAGAATTCTCTTGGAAGATTCATCATCAGAAGGGATCCTCCAGTCTTTGCTGAAAGTTTCAGATTTCTGGTGTCGTGTAAGTAAACTTCAGAATTCTGTATGCACACACATGCACAAACAAACATAGACATAGAAACAACAATGACAACAAGCCTTAACGGCTACATGGATTACATGAAGTAATTGTCCTCTGTCAGCAACAGAATCTTTAGATATATTGTAAACTAAAGAAAACAGATATTCTCCTCTTCTCTTTTTGCCCTTTTCTTCTCATTATCTTATATCTACCGTTAGATAAAAAATTGATGGTTTATATTTGATATTTTATAAAACGATTAATAAAAAATGGATGGTTTATATTTGGTCTTTCTCTATCCTTTATGACATGACTCCATACGGTCCGATCTACTCTACTCAGTGGCAGCTCTGATTTCTTTGCATATATTCAAACCATCTCAAATGATTTTTTGTCATTCTCTCTTCAATAAGCACTACTCCCACTCTTTCTTTAATATGATAATGTTGAATATTTTCTTTTATGATCACACACATTCATCTCAACGACTCAACATCATCATCTCTGCTTTTAATTGTAGGGGTATGACCACATACTTGTTAACCAATGGGCAAATAATGAGGATGTTAGGAAGGCTCTTCATATTAGAGAGGTAAATAAGAATCTACTCAGTCTACTGATTATATAAGTGTGTGTGTATTTGAAATTATATAATTCAAGTGTTAACTAAGAATCATCGTCGTCGTCGTCGTCATCATTATTATTATGCCTTTTTAGGGAACTAAAGGAGAGTTCTTGAGATGCAACAAGAGTTTATCGTACGAAACAAATCTACAAAGTGTTATTGATTATCATCGTGATCTCACTAAGACAAACCTTCAATGTCTTGTATACTGGTAAGTTTGATCATCCTTACTTTTACTTGAATATCTAATTTTTAAGAGTTAGTTTGGCTCATGTGCCTCAGATTTCATTTGCTGAAGCATGAATTAGACTAATCAAGATAGGTTTTAAATTAAGATTCTTTGATGCCGGTTGCTATTAGTGGCTGAGCCAGGACCTTTGGTCAGAAGGGGCAGGATATTATTTAAATATCAAATAATTAATATAAAGTGTATATATTTCTAAAAAAGTGATTTATATTGTTAAAATGAAGATTATTTCTCCTCTAAGCTCTAATGATGATTTCACCTTAATTTTTTTTTCCTCATTTTCAGTTAAAAATGATAATAAGTAAAATTTATTTCATCTAAATCATATTTCAACATGCATACATGCATATAGAATATATAATTAATCATAAATTCACGGAAATATAAATTTAAGATCATATGTAAACAAAGAATAATATATAAAAAATGTGTTTCTCAAATTTTTTTTTTCCAATTATCAATGCATTTTGCTAATTGACCTATTTCTCAACAAAGGCTCATTAAGTAGTTCACAATATAAGTCACTTCAACTGATTCATTATAACCAAGAATTGATAATTAACTTAATTATTAAATTTGTCTTAAATTGGAATGTTTTCCCACTTACTTGTACACATAGTAAATGAGGCTTTAAAGAAGAGAGAAAAACAATGAGTCACATTTGAATATTAATTATAGGGATAAACTTAACAAATAAGTATTACTTGCTCCATAACATCTAACTAATCTATTTAAAAACTAACTATACTTTAGAAAATATTTTAATCTATCTATTCTCGATCTAATACATCTATATCACTTTATCTTTGGGGAATTTCACTATTTCACTTATGTTTGAACTCCTTATAATAGTGCTGATCTTGACTTGGCGATCCCACATGTTGGCACACAAGCTTGGATTAAGTCACTGAACTTGAAAATAGACGATCCTTGGCGTGCATGGTTCGTTGATGGTCAAGTTGCAGGGTATGCCAATTGTTATTCTAGCATTTTTTTTCAGCTTTCAATTGTTTGAATAGGTCATTAGATGTAATACTACCTCACCATATAATTAATATAAGAACTAGTTGACTTATTTAAGAAGATTGATGAAGCTAAATGATTATAACATATGCTATCTGACCTCTCTAGAAGTAAATTAGTTTGAAGAAAAATGGTAAACATAAATATTTTCATGTAATTTATCTAATTTCTTTAATATCTCCAAATTAATCAATTGGCTCGTATTGGAGATAGGAGTACTTACTATTAGTTCATGAAAATAACTAATTGCTTATGCAACTAGATGCATTTAAATTAAGATAAAACTTAGGTCCATTTGCTTATATTTATTAAGTCCAATTATCCCATCAAATATCGCTATGTATTATTCTTATTATTAATAATTAAGGATTTGACAGAAGTTTATATCCATATGAATTTTTACTATTAAAAAAGGTTCATGCGCTAATATGATTGGAGAATTAAATCTAATGAATATAAGCAACTGGAATTAAGTTTTGTTTTTAAAACTATATGTGGTTCTATCGTTACTACTTGGACGTGAAGCATAAAATGTTAATTAAAATGGTTAGATTACAAAACCAAAGCTGCTGCAAGATAGCGCACATCAAAATTTGGTATTTTAATTTCTGACACCCAACGAAAGTATAATTGGTATTGTGTAAATTAGGAAAATGTGTGGGTGAAGAGATTTTTTTTAGTATTTTTGTTATCAGTTCTATAGATGGAAAAGGTTATAAGTAGTTGTTTTTTGTAAATAAATGTATGTTTTCTTAATTAAATAATTTTCTTATCATATTTTAATGAAAAATTAATAACAAAAAATATAATCCTTGAGATATTTGTATATTTTATACATATATGTATATATTGTCACATCTCTCCTTTATTGAATATGCAGATACACACAAATCTACAAGAACCATGACTACTTCTTGACATACGTTGGTGTGAAAGTAAGCAAAACCTTCTTCACATAGTTTCCTTGAGTTAATTTATTGGGAGAATATAAGTTTTAAGGAATGGATTCTGTGCAAGATATGACAGTAGTCTTATGTTGTTTACTTGTCATGGGAACCTTTTGATAATTAAATCTCTTCATTGGGACCTTATAATAATTCTCTCTTTTTATTTTATTTTATCGGTTTTCAAGCCAATTCAAAAATGCAAATTGACTTTCACCTTTGGTTTTTTGTGACATAGGGTGCTGGTCATGTAGCCCAGTCATATAAACCTAAAGAAGTTCTCCAAATGATAGACAGATGGTTCTCATATGCTCTTATTTAAGGAACGGGTCAGCCGGGTCATCATCGGGTCATAGGCTCAAAATGTCACTCCAACCAGATTGGTTGCTGCTGGTCCCAACAAAAAAATCATACAAGGAGTTTGGTTTGGCCTTTGTACATCCCTAGCTGGTTTGCTACATTGGCTACAAATACTTCAAGTTATTGTGTCCGCATTCAACTTTATCTTATTTTGTGTCAACCCCACCTCAAAAATTATAGTTTTCTTAAAAGCAGAAAAACCCCGTTTTAGCGGGGTGAATACCTATCCAAACATGTCATTTCTTTCTCTAAAATTGACTTTAGGGATAAATAAACTTTTGATAGATTATAATCTTCACTTGGTTATAACTTAGTCCCTATATTTTGACAAAGTACAACTTTATCATTATAGCTGGATCATTTATATTTGGTTTTAATACTAATAACTGTATTAGTGAATGTGGAGAAAAATGTCAAAAACTTATTATAAAAAATTACATATTGTTATGAATATTGACATTGTGGATGTCCATTGAATATGTCTCAGTCAGCATTCATAAGTACGTGTTGCGAAACTAAAAATGGCTAATTAATGGTGACTCTTGGCTTAACGGAAGCTGGGGAGCTGTCCTGGCCGTCCGCATCTAGATCGGACGGCTCGATTTCATTTCATTTTTTTTTTTCGTTTTTATTTTTTTTTTCTAGATGAAAAAATCATTTTTTTTGCAAAAATGTTAGTTCAGATATTAGCTTTATTTTAGGTTCTCTACCCATTAAATTTTTTTTATTAAAAATAAAAAATAATAAGATCCGGGGCCAGGAGCTCGTCCGTACGGACGAGCTGAGAAACCGGATCCTGGCTTAACCCTTTAAGGCCTACAAATAGAGGCCAGTACCAAACATTCAAGTGAATAAATTTGCTACCCATTCTCATCTCAAACTTTTCTCTTCTCTAGACTTCATTTATTTTTACGATACATATAATATTAATAGTAGCATTAGTTTATTTTATTTGCCAATGCATGCTTTCATAAGCGGTGTAAATACAATTCAGTGGAATGACAACTTAGGTTTTAGCGTAACCGGGAGAGCTCTTCTCTCTAAGTTTGTTTCTGCGATTACTTTCGTTCCCAGTCTCCATTGTTCATGCCCCTTCACTTTTTACTCTTGCTGCTGGTTTTATCCTTCTCGTGTTGTGTTATACGCTTTCTGCTATGTCTCGCCTTCCTCTCTGTGGATCTTCCCGCTTCGATTTTTCTTTAAGCCATTTATCTCTTCATGCGCATCCTTCATACCTGCTCTGTTTATTCGGCAAATATTCAAGCTCTTATCTCCATTCACTGGCAGCTCCGAGGGGTCAGTCTCGGTACCACCTATGGTGTCATCTGCATCTTTTACCACGGCTTTTCTTTTCGTGCATGGATCATTCCTAGAGCCAGGGGCGGATTCAGAAATTTATGAAAGGGGGGCACTATTAGCAGGAGGGGTGCGGGGGTTGCCCCTGAAATTTTTTTTCCACTTGTCATCAAAAGCACAAAAAATAATATAGGATTCAAAAGGTTTTCACTTGTTATCGATTGCAAGTTTAATCATCATCAATAAGAAAAAGAGCAAGTGGTAGCCATAAAATGCTCATGGCAGAAAAATTAGCAACCTACATGCTCCAAGCAATTTTTTGTGCTGCAAATATCCACATAAAATACAAAGAAAAAGGCAACAAAATGTTAGAAAAGTATCTCAAAAAAGGAAGCAGATCAATCTCAGTTGAGGTCACAATGCTAAAATATGTCCACAAGGTAAATCGATTGAATAAAATATGTCCGCAAGGTGAGCCGTGCTCTCTTCTTTAAATAAAATATGTCCGGATCATCTTTGAATAAAAGCTTTGATTTTTTTTTAAGGAAAAAAAAAACAAAAATCAGGGGGGCACGTGCCCCCCTTCTCACATAGGTGCATCCGCCTATGCCTAGAGCCATTACCAGATAATCTCCACTTGACTTTGCTCAATTCCTATTTGAAGTCAAATTTGAAGTCAAATTTTTCTTTTAATTCTAGATAGTTTGAGTTGTCATCGGAATCGACTTGCCACCTTCTGTCTTCACTTCTACGGCTTTGCATGGCGTGGACACGTGGTATGTCTTGGAGGTTCCTCTGCATGCATTCATGCATGGTCCTCAACCTCTATATATACAGTTCACTATTGCTCTGCTCTTCACAAACCATCTTCAATATAATATCCGATTTTTTATTTATTGAAAATCTTGTATTTTAGGAATATGTTACTATATTAAATTGGTTAACATATGTGACATAAAGTCACATAAAATAATGGTTATGTTAAGTTTAAAAGAGTCATAGAAAAGTTATAAAAAACACTTAATCAAATTAAGTGTCAATTAGCAAATAATAGGCAAATTAGCTTGCATTAATTAAGATGAATTGCATAATTCTTCTAATTAATTAAATAAAAATTAATAGTATCAAAGAAGGGCTGAATATTTCAAAATTAAGAGGCCAAAAGTGAAGAATTAAGTTTGGCTAATAAGCACTAATTACCATGGTTAAGCTAACAAAACAATTATGCAATGACACATGTAATTAGTGGGCATATAAACACTTAATTAGGGAGTCAATTAAGCTTCTTAATCAACCCCAAAAGTCAAGAATAGTGGCTCAGCATTGTTGGAGCATTGTAAGCCAAGTATTTGTAAGATAATATCTCAAGAAAATAAGCTTAATCCTCTTGTAAATTCATTAGCCAATGAGAGAAATAAAATCAATGGATAATTGACATATAAAAAGAAAAACTAATGGCTAGGAGAGAAGGAGCTGTCGGCATGCATTAGGGAAGGAAGAGAAGAGATGATAAAGCTTGTTAATTAGAGTTGAAAAGTCAATAATTTCAACTAGCCAATTGGAGACTTGAACCATAAAATATTTTGCTAATTTAAAAACATATTAAATGCCTAAATGGGGGAGGTTTGTCGACAGCTATAAGGAAGGGAGGAGATTAAATATGATAAAGTGAATATAAGATCAATGGATAGGAAGAAAGAAAAAGTTTTGGGATTGCTTGTTAATTACCAATTTGACCTTGGAATATAAGTGAGTGGGAGTTCTTGGAGCAAGGAGAAGGAGTAAGAACTTCAAGAGGTAATGTTCTTGAGTTCAATCTTTTAGTTCTTGGTAAAGCTTAGATTTAATCTAGAAAATTATAAAGTAAGTTCCTTTACATGTTTTTAGGCCTCCAATGCATTTAAAATGCTGAATGAAGTAAAAACATTTTGGGAAATGATTTTTGAAATTAATAGATTAAGATTGTGAAAATTGGAAAATTTACAGTGTTAAATGTTGTGTTGGCAGCAAACATTCAGGCTATTATTTTAGGTATAAAATGAGCTTTAAAAATCATGAAATTTTACAGGAATATAGTAGACATGTAGGGATTTCTACATATATAAAACATGTAACGTTTTGAGCTCTGGACAAGGAGATATGAATTTTTGAATATAAGCCTTGTTTATTAGATTTAAATCTGAACAGTGTTTGAAAATGCTAAAACTGGGAATGATCCATGATGTTCTAACTTCTAGGAATATTTTTCCTTGAAAATAGACATATCAAGGGTCATGAGTAATTTTGAAGCACTCAACAACTATTTTTGTAAAATTAATTATGATGTTTCAAAGTTAGTGAAAAATCTGGGCAAAATGCTGAAAATTGCGTTTTTAAAAAAATGTAAGAGTAAAAATGGAATAATTAATCCACCGAGGATAGAAAGGTAAACGGAGGTGAAAATAACCCTTAGGATATTATTCTAAGTGATATGGTAATATGTTAAGATATTTGAGGAGTTCGGAGTTGGATTCTAAGGACGAGGATATTGGTAACTACGCGATGAAATGTATGTTCGTGTACTGGTAACTATAAACGTCTATAACTTGTATATCTATATATGATTGAATGATTCATGAAGTCATTGGCAAGAATAGGTCTTGGGCCATGCACCGTGACTAAGATATAAGCTTAGGTCACCTGTTTATTTACATTCAGCTTTGTGCGGGTTATAGTTATGATAATACCGTAGGGTTGTTTTTCTAGCGCTGAGGGACATGAGGAGTTGTGGCACTAGTGAGTACAAACGTTATTAACATTACATGTTTGTATGCTATGTATTGTTGTGTTATTAACATTAAATGTGTTGTGTGCTATGTATTGTTGTAACCTTACATCTGCTATATGCTATATATCGTTGATGCTGAAATGTAATGAATATCTATAATATATTGTTATATCTGCTATATAGAGATTAACTATTACCTGAGATTCAGTTCGATTGAATCTTAGCCTTGACTAAAGGTTCAAGAAAGGAACTTGGATTTGAGAAGGCGACGTAGATGGAATCGGGAAGAGGCACCAATGGACAAAGTCGTGAAAAGGCACTAATGAACGGAGTACGTGAAGAGGCGCTAGTCAGAGCAAATGCCAAAAGAGGTTCATCAGAGCGTAGTTTCTGGCATGAATCTGATAAAGTTATTTCAAACTGTTTGGTGCTTAAAGTAAGGAAGAGTTGGTCTAAATGTTCAGTCATAAGTCACCATGAAAGACGAGGAGACTTCCACGAGACTTAAACACTGACCTGGCCAAAAGGTTTGATCAACTGTGTTGAGTTCCAAGCCAAAAGTCTAGTTAAGGCTTTGTTTAAGATTGTATAATTACTATGTCAAGAGTTTTAATTATACAAGTTCCAGATGATTGTATCACATGAATATTCCTTTGAGAAATATTTAATTTATCAGCTTATACCTGGGCATTTTATATCAGTTACTCATTGTCCAAATGTTAGTACATGCTCTCCGTTCCGCTTTACTCCGATCTATCAACATTGTATTCCTAAATACTACATGTCATCGGACACAATAAGTAGTATAGAATTTGAGGTGTTACATTCAAGTTGAACCAGCCTTTCATACTTTTAATAGTACAAACGTCTCAAAGTTTCAACATATGTTGGATCCTCATTATGGTGTGTGTAAAACATGTATCTGTCTTATGTATAAAAAGAGTGTTATTTTGATTTAATGAGAAAAGGGCAGAAATGTAATATTGGTATGAGAGTTATTGAAAGTTATAAAAAGACAATTGTTGATAGGTGCAATTCTTACAAAGTAAAAAGGCATATATGTTCAAAAAGAGAAATATATAAAGAGCGTAAAGGCCTTCATTGTCTAACTACGAAAGTTGTATCTCATCTTGATCACAAGAAGATACAAGTTAAAGAAAAGGTCAAGACTTTGATAAAGTTTTTAATCATAAAAGATCTTCCATAATTATGAATAAAGGTTAGTGCATTTAACACTATTGAATACAAAAACATGATTTTCCTAAGATCCTTAAGAATTGTATTCTTGCATTGGAGAACACAAATTTATATTTTATATGTGATATTAGAGCATGTGTTTAGAAATTCATATTTTCCATGTATGATTATAGGTGCATTCTTGATTTTGAAAAGCGAGGGTTTCTAAAATTTATGATTTCTAAAATTTATGATTTTTCCCTAACGATTTTTGGAATAATTCTATGAATTCATTTATTAAATTCAAATAATGATTCTAACGATTATGTGATTATTATAGGTTATTAAACCCGGACCGGTCAGTGAACCGGTCGGGGTACTGGGTTAAGGGTCAGTGGGTCAGACAGTAGTCAAACCGGAGCTAAACCGGGAGCAAACCGGTAAAAAAAATAAAGATTTAATGTTATTAATATATTAATATAAAATTATAATAAAATAATAGAGTAAATAAAAATATAAGTGTTTATTTTATATTGAGAAAAGAGCAAACTTCCCTAGACCAATGCTTTTTATCCGTAAGCCTGGCTAACCTGACCATTGAAACTTCCTAAGCTCTAATCCAGTGGTAGTGTGCAAGCAACGAAAAGTCAAAAACAACTTTTGCAAGCAATAGCCTTTTGTTCTCTCTCCCGCTATCCTCTGAGCCAAAAACTAGAGACCTATATCACTGCTTTTGAGACTATATCCCTATATGGCTATATCCGACTCTCATCTTCTTTTCTATCTTCCTTCCTTTTTCCTTTTGATTGGCCCTCTTCAATTCCGATCTCTCCCTCTTTCTCACGCCCATTCTCTTCTTTCTCAAAGCTGTTTGTCCATCTTAAAAAAATCAGCTCAATCCTTCCACCTAGCCAACACACACCCCCACTTGCTCAACGTTTTCTGGTCCGTGCTCAGTGTCTCTCTTCACACCGGATCTGTTCACGGCGTCTCTCTTCTCACCGGATCTATTCATATTGGCTCTGTTTTCACCGGATCTGTTGTTATTATTTGCTCTGTTTCTCTTCTTCTCACCGGATCTGTTATTATTGGCTGTTTTCACTGGATCTATTGTTATTATTTCTGTTTCTCTCCATCTCTCTTTTTCCCTGGAAACATCTTCAATCGACTTATAAAATAAAAAAAACAAAAAAAACTCCGACCTCGGTTTCTATGCCTGACCGGACCGGCTTCACGGCCGGTTCGTCGGTTTCCGGTCTGAACCGGCCGGTCCGGTCCAGGTTTAATAACCATGGATTATTTTCACTGGATAAAGAGAAAGAGACCGATTCCATTATTGTTGCTACTTACCGTTATTGTGACGATTACATGACATTTTTTTTTACCAACGTTTTTAGGGAATAAAACCACGACCAGATGAATTGGATCATAAGAAATTAGAAGTGGTAGGCCTAGCATGGGTATATAGTAGATGGAGATTCTAAACCTACAACGCTATTACGTGAAAGCAAAAAAGAAAAAGAAAAAAAAAAACAGAGAGAGAGTAAAGGGGGGGAAAACTGAACCAAAAAGTTTTTTTATCTTTGAGATTGGGTTCAACAAAACTAAATTGTTAGGCCTAGAAACTGGAATAATTGCATAGTTCTTTGAAAAACAAAGAGATAGACACTAAGAATGCGGAAGTCGATGTCGGAAACACCAAAAACACCTTAAAAGAAGGAAAGATCTCGGACCCAACCCACAAATCATCCAGGCCAAGTCAATTGTGACCACGCCAGAGGTTGAAGAAGGCAACCTCGAGCCAAAACGCCGTGGTTTCATTTAAAAAAATTGTTTGGGCTATACAGTGTTTTTGGGTTGTACAATTTTTTTGGGGCAAATTTAATTAAAAATGGGTGTTCTGGGCTCTAATTTTGGGTCATTTAGTTACCTATTATTGATGGCTTAGAAAATGAACAAATTATTTTTGTTAAAGCCTTCATATGTTGATCCAAAAATAAATTACGTAGATGTTGTGAACAACAATTGTAAGAATGCTAAACATTTAAGTTTGAAATTAAGTATGGTGGATTTGTTAGTCACCAAAGTAACCAAATCTTTATGAATTATTTTAATTCTAAATATTACAATTATGTTTCAATTACCCTTTACCTTGATACTATAAAATTATGTTTATGTTATGGGTGAATTGAAGTTCGTTATTATGGGGCAGTGTACAGATCAACCTAGATGCAAGTTATTAGTCTTTATAATAATTGAACATGAATGTTAGTATTGTCCATATACTTATAATCTTATTTAGACATGCAAAGATGATAAATATTTCTAGTTGGGGTATGCATCACTGCCAAATTATGTGAAATCTTTATAGCATCATTATGGTTGAATGTTGTATATTAATAGGTCCCCAAAGGTGAACATTGATATACATTGAATAAATTATGTCTGAATTTGTGAAGCATGTTAGTATGTGATATGTATGACTCAAAGCATTAATGTGTTCATTTTTTTTTAATTCCTTATGGTACAAGTTGCCACACATTTGCTATTCTCAACTATTGCAGTTTTTAATGGATTAAACTTTTCTAAATGGAAAGAGCAAATCGAATTTTACTTTGGGGTAATGGATTTGGATTTAGCTCTTAGAAAAGAGAAATCGAGTGCTTTTACAGAAGCTACTTCCATAAAATTAATGCGAATGTGATAAATAAACTAGTTCAGTTGTACCGAGACAGAATAAAGTATCCAAGGTGACATTAAATTGTTTTCATGAAGCTTTTTTTTTTTTTTGAAAAACTAGTTATTGCTTTTATTGAAGGTTCTTCTCCTATTATAGGAAGTTGTCAACTCATTGTTTTGACTGAAGGTTCCTACTCTGTTGATCTTTTTTGAAGTAATTTCAGGAGATATGGATTTCTAAGCAAAGACCTCTTCTTTTTTGGAAGTATCCATATTTCCGGAAGTTACTTCGAAAAGATCAATAAGGATGTGATGAATAAACTAGTTCAATTGTACTAAGAGTCATACATGAACAAGCAAATACTTGCAGCATTTGTGAAGTCACAATGTGATAAAGCATTCAAAGTGACTTATTAAAAGGCTTTTGTGAAGTTATTGTTATTTTTATTTTATTTTTTTGAAAAACTCATTATTTCTTTGATAAAAGGTTCCTCTCCTGTTTTTGTATTGAGCATGGCACCAAGTTAAAAGTTTTAAAATTCAACATTGTGATCAATCTTAAATTTTTCAATGTAAAAGTTTCTGAGCTACTTGATTTCAACTCTATCACTAAGTGGCCATGCCATTCAGGACGTATCAAGATTTTTTATGGGTTATAGCTAGAATCAATCGCACTCCTAACCTATATATCTCATAATGTAGGTGTTCACCTATACCTAATGTCTCTTCAGCAATTGAGTCTGGAAAGCAAACACAAATGGGAAAAAACAAATATCCCTATCAAAAAGGGCACAAGGAGTATGCAAACCCTTAATCTCACCCCTACACCCATTTTTGATAGGGATAAGGTCTTTCCCCAAAGGTCTTTGCTTTCCAGGGTTTATTCTTGTGAAGAAAGACAATTATAGGTCAACAATGACATTATCTCTCTCTCTCTCTCTCTCTCTCTCTCTCTCTCTCACAAAACTACATCATTTTGAAAGTTAGAGGAATTAATAAAGGGTGTTGTTGTATTTATTATATGAATTTTACCAAAAGATCCTTTATTAATTTTTCTTAACCCCAAAACTATGTCATTTTGAGAGTTCATTAATTCCTCTAACCCCAAAACGACGTAGTTTTTGGGTGACTTGACATAACCTTATATCAAGTGACATGACAAATGATAAACCCATACACACACACACACACACACATATATATATATGGTTAAGTAGCAATTTTACTCCGGAAGTACATGCCCAGGAGTAGTTTTACCTAGAAGATTTTTTAGAGCAATGTTGCTCTGGAAGTTTAAAAATGTAGCAATGTTGCCCCTCCGTTAATTAACAGCCATTCCTTGATCGATCAATGTGGATTGTCGTTTTGTCACTTTTTTAAGTAGCAATTTTGCCCCAGTATTATCCCTAGATGTGGATTGTCTCTAAAAATGTAGCAATGTTGCCTCTCATCTTTCTGTTAGTAGTACATAAGGGGCGCATAAGATATGTACACCTAATGTGGACTCCTTGTCGTGGAGCAACGGGCGAAGGCGGGTGCTAGGGGTGGCCCCGCCCCTAAAATTGCGTATAACGACCCGATTTTTATAAAATATATTTCAAATTCTCATAAAATTTGAATGTTTTCAGTGTAGTCCCTATTATTTCTATAGTGAAAGGACAAAAATAGAAATGTTGAAATGTTTGTGGGCCTAAAATGTAATTTCTTAAACACTTGGGTTCTATTCTATAAAATTCGCCCCCCGTAACTACAATTTCTAGCTCCGCCTCTGTGTGGGAGGTACTATTCTATGTTATACTAACGAGTCCAACTAGCTCAGAACACTACAAAAAAAGTCACTTTTTTGCGATGGAAAAAATCCGTCACAAAAAAGACATTTTCCGTCACAAACCGGTCCGTCGCAAAAAAGGCATCACAATTGTGACAAAAAAAAAATTCAGTCGCAAATTTGGATATTTGCGACGGAATTGTTTTCCATCACAAATTTCTAAAGTTTGCGATGGAATTGTTTTCCGTCGCAAATTTCTAAAATTTGCGACGAAATTGAATTCCGTCACAAAATTGGAGTTTTGCGACGGAAGTTGATTTCCGTCGCAAAACTAAAAAAAATAAAATATTTTGCATCGAAATTTTTTCAGTCACAAATCCCAAATTTTATTTGAAAAAAAAAATCATTTCTTATTTATTAGTGCCTAGGCATAGGGAAAAAGGGGTCACATAAGAAAATGCTTCCATCATTAATAGTTGCAAATATTTATAATCATATTCATCCCAAAAAATATTATTCTTATATTGATGTGGGGATGTCCATGAATTATAACTAAGGGAACAATAGGCTTTATGTTAAATTCTAGAAAAAATAAAAAATATTTGAATATTATACACCAAGTAGCTATAGAATGAATAGAGCTTTGCATTCCACAAAGTACAACAACGTGTTGGAGAATTAAATTAAAGAACAGTGTCAATAACTGAAGGCCCTATACTCAATGCCTCTATTTGAGAGTTCTCTGTCATCTCAATTTCTTCCAACCATCAATATACATCTTTTTCCCCTTCCCCAACTTCACTCTCTCCATCTGCAACATTAACGCCCCCAATTAAATACGAATCAAAATTGAAGAATGTACAAGACTTTCTCAGTGACTATCCATAACAAAAGTGACATAACTTAATGGAAAAAGTAGCATGAGTGATCCATATAGTAAGATTATGAAAGATACATGTGATTTGCTAAATGTTAAAAATGCAAGTCAAAATCTATCGACACATGCCCATTGCTTTGGAGTAACGCATTTCTTTCTACAATCCACGCTGCAATAATCTTAAATTGACAGTCAAAACCAAGCAAATAACTCACACTATTGTCACTGTTGCATGTAACATGAAACCAAGTTTAAGGATTTACAAGGGTAGGATCCCAACTTTGAAGAACATTGTTAGGATCGGCCATACTGGCCCTCAATGCATTTGGGGCATCACTTGTCTTAGAGAAAAGCAATTTTCAAGCGAGACATCCTTAATATCGAATCATATGCAGTACTACCTGTTAGCTCTTGGTGTTTTGATTATTACAATTCATAAGTTGTTGAATTAAGTAATTTTTTGCATAAGTTGTTGGATGCTCGAGCAAGGGTTAGTTCATGCCCGAGCATACTCTATTTGATAAATTGCTTAAGTGTTTCAGAAAGGCTATTCAAGCAAGTTGGACCATGGATGCTCGAGCAAGGTGATTGGCGTGCCCAAGCATCATCGGGTTGATAGCGGAACTCAGGATTAGATGCAAGATAAAGACCATGCCCGAGCAGAGTGAAAGGCATGCTCGAGCAGGATGCTGGAGAAAAGGTAAAAGCATGCTCGAGCAACATCGCTGAATCTCTTGATCCTTCTCTCTGTATGCCCTGTGCCCGAGTAGAGTGTAAGTCATGCTTGAACAGCATGCTTGAGCAGAGGTAAGTAGCTTGCTCGAGCAGTATCGTAAGTTTCCTAATCATCACTTCTGTATGCCTTGTGCTCGAGCATGATAATGCCATGCTCGAGCAGCATGCTCGAGCACGAGTACAAAGTTGCTCGAGCAAGCTTGTGTCTAAACTCTCATTGCTCTTCGTCTCAGCGTTGCCCGAGCATGATCTCTGGCATGCTCGAGCATCAGCGTTAGTTAATGCTATTTTTAAGAGACTCGCTTTAGACTTGCCCGAGCAAGTATGATTGAGTGCTTGAGCAAGGTGCTCGAGTAGGAGCTCGATGTTGCTCGAGCATAGGATGATCTTCCTCTCTTAAAACGTATTTTTCTCTTGGTTTGCTCGAGCATAATAAAAGTCATGCTCGAGCATGATCATCCTCTTTTAAGTTAAACAATAAGTTTTTAAATTCAAATTCCTTGGGTTATCTTCTATTCTTCTCTTATCTCACTCAAAGCTACTTAGACTATATACTAATCATCTTTTGAGTGTATTTCAGAGTATTAACCATTGTTTAGGAGCAGAAGTTCTAACAGAAGCATTAAATGAGGTTGCCAAAAGCATTGATATACTCAGCAACCACTTCTCTGATCAATGTAAAGCAATCTCTGTTATTCCGCTCGCGCATTAAATGCTATCTCTCAACGGTCAAAACAAAAGGAATGAAGATTGTTGCTAAGACCAAGAATTGTTGACGACGATTATACGAACGCTTCAACGGATATTTTTGAAGAAGACTCAACGGCTACATTCAAGCTTCTCCAACGGTCATTAATTACAACATCTATAAAGAGCTGAAGCATTGAATTCGCCACCTACCGAAACACTGTGCATTCAACTCGAACTTATTGCAATCTGCTATTTCAACTGTTTCATTAAATCTTCGGATATTTCGTTTTACTTCAGTGTTTATCATTTATCTACTCGTGAGGAGTTTCTAAACACTTATCTGATTATTGTTTTGTAAAGTCTTAAGGTTGTGGAACCTTAAGTGTGGGTGTACAATTACAGCTTGTAAGGGGGAGTCAGTCCTAGTGAGAGGATCATCCAAGTACAGTCTGTAATTGTAATTGTCGTTGAACGATAGTGGAAATCCCAAGTGTTCTGGGGACTGGACGTAGGTCAAAGTATTAGACTGAACCAGTATAAATTGCCTTGTGTCTTTTTCCCTTCTCTATCTCTGTTTTCACTTGCATTCGTGTGTAACTCACGAAAAGTTTTTGAGATCATCTATTCACCCCCTTCTAGGTGATATTCCATCTTCACTACCCAAGTTTAAACATAGTGACAGCTGACTTTACCCTAATAAAATCCAAACTACATTAGTTTATGGAAACTCACAAGTATCAACAGCGTCGCACTGGGAAATACATAGAGAGATAAGGAACATTAAGGCAACTAGCCAGAGGTTAGCCTCAGTTCCATATTCCTAATTCGAGGCCAACTAAAAATAATGAATAAGCAAAACACCTAAAGTTAGTTCACTCCCTGCACAACCACAATGATACTCTCTTCATAAGTTCACATCATTCCTTCTCAATAACCACAAGATGATTATACTAGGGTACGCAACAACATATGTGTTTGACATAAGGCTCAGAGAATATAACTAATAGCCAAGGAGAATCTCCAGGAAAACAATGAAGTTCTAATTATAACACAAGATGCTTTTTACATGCCTACATGTGAGTTATAAACAAGCAAAAGAATTAACCTAACTTCCTAAAATATCTCGGACGACTAAGAAACCGACTCGAAAGTGGCATAACATCCCCGAACATGTTTAATTGAAATAATAAAATATCTGAAAAATAAGACATGGACTCAAGCACTAAACAAAAAAATCCCAAGAAAATACAAATAAGAAAATAAGAATTATTAATTCATTTGATGATTCAAATCCATGACAATAATTTTTTTGTTGTGGTCAAAATGATAATAATTACTGAATATTTACTAAGACACATTTGAAATTGAACAGATTTAAAACATACAATTTCATAGTCTCCATTCGGTTCCGCGCTTCTAACATTCCAATCAACAACAGGAAAAAAGGCACAAAATACCTAACAAAGTACTCAATAGCCAGAGGAGAAACTGCAACTTAAAATATGCATATACCTAATTGACCAAATAGTTTAAGGAATTGAAACCTACTCACGACGCAATTCTATGCATTTCCTTCAGAGCACGAATTTACAACCTCGATCGTTTAACAATTATTATTACAACGATATGCTTCCAGATTGGAACCAATGAACTTATCTAGTCATTCACGCTAATCGATAGCCCAATCAATTATGGAAATCCAAAAGTCTTAAAACTATGTATATATCTGTGAACCAATCTAAAACAGGAGCAAGTGTTCAATCAATAGTTAATAGTAGAATAGAAAAGCTTTTGATGCATGTGTTAAATTTTTTGCAATGGTTATTATTATTGTTTGGTTGTACAAAAGGTTTTGAATTCATAAAAATTTGCAATAGAGGCCATGAACCTATTGATTCTTGCACACAAGTTTTCATACATGTACACCTTGGGGATTCAAAAGACACATCATGACTAGCTGTTTTTCTTTAAATACAAGATCTAATGGTACATGAACTAACCGATCATCAACTGCTCCCTTGCCATTTTTCATAGTTCAAATTCCTAGTTTAAGACAGCCTGCAGATGTAAAGAACGAAAGGGATCAGAAATATCCAATATAAAGGATAGATGTCACAGGAGGCGACACGATAGCAGCAAAATCAGCTCAATTTATAAAACACAGTCCCAATAAAATTCAGATAGATGAACTAGCCAATGCAACAGAGTAATTCAGAGTTTCATGATCGCATTTTCTGAACTTCTTCTCATTGAAACTCAGAAAAAATATAATGAGAATCAAACCCAACAGAGACGAAACAATCATCAATTCCGGCATTTAAGCATAATAGATATACATACACTGGCCCTTGACATCCTTAAGCGCTAGAGTAAACAGATATAAGTGAAAATAGAAAAACCCTTGCAAACTCGCAAACCATTAAACTTAGTTTAAGTTTCTCTCTACTCGTCAACATTTTAATTTCAATTCCTCCCACAAAAAACAAATCCCTTCAGCTAATAATTTTACTCAGCAGCCAAACAATAATTTTAGGCCGAGACACGAAATGTCGAAGAGATTATGGAAGAAAAGGAAATTACCTTGCGAGGAATGAAATACCAAGAGACCAATCACACGAACGCGAAGTGAACTAAAAATAGAGAGATAATTAAAGCGGGTATTGCACCAAAGGAAAAGGGACCGCACCGGCCGCATTTGCAATCCTTGTAAACACACATTTGATTTAAACCCTTCGAACAAAGATCATCACTCAACATAAGGGCTCCACCATCAATAAGATCAATCTTACCATTCGCATAACTTAATCTCAAAATAATATCAGCAGAGGGGAATTGAAACTTAAAAAAAGAACTAACCTCCAAGTTCATAAGTGGCATCACTTTTGAAACCCTGAGCCCCTCTACATTTGATTTACCCGAGATCAATGAAAGTACCTCAAATCTTACCCATTAGTTCTTCTTATTGACCGTGAGACCGTAAAACCCCCACCGCAACCCATCAATCACCACCAAGGACCCTAGAGGCACCCATCAGAGGTCACTATCGAAGGCAGTCACACGGTTTCAAGAGCTCCAAGCCGTCACGTTTTGAGCCTTGTGATCTACCTACTCATCATTACCGAAGGCCGATCTCACACCTAGAACAATAGACGACGGGAAGGACGACCAATGAAAGGACGATGATGGTGGAACACTTTTGGCGAGTGAACGATTGAGAACAAGCAAGCTTCGCACGTAAGAAGGCAGCCACGAGAATGAAACTTTTAGGCTGAAAATTAAGATTTAACCGGAGAGATCTTGGATTTAAATTGATGAAAATCCATTTGTGACATAAATATTTCCGTCGCAAAATTCTTTGATGGAATCCATCATAAAATTTTACGACGGAATTTCTTTTCTGTCATAAATAAGGGATTTTTTTAAATTTTTGTGACTATTTATGACAGATTTTTTTTCCGTCGCAAAATTTTGTGATGGAATTCCTTTTCCATCATAAAATTTTACGACGGAATTTCTTTTCTATCATAAATGTAGTCGAATATGTCTGAAAAGTGTATCTATTCATGTACAAGAGATGTGTATTTATACAATTGGAGAGAGCCTTAGTATTTATGGCTCTTAATAACTATTAATGGGGATTATTCCCTAATCCTTGATTTATAGGGATCCTAGCATATCTCCTGATTTCCTAACACTCCCCCTCAAGTTGGAGCATAGATATTAATCAAGCCCAACTTGTTACAAAGATAGTCAACCCGAGTCCCATTTAAAGCCTTAGTCAAAAGATCACCCAATTGGTCACTCGACCGCACATGCCGGGTAGAAATAAAGTTCTCCTTGATCTTATCGCGTATAAAGTGACAGTCAATCTCAATGTGTTTTGTACGTTCATGAAACACAGAGTTGGAGGCTCTGTGTAGAGCAGCTTTATCATCACACCACAACTTTGCAGGTAATGATGTGGCAAGACCAACCTCCTTCATTAACTGATGAATCCAAACAATTTCCTGTACTGATTGAGACATGGCTCTATACTCAGCTTCTGCACTCGACTTAGAAACCACATCCTGCTTCTTACTCCTCCATGATACTAAATTTCCACCAACAAGTACAGAATATCCTGTTGTGGATCTTCTGGTAGCCTTTGACCCCGCATGATCTGCATCACAAAAACATTCAATCTTGTTGTGGCTATGATTCATATAAAGTACACCACGACCAGGTGAGCCCTTTAAATAATGTAAGACATGTTCCAAGGCTTCCCACTGAGCAACGGTTGGTGCAGTCATGAATTGACTAAGTACACTAACTGGAAAGGTCGCATCAGGGAGAGTTACCATAAGATAGTTCAATTTCCCAATTAACCTACGGTATCTCTCAGGATAGGCAAATGGCTTGATCTTCTCTGGATCAACTTTCTTCTGTACATCCTTAGGTAGCTCATCAAACGGTATGCGGTCATCAATGTCCAAGAGGGGATTAGGAATCATGGGAACGCTACTCAGTGCTACTCCAAGTTTCCCAGTTTCTTTTAATAAGTCAAGGACATACTTCCTCTGTGTCAAAAGGATGTCTTTCTTACTTCTCATAACCTCTATCCGAAGAAAGTACTTTAAAGGACCCAAATCCTTTGTTTGAAAATTAGAATTGAGAAAGGCCTTAAGTGATGAGATTCCCGAATCATTGCTACCCGTAATAACAATATCATCAGCATACACCACTAACAGAATCATCCCAGCATCTGTCTGCTGATAAAATAAAGAATGATCACACTTACTCTAGATCAGACCAAACTTCTTAACCACAAAGCTAAACCTAGCAAACCAAGCACGAGGGCTCTGCTTCAAGCCATATAAAGACTTCTAAAGATGGCATACTTTCCCACGCTCCCCCTGAGCAACAAAACCAAGAGGTTGCTCCATGTATACTTCCTCAAGAAGATCACCATTCAAGAACGCATTCTTAACATCCAACTGATGAAGATCCCAACCATAATTAGCTGCCATAGAAATGAAGAGGCGAACAAAAGACAGTTTTGCCTTAGGGGAGAAGGTTTCCGAATAATCAACACCATAGGTCTGAGCATAACCCTTGGCAACCAGTCGAGCTTTCAAACGTTCCAAAGTGCCATCAGTTTTCGTTTTGATCGTGAACACCCACTTACACCCGATAGCCTTCTTATCAAGAGGCAAATCAATGAGATTCCAGGTACCAGCCTTATCAAGGGCCACCATTTCGTCTTCCATCGCAAAGACGCCAACCGGGATGGGTTAAGGCTTGTTGGAGAGTTGTGGGAACAGTGAGAGAGTCTAAAGATGTTATGAAGGAGCAGGATGGAGGAGACAAATGGTTATAGGAAACAAAGGAAGAAATAGGATAAGTGCAAGTATGTTTACCTTTGCGTAATAGGCAAGTCATCAGGAGGATCAAACACTATGTTTGGGTCAGAGGTAGAAGCAGTAGGATCAGTAGTATCAAGAATATCAGGCACTGATACTGGTTCAGAAGTAGGAGCGGAAGAAACTGATATCGAATCAGACATCGAAGCAGTCATTGGTGGGTCATGAACCTGGTCGTCAACATTACTCGCCCTAGGGCGTTTCCGATAAACATGATAGATAGGTAGTTGAGAAGATGCCGAGTCAGATGCTTGCACTGGTGGTAACTGAACCGTATAGACCAAGAGATCATCAAGACTGTTGGAAGTGTCATCGGTAGAGACAGGAGATGGGGGTGGAGTAGAGACAGGAAAAAAAGAAGTTGACTCATGGAATGTGACATCTGTAGACACAAGATAACGCCGAAGAGTGGGAGAATAGCACCGATAACACTTCTGAACCCTAGAATACCCAAGGAAGACACACTTAAGAGACTTGGGATCAAGTTTGGTAACAGTGGGACGAACATCGCGAACAAAACAAACACAACCAAAGATTTTAGGGTCAATAGGAAATAGGGGTTTTGAAGGAGATAAGGTGGTGTATGGAGTGGCACCATTGAGGACTGGAGGGGACATACGATTAATAAGGAAGCACGCAATGAGACACGGCGTCGGCCAAAAGGGCTTAGGAACATTCATTTGAAACATGAGAGCCCGAGCAACTTCTAATAAGTGTCGGTTCTTACGTTCTGCAACACCATTTTGAGCCGGTGTATCGGGATAGGAGGACTGATGAAGCATGCCATTCTGGAGCATATGGTTTGAAATTGGGCAGAAAAATATTCTTTAGCATTGTCACTCCGTAAGGTTTTCACAGAGACACCAAACTAAGTTTTGATTTCAGCACATAAATTGCAAAAGTGAGAAAACAACTCGGAACGGGTTTTCGTTAAATAGAGCCAAGTGGTATGAGAGAAATCATCAACAAAAGTAACAAAGTACTGAAAACCAGGCTTGGACACAACATGACATGGACCCTAAACATCAGAATGGACTAAATCGAAAGGAGACGCAACTCGTTTTTTAACGCGAGGCGCCAAATGAACACGATGATGTTTGGCAAACTGACATGACTCACGTTCTAAAGATGAAAAATGATGGAATTGAGGATACATCCTCTTCAAAGAAGATAAAGACACATGACTAAACGACAATGAATGTCAAAAGGGGACGCACCACCAGAGCAAGCAACTGAACATGGTACCTGATCCTCAAGGAAGTAATGGCCGCCAGATTCATAGCCCCTACCAATAACTCGCTTTGTCGTGAGATCCTGAATCAAACAATGGTCAGGGAAGAGAGTAATGAAACAATTTGATTGTCGAGTGAGTTGGCTAGGAGACAAAAGATTAAATGCAAGGTCAGAGACATTAAAGACATGGGATAAGGAAACAGATGGGGTAGGTTTGGCAGTGCGAGCCAAGAACTCGAGAATAAGAACTATTGGCAATTGTTATACTAGAAGGAGTGGCATAAGGCGCATACGAGGAAAACAAATGGTAGTTACCTGTCATATGATCAGTAGCACCGGAATCAATGATCCACTTCGAGGAACAAGTAGCAAGACTAGAGGCAATATTACCTGTAGCAAGAGCAACAGAAGAACTATACATAGATTCAGCCATTGATCCTCCAAAATAAAAGTTCCAATGTGCCTCCAATTGACAGTAAAGACGACCAAATATGACAACACCCAGAAAACAGCAATGTGAAACCAGAGAGGACGGCAACCAAACACCTAATATCTCGAATTGGACCAAACAATGCAGAGGAAGTCACACCAACAAATACAAAATTTGGGTGATAAAACGCAATCTCGCAGCCAAGAAGCAAATGCACAAAATGTGCCAAAGATACCAAATGTTGACAAAAGAGATGTCAACCCAACACGAAACAACAAACCAACAACGAGAGGAGAGCCAAATACTAACTCCACCACAAAGGAAACCACAGATTACAACCACAAGAATGCCAAACTCAGTGCTGGAACCAAAGAGCCAACAAATGTAGTCACCAACTTCAATAGAGAACAAACTCACAATCTGAAATAGATGAACCCAGACACCGGAAACCACCGGAGATCGTCGGAAATGAGGAGAAAGACCAACACAAAAAATCACCGTCGAAAAGGCCTCTCCATGTCTTGTCACGCGCCGTCACAACGTGGCCGCGCCAGAGCGCGTGTCCCTCCACGCGCCGTCGCAGAGACGTCGGACGGACGCTGGACTTCAGTCGAAGGCCGATCGGGGGGTGGGGAAGCCGGCGGTAGGGCGCGTGTTCCAAAGAGACAACCGTGGACACATGAACCAAAGAACCCTCACTTCCTCTCTCGACTCTCGTGACGAGAAAAACAGATCGTAGGAATATTAAAAAAAAAAAAAAAAAAAAAGAAGACAGATCTGAACCCAAGGAATAACCTTGTGCTCTGATACCATGTAGTCAAATATGTCTGAAAAGTGTATCTATTCATGTACAAGAGATGTGTATTTATACAATTGGAGAGAACCTTAGTATTTATGGCTCTTAATAACTATTAATGGGGATTATTCCCTAATCCCTAATTTATAGGGATCCTAGCATATCTCCTGATTTCCTAACCATAAATAAGGAATTTTTTTTAATTTTTGTGACGGAATTTTTTTTTCGTTTTCTAATTTTGTGACGGAATTCCTTTTCCGTCATAAATAAGGAAATTTTTTTTATTTTTGCGACGGAATTTGTTTTCCGTCACAAAAATTTGCAGCGGATTTATTTTTCCGTCGCAAATAGGGAAATTTTTTTTATTTTTGCAATGGAAATCGTTTTCCGTCGCAAAAATTTGTGATGGATTTATTTTTACGTCGCAATTTTGCGATGGATTTGATTTTCCGTCGCAGTTTTGTTTAAGTCCGACGGATTTTTTTCCGTCGCTATTTTAGTATTTTCTAGTAGTAGAAACTCTCACTTAAAGAGTCTCACGTCCATATACATCATGGTTACTAGCGCCAAGCATATATGGCACTCGCATATATGATGGTTCGGAACCGTGATTTATGGGCAATAATAACTGTCATATGTCATGATTTCTGTAATAGCGGAGGAGAGAAAATAAGTGATATTTACTATGACAATAATGTCCTTATTTAATTTTTAACCCATTTTTTAAGTATTGCAAGAAAAATAAATTAAAAATTAACATAATCAAATTAAATATTAAAGTCAAACTAAAATGAAATTGTTTATATATCGTATTTTAAAATCAAAACATTAAGCTAAATATATTTCCTAACAAACTAAAATAACAAAAAGTTAAAATAAAAACAAACAGGTCTCAATAATAATAATTCTTATGGCTGGCGACCAAGTTCAATTAATACGGTTAGTTGTCACAAAACTTGATAAAAATTCCCTCTGTTGCCACTTCAAACAGGCTCCGCGAATGTGAACAACACGTAAGGTGAAATGGCTTCAACTAAGTGCAACTTTTACCGTGGTCACTCATCATTTACTCACGGTAAAGCTTTTTTTTTTTTTTTTTTTTAATCAAGACAAAATGATACTTTTTCGGTCCTTATTATAAAACATGGTTGAAGAGTTCATATTGATCCCAAATATAAGACATAATTTTCATATTTATCAATCGTTTTCTAATTAACCTCTATTGCTGCTCCCTCAATAATAATTAAGCAAAAGATATTATGATTAGAAAGATGAAAAGAGTATTTTAGAAAATACGTGTCATATTAACTAACTTCTATAATCTAATCAAATTAGGTAAATATATCTTATATTAAGGACCAAATAGAGCCAATGAGAGTTGACATAGATGGTAAGGGATCTAGGATTAGGCCTAAATGGTCGTGGGTTCGATCCCCTCTGCCGTTGCTGGGACTCCTTTGGTAGGCGATCTCGTAAGTCCCCAGTAAGTGCTCATAGAGCCCGAGGCCGTGTCCTGGCCTTGGTGGGAGACTGATGTCGAACCCCTCCAAAACTTTTTCATATAAAAAAAAAAGGACCAAATAGAGTATTAAGTATATAAGAGTTTTACAATTACATGTAGTTAAATTACCAATATGAAATCTTAAAAACTTAAGAAAATTAGGAAATGTAATTGTCTTAAAACCTACGAAAGAACAATCATAAAGTAATGTCAAAATCTCATGTAAAGTGATAGTCAATGAATTAGAGGATTGAACAGAAAAATAAATAAAGCATTTCTTGATACAATAGATTATGAGGCACGGCTTTATGTCAACTTCTATCATATCAGACTTATGAATCCGGAATAATCAGTCTCTTAGACATTTTTAGAGTTGGGAATGAGGGTCAGGATCTAAATGGTTGACCTTTTAGGGCCCAGGGTAAAAAAAAAAAAAAAAAAAAAAAAAACCTTTATTTTTTAAAGTCCTACTGAAAGCACTAGGGGTCTCGAAGTTACTATTCCAAATTTTAACAATTTTTCCTCCATTTTTTTCAAAGAAATATAATTAATAAATTACAACAATTAAAGTTCTAATTTATCAAATAAATTTTGTCAACATTAATATTAAAACAACACAAATCATCCAACAAATAAACACAGTCACCAATTTATAATAAAAAACAAACTATGTTCACAAATAACTCACGAAAATTATAAAAATAAATTAAAAGGACCTATAGGCCGGCCTAAGGCCCTCAAGGCTGGCCCTTTTAAGCCCGAGGCCCTACAAGACCTGCCCCGCAAGGCTTATTTCATTAAGATCATCTGATTTTCAAGCCCGATCCTTAAAGGGCCAGGTTTAAAAAGACCAGCCCGATAGGCTCGACCCGATTTCTTGGCTTATACATTTGGAAAAGAAATGAAGACCTGCTTTGATTGATGTACATATTCCATGACAATAAAGTGGCATTACATGGAAGGCAAAACTGAAAAATATAAAATGATTCTTAAAAATTACATATATTTTGTTTTTCTCTTGGTCTGTGTTTTTTATCTGCGTGGACAAGTAATTGATGAGGGACGGAGGAACAAATATTAATATTTCATATTTGATAAAAACAAGATTTTGGTGGTCTAAGAAAAAACGTGTCCCTATTATTTTCATGAAAGTAGTTAACTTAATTTCCATTGCATTAAAAATATTTAATTTCAATAAAATAAATTTTTTTGAAAGAAAACAGTTTTTTAAAAAAAAATAAATACGTGCAAATTAAATAGTCAAACTGACTTGATACAAAGAAGAAAAAGAGGAAAATACATAAAGCAGTTTTCTAATATCTGTAACTACGAAAGACATATCCGCAATACTTGAACATTTTCCCTAGAGAATAGAATAACTGACAATCACTTGAATCTGACACTTGTGAAGATTTTCAATTGATTGCTGTCTGAGGATGAACAGAACTATTGTGAATGTTGAATTGATGATGGCGACAGACCAAGTTTTACTTCCTTCAGCCTATATGAAATTCAACAATATTTAATAATAAATAAAAAATGTGTCTAAGTTTACTGCTAGGTCTATCTTCAAATGGTGCAGTGCACTGTCCCATTTGAGGCGTTGTTCAAATTCATTATAGAACAAGTATAATATTTCTAGATCATTAAAAGAATTCTAACCAGTTTCATCTATCGAAATATACAAGTTTTAAAGGGAAAGGAATGTATCAAAATTAACCTATATACATTCTGATCATCGTCCGAAGGTGCTATCCATGACCACAAAATGTCCAGCAGACATGGTATGTCCCCTACCGTTAAAATCATCTGTCAAGCAAAGTACAGTTTAAGATCAGTAAACAAAATTACAAGATAGGGAGAACACAAATATATTATTTGTCTCTTTCATTTCTCTGTATCATTCTTCATTCTCAACATACTGTCTTCAATCCAGGGAAAAAAACAAATTATATTCCAGTTTCTCAACACTAATTATTCACACAGGTCATAAAGCAATAAGAATATCTTCAACAAGAATATTCACATAGGTCACTTGATATTATTTTTCAATAAGTAGCATCACCAAAATGATGATTAACTTGCAATAATTTCTTGAGTTATGCACACCAAAAATCCTACTATGAACAAAGAAAGTAAGCAGTATCTAGTATCAGCATTGTTGTTAAAACACCATTCCAAAATGTTGGAACGGACGTTTTGACGTTTTTCCGACGAAAATCGTGCTGGAACGTTGCTTGAGACGCAAACGGTGGTGACACGGTCGAGACGTCGTGCTGGAACGGCGAAAACGTTGAAACGGCGTGTTAGCCGTTCTAAAATTTCCGGTGAAAGAAAGGGTGTTTCGTAAAATCCCCTTTTCTGCCCCAAATTAAACCCTAGTCGACCAACGTCTTCTTCAATCGATGCTTCTTAGCCGCTCTGAAATTGCTTTGTTCAGTTTCAGTTCTTCTTCTCGCAAGTCCGCAACTCCAAGTTTCAGTTCTTCGATCGAATGATCGATGCTTCTTGCTCGATCGACAACGCTTCAAGCTCGATCGACGCTACTTCTTCATCGATCTTTGCTCGATCGAGCGTTGCTTCTTCTTCGACGCGCTTCCGATCGACGCTTCTTTCCTTGCTTGTTCTTCATCGACGCCGCTTTCCTTGCTTTGTCTTTGGGTATTTTTGATTTTTTTCTGTATCATCTGTTCCTTATATAATTTGTTCCTTTGCTGTTCTTTGGGCATTTTTTTCTGTTCGTCTTTTAATTCGTTTGCTTGATTCCTTTGATTCCTTTGCTTAATTTGCTTTGGGTGCTAGGAATTTAGAATTGAAACTTGGCTTGAGACTTAGAGTTGTTGGGTGTTGGACTACTTTTTGAAGTGCTTGTGTTGTGTGTGAACTGTGTGATTTTACTCCATTTATAACTGTTGTTGGCAAATGCATAGTGGAAATTGTAAAATTGAGTTCTGGACTTCTGGCTTTGTGTTGTACGATTGCAATTTCAAATTTCAATTGTTGCTATTTGGTTGACTCCCCATCCTCAGGAAGGAGTGATTACAATTTACAAGTTTACAACAATGGAATTCCTTTGCTCGGCATTTTTTCTGTCTTTAATTCATCTGTTCTGTTCCTTATAAATCACATGTTTTCTTCTTTCTATGTATTAAATATAGTTTGAAATCACATGGCCTCATCAAGTGGAAATGATAGTAGTAGCACTCCGGCCTCTGCAACTCCAAGTGTAAATAACACTACTGTGGGGGGAAGAGATTGGCTAGAAATGCTCCTGGAAATAAGTTAGATCCTGGATGGAAGCATGCAATTGAAATTCCAGGAACAAAAAAGCTTAAATGCAAGTATTGTCCCAAAGTAATATCTGCTGGAGTTTTTCGTGTGAAACACCATTTGGCAGGAACATCTAAAGATGTTGAACCATGTATATTGGTGCCTGAGGAAGTAAAAATAGAGATGTTGAATCTTCTTGTTGGAGCAAAACAAGGAAAACCATCTCAAATACAAGAGGAAGTTGTTAGTGGTTCTATTGCTACTACTACCTCCTCCGATATTTTTAAGAGAAGTAGATCATCCGCTCCCGTAACCCTCAACACCTTATTGAAGAAGAACTTGAGGGAGGAGGCATGTCTTGACATTTGCACTGCTATTTATAACAATGGAATTCCTTTCAATTTTGTGAATAGCGATTATTTCAAAAAGATGTGTGAATCAATTGCTAAGCATGGACCAGGTTTCAAGCCACCATCTTATCATGAGTGTAGAGTAAAATACTTGAAGCAAAAATATGATATGACAATGGTCGTTGTTGAAAAGCATAAGGCTTTGTGGAAGAAAACTGGATGCACAATAATGACTGATGGGTGGATTGATAAAAGAAGAAGATCAATAATCAATTTTTGTGTGTTTTAGTTTTATATATGTTGGATTTTATTTTTTTTGTAGTACGTAGTAAACTCTTACGTTTCGCTTTTTTACGTTTCCGTTTTTACGTTTTTGCTCACCCTGACCGTTTCAACGTTGACACTACGTTTTAACAACACTGAGTATCAGTCTTATTTACACAGCAAAAAAGAAGACTTGCTAAAGGATTACATATGCAGAACAATGAATATGGCACTTTGACAAAATAATACATTCTAGGACATACGAAATCATCATACATTGACATATTCCCTGTTCCAACTTACCTCACTTGGTGATAAATATGAATCACGATGACCATAACTGTTTAAACACTGATATTTGTTTTAATCATTTATCCAATAATACCATGAATTACTCGGAAAAGGCGACCCTAACCCTACAATGAAGCCAGCTTCAAAAAAATATCACAATGCCAAAGGTTGAAATGTTTTTACTCGAGGGAAAACGTCTTACAGAAAACATGGCAACTCTTTGCATGACTCAAGTTCAGCGATTCCATTTCTATAATAGCATGTGCCAACAGCATAGACATCCTTTCCCAAAGGAAGAATTTTCTCTTCATCCAGTATCCCAACCTACAGAAAGGGCATAATGATTTTGTTATATTATGTACTAATGATGTGCACAATTGCATTCACAAAAGTGAGTGAAAGCTTTAAGAAGGGTAATTCAGAGAGAGAATGACAAAAGTATTGAACTCAGACAACTCAATCTAATGTTATGCATTAGAGAAGCATTTAGAATATAGACTCACCGGATACTGATTTCCGAAAAGTGCCTACGAGAATGTGTAAGGAGAAGCATTTGTTGGTTGCAATTTGTGATAAACTGTAGTAAGAGGTAAGGGATGTCTTGAGCCTTCCAAGTTGACAATAGCATAATCAGCATGAGATCGTCGTCCCCCATCAATGAGAACAAAAGGTACCTAAAAGAAAAGAAGCTCATGATATTTCAGTCGTTATTAGATCCCAAAAGCCAAATAGATAATAGATAAAGAAATTTAAACCATACAAGACAACAGTCTTTTCAGCCAACCATAAAAAAGAAAGACCTATATTAGTGATCAGAATAAGAGTTTATTGACGACCATCATAAGCCCAAACAAGCAATGACCTACAAGAGTTATATCAGCATGTTCTCTTGGCTTTTCAGCGCCATTAGTCCATCTATTTGGCTATAATAATACAACCTTATTTGAGGGCGTCGTGAATCTTCTTATCATTTAATCTGCCAGTCAGATCCTTTTTTAAAAGTTAGGTTGTTTCTACTAAATCACATTAGGCTGGAAAGCTGAGGCTAAACTAGGAAATTCAAATACAGTTAGAGAAAATAGATTGAACAAAACAAACAAACTCCTCCCCTGTTTACGCTCTGAATCTCAATCTACTGTCCATCCCCAAGAAGCAAAACGAGCTCAGCCACACATGATTTCTCTTTTCAATTTCACTCCCTTCTCTCCGCTCCGAAAAAAATTTCGGACCATTCCCAATGTGTATATTTTCATGGTCATTTTGACTGCCTCCCAAGAGACGAGCCAAGTACAAGCCAGCCCGATATTCGAAGTTTATCGTGTACCCTGCTGGGACGAGCCTACTATGTTACGGTAGTGGAAGTGATAAGTGTATATTTTATGATTAAATAGGTGTATATTTTATGAGAATTAATTGGAATTATTGATATTACATACCTATTTAATTATCTTTTATTGACTTTTCCATCATTGAATCAAACTTAGGATCAAAGAATAAATCGACATAAAATCTACTCATATCCTATTTTTAATGTGCGGGAAATATTAGCTGATTTGGAAAAAAGTAGAAAAGGCAATTAAGAGGGCAATTAAGAGGATATGCAATCAACCAAACTCGATGGTCCCACGCAAGAAAAATAGAAACAAAATCAATTGCCTGATTTGGTGGAGTTGATTACAAGATATACGATATCTTTTTAATAAGAAAAGGAGAATCAATGACCCAAGACCAAAATTATAAATAGGGAGGCAAAGGCAAGCAAGGAGGACGAAGGAGGAAGATCAAAAGATACTGAACAAGAAGGAACGAAGAAGCAAAGTAGTGGAGGCGAGCGTTTCAGCTTCTCTTCATCATCTCCACGGAAGGACGAAAGGATCGTGGAGGCGACGAAGAAATTTTCTTTCCTCTCTCTCTTTATTCTTTGAACCTAAATTGTTATATTTTTGTTATGGATTTTGTTAGAGCCATATGTGGCTAGTTGGTTTTGCAACCTAAAGGACCTATGAACTTGTGGGTGAATTGGATTTTGTTTTCATTATTTAATTAAATTTGATATTAATTTTGGTTATTAGTCTTGATTAGTTTTATCTATTTAGTGATTGGCCATCATTGAATATAATTTTGAGTATTAGGATGTACCTTGACGAAGAGGATTTTAATTAGGCTCGAGATTAAGTAATATGGGATTAGATTATGATTTAATTTGCGGTTAGGATATACATATACCTAATGGCCCCATATAATTGTTGAAGAGTGTGTCTGAGTTTTGTTGCCTCTTGAGTAACTATGTTAGACATAATAAGTTATACTCAAGAGAGGGTTGTAAGTGGACCGACAGGCACTTATAGCTATTTATACTCGAGATTAACAAAATTGATATTGAAGCTGATTAAATTAGTGAAAACAAGGTTTATGAAGATTAAATTAGTGAAAACAAGGTTTATGAAGCTAACAAGGGATTAGTGACTCTGGGTTGCTCATTTGATTATTGTGGTAGTTTTCTTATTTTTATTTTAGTTTTGATTTTCTTTTCCTTTATCTTAATTAAATTCAATTTGTTTTGCTCAACTTAAACGAAATTGTGAAATTTTGTTTTGCTCAACTTAAACGAAATTGTGAAATTAATGCTTAACTAAAGTTGTGATACTAAGTCCTCGTGGGAACGATACTTTTCTTATCACTTTATTACTTGATACGGCCCGTGCACTTACGGACTTTATAGGCTATAAAGTTTTGTCCTATCAGGAAGCTTGTCTGTTGTGGGACTTGTAGTAAACAACCAACAATGGGCTACTCATTTAAATGTCAAACTTCAAGACGATATAGTAAAGTTGCTATGTTTTGTAAATTTTTGAAATGATATTGCTTATAAAAAAAATTTTGGATACTCATTGCTTGATTAGTAAATCCAAAAAAGCACTTTTAATCGTGATAAATGTAACATGCCCTTATTACTACCGTCCATAGTAGAGTTCCTATACAATAGAGCGTGCGGATCTAGTTTGGACGGAAGAGTAACTGATAATGTAAATAAAACATAACTTGGCAATAAACAAAAAATTAAACCCCAACAGAAATATATATATTCACACAATATATAAGTATTTTATCTAGATTTAACTTTAAGCATATACGTTTCATTATATAAGGGGAAAAAAATCTATTAAAAAGATGATTTTTCAGGGCAATGAAAATCTAATCTCCTGACACAAACAAACATAATCAATGCAAAGTATTAAACGCACTCAAACACAGTAAAACGTGCAAACCCAGACGCAGGACTTACGCAAACCCAGACGCAGAACTTACGCTTATTTTCGTAACAGATGCTACATTGTTCCATTAGTTTAGAGAGGAAGGATAACCTCTCCTTTGAAAGTTTCAATGATTGTTGCTGTGTTATGGAGCCTTCTACACTAGGTCTCATGGCTCATGACAGCAACAAAAGGTGGTCTACTACCTATCTACCAATCAAAGAAACAGATACCAACACTTTTGGTTAAAAGATTTCCTAGATCTATCATGCAGAGGGACTCATTTGCTTTTTTTGAACTAACACTCTTTTTTCTTTGATCCCAGATTTTGTGATCCTTCCTTATTTTATTCTATATTGATGAACTAAATTCACAAATACCCATAATCAGAATTTTAGATAATGGAATTTCATGCCACGTGAAAAGAACAAATATACCCACAGTAAACTTTGGCAGACGGACTTTGTAGGTATCATTAACAGTGGCGGAGCCACCTTATGGCCAGCTAGGGCCTCGGCCCCAGCTGGCCTTTTCTTATCTTATGTATTAATATATATGTATCGTATAATATTTGATTTTGGCCACTAATTTAGCCCCAGTTAATTTTTTAACTTTTCTATAATTATACTCTTTTTTTGGGATGTAAGAGGAAAGTAAAATTTTTGTTTGAGATACCTATTGAAAATATTAGTATCATCTTATATCTCGATGTTGTTCATCTTCATTTTAAGGATCAAATAGGTACTCGGGAATCACTTCCTTTCATCTCACTCCTTTTATGAAAGTTATTCTACGTATTTTTATCTTTCTAATGAGGGTAATATTATGTTGATTAGTGAAAAGTTTGGGATTATGATTTCTGGAAAGTCTTGAGTTTTGACAATAGATGATTATATCTATGTAAATGATGATCAATGGCTAATTTTAATTGGTTTGGATTTATTATTTGGTTGTCTTATGATTTTATAATGAATTTCTCTTTAAAAAATAGATTATAATAGGTTATTTACTTAGGTGAAATTGAATCATATTTGTATTTTTAAAAAAAATATTTTTTGGGTTCATATTATATTTCTTTTATTTTCTTCAATTATTTTGTTTTGAGATAAGTGAGATACGCATTTAAGTGTTAGTTTTGGGGATTGAGTAGTACTATAAAAATTAATGTTTAGTGACACAAGATAGTAATTAACATTGACATCAATATATATTCACCAAATTTTTTGTAGGTTGAAAAAAATGAGTAAAGATAAAACGAAAAAGCATAAATGTCTTCTTTAAGAAGAAAATAATTTCAAAAAGTGATATTTCTAAGAAAATAATTTCTGAAAGTGATACACCTTCTAATAAATCTCCTTCTAAACGTCATAGAATTTTTATTTACTAGGTTATCTTTTCATTTTTTATTGTGGATTATTATTTATTTGTATTTTTAATGTTATGCGATTTTATTTAGTAAATAGTTCAATATGTTTATTTTTTTGCCTGGGCTAAAATAATTTCCTGGTTCCGCCACTGGGTATCAACCAGTTCCATCATCAAATCAACCAAATCAGAGAAGGGACTGTCCAAGACCATCCCAACAATTGAAAATATTAGTATCATCTTATATCTCGATGTTGTTCATCTTCATTTTAAGGATCAAATAGGTACTCAGAATCACTTCCTTTCATCTCACTCCTTTTATGAAAGTTATTCTACGTATTTTTATCTTTCTAATGAGGGTAATATTATGTTGATTAGTGAAAAGTTTAGGATTATGATTTCTGGAAAGTCTTGAGTTTTGACAATAGATGATTATATCTATGTAAATGATGATCAATGGCTAATTTTAATTGGTTTGGATTTATTATTTGGTTGTCTTATGATTTTATAATGAATTTCTCTTTAAAAAATAGATTATAATAGGTTATTTGCTTAGCTGAAATTGAATCATATTTGTATTTTTTAAAAAAAATATTTTTTGGGTTCATATTATATTTCTTTTATTTTCTTCAATTATTTTGTTTTGAGGTAAGTGAGATACGCATTTAAGTGTTAGTTTTGGGGATTGAGTAGTACTATAAGAATTAATGTTTAGTGACACAAGATAGTAATTAACATTGACATCAATATATATTCACCAAATTTTTTGTAGGTTGAAAAAAATGAGTAAAGATAAACAGAAAAGCATAAATGTCTTCTTTAAGAAGAAAATAATTTCAAAAAGTGATATTTCTAAGAAAATAATTTCTGAAAGTGATACACCTTCTAATAAATCTCCTTCTAAACGTCATAGAATTTTTATTTACTAGGTTATCTTTTCATTTTTTATTGTGGATTATTATTTATTTGTATTTTTAATGTTATGCGATTTTATTTAGTAAATAGTTCAATATGTTTATTTTTTGGCGCGCTAAAATAATTTCCTGGTTCCGCCACCGGGTATCAACCAGTTCCATCATCAAATCAACCAAATCAGAGAAGGGACTGTCCAAGACCATCCCAACAATTGCACTCTCCACCAGTGCTTTCTCTGGAAATGGCAAGGACAATTGTAAGAAATATTATACATTACTTATTAGAAACAGTTAACGAAACCCTAACATTTAGATAAACTCCGATTAAAATACCCATAAGAAAATAAGAATAGACTTGATATTAGAAATTCCTTTTCCTTGATCATTGCATCTGCTCCAACGAGCTTTAAGCCTACAATGGAAGAAGATTGATGAAGACGGCGGAGAGAGAGGACGGACTGTATAAGAAATTCCTTTTCCTTGATTGTTGCATCTGCTCCAAGGAGCTTTAATCCTACAATGGAAGTAGATTTCACATCAGAAATTTCGGAAAAAAAATTGGTTTGCCAGTTGAGTCATTCTATCCGAGGGACAAGCCTGGTATAAGGCTTTCAATGTTCAAAGTTTATCGTATACCACCGAAGGCTCAAGTCTCCGAGTCCGCTTTCTCTATATAAGGGTTAGAGTTGGTCGAGATTTATCCGATGTGGGACTTATAGCAAAGCAACGTCAACCCTAAAGGTTTTCTTTCCCCCCAAAAATGAGTATGGTGGTCAATATTGTTCCTAAAATTTGTTTTCGAATACTCCCTCATAAGCTCCACAAGTGAATTATGAAGCCTCCCTCTCTCCGGGAGGCAAACTCAGCAACGTTCCTTCCATTATTGCAAAGCTCATAGGAATCATACATGGACTCGAATTATGTTGGAGCAGGAATTATAGGAGCATTGTTCTCCGCACAGACTCTTTAGAGGCCATAAATTTTCTCCTTAGGAGATGTAATACTAATCACCCTTTTGAATGATGCTAAATTGCATTTTCACAGGGACCAGCAGATTTCAATTAGTCATAGTTTTAGGAAAACTCTAGTAATAGCGGACTAATTAGCTAATATATCTTTCAATTCGGATAATAGTTTTTGTATCTTTGACACCACTTACGTTTGGTGAGATGGCGATTGATAAAGGAAACTAAACTAATACTCCCTCCGGTCCTAATTATTAGAGTTATTTACCAGAATTTAGAGAGATTAAGGAGAGAAGTTAAATTAGTTAATTATAATTATTTTCCAAAAATACCCCTACTGAAAATTGAAAATTACATAAGGCAAAATTAGTTGAATTGTAGCCACACACAGTACTCTCTGAGCCTAACACTCCGTCTTCGATTTCTCTGACACGCCTTTGGAAAAATAGCATAGCACTCTGCAGTCAAAATTAGGCGGCATCGACACGCCTCTCCAACAAATAATGGATAATAAATAATATATTTGTTCTCTATGGGCGGGAATAAGATATTTAATGATTAATAAATAATGAATTAGGTAAATAGGGGTATTATAGGAAAAAATTAACAAAAGTTAAAACTTACTCTTATAATTAAGACCAAAACCAACTTTAAAAAGTGTTCCTATAATTAGGACTGGAGGGAGTATGTACCTTGGTTTTGAGTATTGAAGGAATGCATCCAGCTTCTATCATTAAAAAAAATAAGGGAAAAAAAAAAACTAAAACTAACCCTCCAATTTAAATTGCTACTATCAGCTTGCTGAAGAATCCAACGTGTACATGCCAAAATCTCCTGGGGTTCACCATTAGTTGCATAACATTGCACACATGAAGTTTGATATCAAGAGGAACATTACGAATTATAGAATTATATAAGCCAACCCTTCCTGTACAATGGAACCTTGTGAACTTCAAAACCAAACAGCTTTAAGCCCAATGACAGTCCAAGAACAAGGGTTCTTGGGTCCCCCGTTGATTATCACAGAATACACAGTTCAAATCCATCTGAATTTGGTGTGTTAAAATGAAAAGAAACCTTTTGCATTTGGTGTGTATGGCATTAATATTTCTAAAAGTACTTTTGTATAGTTTATTGCAAAAATATTTTTGATCATCAACTTGTCCTTCCTCTTTCATAATTTGATGGTTTTATATTAGAAATGACTTCAAATTAGGCATGTCCAAAGACCGGGCCAAACCGGGTTAGAGGTCAACCCGAGGTCTCGACCCAATATGAGCTCAGCCGAAAAATCAGCCTGAACTGTCCGTCCGGGTACCGCCCGACCTCTGGGCCGGACCGGGCCGACCACCTAGGCTGCTGGACTACCTGCATCCATACCCAGTCAGTCTTTTTTTTCTAGTTTTTTTTTTCCAATTTTTTTTTCCAGTTTTTTTTTCTTGCCTTCTTGGGATGCAATATTTAGCTCGATTTCACTTGACTTCCCAAAGTAATAAAAAATAACGTAGTGAAAAGTGATCCCTATAAATTAAAAAGCATATTAGGATGTCCGACTCCGTGAACGGTTCAATGTAGTGGTGATTTACCAAAAAAAAAAAAAAAGGACCTCGGGTCGAGGCGGACCCGATCCAGGGGTTCTAAGCCCCGGACCGAAGTCCAGATCCAACCCGGTTTGTCCGGTCCGGTCCGGTCAAATTGTCCCGGACCAATTTTTTTCATTCTAGACCGGCCGGTCGACCGGGTTGGGACTGGACCAACCGGACCTCGGGTTTTTTGGACAACCCTACTTCAAATCATACAATTATAGAAAAGGATGAGGAAAAGGACAAATAAATACCATTTGAACTTACTAAACCCCCAAAAGTCTATCAACATATTAAAATAACAAAAAGCTGAAATGGTAGGAATTTGAAATTTTAAAGTTTATTAGTTTTTACCAAAATGCCCCTAATATTTTCATTTAAAAAAAAAAAAAAAAAAAAAAAAGAAGCACCCTTGCTAGAGCACCATTGCTGGCCGACCAGCAGCCTCCGGCAAAATGAAAAATGGAAATGATTGAAGAAGTAAAGTTGGTACTTTTAGTCAACACTATTATTCATTTAATAAATATTATTACGCCTTTAGTTAATATCATTACTCATTTAGTTAATTATCATTGCGTTTTTACTCAATCGTTTACGCCTTTAGTTAACACCATTATGCCTTTAATCAATGTCATTACACCTTTAGTAATTTAAATTACTTATTTAATGAAATACCTTTATTTATATTATACATATAAATATTCTTATGCATGTATATAACAAAGAAGTGTTGTGGCCACCAAAGCCTCTTCAAAACAAGGTGATGTGGGTTCAAATCCTACCGTGGCCCCACATTTATTTTATTATAAAAAAAAAAAAAAAAAAAAAAAAAAAAAAAAAAAACCTCCCCCAACAAAAACAGCCACTAGTGCCATAGGTGGCTACCAATCGGCCGACGATGGTGCTCTAGCGAGGATGCCTTTTTTTCAATTTTTTTTAAAATTAAAATATTAGAGGCATTGTGATAAAAATATATAAACACCTAAATAGAGGAAACACTTGTTTAGGATATTAGTAACTATCGAACAAGCAACACACAAAAACTATCGGGGGAAAATCTAAAAGGAAAAATAACAGGTATGATATGATTCCCCCCTTCATCAATTTCATCTTCTTTTTGTAAGTAGTTTATAAACTAAAACCACCCCTGGTTCAACGTCAACTTACCTCTTCAAACACACTTGAGCTTCTTCCTTCAATGACGTCGCACCACTACTTGACGACATAACAAAAGCAATAGATGTTGGAGGTTTGTTAGACGGCAACGAACCCCACACACACCAGACGCGACAAAGAACCACACGACTCGACGACGACAGGGGCAGGGAGCAAAACGGGAAGCGGGAGATACGATGGCAAGGGCAAAACGACGCGGCCGTTTTGCTCTTCAAATGGACAAAGAACACTTTTTGCAGAGCTGTTTTTGTTCTCGGATTATGTTATGGCCCTTTTTTTTTTTTTTTTTTTTTTTTTGTTTTGGGCTTCTTATTTTTCAAATTTCCTATTTATTTATTTATTTTGAAACCATTCTACCTCAATCATTTAGCCCTTCCTATTATTATCAACAACAAAAATTTAGCCCTTCCTATTTTTAAATTTAACTGGTAAAGGGGTTGGACGTTCTTACTAAAAAAGAAAGGGTTCGATTTTGGAGTTGGTCAAGGTATCGGGAGAGGCATCCTAAGGATCTACGAAGTAATGGTAACCTAGATTAAGATGGAAGCATATATATTCTTAGTCTTGAATTCCTTACAGAATGGATTTTAAGTACCATGTTTTGACTATGGTTGAGCCCAACCCCTCTCCTAAAATTTTTGTATAAAAAAAATAAAAATAAAAATAGCCCTTTGGATTTTGAAACCATACACCGTAGGATCCATCACATCCCTCTTTTCTCTCCTAATATGGAGAGATTTTTTGGAAGATAATTCTTCTTCCATCACTACGTACCTTCACCATGTCATCCTACCATGCCCGCAACTTTCACCACCAACATCTTACTTCAGCCAACCTTCAATTAGTCATATGGAAAAATATATTTATTTCAATTTATTTTTAAACATATATTATTTGATAATATTTAAACACGTATTATTTGATTTTTTTTTTCTCTTTCAATTTGTTGTTTGATTTTGAAAACATGTTTTAACACATAATCATTTCAGTGGATAGAAATTTATGTTTTATATCTATTTGTAATTTATAAACCTTGTTAATTATTGAAATATCATTTTATCTTTTTCAACAAAAAAAAAAACATGTTTTAACATACAAAATTATTTGATTTCATAATATACAAATGTTAAAATATACTTTTTTAGATAATTTTACTTGAAAACAATTTAAAAATATTTATTTTTGTATATAGTTTTGTCATAAATGATTGTCTGAAGTATACTCGATCAGTCTCATATATAAGAGCATTTTTTTTTTAATGATCAGTTTGTCTCTAAATATAAGATCACTTTTTTTGTCTCAATAATAAATGCATTTTTTCTATTGTGCTCTTAATTAATTATTATACTATATACATTCTCTTTCATCATATTCTCATTATTACTCTCTCAAACTCATTCATAAATAGGGGTTTTTTTTATTAAAAAAAAGAGTTAAATTTCTTACATAATTATTACATTTAACTACTTTTAACTGTTTTTTAGAATCTCATGATTCAGTTAAAAGGCTCTTTTATATGGGATAGAGGTAGTAATAAATTAGGATATAAGGATATTTTTGTCATTGAGACGATTGTCCATTTTCTTCCGTCCATATGTTTTCTCCTTAATTTAAATAGTAGGTGTGATAACTTTAGACTTGTTTGACTCTAGCGGTGGCACCAGTAATCAAACTTGGGTTCTATAGGTCGTCTAGGTCATGAAAGCTCAGGCTATGGACATTGGAAACCACGGTTACCAGTAGACTTGTTTGACTCTACTATCTATTTTTATGTTCTTTGAACAATTTTGTACAGTATTTTCTTTGAGCAGTTTTGCAAACAAAAGATTTAAAAAATATGTTTGAATAATCATTCTTTTGAAAAACTTATGTAAAATGGTGATGTGAAGGGGAAGAATAATTTGTTCTCTTCTTGGTCTCTCTATTTTTTCAGAACAAAAAGTAACAAAACATCAAAAAGATGTTCTAATTTTCTTTTGAGTAAAACTGTAAAAATATGTATTATCTTTTTTAAAAGGAGATGTTGGCACCATATCAAATTTCGAGCTCTTAAAAATGGAGCAAAGATTCCACCTTCAATAAACATCTGTTACTTTTTGAAAGCATATTTTTGTAAAGGTGTTAAAATACCCAACATCTTTTTAAAAACGTGTTTGTTGGCACTAACTCGAATCCTAGGTGCATAAGTGCCTAATCATATTAATCTTACATGTCACCTTATCTTTATTCTCCATAATTGCATCACTTTTATTTAATTTAATGTTTTTTAAAAAGATTTTTTCTTTCTCTTCTCCTGATCTTCTTCACCTCCTTTGCAAGTTCTCCACCGCTTTCATCAAGCTCACCTCCGTCATCACCACCATAAGGTGATAGAGAGAAGGGTGTAGTCTAACTAAACAAAATATCTCCTATAATCAAGGAGTATTGAAAATTCAAATAAATATTTAAAATTCAAACAAAACATTATAGCATAATAATCCTAATAATAATAATAACAACAGTAATAATAATGATAATAAAGAGGATAATTAATATAACTCTAATTAGGTTTAGGGTTTCGGTCATCATGGGCCGAATAAGTCAAACTTCCAACAATCATATATTTGAAAGCTTATAATGGATTGGTTGCTTTTCAATCAAGCTGCAAAATCACAAATTTCGATCCTTTGTACAATCACTATATGTGTGTGTGTATGAATTGTACAAGGATGGTCACATGGAACTCTTTAAAGGTATCATCTTATTTCTACATACAATTTGGTTCAAGCGAAATACTGCACTCCATCATAGCACATTATGAACAAAAAAAAAAAAAAAAAAAAAACGGATTATTATCTATGCAATCATGAAGAGGATTCTCTCCTAATCATTTTTCTCATTTTCTCTCATTAGCACCATTTGGGTCATTGATTGGGAATATGAGAGAAAGGTTAAAGTGGTATTGTGATTGATTGGATGGATATGATTTAGAGATGATGATAGATAATGAGAAAGAAATTATGAGAGAAACCGAACCCATAGAATTATTGATAGAATTTCAATTTATCGACGGATTAGTGACAAAATCGCTACATTATCTGTGGAAAATTGGCTTGCCATCCGTCTGAAATTACCGACAAAAAATATAGTTAGAGATTATAGATAAATTTCCGTCAGCAATTTACCAAAAGAATTACGGAATTACGGACTAAAACAGAAAATTTTCTGTGAGAAATTACTAAAGGAATTTTCTATCGGTAATTTATTTTTATAAAGCAATTCACTGACCAGATTTCAGTAGATTTGATATAAGAAATTCCTTTTCCTTGATCGTTGCATCTGCTCCAACGAGCTTTAATCCTACAATGGAAGAAGAATGATGAAGACTTTAATCCTACAATGGAAGTAGATTTCACATCAGAAATTTCGGAAAAAAATTTGGTTTCACACTGGCGAGTTGAGTCATTGAGTCATTCTATCCGAGGGACAAGTCTAGAATAAGGCTTTCAGCATTCAAAGTTTTTCGTGTACCACCAAAGGCTCAAGCCTTCGAGTCTGCTTTCTCTATATAATGGTTAGAGTTGGTTGAGGTTTATCCGATGTGGGACTTGTAGCAAAGCAACGTCAACCCTCAAGGTTTTCTTTCCCCCCAAAAATGAGTATGGTGGTCAATATTGTTCCTAAAATTTTTTTCGAATACTCCCTCATAAGCTCCACAAGTGAATTATAAAGCCTCCCTCTCTCCGGGAGGCAAACTCAGCAACGTTCCTTCCATTATTGCAAAGCTCGTAGGAATCATACATGGACTCGAATTATGTTGGAGCGGGAATTATAGGAGCATTGTTCTCCGCACAGAAACTTTAGAGGCCATAAATTTTCTCCTTAGGAGATGTAATACTAATCACCCTTTTGAATGATGCTAAATTGCATTTTCACAGGGACCAGCAGATTTCAATTAGTCATAGTTTTAGGAAAACTCTAGTAATAGCGGACTAATTAGCTAATATATCTTTCAATTCGGATAATAGTTTTTGTATCTTTGACACCACTTAAGTTTGGTGAGATGGCGATTGATAAAGGAAACTAAATTAATACTCCCTCGGGTCCCAATTATTAGAGTTATTTATCATAATTTAGAGAGATTAAGGAGAGAAGTTAAATTAGTTAATTATAATTATTTTCCAAAAATACCCCTACTGAAAATTGAAAATTACATAAGGCAAAATTAGTTGAATTGTAGCCACACACGATACTACTCTCGAACCTAACACTCCGTCTTCGATTTCTCTGACACGCCTCTGGAAAAATAGCATAGCACTCTGTAGTCAAAATTAGGCGGCATCGACACGCCTCTCCAACAAATAATAGATAATAAATAATATATTTGTTCTCTATGGGCGGGAATAAGATATTTAATGATTAATAAATAATGAATTAGGTAAATAGGGGTATTATAGGAAAAATTAACAAAAGTTAAAACTTGCTTTTATAATTAGGACCAAAACCAACTTTAAAAAGTGTTCCTATAATTAGGATCGGAGGGAGTATGTACCTTGGTTTTGAGTATTGAAGGAATGCATCCAGCTTCTATCATTAAAAAAATAAGGGAAAAAAAATAAAAAAACTAAAATAACCCTCCAATTTAAATTGCTACTATCAGCTTGCTGAAGAATCCAACGTGTACATGCCAAAATCTCCTGGGGTTCACCATTAGTTGCATAACATTGCACACATGAAGTTTGATATCAAGAGGAACATTACGAATTATAGAATTATATAAGCCAACCCTTCCTGTACAATGGAACCTTGTGAGCTTCAAAACCAAACAGCTTTAAGCCCAATGACAGTCCAAGAACAAGGGTTCTTGGGTCCCCCGTTGATTATCACAGAATACAAAGTTCAAATCCATCTGAATTTGGTTGTTAAAATGAAAAGAACCTTTGCATTTGGTGTGTATGGCATTAATATTTCTAAAATTACTTTTATATAGTTTATTGTAAAAATATTTTTGATCATCAACTTGTCCTTCCTCTTTCATAATTTGATGGTTTTATAGTAGAAATGACTTCATATCATACAATTATAGAAAAAGGATGAGGAAAAGGATAAATAAATAACATTTGAACTTACAAAACTCCCCAAAAGTCTATTAACATATTAAAATAACAAAAAGGTGAAATGGTAGGAATTTGAAATTTTAGAGTTTATTAGTTTTTACCAAAATGCCCCTAATATTTAAAAAAAAAAAAAAAAAAAAAAAAGCACCCTTGTTAGATCACCATTGCGGGCCGAGCAGCAGCCTCCGGCAAAATGAAAAATGGAAATGATTAGAAGTAAAGATGATACCTTTAGTTAACACCATTATCCATTTAGTAAATATTATTACACTTTTAGTCAATATCATTACTCATTTAATCAATATAATTGCACCTTTAGTCATTATGTTTACACTTTTAGTTAACATTATTACGCATCTAGTCAATATCATTACACCATTAGTAATTTACATTTCTCACTTAATCAAATACTTTTATGCCTTTATTTGTATTATATAAACATTCTTATGCATATATATAACAAAGGAGCTTTGTGGCCACCAAAGCCTCTTGAAAACAAGGTGAGGTTGGTTCAAATCCCACCTTGGCCACACATTTAACAATATATATATATATATATATATATATATATATATATATATTTATATATTTAATCCCCTCCGCCATCAAAAACAGCCACCAGTGCTTTGCACCGGCTGCTAGTCACCAAGGTAGTGTTCCGGTGAGGATGCCTTTTTTTTCATTTTTTTAAAAATTAAAATATTAGAGGCATTTTGGTAAAATTATATAAACTATAAATTTCAAGATTCCGATTCCTAAATAGAGTAAACACTTGTTTAGAATATCAGTAACTATCGAACAAGCTGTTGGAATTTTGGATCCAAATCCTATGGTTATGAATAAGAAGTCCCATTGGTTTGCCACCACCGGTAGCATTAGTTCGCCACAATTGCATGTCGGTTCGCCAACAGGTGTCCATCTGATCAATTTCCGTCATCTATAAATAGGATGTGCTAGTAACAAAAAACATAGAAAAAGAAAAGAGAAAACTAGATCTAAAATTAATCTCAAACATTCCTCTTTGCATATTACATTCTATAGACATATTCTGTGCGTTTGGAAAGCAGACTCATTGGATTTGTTTGGGCTTCAGATTGAGAGAGTCATCTTTCTGAAGACGAATAATCCGCTCTATCCTGGAAGACAATTGCTCATCATCCTTGGGCATCCATATAGAGGGAGCAAATTGTCTTAAGGACACAACAAAAGTTGGACCCGAATTTCTTCATAGTTCATTATCATATTCGGCAGTCTTGTAAGTTTTTACTAGTTTTCTTCTTAGTACAGTATTATCGTATGTTTACAGATTATGCATATTAATTACACATATTCTTATCTTAGTGATATTTCTATCTTGAAAGTATTTTCACCAACACAAGCAACACACAAAAACTCTCGGGGGAAAATCTAAAAGGAAAAATAACAGGCATGATATGATTCCTCCCCTTCATCAATTTCATCTTCTTTTATAAACCACCCCTTTCAACGTCAACTTACCTCTTCAAGCAGACTTGAGCTTCTTCAAGGACGTCGCACACTAAACGATGACGACAAAAGCAAAAGATGTTGGAGGTTTGTTAGACGGCAGCACCAGATGACGGCAAAGAACCCCACACACACCAGACGCGACGAAGAACCACACGACTCGACGATGACAGGGGCAGGGAGCAAAACAGGAAGCGGGAGATGCGATGGCAAGGGCAAAAGGTGGCCGTTTTGCTCTTCAAGTGGAAATAGAAGGATCCGGCTTTCCTCCTATGCATCTCCCCGTCCGCTGCCATCCGTGAGCCACGTTGCTTGTTGGCATTGGAGGATGGAAGATGAGAAATTGAAAAAAAAAAAAGGGGGGGCATCGGATGGCAACGACGGGAGATGCATAAGAGGAAAGCCGGATCCGATTTTTATCGGATCCGGCTTTCCTTCTATTAAGGTACTGAATGATATTAAAAGGATATTTCAGGGTACTAACTGTTGCTAAAAATATACTGTAGGATATTTTTTCAAGATCCTAAAATATTTTTTTAAGATCATGAAGTATTTATTCAATACTAGTCAGTATCCTAAACTATTATTTTAGTATCAATCAGTACCCTAAAATAATTTTTTAAGATCCTAAAAAAAATTGTGTTACATGTCCTGACTGCGTCAATCGTGTAAGTGTATTAAGAGTGAACAAAAAAAAATGGAGGGGGGAGGAGCCATGTGGCTTGTTGGCATTGGAGGATGGAAGATGAGAAATTGAAAAAGAAAAAAAAGGGCATCGGATGGCAAATGGACGGGAGATGCATAGGAGGAAAGCCGGATCCGAAATAGAACACTTTTTGCAGGACTGTTTTTGTTCTGAGATTATGTTATGGCCTTTTTTTTTTTTTTGGTTTTGGGCTTCTTACTCTTCAAATTTCCTATTTATTTTGAAACCATTCTATCTCAATCATTTAGCTCTTCGGATTTTGAAACCATCCTATCGTAGGATCCATCGGACGCGGATTGCTTTAAAAGCGAGGCGCTTCTCAGAAGCCTCTCCCACACTGTTGATCTCCTATCATCAAATCTTGACAATCCATTTTAATAGTTTAAAATAAGTTTAGAGCCCTGAAAAATTATTTTAGGATCTTGAAAAAATATCCTGAAGTATATTTTTAGTACGCATCAATATCTTAAAATAATTTTTCAAGATTATGAAGTATTTTTTTAAGTACCATCTAATATCCTGAAATATTTTTTCAAGATCCAAAATAATTTTAATATCGTTGAAAAATTATTCTATGATCTTGAAAAAATATTTTATGGTATAGACAGGTAGTAAAAATGTGCTTTAGGACATTTTTTCAAGATCCTAAAATAATTTTTAAGGACTCTAAACTTGTTTTAAGATATTAAAATGGACGGTCAAGATTTGACGATGGAAGATCAACAATATGGGAGAGACTTCTGAGGGATACTAAGACACCTCGCTTCTGAGGCAATCCGCATCCAGATTCATCACATCCCTCTTTTCTCTCCAAATATGAAGAGATTTTTTGGAAGATAATTTTTCTTCCATCACTACCCTTCACCATGTCATCTTATCATTCCGGCAACTTTCACCACTATCATCTCACTTCAGCCAACCTTCAATTAGTGATATGGAAAAATATATTTATTTCAATTTATTTTTAAACATATAGTATTTGATTCTATTTAAACACATACTATTTGATTTTTTTTTTCCTTTCAAATTATTGTTTGATTTTGAAAACATGTTTTAACCCATGCTCATTTTCAGTGGATAGAAATTTATGTTTTATATCTATTTGTAATTTATAAACAATATTTGATTTTATATTTATCTGTTAATTATTGAAATATCATTTTATCTTTTTCAACAGAAAAAACATGTTTTAACATAAAAATTATTTGATTTCATAATATAAAATGTTAAAACATATTGTTTTAGATAATTTTACTTGAAAATAATTTAACAATATTTATTTTCATATAGTTTTGTCATAAATGATTGTCTAAAATATACTCCATCTGTCTCATATATAAGATCATTTTTTTAAATAAGTTTGTCCCTAAATATAATATCCTTTTTTTTTTTGTCTCAATAATAAATGCATTTCCTATTGTGCCCTCATTTAATTATTATACTACTTACATTCTTTTCCATTATTTTCTTATTATTACTCTTTTTAAAAATTTTATAATTAGGCTAACAAGCCATAGACTCTCACTCATTCATAAATAAGGATATTTTTGAAAGAAAAAAAATATTAAATATACTTGTTAAATTTCCTATATAATTATTACATTTAACTACATTTAACTACTTTTTATAATCTCATGACTCGTTGAAAGGCTCTTTTATATAGGAATAGAAGGAGTAATAAATTAGGATATAAGGATATTTTTGTCATTGAGACAATTGTCCATTTTCTTCCGTCCATATGTTTTCTCCTTCATTTAGATAGGAGGTGTGATAACTTTAGACTTGTTTGACTCTGGCACCAGTAATCGAACCTGGGTTTTATAGGTCGCCTAGGTCATGGAAACTCGGGCCATGGAGACCACGGTTACGGGTAGACTTGTTTGACTTTACTATATATTTTTATGTTCTTTGAACAATTTTATACAGTAATTTCTTTGAACATTTTTGCAAACAAAAAATTTAAAAAATGCACACAAACTCCTAAAAATGGAGTAAAGATGCCACCTTCGATAAACATCTGTTGCTTTTTGAAAGCATATTTTTGTAAAGGTGTTAAAATACCCAACATCTTTTTCAAAAAGTGTTTGTTGGCACTAACTTGAATCCTAGGTGAAGAAGTGCCTAATAATATTAATCTTACATGTCACCTTCTCTTTGTTTTCTATAATTGCATCACTTTTATTTAATTTAATATTTTTTAAAAAATATTTTTTCTTTCTTTTCTCTTGATCTTCTTCGCCTCCTCTACAAGTTCTCCACCGCTTTCATCAAGTTCACCTTCATCACCACCACCATAAGGTGATAGAGAGAAACAAAATATCTCCTATAATCAAGGAGTATTCAAAATTCAAATAAGTATTTAAATTTCAAACAAAACATTATAGCATAATAATCCTAATAATAATAATAAAGAGGATAATTAACATAACTCTAATTAGAGTTAGGGTTTCAGCCATCATGACCCGAATAAGTCCAACTTCCAACAATCATATATTCGAAACTTATGATGGATTGGTTGCTTTTCAATCAAGTTGCAAAATCACAAATTTCAATCCTTTTTGTACAATCACTATATGTGTGTGTGTACACATATACATACATATATGTATGTGTATGAATTGTACAAGGATATGATGGTCACATGGAACTCCTTAAAGGTATCATCACATTTCTACATACAATTTGGTTCAAGCGAAATATTGCAGTCCATCATAGCACATTACAAAAAAACAGCTTATTACCCATGGAATTATCGACAGAATTTCAATTTATCGATGGATTAGCGACGGAATCGCTACATTATATGTGGAAAATTGGCTTACCAATGTAATTTCAATTCTGTCTGAAATTATTGACAAAAAATATGGTTAGAAATTATAGATGGAAATTTCCGTTAGCAATTTACTAACAGAATTACGGACTCAAACAGAAAATTTTCTAAAGGAATTTTCTATCGGTAATTTATTTTTATAAATAAAAAATGCCACGTGGTGCTCCTCAAAAGCTATCACCTATCCATCACCGGCGCCACTACTCCGCCACTACTCGGATTTAGTTTCGATGTCTATCCTTTGAATAGGCACCATTTGTTTATCTCATCTAGATCCTCTAGATGAGATCTAGATCATACGGATTTGATTTTTTTACTTTCTATTTTTTTTTTAAAAATATATTTTTTAATAAGTAGAAAATCTAAAATAAAAATAATCTCTTAACTAATTTTTTCAAAAAAAAAGGATTTTTTATTTAAAAATGACTAGTTTAAAAAATCAAATTTGGATCATCTAGATCTCATCCTGACGGTTCAAATGGAATAGATAAATGGTGTCTATCCAAAAGATAGCCACCAAAACCAGTTCCACTACTACCCATCAACCACTCCCTCCATTATATATTATATTAATAATAAATATTATAGTTTTTAATTATTGTGTGTGTGTGTGCGTGTGTGTGTATGTAAAAAAATAAAGAATGTAAGGTCAAAATAACTCTAACTGGTTAAGGCGTCACAAACACAACTGAGGTTCAAGGTTTGATTCCTCCATTACCACACGAGCATGCCTTCACTAGTTGAGCTGTTTTGACCTATTAATTTTATTTGCATAGTTATATATATCTTTATATTTTCATTATATATTATTTTGATTTTGATTATTTATTATATTAATATATATATATATATATATATATATATATATATTATCGACGGAATTTTGCTACATAAAAAAGAAGAGGAATGGTTCGAGCAAAAAAAAAAAAAAACATGAGGAATGTATTAATATCATGTCATAATAGAGCTGGTTCCCTTCTTTGGTAGTTTTGTTGGAAAAGAAGAGTTTTACAGCCTGATGTTTTTCTATTTTCATGCTTACAAAAATCTTTGTACTGCATGGTAAATAGATTTGTTACTTTTCTACAGCAATGAGCCACTGGAGATCATTTGCAAAAAGATGTAATCAATCAATCTTCTCCTTCAGCCGGAGATGCCTAGCTCAGGGGATAATATGTTTGTTTTCAAGGCCAAGGGTGGCAAGAAAAAGATGATCAACGCTGAAGGTGCCGATGGCTGGCCTTTATCAGCCACCAAGGCATCATGAAGCTCCTTTCATGGAACTGTCAAGGTCTAGGAAGAGCCTTGACACTCCGAAACTTAAGGGACATGGTAAAGCGGTACCGTCCCTCTATTGTCTTCCTCATGGAAACAAAGAGTAAGTCTGCAAAAGGTAGTAAAATCAGGGAGAAGTGTGGTTTTTCTCATGAGTTGTTTGTGGATCCTTGTGGATTGGCCGGAGGTTTAGGCAAAGTGGTGGCATAATAATGTCACGATGACTATTCTTTATAAATCGAAGAACATTATTCATGCAATTGTTGAGGCGATGGTTTGTCAATACCAAAATATGTCACGTTTGTGTATGGCCCACCAAAGGAGAGAGAAAGAAGAGTTGTTTGGGATTTGTGTAAGGCAATTAGCAGCGAGTGTTAATGAATCTTGGCTGGTGATTGGGGACTTCAATGACCTCTTGTCCCAAAGCGAGAAGGAAGGTGGCAATCATCGCTCTATGAGGAAGATCATCAATTTCCAGAGCTTGTTATCTGACTGCAACCTATTGGACCTTGAATTTAAAGGATCTAGATTTACTTGGTGCAATAAACGCCCTGGAGCGACTGTTCGTGAGCGGCTTGATCGGGCCCTAGGTAATATTGAATTCGGGGAAGAATTTACTCATCTTTGTGGTTTTTCACGTGGAACCACCGGATCGAGATCACCATGCATTGGTTGCTTGATTGTCACTTTTGTGAGGACAAAGCACCCAAATCCTTTAAGTTTGAAGCTAATTGGATTCATCATGATGACTTCTTGCAAATTGTAGATAAGGGCTGGCATGATGTTATCGGTAATGTGGATAGTAGGGTGGTGGATCTGATTAGACGATTGGATGCGTGTAGAAGGTGGCTGAAGGAGTGGAGCCGAAGGGAATTCCCAAACTTCAGCAAAGAAATTGACCAGCTGAGAAGGAAATTAAGTGTATGTCATGATGGGCGCATTTCTGATGGGAAATTGGAGGAAATTGATCGGCTGGTGGGACAGCTTGAAGTCCTGTGGAGTAGAGAAGAGGCCTATTGGTGGCAAAGATCACGAATTGCATGGCTGAATTGTGGTGACAAGAACACCAAATTCTTTCACAATAGTGTTCTCCAAAGAAGACAGCGAAATAAAATTTTAAGGCTAAAGGATGAACATGGAGTCCGGTTGGAAGAGAGAGCGTGATAAATAAGTCCTTTAGTGTATTCTATAAGCAACTGTTCAGTTCGGTTGGTGCAAGGCCTTTGGAGCTAGCTATTTCGTATGTACAAAAAGTTATTCAGGAAGAGGATAATGTATCATTATTGACGCCAGTGACTGATCTAGAGATTGAAGAGGTGGTTTTTCAGATGGGGGCCAATAAGGCGCCTGGGCCTGATGGCTTTTCAGCCCTCTTCTACCAAACTGCATGGAAGGAGATCGGAAATGCGAAGTGTGTGGGATGGTTCATGATTTCTTTGCTTTGGGAGTATAGATTTTACAAGACTCAATGAGACCAATATTGTTTTAATCCCAAAGATTGACAAGCCGGAGGGGGTGCATCATTTCGAGACCTATAGGGTTATGCAACGTTTCTTATAAGATTGTTGCAAAAATTCGACTAATAGGATGCGAAATCGATGAGCGAGTTATTTCTCCCAATCAAATGGCATTCTTGGCTGGGCGCATGATCCAAGATAACATACTCATTACGCATGAAGCTTTTCACTACCTCAAACACAAGAAGAAAGGGAAGAAATGGGAACTAGCCTTGAAGATTGATATGAATAAGGCGTATGACCGCATTGAGTGGGATTTCCTTGAATCAGTGATGTTAAAAATGGGGTTTTGCACTAGGTGGGTTGGCTGGATTATGAAATGTATTACTACAGTGGCTTTTAATTTGAAGGTGGATGGCCACAATGCGGAGTCATTTACCTCGGGTAGAGGTGTGAGGCAAGGTGACCCACTATCACCTTTCATGTTCATTATTGTTTCAGAAGTGCTATCGCTCATGCTGCAGTTCCATATGGATAGAAAAGATCTGACAGGGATCAAACTTGCCAGTAGAGCTCCTGTGCTTTCACATTGTTTCTTTGCTGATGATGCCATATTATTCCTCAAAGCTGATGAACTGAATTGTCAAGTCTTAAGAATGATTATGGATGTCTACTGCAAAGCCTCGGGTCAACTGATCAACTTGGAGAAGTCTAGCATCTTTTTTTCGCAATACTCCAAAATATTAAAGACAAGATATCGATTGCCTCGGGATAAAACACTCGGATCATCTGGAAATTATTTGGGGCTACCGATTTCTTGAGGACGTTCGAAATCAGCTGCTTTGGCCTTCGTAAGAGACAGAATTGGGCTGAAACTCCAAGGATGGAAGCAAAAGCTACTTAACTTTGCTGGGAGAGAGATTCTATTAAAGGCGGTGGCTAACTCCATTCCCACCTACCCCATGACCTGCTTTTTGTTTCCAAAAAAAGCATGCAAAGAGATTGACAAACTTAGTCTCTAAATTACGGTGGGGACAAAAAGGTGAGGAGGGTGTTATCCATTGGAAGAGTTGGAGCCGTATGACCTTGAGGAAGAGTGAGGGGGAATGGGTTTTAGAGACCTTCTCTGTTTCAACAAGGCTTTATTGGCAAAAACGGCCTAGAGGTTACTAGTGGAGCCAAACGATCCCTGGTGTAAAATTCTGAAGGGGATTTATTTCCCAAAAGATGACTTTCTAAGGGCAAGGAAAGGTAGGCACGCATCTTGGGGCTGGTCTAGCCTGCTGGAAGGAAGGGATTTGTTGTTGAGTGAGCTTTGTTGGAAGGTGGGTGATGGTCGGTCTATAAGCATTTGGAGGGACCGGTGGGTGTTGGGTCTACTGGGTTTAAATTCCAAAGATGTAGAGGATGGTGCTTGAGGCCGATGAGAGCAAAGTAGCCGACCTAATTGTCAATGGGCGCCGGAAGCTCAACTCGATTGTGTCAAGGACTAGTGCCTTGGAAAGAGAAAAGATTATGGAATTGCCAATTTCTTTGACTCGTGGAGATCGTCTTTGTATGGAGGGCTAACAAGGACGGAAACTATTCTCAAATGCGGTTTATGCGGTGGCAAAGGGCAAGGTGGAGAATATTGGAGTCAAAGATCCAGGTATGTCATTTACCACTCCTAAAAATCTGTGGAAGGGTGTTTGGAAAATCACAGTGCCCCCTAAAATTCAGCACTTCTTATGGAGGCTAGGGGGTACATTTGCGACGAAAGATAATTTGTTTAGGCGTAAATGTGCTTTAAATCCCCTCTCGTCCTATTTGCTTGGTTGAGACTGAAACTACTGAGCATCTGCTATTTCTTTGTCCATGGACCAAGTTTTGTTAGTTTGGAAGTTCATTGGGTCTTAAGTTTAGTAAATGGGGCATGAAGCGTTGTGAGGAGTGGCTTTGTGACATGCTCTATGGCAAGGAATTCCTAGATGAGTATGGAAAGTCTCTATTTGTTGTAACATGTTGGTGGATTTGGAGGAAACGGTGTAGTTGGGTGTTTAGGGGGGAATTTCCTGATGCACTAGATGTTGTCCGACTTGTTAAAGGGCAGGTGGAGGAATTTTGGAAATCAAAGACAAGGATAGAAGGTGGCCTCAGTCGGGTATTTGTGGAACCATTGATGAGAAAGACGCACTGGATGGCGCCTCCTCCTGGAGAGATCAAGATTAATGTAGATGGATCGTTTTTCCATCATCGAGGTGAGGCGGGAGTAGGGGTGGCATGTAGGACCGTAATGGCTCTTTTGTTGGTGGTGCAGGGTAAGTCGTGACGGATACCAAACACCTTTTATGGCTGAATGTATGGCGTTAAAGGAGGGATTATTGTGTGGTAATAAATTTCGTGGGCTCAAATTGATAATTGAGACAGAGTTGTGAGTCACCGCATGCATTGGTTAGAAGCGGAAATCGTCGGGTGTGAATGGCAAAGCTCGGATTTTTTGCAGGAAATCTTGGATCTATTAAAATCAAGGAAGGAGTCCTCTGTTTCCCTTGTAGCTAGGCAAGGTAACAAAGTTGCTGATATGTTAGCAACAGTTGCGGCAAGGAAGATGCACCGGATGATTGGTGGTTTGTGCTCCATCTTCCTTAGGCAAGCTTTTACTTCATGATTTTGATGCTTCCGGAAATTACGTGCTAGCGAAATAATGTAGGCGATAGGAATGGAATAGGTTGAATAGCCGGTATATAATATGTTAGCCGATATAGTAGTTTGTTTTAGTCATTTACATGTTGTTTCTTTTGTGTTTTGCAAGTGTGATAGGTTGTAATCTAGGTGTTTTTTGAGAGTTTCTTGGCTTCGGCTATTGGTGTTTATAGTTCCTATTTTTGTTATTAATAAAATAGACTTTGTTTGGCCAAAAAAAAAAAATCAATCTTCTCCTTCTGAATTTGACAAGCTCGTCTGTTATATAGAAGAACACTCTTTACTTACCATATTATTTTTCTACTATTAAAACTTCTCCTCCTCTTTGTTACCACATTAATTAGTAGTTCTCTTCATATGTATAACTATCATATTATGTACTGTAACATTTTATTATTATGCTAATTGTCTTTCCTTAAAAAAAAAAATTAGGGAATTAACTATGTTTTGGATGTGAGTTAACCCTCTTGGATGTGAAGGAAATAACATACAGATGAAAAAATATTAGAAGAAAATTCTCAACTCCTCCCCCCCCCCAAAAAAATGTTTTTATGGAGAGAAAATTTTGGGGGGAGGGGGAGGAAAAAAATAGGAGTAAGAACTTTCAAAAATAGTAAGTTTTTTTTAATTATTATTTATGGAAATTTTTCATCTTAGTATTCCCTTTCCTTATTTTCTTCTCACTTTTCTCTCCATCCAAACATATAGTATAATATTCTTCCCCTATTTTTCTTTCACTTTTCCTTGCATCCAAATATAAGATTAATGTTTTTTAAATGTAAAGAAATGTTTCTCACAATCTATTGTGTCAAGAAATACTTCATTTGTCTTCCTATTCAACAGTCTGATTCGTTGACTATCACTTGGTAGAAGATTTCAACATTGCCTTCTGACTTTTCTTTCATAGGTGTTAGGACCTCTACATTGCCTCATTTTCTTAAGCTTCTTAGATTTCATGTTAATATTTTAACCATATATAATTTGTAAAATCGTATTTAATTAATATCTTTTTTTTTCCTCAGGACGTATTTAATTAATATCATTATATCTTGATTTGAAAAAAAAAAAAAAAAAAAAAACACACACACACACACACAAGATTAAGGTTAGAACTGAAAGGAACAAGGCATTGACATGTCCATTCGTAGACAAGAAGGACAATAATAACATGGGAAAATTACTCACAGGTCCCAAAGAGTAGAGATAATTACAGTTAAATCCCTTGAAATCATGAAATTACTCTGAAGTCCCAAGAGACTTCTATGTAATTATTTGTGAGTGCACAATTACCATTTTGACCTTCGCTCTCTCTTGTCTCTCTCCTCTCTCCCTTTTTCTTCTCTCTTTCCTCTCTCCTGTCTCTCTCCTCTCTCTTATCTCTCTCCACAACGATTTCTGCCAAGAATCGATCAAGGAAGACGCACTTGGCCCCTGCGATCTCTAGCAAGACTAATCTCCGCCACGATTTCCGCCAAGAACCAAGCAAGGAAGACGCACGAAAGGCCATCGGCCCCTGCGATCTCCGTCAACCACTCGCCACGATCTTCGCTAACCGCCACGCCACCATCGTTTTGAAGATCACTGACGTTTTGCTTAATTTCGGTGCCCTATGGATTTTCCGATTTCGGACTGCTCCAAGATTTAACTCTAGCTTTCGTCGTTTTGCTTATTTTCGGGTGCTCGTGGATTTTGTGATTTCGGACTGCTCCAATATTCGACCTCCGCTTAGTTTTGCTTACTCACGGTGATCACTTGACATGGCTGACGGCAAGACCACAGATCTGGCGAACTTGCTTTTCTCTCATCCCCTGTTCCTTCATCCTCTATTGTTTCTGGTTATTTTTCCAAAGGTTGTTGTAAATATATGTTTTTTCTGTTGTTAATATAGCATTTGTTGTTATAAATAGCCTCTGGACGTGAGAAATGAAAAAAAATCTAAGTTTTCAAAGATTGTTGTAAATATATCATTTTTCTATTGTTAATATAGCATTTGTTGTTGTAAATAGCCTCTGGACATAAGAAATGAAAAAAATCTAAGTTTTCAAATGTTGTTGTAAATATATGCTTTTTCTATTGTTAATATAGCATTTATTGTTGTAAATAGCCTACGGACGTGAGAAATGAAAAAAAAATCCAAGTTTTCAAAGGTTGTTGTAAATATATGCTTTTCCTACCCGTTCAACTTAAACAACCTTTGAAAACCTCGATTTTTTTTTTCATTTCTCACGCCCGTAGGCTATTTACAATAACAAATGCTATATTTACAACAGAAAAAACATATATGTACAACAACCATTGAAAACCTAGATTTTTTTCATTTCTCACGTCCAGAGGCTATTTACAACAACAAATGCTATATTTACAACAGAAAAAGCATATATTTACAACAACCATTGAAAACCTGATTTTTTTTTCATTTCTCAAGTCCAGAGGCTACTTACAACAACAAATGCTATATTTACAATAGAAAAAGCATATATTGACAACAATATGTTAAATTATTCTCAAGTCTAGATATTAAGTTCAATGAGTAGGTGCAAATAGTCACTTACTCATACAACTTAATATTTTGAAATGATATTCACTTCTTAAGCTAGCCTTATATAGCTGTCAAAATTCTCAGAAGATATTGTGAATATATGCTTTTTCTGTTGTAAATATAGCATTTGTTGTTGTATATAACCTTTGGATGTGAGAAATAAAAAAATCCAGGTTTACAACCGTGAGTCAAGCAAAGGTGGTGACTCGTCGAAGATTCATGGAGTGATATCAGAGCATTCAGTGGAGAAGCCTTCAGATCCGCTGAAAAGTCGATCCCGAACCTTTGGCGGGAGATTTTGAGTTTCGGCTTGAAGATCCAAATCACCATGCTCCAAAGTGGACCCTTACTTGTTCTTGCCGAAGGCTCCAAGGTGTTTGAGTCGCTGGGCTGTGGCAAAATCGCAGATCTAACTACTATTGGCTTCGTTGGACTGTGGGTTGAATCATTTATGAAAGAGAGAAGAAAAAGGGAGAGAGGAGAGAGAGAGGAGAAGGAAGAAGGAGAGAAGGAAGGTCAAATTGGTAATTGTGCAAGACTTCACAAATAATTACATAAGTCCCGACTTGGTGAGTAATTTCATGATTTCAAGAGACCTAATTATAATTATCTCTGCTCCTTGGGACTGTGAGTAATTTTCCCTAATAAAATTGGCATCAACAGAGATGATTGACATGTCAGTTCGTAGACAAGAAGGACAATAATAACAACAGAGATGATGAATCAGTTGTTGTCTCTATCTTTGTCTCCAGCTGGACACAATAGTGTATTCAATAGTCTGTATGAATATGACAACTTCTTCAATTAATTTTTTTTCGAAACTTTAATTCACTAAGTAAGAACTTGTCTAGATTGATTTTTGTAATCATAAAAATTAGTTTTTAAACTCAAAAATGAGTTTAACTAAAAAAAAAAATTATGTTGTTGTCAAGTCAAATGGTTTTTTCCCCCAAAAATCAAATTAGACATAAACATTAAAACTGCCTTTTTTTTTTAAAAAGTGTGTCCAAACTTATACTCTAATTAACTTATACTCCAACCTCAATTCATAAAATATATGGAATAAAAGTTACACTTAAAAATATTTAATATTCAAATAGGCTCTATGTTCCTAAGAAAACTCCATTTTGTTTTTTGGGTTAATGGGCTAAAACAGCCTTTAACTTTATTAAAAGTGCAACAGTAACCCTAAACTATTTTTTGAAGCAAAAATAACTATAAAATTTAAAATTAAGGAAAAATCGTAAAACCCAACTACCCCTAATTGGAAGGAAATCCTCTTATAAGCTTTTTTTTTCTCTTCATCTCTCCTCATCCCATCTAAACCGTTGATTGGGAAGAGGAGAGAAAAATTAAAGTAGTATTATGATATTTTAGATTAATTGAATGATATGATTTAGAGATAATAAGATAAACCCGACCTCAATTAACTTTAATCTGTTACAATGGGAAAATTAATTTTTTGGCCCTTAAAATTTAAAATTGAAGAAAAATCGTTAAACCCAACTAACTTTAATCTATTACAATGGGAAAATTAATCTTTTGGCCTTAAAGTTTTGACTTCATTTATAACTCGTCCCTAAACTTTTGACTCACTTACAACTCAGTCTCAAATATTTCTGAGTCATCCTATGTGGTAAAACAAATGTTCAAATACTGTTAAAAATTGATTAAGTGGATTTTACATATATAAATTAAAATATAAAAAATAGCATCCATGTCCCCAACCACTTGCATTCCCCTCCTTCTATTTTCCAGAAACCACGCTGAGCATCCACAACATCCACGACAGATTCTTCCGAAGCTCTAAACTTGGTAGTGAACGACATAGGGTGGAGAACAAGTTAAAGTCATTTATGATGTTTTTAACTCTCATAAAGCACCCAATGTACAAGAAAAAAACCATTATATTGTGGGAAAAGAGATTTCTTAATTTTCGAATGATAAATGATTTATAGCACTTGGAAGTGGATGAGACTAGAAAAAGTCGAAGCAAACCTACTTCACAACATACTTGATGCACAACTCTCTTTTTAATAACAAAAGAAAATACATATCCTTTACATGATTCTCATAATTTTGAAGGCCCTTTAAAATAAGAAAATTGATCTCACCTTATGTTTAAAATGAGCTTTTGAAGGATCTGTTATGGACGTTACGGATGCCCAGTGAAGTTTCTAGAAAATAGAGACGAAGACGGATGTGAGTTGGTGGGGATGGGGATGCTATTTTTTATTTATTTATTTTTTTGAATTAGGTAAAATGCACCTAAGCAATTTTTAACAATATTTTAACATTTTTCCCCATAGGATAACACAAAAACTTCAAGAACTGAGTTGCAAGTGAATCAAAAGTTTAAGGACTAAGCTATAAGTGACTCAAAACTTTAAAGGCCAAAAGATTAATTTTTCTCATCCTAATATATGGAAGTTGGTTGGTTTTATTGGTTTTGCTCCAATTTCAAAAATTTATAATTACTTTTACTTTAACAAAATAGTTTATAGTTACTGTTACACTCTTCATAAAATTTATTTGAATGTTATTTAACCGCGTTAACCCTTTTTTTTTAAAAAAAAAAAAATCATTAGCGGACTGCACCGAAGGAGCTAAAAAAAATAAGAATCACTGTACTTCACTAGCCAGTCTTCTTCTCAACACTCACATGAATATATGATATACAGGTACAAAAGATTACCAATCAAATATATATATGTGTATATAGACAGCTAAAAAAGAAGGTAAAATATTAAAAAAAATTCATGTTCATTGGGGAAGAAGATATATGGGAAAATGACAAATAAATACCATATGAATTTACAAAACCTTCAGAAGTCTCCTGAATTTGTAAAAATACGAGAGATCGGGGGCCTATGAGGGATATACAAATTCGGGTGAAATTACCCTTTTTGCCTTAGTTTTAAATAAATCAAAAAAATAAAAATACCCTCGCTAGAGCAAGTTTTGTAAATACCGTTGCAAGTTTTGTAAATGGTATTACAGGATTTGTAAATACCATTGCAATTTTTGTAAATACCGCATATATATATATATATACACACACATTTGTTATTCACTCAAAGGCATTAAAGAGGAAAAAAAAGGTAAACTTCAAAAAAACGTTGTAGATGGTGTTACAAAATTTGTAAATGGCGTTACAGAATTTATAAATACCGTTGCAAGTTTGTAAATACCGCATATTTTTTTTGTTTTTCACTAAAAGGCATTAAAGAGGAAAAAAAAGGTAAACTTCAAAAAAATGTTGTAAATGGCGTTACGAAATTTGTAAATGGCGTTTCATGATTTATAAAATACCATTGCAAGTTTTGTAAATATCGTTGAAAAATGTTAAGAAGAATATATATATATATATATTTATTGATGTATATATATATTAAAGAAACCAGGTTGGGCCACTTGACCCTATGGATGTGTGGGGGGTCGAACCCCACCTCCCACACTTTCAATGAATATATGTTTTTTTTAAATTAGGACCTCACCCATCTTGCCGTATTCCCTGTGAAGCTTCTCTCTCCCCCGTTAACTTATAATCGCATTTTAAAGTAACTTCAACGACAACTCAAAAGGGTCAATGGAAAGCTTACTTAATTCAAAAATCTTAAGCTCCTACTCCATCCATGAAATCCGCTCCCTACTCTTTTTTCAGTCAAACGAAGCCTCACCTCCTGCCCCAGAAGGCGAGCTCCCTTTTTTTCCAATTGAAAACGGCGAGTAGTTCTTCCTTTCCTTTTGAAGAGCAAATAACAAGCGCTTTTCTTCGACACCCGTAGTGGGCCGCCGCGAGGATATTTTTATTTATTTAAAATTAAGGATAAAAGATAATTTCACTTGAATTTACATATCCCTCATAGGTCTTTAAGACTTCAATCTATTTACAAATTCAGGAAACTTCTGAAAATTTTGTAAATTCATATGATATTTATTTATCTTTTTTCCAAGATATTTCTAGTACAATGAAATAGCGGGAACATGATTATTAGTTAACAGTAGCGTGACATTAAATAACCTATACGTATATAGTTATTGATTATAACATGATATTTCATTTTTTTTCTTATTTTTCCTAGAATTATTTTTTGTTATTATATTAGGAAAAACAATTGTAATATAAATTAATTATATATAATATATAATATTTTTGGTTTTTTATAATATAATATTTAAATTTTCTTAATTTCTTATTTCATTTAAATATTTATCATTAATATAATATATATATATATATATATATGTATATAATATAATATATTAATTATATTTTATTTAAAATTTTATTTTATTTTTATAAATTAGTTTATTTTATTATTTTATATAAATTATTAAAATATAATAATAATAAATTACAAATTTTGCCAACGGAATTTCCGTCGATATTGTGTCAGTAATCACCAACCAAAACTATTTTGTCGGTAGTTACCGACAGAATCATTGAGCAAAAAAGAAAGACAGAATCTTTTTCTTTGGTAATTCCGTCAGATTTTGTCAACGGAATTTTTCTGACGGAAACAATTCCGTCAGTTATAACATGTATTTTTGTATTGTTTATTAAGATAGTGAAGGACACTAAAAAATAATATGATATTAGAATTTAGCAGAGTTTGTAACGGTGCTATTAAAAATTACTTGAATTTTGTGACAAATTTATCAATTTTAATTGTTTTTAATCATACATATAAATTAATTCAAAAAGTGACTTTTTTTATTTAAAAAAGTGAATTATAAGAAGTGCACCTTTATTATAGCTTCAGAAAAAAGACATGTGAGGAACACGCAACTCCCTCAAGCAAAATAGATTTAAACTTCAATTAAGATCCATCATTATATATTGAAAAACAAAAATCAAACTAGCGTTCTAAGATGACACTTAGATTTAACAATAAGAATTGATTCTAGCTAGGAGAAGGGGCTTTGACAGCTCACTACCACAAAAAATACATTTAATATCTGTTTTTTAGCCTTTCTACGACCATTTTCAGAGGGATGTCTATGTGAGTAATATTGTAATTTTTTTTTTTTAAAAAAATCTATGTCTGTTTTTTAACATATGTTAAAAATGACTTTTAACTTTTTTTTTTTTTTTTTTTTTTTTTTTTTTTTTTTTTTTTTTAAAAAGAGTGGATAGTATGACTTTCAACATCTGTTTTTTTAAAAATAGATGTTGAGCATATTTTAATTTTAAAAATAATTTTTTTCTCTCATACGTGCTTAAGAGAAAGGTCGTTCGACAATCAATCAATTCTAAGCTCCAACTGTGGTGGTGTTTGGAGAAAGTAAAGATTGTCAGAGCTCACACCACTCAAGCTCGGTCTCCAAACTCCCTTTGGTTCAAACTCTGTCGTCTCTACAAGCTTTCTCGGCGCCACTCTGTCAAGGTCAATTCTCTGTTCAAAATGTCGAGTCTCACCGAGAAAGAAGAATGTGGTGGAAGGGTGAAGGTAGAAGGAGCTTGAAGATCGATCTCCCTCTCAAATCTTCTTTCTACGGGGCTATGCATCTTTGAAGCTTTTCTCCGGTCAATTTTGATATTTTTGACGAAGCTCTAGTGGTGGTGCAAAACAAAGGAAGGGTCGACAAAGAAGCCACAAAGGTCGTCGACGACCAAGGAGGAGTGGGGAGTCGATGAAGGTGAGTTACTCTGGTTCAAGTCTTGCCTCCCATCAATTGAGATCTCTCTCGCTCTTCCCCAATTTCCACCTGCCACGTGTCTCTATGAAGTTCAAGAAGAAGAAGAAGACCTTCAACGCTCCCAAATTCTGACCTAGCCTTAGTCAAAAGTGAAAAGATTAAAAAGTGGGTGATGTTGGAGGGTCAAGGGTGTGATGGGAAGTGGATTTGTGTGGGAGTAGAAGAAGGTGGGGAAAACCCATTTAAGGGCCCTTTTTGGAGGAAAAAAAATTTCAAAAAGGGCCCCAAGATTCTGATAATTCCAAAAAGAATCTAAGGGTCTTTTTTAGAATTTTTAGAATCTTGGTGAATTGTAAATGAGGCTGATATAGTTGTTAATCGGGGCTGATATTGTTGTAAATGAGACTGATTTAGTTGTAAAACAATTGTTGTAAATGTGACTGATTTAGTTATAAATAGGTATTGATTTTGTTGTTAATTTGGGCGATTTAGTTGTTAAATTTTAATGAATTTACACGAGGAAAGGGCCCCGAGGGTCCTTTTTTGGATTGTCATAATTTTAGGTCCTTTTTTGAGATTTTTTTTCTCTAAAAAAAGGCCCCATATGGATTTTTCCAAGAAGGTGGGTGTCACGTGGGTGTAATGATTATATATTTTTAACGTATGTTTTTGTACAGACGTTAGAACCTTTTTTTCCTGTTGGTTTGGGTGGGAGCAGGAGAAGGTGGGTACCTTTAAAAAAAACTTGGATATCCGTTTCTAAAAACGGATGTTAAATATACCTTTTTTAATGTCATCTTTTTTTTAAAGTGTTTTTTTAACGTCCATTTTTAAAATTTACATATGTTAAAAGTAAGATAAAAATTTTGAAAATGTCACCACCTATTTTTTAACATTTATTTTTTTAAAAACGGATGTTTATTGGAGATGTTATATCTCTACTTTAACATAGTGGCTCAAGCACAAAATCTCGAATTTAAATCCATATGAATGTAAAAAACATGTTTAGGGGAATTATCCCCAATTAGACCTAACAATATTCAAAATTGATTTAGTTAGATAGTTATATAAAAAGATCACACACAGATTTATCATGATATTTCTACAAACGCCACAAATGTCACCGCGCTGTTTTTTTCCCCTGTAACATAATCAGTTTTTGTAAGCTTAATCATCTTCAAATTATGGATCTAACTATGTTTTGGACGTGAATTAGAGTTTGGAAGTGAAAGGAATAAAGCCTCTCACCATGAGTCATCTCATGAGACAAGAAGAAAAATGACAACGTATACTTGCCCACGGATATTGATAGGGACCAATCAGTTTTGGCTGTTTGTCTCCACCGCTGGAAACTTTAATTCATCAAGTACGATGTTGTTTGTATTGGCTTTCATAATTTTCATAGCCAGTTTAAAAGCTTAAAATTTAAATTAGACAAACTAATTAGATGTAAAGATCTAAACAAAAGTTTGAAACTAACTTTTAAAATTTAAAAAGTATCCAAATTTGACTATAAATTTTACAAAATGCAGTTAAGATAAAAATTACTTTCACAAATATTAATCTAAACATTTTAATTTACATGAAAAAAAAAAAAGAAACTCATTTTTGATTTTCTATGGACTCATTAGCCGAATGCGTCAAAGGAGAGTTTTTTTTTTTTTTTTTTAATTGTACTTTGATGCTATCGAAAAAAGAAAATCATTTGCCGAAAAAAAAAACACACACAAACACAAAATCGTATTTAATGGCAGGGAGCAACGGCTCTTTATCAGCCTCACAGTTTTCTTTCTCAGCTACTTCACCATGGAAGCTTCTTCCTCTCCTTCTGGCTTCTGAAATCCCTCACCATCATCACCGTCTCCGCTCACACATTACCACTGTTCCACTGCAGATTCTCTCAATCGACGGACATTTTTATTAATTTCTTGAATCATCTTCCGAGTTGCCGAGCTCTTACTCATCAAGCTGCTACAATAATCACCGCCGAATCTTCCCCTGCATCTAGAACTCCTTGGAATCATCGGAATCGCAGCGTCGCCGAAGAAGGTCAGACATGCTCAAACTTAGGTTTTCTAATGGAATCGATTTTGCGTCTAACTCTATTTCTTCTGCTTTATCTTTTCTTGCTTGTATTTGTGCCATCATTTCGTAGTTCCAATCGATTTAAGCGAAATTGCTTCGTTTGAATTCCTTGATTCATATAGTTAGTGTTCAATCCTCTGAAATATATTTCGATACTGATATTTCCAAAAAGTGTTCAGTGCCTGTTTTTTTTTTTTGGTCGAAAGTTCAGTGCCTGTTTGATAGAAAGCAAAAAAGCAAAAGACATAAAATTGGGACTTTAATTACTTGTAGTTGTGGGGTTAGCACAACATGTTTGTTAAAAATAATATTAAAAGCAAAAATTGTGCTCGCTTTGTTTCATCAATTGTTTATGTTTTAACAAACACCGGGTCCACTTGTAAAATCTTATTTTGTTATTTTTATTGATGCTTGAATCATCATTATACAATAAACATTTCATATTCATTCCTTTTTTTTTTTTTTTTTTTTTTTTTTTTAAATATTGGTAAGAATTAAAAGTGATACGTCAAAATTGATTTGCCTCATGTTTGGAACCAAAATCTTTAAAAGGCCTAAGTATTGTATAGCCTTGGGTTAAGGAGATTTGATAATTTTTGGACATGATTAACACAATTAATTAGAGTACCAAATGATTAATTTAATGAAATTTGTATAATTGGCACAAATTGCAGTATTCTGAATTAATTATTAACGGAATGGGTTGGAGATGGTGCTGTGTCATGCTAGTTCTGCTTCTTCTTGCTCCGTTCATTGCTTCTTCACGTTCAATTATAAGGAATTTGCCTGGCTTTTCTGGTGACCTTCCATTCAAGCTTGAATCTGGGTGAGTTAATGAGTTGTTTTCATCTTCTGTGAAAGTCATATTTAATTCTTTTATTTATTTATTTCTGAATTCTTTATTTTTTTCCTGCATTGAAAGTAAAAACCTTTCAGCATAATATAAAATATGACTTCAATTATATTTTACTATTTATTCTGTGAGCTAGAAACTTTTAGTATTGGCGAAACCCTTTAAAGTCTAAAAGGTATATTTTATAAGGGCCCATTTGGATATGATGGCGAAGTGACTTTTTTTTTTTTTTTTTTTTTTCTAGGTGGGCTTTTTTTTTTCCTAAAAGTCAGATTGTAAATGTGATTTGTATTTAGGATAGTGGTGATAGAAGTTACTTTTTTCCTGATGGGTTCTTGTTTGGTATAGCGTTTGAATAGTTAGTTAAGATAGAAAATAACTGAAAAGAGTATAAATCTTATTGAATACTATACATGTTGTATATTATGTGATAATTTGGGATAAAAAATTAAACTTAAATGTAAATTTGTTATCAAAAAACTGTAAAATTATCATTAAAAAAATCACAACACAAGCTTTTACAATTTAAATTTACATATGGAAAGGACTAAAGCTAGCTGTGTTGTGAGGAAAGATGAAAGATGGGACATTAAAAAAGAACATTGCTTAGCTACAGTATTTGATAGCCTAGCTTTTGCAAAATTTAAAAGGACCATTTCTAATTTTTCAAAGATGAGAGATGAAAGAGGACTCTGGAAAGTGTGTGTGTGGGGGCCACAGATAAAAAGCCACTGTGATGGGCACATAAGCTCCAACAATTAGCTTCAGCCCAGAAGCCATTTATATCCAAAAGTCCATCATATCTTGAAGCCATGCCAAACACACAAAAATCATGTTTTCACTGGGCTTTTTTCACCACTGGACTCTTTTCTTGTTTTACAGCTATCCCAAACAGGCCTTAAGACGTTGTTGTTGTTGTTGTCTTTATTAGTGACACACAGAGCCCCTTAAAGTTATCAGAATATCTATAACTTGAGCTCTAAATCTGCTGATATATCTACTCGTTATATTACCTTATTTATATAGCGGCATCTGGCTTAATGTAATTTTATTTCCAAATATGTAATTGTTCTCTCTGCATCTTTATAAAAAATTATATTCTTGATTTCCCATCTATATTTACCCAAAAAAAAAATATTTACATAGTAGGTATTTTCTCCCCTTCAGATTTAACTAATCCTTGTAAATTGTAATAGTATGTTACACATCCTGCCTTTGAATATTAGAAGGCTTCAAGGGAGAGAATAACATGGAAACATATTTTACCCCCAATAAACTATAGCTTGCAAACATTGAAAACAATTTAAGTTTTTGGAGAAACATATAGAGGTATTTTTTTAAGCATAAATATAAGTATTTTTACACTTTTTTTATTAGCTTTGTTTTTGTTGTGTTTCTCTTGGCTGTTAACATTTATTATTGGCGCAAACTAGAATTTCATGTGAATATATATTTTTCATGTTATAATTATATTGTGTAGATACATAGGAGTGGGAGAAGAAGAGGAAGTGCAACTATTTTACTTATTTGTGGAATCTCAAAGAAATCCCTCAAAAGATCCAATCTTACTTTGGTTTGTTGGAGGCCCTGGTTGCTCTGCTTTTTCTGCATTTCTTTTTGAAAATGGTACATATTTTAGTTAGTTAATTTGTTGATTAGTTTATTTTTGAAGTATACTTTCCCGAGTTGTGAATCCACATGCAATGCCCTTCTTGATGCATTAATTCAAATTTCCCCATTAATCTGATTGAGTTGCCTTGTTCTGGCTATAAAGTAGGACCATATATTTTCATAAATTCACAAGTTTTTTCAAGGTTAAACATCATCAGCTTTTATTTATTCTGGCTATTTTGCATGACTCATTTTTGGCATTTTGGTGGGGATTTGTTTTTTACCTTTGAAAGTTGTCTGATGCATGATATTCCTATATTTACTGATGTATTCATCCAAGTATCTCCATTTCTTTATTCATTGCCTTAAGTGGTCCAAAATAGGAAATACAGACAAATATTTGGGCAATATTACTCTTTCCCTTTGCATACTGTAATCAGAATCTTACTATTTATCTAACAATTTGTAGGACCAGTAAAGATTGATCGCAATTCCAGTGGGATTCTTCCAACACTTGTATTAAACCCTTATGCTTGGACACAGGTCATGATCTTTCTAAATCTTAGCTCCCATATTTATATTGCTTTGCCAATCAATTTTATACTCCATTACCATCAATGCCTATTTTCTTGCTTTTTTTCCTTCTTCATGCTACAATCATGACATCATGTTGCTAATTTAATGATTTTAGTACAAATTATATTACATTACAGCAAACTGTAATCTCTCAACTTTTTCAGAAATTCTTCTGCCAATGATATATATCAAAATTATTAATCTATAATTAAAAGCTTTAGTTTCTCAATCAAAACAAGGGAAAACAATCTTAGACATGGTCACCAATGCCCTCGGTGATTAAGAGTTTATTAGTTCCTTTGTTTGTTTATATTCCTTACTGCTATGGTCCTTGAAACAGAGACTACATATCTGGTTTATTAAATTAGTTGGGCTTCTCCTCCTTTGAGACATGTGGTTATTGTCAGATGTTGGAATATAAAAGCATTACTGAACACATTATGGCTTATAATTACCAGGTACTCAATGTCATGTACATAGATTTACCGGTGGGCACTGGATTTTCTTACTCTGAAACACAAGAAGGCTACCACAGCAGTGATTTACTATGGATAGAGAACACATATGATTTTCTACGAAAGGTAAACAATATTGGATGTAAGAGGGTTTATAATTTGACAAGCACTTAAATGGCACCCAAAGTTGGTTTATTTAGCATAGTAATGTTGTCAGGCTAGCTTTGTAATTTAACAGGCATGGATCTGGTCATTAATGGAGGAACCAGATTTTGCGTCTAATTTTCAACAGAGAAAGTAAATAAATGATGAAGTGTATATATATGATACAATTTGGGAGTAATTACTATGATGTCCCAAGTAAGGGATTAATTATTAAAAAGTCTCAATAACAAGTGAGGTGTTGTCATTTATTGCATTGGAACTTGTCATTACTCTTCAGTTGTCATTGGGACTTCTTGGTAATTAAACACTTTTCTTGAGACCTCATGGTAATTTCCCCCTATAATTTATCTTCTTCTGATGAGTTGGCATTAATGCAGTGGTTTATGGATCATCCTGAGTTTGGCTCAAATCCGTTTTACGTTGGTGGTGGTTCATATTCAACTATGCCTACTGTTCCTCTTGTTCAAAAATTATATGAAGGTTAAAACAGCATACTGCTTTAGGTTGTATATGGATGTATGTAGCTGTAAGACTTTAGACATTTTTTTTTTCTTGTTTTTAATTTCGTCTCTGCTTTGCTTGATTGGCAGGTTACAGAGCAGGAAGCAAACCACTCATAAATATCAAAGTAAAATAAGAGTATTTTATGTTCTGTGTAGAGCTTTTATTTTCTGAAAATGGTCTCTATAGTTCCTGGTGAGGTATCATACTCCATATGCATAGAGGTGGTAAAGTGGGCCACGGGTTAGCCTGTAGTGGGTTGCCGGGTGTGGGTTGAAGAGACCCGCATCAAAAAGGGCTCCCGTTTGGCCAACCCAAGCCCGCCATTTTTTGTGGTTTGGCTTATATTAAAACCTCTATTGCAAACTGGTGCCTTATAAGTTGCTCCCTTTAGTCCTTAATATAAGACATGTTTCTCTAATTTGACTAGATAAGGAAGTTAGTTTAGTTGGTTAATACAACATATGTTTTCTAAAATACCTTAGTCATCTACTCATCTTCCTTAATTCCCTCTCCTCCTTGAAAATTATAGAAGGAGCATCAATAGGAATAAGTTGGGAAAAGATTTACTAATATGAAAAATATGTCTTATAGACTAAAATCAACTTCCAAAATATGTCCTACATTAAGGAGTGGAGGGAGTACCATATTCAACGTTCTAAAATCATTGATGATACTAAAGATGAATCTGATGTCTTTTGAGGTACTGAGGGAGAATTTTCACTATTTTTCTTGGCTCAATTTATATAGAATACTTTCTTTTACATATTATTTATGGCAAAAAATATTGCTAACACTCAGCTAGCCTTAGGGTCTTGTGCTTGCCAGCCCAGCAACTGATATGTTTCTGGATTTCAACTCCGTAGTTGTTCAGGCATACCGGCTGAGTCTTATATCAGATGAGCTCTATGAGGTAATTTTAGTTACTGTATTTCAAATCTGATCCAGTTTTGTCTTTCTTAATTATAATAATAATAATTAGGAAAAATTAAATCTTTTAGTTCCTCAACTTTTAACTGAGCATGTTATATATCATCCGGCTGGAGCTGAGTTGGAGGCAGTATTTAGCCCCATAGGAAAAGTGAGAAGCTCGGGGATTGAGTCATAAGTGAGTCAAAAGTTTAGGGACTGAGTAGTACCAAGTCATGGTTGAAGTACTAAGTCATAAGTGAGTCAAAAGTTGAGCGACAAAAATATTAATTTTCCCTAGTAATTGATGTATATGATAGCTTTTCTCATTTATGTGTAAAATGAATTACTCCTTTTGGTCTTTTTTATAAGAGCCTGATAATCGAATTATACGGTTTAAGAAATTGGTTAAAATTAGTTTTAAGTATTCAATATGAAGAAATGAATTGGTATGAGAAAAAGATGAGGGGAGAAAATAGAGATAAGGAGAGAGAATAAAATATTAAAGTATGTGGAGAAAAGTAAAGTCTCCAGAATTAATTAGGAAAAAAATGGTAAAAACACATTAAATACTCAAACAACTCTAAGTAAGATCTTATAAAAAGGATCAAAGTAATTCAATTTCAGACTCTTATAAAAAGAGCAGAGGGAGTATTTAGGAGTAGCATTATATATACTCTGGCAGATGCATGTCAAGATTCTTCTTTTTATTTCTTTATCTTTTATTATTTTGATACATGCATATCAAGATTCTATCACTTTACTTTTCAGCTTATAATTATAACTCAGCCAATGAACTAGTGAAGTGAGATGTGAAAATCTTGAGATCGTGGAAATTAAAACTCAATCTTTCGAGTGAACTCTTGGAATTACCTTTCTACAATTAGTTTGCTATTTTTTTGTGCAGTCAATTAAAGAAAGTTGTAATGGTGATTATGTCAATATTAATCCAAACACAAAGTGTGCCTCAGATTATGAAGCTTTCTCTCAGGTCCGTAGTAAACTTTCCACACACTTGTCTCAGTTTCTTTTGATAATTGTAATACTATCCTAGTTATTTATATAAGAGCTAGATAACTAATTTAAAGTTAGTTATTTGTAACAAATATTTGTATATTTCCCTAAAATACCCTTGATGGAAACCCTCTCAATACGTGCAATAAATAGAGGTATTTTAGGAAAAAATATAAATTTGGAAAATAAAGTTGATTGAAGTCTTATATTTAGGACCAAAGTAAACTACTATTTAATTATCCAACTCTTATATTTAAAACCAAAGGAAGTACATCGATTGGAAAAACTAAGTGTATATAATAAGATAATTAATTCATTTTCAGCTGATTCGTTACATAAACGAAAATCAAGTTTTGGAACCCGTTTGCGTTGCTACTCCCGATCTCAAAGACAGAATTCTCTTGGAAGATTCATCACCAGAAGGGATCCTCCAGTCATTGCAGAAAGTTTCAGATTTCTGGTGTCGTGTAAGTAAATCAGAATGTTGTGTACACACACTTGCTCAGAGACACACACACACAGATGCACAATTGCACATTTACACACTCCTTTTATAATTTGGAGTTTTACTTGTAGGGTTATGATCACATACTTGTTAACCAATGGGCAAATAATGAGGATGTTAGGAAGGCTCTTCATATTAGAGAGGTAACTGAGAATCTACTTAGTTTACTGATTTTATATATATATATATATATATGAATATATATGAATATTAAAACTGCATAGTTCAAGATTTAACTATGGAATTGATTTTATAATTAATGCCTTTTAATAAGGGAACTAAAGGGGAGTTCTTGAGATGCAACAACAGTTTATCATACAAAGTTCATCTACGAAGTGTTGTTGATTATCATCACAATTTCACTGAGACGAACCTTCAATGTCTTGTATACTGGTAAACTTCATCATCCTTACTTATTCTTGAACAAGTTGTTATAATTTTAAGTGTCTACTGCCCCTTGAATTTTCCTAACTTCCCATATGTTTATTTCTTGTTTCTTTTGATTATTAGATTTTATATAAAATGAGTGACATTTTGGTATCTTGTGGGTAAAATTGGTACAAATTTCAATTTTTGTTTTTTTTTTTTTTTTCCCGATTTTTCAAAGAAAAATGCTCTAAACTTATGTAGTTTCTATTTTATTAAAGTATTTTTCTTTAAATTTTTTTACAAAATTCACCATTTTTTGCTCATAAGATACTAAAATGTCACTAATTTCATGTAGAATCTACTGATCAAAAGGGGGGGAAAAATTCGGGGAGGTTAGGAAAATTTAAGGGGCAGAAGAAGGGTAGTAGGGAGAGGGTAGCAGACACCCCAATCCTAGTTTGGCTTTCTTGCTATGGATTTCATTTACTGAAGCGGGAATTAGACTCACCAATGGATAAGTTTTATCAAATTAAGATTCTTTGAAGCTCGCTGCTTTAGTTCTTGCTCCCTTTGGGTAATTTCACTGATGTTTTAATTTGAACTCATTATCACAGTGCTGATCTTGACTTGTCCATACCACATATCGGCACACAAGCTTGGATAAGGTCTTTGAACTTGAAAATAGAGGATCCTTGGCGTGCATGGTTTGTTGATGGCCAAGTTGCAGGGTAACTAATCAATTTCGATTATTATTCTCACCAATTTGCAGCTTTGAAGTGTTTGAGTATACTATTATTTACTACTTAACATTAGTGCATGTTCAACATTTAGATACTATTTCTTCTTTAAATGGTGCAGCTGGTTCAATAAAATATATATATACTATGAAAAAAGAAATCTAATCCTTGTGATATTTGTATATATTATATTAATTATCCTGTCCCGTCTTTTATTGAATATGCAGATACACACAACTCTACAAGAACAATGACTACTTCTTGACATATGTTGCTGTGAAAGTAAGCAAAAACATTTAGCTTTGTTTAGTTGATTTAATTATGTCTATTTGTTTTCATGTCTATTCATTTATGCTGATTGACTTGTACTTTCCATCTGACATAGGGTGCTGGTCATGTAGCTCATTCATATAAACCTAAAGAAGTTTTGCAAGTAATAGACAGGTGGTTATCATATGCTCTTATCTAAGGAATGGTCAATCTCTCAATCCAAGAGCTTTTAAGTTCGGCTAATTCCTAGTTTGGTTTGGCCTATAATTGGTACAAATAAAAGGCTGAACATGCAACCTTGTGCTTAATCAAGACTTGAGGAGGTGCTCAGTTTGTGTGAAAATATTAAACATTATCGCATTTTTTGTCCATTTTGAATTGAGATATTGATTTTGTGTTTTATGAGATTAGTATGTGATATGAGTTTAATTTTGTACAAGTCTATGTTACATTTTGTTAAGCTAAACTAAACCACCCTTGTATGTGGGATGAGTGAGATTTAGTCTTTTGTTGCTTTAGAGAAGACATTGTTTGTTTCCTTTTTCCAAATATGTTTTGAACATTAATATTAATAAAAGGGATTCAAAATATATTTTGAGATATTTTTATTTTTTTCAGAAAGAGGGGGGCTTGTTAGGGTGAGTCTTACAGTTTCTGGAACATTAATATTAACAGAATGAAGTACTCTACTACCTCTCTTGCTTTAATATAAAATATACTTACGTAAATTTAATTACATCAAGGAAGCCAGTTACTCCTCCGGTTCTTAATATAATATACATATTTGGGGAGTTAAGTCTTGGTCCAAAATATAAAACTTAGTTTTCATATTTATCATTATTTTTCTAATTTACCATTATTGATACTCTTTCAACAATAATTAAGAAGAAGAGAGAATAAAGAAATTAAGAAAGATGATTAGGGTATTTTAGAAAATAGCATTTATATTAATTAATTTCTCTAATCTAATTTAATTAGGTAAATATATTTTATATTAAAAATTGGGGGGAGTAATATGACTTGTATTTCTAATACACTAGTCATCTTCCTCAATTCCCTCATTCCTCCTCTCTTCCTTGATTATTATTGAAAGAACATTAAAAAGGTACATTAAGATTTTTTTATTTTTATTTTTTTTTGTCAACTATAGAAATTACATATTATATTTAGAACCAATATAACTCTCTAAATATGTTTTATATAAAGGAAAGTATTAACCAATGGAAATATTACAAAATAGCCTAACAACTTGGGGGGCTGAGGGTGTTGGTGATAAGGGCCGAGCTATCATAAATTATAATCAAAGGGAAAGATTGGCGTATTGTTAGTTGATGAACTCCTTTTCTACACAGATGATCTCTAGTTTGTGTCTTCTGTTTCAGGAAGATATTCCATTTTTGCAATAATCCGGCAAAGAACAATACGGAAGCATATCAGTAAGAAGATATTGTTACCAGCATGTCAGACAGAAGATTTGCATCGGAGATTATCATTGTGATGGGCAACCTACGTCTGCTCATCTCTGTGAGAAAATATAAAATATTTAAATTTGATCTGATCGATTTAAATTTAAAATTTAAAATATTTTATTTTTAAATGATAAATTTGTTTTTATTAAAAATGATAGGTAGGAAGTGCACGATGCAAAAGTTTCCAAATAAAGAAGAGTTGTTTGTAAGGAAGGAAGATCAACCATATAAATTTTCATAAAGGATATGAAACTACTAGAATTAAAATTAGAATGTAAAAAAATTATTGTATGAATCCATCTTGGGTTTAGGAGTAAAAATACATATATGCTTTATCCTCCGGAGCGCCAAGATCATATGCTTTTTTGGGAGCAAAGATACACATGTGATTACATTTTAGGAGCAAAAGTCACACCACCGTTAAAATTTTGTTGTAAATACAACATTTCCTGTTGTAAATCTATCCTATTGTAAATATGGCTTTTTTTGTTGTTGTAAATAGCCAAATCACTTCCTATTGTAAATCTAGTCTTTTTTTTTCTCATTATAAATGACCCTTCTATGTTCAAAATCCATGTGTTTAAATGTTGTTGTAAATATGATATTTTCTGTTGTAAATATGGCCAGATTTTAATTTTTGTTGTAAATACAGCACTTCCTGTTGTAAATATAGCTTTTTTTTTTTTTTTTTTTTGTAAATGACCTTTCTATGTTCAAAATCCAGGTGTTTAAATGTTGTTGTAAATATGACATTTTCTGTTGCAAAATGCACCGTTAAGTTAGATTTTAACGGTGGTGTAATTTTTGCTCCTAAAATGTAACCACATGTGTATTTTTGCTCCCAAAAAAAGTATATGGTGCTGGGCGTTCCCGAAGGTAAAACATATGGGTATTTTTACTCCTTTACCCATCCATCTTTACCTGGGTATTGACCACTAGCACATTACCTTTCCAATATATTATATATATAATTTATCTGACTTATTGGCCAGTGAATGAAATGGCAAGGGAATAATAATGATTATAAATTAATAAAACATTCCATTCCACAGGATTCCAATTAAAAAATTATAAATGCAATAATACGTCAGCCACATGACGATGATTCATATATTTTGCTGAGCCTGGCTATATAGGCTACCATACAAGGTGGTTGAGTCGATTAAATGAGCCATTACCCACTCCTCATTCTAGTTTATCAATTATGATGTGAGCATTTTGAATAATACTTTTCTAAATCTATGAAGAATTATCCTAAGATTATGTGTAAAAATGACTTGATGAGAGACAAACGAGAGGCATAGGATAATAATTTGACTTCCAGCTACTAGTTCTTCGCTCAATGCCAAGGTATTTTCCTAATCTAGAGTGAAGCTGCGATTTTCAATCACAAATATATACTTTTCATAATATATATATATATATATATATATGTATTTTTTGTTACTCAAATGTTTAGGTGGGAGTAGACACCTAGAGTATCCCACCAGATCATGAAAGCCCATTAAATTTGATAACTTGTTTTTTCATTCATCATTTTGAAAATCACATTAATAAGGGGAGGCCCATTGCATTGACTACTATTTAATGTTTTCCTGCCAACCGTTTAGTAGTACTATTTGTTTAGGGTCTAGAATTATATATATTAATTTTTCGATACAAAAGTAGAAAAAGTTATATGTTTCTATTATTATAAATTTATTTGGTGTTTGAAAAAAAAAAAAATTTCTTTGATTTTAGATTTAATTCTCATTCTCATAGTTCAAAAGTTTACACCATAATCTTCATAAGTTAAATAATTTCAAATTTAATCCATTGATATATATATAGAAACATATGGTGCAAACTTAAATAATAGTCATAACTCATAAATAATAGAGCATGATACTAATGATACTATTTTCTTATAACCAAAAAAAAAAAAAAAAAAAAAAAAAAAAAAAAAAAAAACCTCCTTCTATTATATATAGACACAAACCAATTAAAAGCAGAAAATTTAAACCTTCAACCACAAAATTTAAGGTGTGATAAAGTAATACTCCCTCGGTTTAACTATATGACTAAGTTGACTTTTTTTGAAGAGAAGTTAATTAAATTACTTGAAAGTATGTTTATTTATTTATTTTCTCCAAACTAGTTTGTTTGACTAATAAACTAATATATAATCAAAGGATACACAACATATGATATGATTAAGTAACTTTAACTCATTTCTTTCTAAAAAATGTCAACTCAGTCTTTTAATTAGGATGGGGAGGAAGTAGATTGCAATGTAAAGCAGGAGACCGAGGGAAATAGAAGTGCAAGTGAAAAACACAAAAAGGACTTGACCAGAGTCCAACTGCCAACCACCAGTCTTTAATTCTCATTATAAGAGAGAGAGAGAGAGAGAGAGAACTAGTGGTTCCGTTTGATAATATAACGTCAAAGTTTCTAGGGTTTCTGATATTTTTAACCACTTCCTTTGGATCATTACAGCACGTCACCCTATATAAAGGCATTGTCTTGTGTTGTTTTTACACTGTCACTCATCAGCTTCGCTACAATGGCTAATTTTGTAATAAGTGATTGCGACTCTCTTGTGTTCATCCTTTATTAGTTTCATGCTTTTATTCCTTCTACTTAGGGTTTTTTTTATGTGTGTTTTTTGACGTGTGTAGCACGAGGGCATGTACCTTATAAAAGTTCAGACAGGAGATTGCTTACGTGCAGGAACGGCCTCGAAGATTAGCCTCAAGTTGGAGTCCTCTGAAGGCGAGAGCTTTACCATCGGCAACCTCGTACATTGGGGAATAATGAAGCCGGGTCACAGCTACTTCGCGCAGGGTAACCTCGACTTTTTCAAAGGCAAGGGAAATTACCTCGATGTTTGCAAAATCACTGTCACCTCCGACGGCAAAGGGGCCATGCCAGGGTGGTACGTGGACTTCGTGGAAATCTCCGTCACTGGGCGCGACGTCCTCACTGCGAACAGCTTATTAGATAAGACGAGAAAATTCGAAGTGAACACGTGGCTGGATAGCAGTGATCCCTATCAGCTCTCTGCCACCGTGAAGTTATGCCCCGCCCGTTAACTCTGAACCCCATCACTCTCTCTTCAGAGTGAGGTAGTAATAGATATTTGGCTTTTGCCAGCGTGTTGTTGTGTGCAATTACGTAATGTAGTGTTTGCTGTGGGTCTCATTTTAATTATCATAATTATGATTACCTCTCTCGGTTTATTTATAATTATAAATAGGCCTTGAGAGAGTCATATGTATCTGGCTTATGTTGATGTATTATGTTGTGTGTTACGAAATATAAGTTCAGTATAATTTTATAAGGATCTGGTTTCCTTGTTAAGCATCTTGCTTAATACAGAAGTGGTGTACTACTACAAAAAAACACTTCTAATGTACGTTTGTTTTTAGGATCCACTATTTTAAAGGGGTTGTGAATGTGAGTCGTTGAAAGTTCAGACTTACAATGATTGTCGTTATAAGCACATGACTTCCAACGACTATTTTTGCAAAACAGTCGTTGTAAGTGTTTATTTTTTTTTTTTTTTTTTGTTTAAAAAAAAAATCTGGCCGGGATGTCAAATATCGCCTTTAAAAAAAAAAAAAATATATATTTTTAGGGTGTCAGTTCCCGCCCTTTGCGGAACTATTGATGACGCAAATCTAACCGCTCCTCCTCTAGCAGCTAAAAATGGAATCTCACTACTTTGTATTTAGCGAAGGTAATTAGATGAAGAGTAAAGATTGGAAGTAGCGAGATATCTTCCGTTGGGGAATCGATAAAAGAAACGACCATAAAATAGTCAAACCTTCTCTTCCTTGAAAGAAAACTCACGAAAATAGCCAGAAATATGCAGCATAAATTAATGGATGAGATATCTTCCGTTGGGGAATTGGTAAAAGAAACGACCATAAAGCAAGCACATTTGCTTTTCCTTTCCATCTTCTCTCTATTCTGAAAATTCCCTTCAAGATTAAAGAACAAAGAATACGGTGAATTTATCATATGATTATATACCTGAAAAAAATAAGTATAGTATAAAAAAATAGAGGAGGACCCAGATTGAAACGCAACCCACACACCCAAAACAAAAAAAAAAAAAAAAAAAAAAAAAAAAAAAAAAAAAAAAAAAAAAAAAAAAAATCGAAGACCGAGATCGAGGCAAGTCTATTTGTCGTCGGGGGTGATGAGTTGCCACAGTTGGCCAAAAACAGACGACTCGCGTTGTAGATCGAAGGATGAAGACAAGTCAAGGCCATTCTTGAAAGAAATTTGGGCTAGAAGAGGATACCCTCTCACTCTCTCTCTCTCTCTGAGTAGTCATTCTTCAAATAATAAATGTGTCAAAAATGTCATTTTCTTTTAAATATGCCGTTATTTATGAAATGAGCATAGTAGAGAGGATGAGTAATAAATATGAGAGTTGATAGAGTATTTGTATAAAATATGAGAGAGAATGTACTATAAATGACCAAATGAAAGAGAATTAGTAGTGAGTGGGGGACAATTAATATAAAGATATATATTTGATAAAGGTAAACAAAGAAAAAGTAGTTTAAATTTGGGAGAATCCTATATAAAGACGGTTGAATTACTCAAATTCTAATTTGAGTTACTAAACTTAACAAATTATTAATTAGGTTATGTGACATAATTAGGGATTAGAAATTGGACCAAATTACCTCTATATCCCTTAATTATTAAGTGTGTCATTTGGATTCCTTATTTTGATCATAATCAACTCGTTGGATTACTGAAAACTTTCTGATCTGGCTAAAGTTCAAAGGATTTGGTGCAGCTTGGCCAAACATATAATTTGGATTCCTTATTTTGATCATAATCAACTCGTCTAGTTGTAAACTTGCTTAAACTCATGAGTTTATACATTGAGTTTACCGTTTATGTTTCTAGCTTACAAAACCGTGTTAACTTACTCTTAAACTCGTGTTAACTTTTTTGATTTGATCATACTTAGCGATTTTACATAGAATGTTGATGAATTTAATTTCAATTATTTGAATTCAAAATATATTTAAATTATTTAATTATACACTAGTAATATCTATTTAATAATGAAAGTAGACTCTACGAATTTACGATTCAAGTTCACGATACGAGTTTACGTCAGCATCACGAGTTTGCTTAAACTCGTGAGTTTGACAACCTTGCCTAGGTCAAACTGCTAAATAATTTTTTAAGATCATAAAATAATTTTTATAAATTATAAAGTATTTTTTTAGTAAGCATTCGGCCAAGATCCGAAACATCTTTTTATTACCTGTCAAGATTGAAAGATCCTTTTTTTTTTTTTTTTATTTAAAGGACTAGCTACTCCCTTGTTCCTCCAAAACAAAGCCATTTCAAAGAAAAAGAGGGATGGGATATTAAAAGAATAGGGGAGAAGCCAGTTCCGTTTTATATGGTAATATGGATTGCAGATTTTTGCAGTAGTAATCCCCACTCATACACTAATAAGTTAAAATAATCTAAACAGTTATTGTAATCTAAACACATATTTTTTCCTTCCTTCACACGTTCGTGGTCCCACGTTTTAATGCCGGAAAAGTTTGTTCATGTCGTGAGATTCGTGACGGTGCGAATTATTTGGTTGACTTCTGAAATCCCTACAGGTGCGGAGCAGCGTTTTTTTAAAAAAAATAAATAAAAAAGCAAAATGACACTCTTTTCTTTTTATAAACAACTGTTATTCTTATTATGCAAAATAAATTAGGGGTTAAGAGTAGTTAAAAATAATAAATTTGTAAAAAATGTCATGTTTCTTCTAAATATGCCCTTATTTATGAAATGAGCATAGTAGAGAGGATGAGTAATATTTTAAATTTGATATTTAATTTGACATGATTAATGTATATAAAAGGAAAGGATGGATCTGGTCGGGAACATGATCCGGCCGGACCGGTGCAGAATATACTGAGAAGTGAGACCCCTCATGGACTGTGTATATGCAGATCTCTCTTCAATTATTATTCCTCCAGCTGTCTCCCCGTGATTAATGACATGAAATCTCTAATTACCATTGGATCGTGCTCATCTTATGATTTTTTACTGTATTGTAAAAGCAAGAAAGTAGAAACAATGGTTCTTGACCAAAAAAAGAAAAAAGAAAAAAGAAACAATGGTTGACTGTTATTGTAATTTTACATTCGGTTCCTGTCATGCTGTTTTAGGTAAACTTTAGTATCATTCGATCGAGTACTAATATTGGGAGGTGTTATAGGTGGCGTAATTATGGCCATTCAATAATGCCCGGAACCAAGGGGCTTATATCACATTCTTGAAGGTAAAATATTTTTATACACACACACATCGTCTTAGCTTATAGATTATTGGCCACGCTTAGTGAGAGTTTTAAATATACGTAATCAGTTGGCTTAATATCTAACTTCCTTAACTACCTAACTACCCTTAATAACTAAAGTTTCGAGTTTATAAATCTTGTTTTAAAAACTCCACGATTATAGTTCCCTTTAAAATTTTGTTAATTCAAGAATCACATTACTTTTTAAAATTTTAAAAAAATTAATTAATAGACCAAATAATAAATTAAGTTCTGAAATGAAGTTTTTTCCCTTTGATGACAATGTAAATGATAGGCAGGCTAAGTGATAATGGTTTCTCTCATAATCTCTTTCTTATTATCCCTCATCATCTCTAAATCATATCCATCCAATCAATTATAATACCACTTTAACCTTTCTCTCACTTTCCAATCAATGGCCTAGATAGTGCTAGTGAAAGAAAATGAGAAAAATGATTAGGAGAGACACACCACGTATCATCTTCCCAAATCACAATCACACCACCTTTGCATAAGGACATACAACATCATGCATCCTTAGTTGTTTGCTTTCGTTTTAATTTCACACGAGTCAAAAACCAGCCATGCAGCATAAGGAGTCATGTGAAATTTCACATGGTTCCTTTCTCACGTACCAAATCATCTCATCTTTTTCAAGTTACATGTTAATTTACCATGTATTTAGTAGGTGATGGGCACATCAGTACTACACCCATTCAGATAAACATCTCATCACATCATTAATTGTTTTTCCATAATTCACTCAATGTACGTATAAATAATCGAACCCACAATTTTAGATTGAAAATGTCATGTTTCTTCTAAATATGCGCCTATTTATAATTGCAAAATAGCATAAGCAAATAGGACAAGAACATAATTCTAACAACTTGGGGGGCCCGGGGTGTGTTGGTGACGAAGGCCGAGCTATCAAAAAGATTGGCGTATTGTTAGGATATCCTACGACCACACATTTTTGAGAGTGAATATGTGGTTTTAAAACCTCAGTAGGATACTGTTTTATCATTTGCAGGCGAAATTTCTAATGAAATTAGAGGATTTAAGTGTCAAAAATCCCTAACGCAATTATGGGCCATGAAATGCCCTTAAAATATTATGATAAATCCCAAGAGGTAATAAAATATTTATTGAAAATTAGAAAGTATGTTGTCTCTAATTTTAGGAATTTTTGGGATTATTTCCCTTGAAAAATAATGAGGCAAAATTAAATATAATTTTGGGGAGCATAAGTTGCCCCATGATTTTTAATATGATATGTGGACATAAAATACCAATGTCAATGAAATAGTTGTGAGAAAATGATTAATCCTAATTAAGAAAATTATCAACAATTAGAAAGTGATTAGTTAAGTAATTAATGGCTAATTGTTTAAGCCTGAACAAGAGAATATTTAAGGTAAATTATGGAAAATCTTTCAATTAAGTGTTTATGGCTAATATTAGCATAAAGTGTGCTTGCTAATCAATTAGAGAGAAAGTTGCCAAACAACTAATGGACAATTTAATTTGCAACAATTAAAATAAATACATTAATTAATAAATAAATTAAAGAAGCATAATTAAGGATGTATTACCTTGATTAAAAACCAAGAGCTAATGAAGTACCAAGATTAGCATAAAATGAGTTTCTAATGACCATGATTATTATTGGAACCAATCATATTTTGACAATTACACTTAACAAACAGCTAAACCACCATATTAGAGATGTTAATTAAAATTAGATATGGAGGGCTAGGATTAAGCCTCATAAAGCTAAATCTAAAGGCTTAAATGTAAACTCATAAAGCATAATCCTTGTGAAGAAAAAATCAACCAATGAGAGTCTTTCTTTTAGATGCTATGAGATAATTAAAAGCTAAATTGAAGAGCAATTGGGAGTGCATACACGGTTTGGCATAGCTTGTTGTATAAGAATACCTTTATGTAATAATTGACATATTGTATATGATAAAGCAAGCACATGGAGCAATTAATATTAGAAGAGGATAAGCAAGCACATGGGGTCATTTAATGCAAAAGGGATGAAGGAGAGAGGGGAGGATTATTAGCCAAGTGTTTGAACTCTTAATTAAAATGAATCAACCTAGAAAAGTCAACATTTGCGTCTTGCACATGGGAAGTTTTTTTTGGTAAGATTAATTATGAAATAAGTGAGGTATTTTGCTGATAGATGCATGTGTATGTCGGCAACCATGGAGGAGTTTTTGGATAAAAGTTAATATTAAATGATCTAAGGCATTGGCAATTAAAAAATGCATATTAAATGCTGAATAAAAAGGGGATGTCGAACCAGCTTTTTGTGTGAGGTTGAGATTGAGTTTTAAAAAGTGATTTTCCATCCAATGGATAAGGTGAGTTTTGGGCAAATTTAATTGCCATTTGTGTCCTCAAATTTTCCCTATAAATAGAGACCTAGAGCCTCTTCATTCTTCACACCAAAATCAACCCCAAGAGGTGATTTTCTAAAGAGAGTAGAGAGAAGTGAGAGCTAGTGGGAAGCAAGAAGGAAGAGGAGCTTGAGGGTAAGTTCTCTAGTTCTTGAGTTCTAGCTTTTAAATTCATAGATAAATAGAGTTTGATCTTTAATTTTTCAATATAGTTTTGTTTTCATGTTTTTATGATTAAAAATGTCTTTATTTTGAAAATATGATGGAAATATTGTGGAGCAAAATTCTTGGAAGTTGAAGATCAAAGTAGCGAAATTAAGCGAAATTTTCGGTAAAATTTCTGGGCAAACAGCAAAAGAAATGATAATATTTTATGTTGAAAATGAAGCCCATAAATCACGAAACTTTCCAGAAATAAATTAGACATGTAGGGCTTTCCGAATATATATAATATGTAGCGTTTTGATTCCTATACAAAGAAACACAATCAGTTGAAGTTAGGCTATTTTTCTGGACGAAATTCTGGGCAATGTTGTGAAAGATGAAAACTGGGAATTTTTCATAAATTCTGGGTATATAAAAGTATTTTTACTTGAAAATAGACATCTTAAGGATTCCATAGAATTTTACAGATCCTCGTTTCGATTTTTTTAGATTTAATTATGATTTTGCGAAGTTAACCGAAAATTCTGCCCAGAAACTCAGCATAGCGTTTTTAATAAAATATAAGGGCAAAATGGTAATAATAAATCCACCAAGGGTAGAAAGGTAAATTAAAAGCCTTAGGATATTATTCTAAGCAATATGATATTTATCAAATATCATATAATAATCCGACGATAATGTATAGGATATCCTAGGAAGTCCGGAGTCGGTTCAAAGGTCGGGCTAGATAGCCATTACACGGTGAAAGGTACGTTCGCGTCTTTAACACTAACTCGATCTTATTGTATGCTTATATGTGATAGACTATTTCATAGAGTCATGGACAAGGACTTTGTCTTGGGTCATGTACCGTGTCTAAGACTCTGTCTTAGTTCACTATTTATACATTCAAACTTTATTTATACGGGTTACGCTTGGTAATGCCATTGAGTTTTCCTAGCGCGAGGATACGAGGAGCTGTCGTGGCACCGGTTAGTGCAAACATGTTGATTTGTGCATGTGCTTTGTGTGCTATGTCTTGTTGTTGTGATTGACATTACATCTGCCGTGTGCTTATGTATTGTTGTAACCTTACATTTGTTTGTGTGCTATGTATTGGTTAACGCCGTAATGTCATGAATATTTGTCATCCATATCTTTTGTATTACCCGAGCATGAGGTTAATCGTTACTGAGGTTCAATGGGCATTGAACCTCGGCTCTTAACATAGCATCGGGTCGGGAGGACCGGAATCGAGGAGAAAGGCAAGCGGACGCATAGGGACTCACCAAGACTTTCTTCTTTTGTTATTTACTCTTGAAAACACTCGGTGTAACGTACCGCACATCATAATCAAGGACTTTACGGCATTTTGAATATAAATATCGATTACTCAATCGTTTCCGATGCTTCTACTCGATGAAAAAAAAATATACTGCTTTTGAAAATGGGATGTTACAACCTTTGCATAAGGACATACAACATCATGCATCCTTAGTTGTTTGCTTTCGTTTTAATTTCACACGAGTCACAAACCAGCCATGCAGCATAAGGAGTCATGTGAAATTTCACATGGTTCCTTTCTCACGTACCAAATCATCTCATCTTTTTCAAGTTACATGTTAATTTACCATGTATTTAGTAGGTGATGGGCACATCAGTACTACACCCATTCAGATAAACATCTCATCACATCATTAATTGTTTTTCCATAATTCACTCAATGTACGTATAAATAATCGAACCCACAATTTTAGATTGAAAATGTCATGTTTCTTCTAAATATGCGCCTATTTATAATTGCAAAATAGCATAAGCAAATAGGACAAGAACATAATTCTAACAACTTGGGGGGCCCGGGGGTGTGTTGGTGACGAAGGCCGAGCTATCAAAAAGATTGGCGTATTGTTAGGATATCCTACGACCACACATTTTTGAGAGTCTTGTTCAAGGAGGCACATTAAAATGATAGGTAGGAAGTGCATGCACGATGCAAAAGTTTCCAAATAAAGAAGAGTTGTTTGTAACGGAGGAAGATCTAGGGGTGTTCATCATACCTAAATACTGTCCGCCTCGCGTCCATCGAAAAATCGTCTAAATTAGGTCCAAAAGAAAAAGCAAACAAATTGGGCCGGGCACAAATGGGTCGCATTTTTATGGGGCGGGCGTCAGCATGATATGCCGTGCCCATTTGGCCCCACTTGCCTAGTTATAATATTTTTTATTTTTTTAATAGAATAAAAAATTATTATATATATATATATATATATATATTTTAAAGATGATATTATATATATTTTTACAACAAATGGCTGTGCAAACCTGCTAGCTAAGCTTAGTTTTATGCAGGAGGAATTATTTGTTTCTCCTCCTATGGCTGTTTCCAGATCATTGTATCAGGATGCTATGGGGATTTTGTACTCTCGTTCTATATTGGTGAAGGAATAGATATGGGCTAAAAGCCCCATTTATACCAACAAAAAAAATGTAATAATATGATTTCTTTGTTGCTTTCTTGGGCATGTAAGGCCCGCCCGCCCAAAAATGTTAGGGCTTCTATCGGGCGGTAGGCATTGGGCCGCATTTTGCGCCCAATGATCTTTCGGTAGGACGGCAAGGGTCTCGCCCCGCCCAACCCCGCCCATGAAGACCCCCTAAGATCAACCATATAAATTTTCATAAAGGACATGAAACTACTAGAATTAAAATCAGAATCTAAAAAAAATTATATTTTTGGAACAATTAAAAAAATGGGAAAATTAAAATAAAGGACCTAGAAAAATAATATTTATTATAAAGGACCATAAAAATTGTAATTACTTAAAAGGACCGAACATCATAATATAAATTTAAAATTACTAAATTGCCTTTAATCAAACCTCCGGTATTATCTCTTGTATTCATAATTAAAAAAATAACTAAAATTAAAAGTAAAACTGTCCGTAATGATATAATCATATCTTTATTTTCAATAAATTATTTAATTAACAACTGTTAAACTCATATTTTTCTTAATTTTTATTTTTCACCAATTTATATCATCAAGTTGCTCGATTTATATTATCAATGTTGATATCAATTAAGCTCTTTGTATAAAAATAAAAAATAAAATCATTTCATATATTTCAAGATATAATTGGTTAAGTAGGTTTTTTAATTTTATTAAAATTAAATGAATTTTTTCACCCACATGTATTGCTTCTTAAACAAAAATAAATCATACAAACTTTCTTGGTTTAACATATATGATAAATTATTAAAGACCTTGACTTTTATTAAAATTATATAATTCCATTTTTAATTAAAGTTTTTGTTGATTTTTTAAAATTTTTATGAATTGAAGAATGCTTTTTTTTTTTTTCATAGATATATATTCAAGTTGTGAAAAGTGAAAATTGATAAAACTATTGTTTAATTTAGTGAAACTTAGAATTTTTTATTAGTTTTAAAAATAGAATGGGGAAGAGAATGTGGGAGGGACGAATATTCTGTTAGGGGCATTTTAGTACTTTTAATTTTATACTTTTATATTTGGTCCTTCTAAATAATTACAATTTTTATGGTCCTTTCCCATAAAAATTGTAATTACTTATTCAAATAACTAAAGATTGAATTGAGATTGGTATTAATTTGTTATTAAAAATAATAAAAATAAAAGAGAGAGAGAAAGAAGAACCTTAAATGTTCACAAGGGAATAATGAGTGATGAGAAAATAATGAAGCGAGGTTTGAGTTTGAGTAATGAAAAGTGAAAAGGCAATGTCTTGTGTTGTGTTGGGTTGGTGTTGGAGAGATTGCTTCATCCAAAAGCATACAAGCACATGCCTCTTTCTTTCCAAGTGTCTGCAATTTCATAGTTATTATTATTAACCTCTCTTTAATTTCCCTTTTCGACCACTCATTTTATATTCATGTTGCTTTCAATTTGTTGGAGGCTTTTATTTAGCCATTAATTTAGGTAGTGGTAATATTTGTATGAAGAGTTTTTATGTTATGCCTTGTAAAACTTCCTGTAATCAAGTTGTTGTTTTTAATATATTTAAAGCTTTATCTATAAAAAAATTTCGGGGGCGCTGCCCTCGAACCCCCGCATCTTCCCGTTAATGGTGCCCCCCTCCATAAATTCCTGGATCCGCCCCTGGTAGAGAGGATGAGTAATATTTTAAATTTGATATTTAATTTGACATGATTAATGTATATAAAAGGAAAGGATGGATCTGGTCGGGAACATGATCCGGCCGGACCGGTGCAGAATATACTGAGAAGTGAGACCCCTCATGGACTGTGTATATGCAGATCTCTCTTCAATTATTATTCCTCCAGCTGTCTCCCCGTGATTAATGACATGAAATCTCTAATTACCATTGGATCGTGCTCATCTTATGATTTTTTACTGTGTTGTAAAAGCAAGAAAGTAGAAACAATGGTTCTTGACCAAAAAAAAAAAAAAAAAAAAAAAAGAAACAATGGTTGACTGTTATTGTAATTTTACATTCGGTTCCTGTCATGCTGTTTTAGGTAAACTTTAGTATCATTCGATCGAGTACTAATATTGGGAGGTGTTATAGGTGGCGTAATTATGGCCATTCAATAATGCCCGGAACCAAGGGGCTTATATCACATTCTTGAAGGTAAAATATTTTTATACACACACACATCGTCTTAGCTTATAGATTATTGGCCACGCTTAGTGAGAGTTTTAAATATACGTAATCAGTTGGCTTAATCTCTAACTTCCTTAACTACCTAACTACCCTTAATAACTAAAGTTTCGAGTTTATAAATCTTGTTTTAAAAACTCCACGATTATAGTTCCCTTTAAAATTTTGTTAATTCAAGAATCACATTACTTTTTAAAATTTTAAAAAAATTAATTAATAGACCAAATAATAAATTAAGTTCTGAAATGAAGTTTTTTTCCCTTTGATGACAATGTAAATGATAGGCAGGCTAAGTGATAATAGTTTTTCTCATAATCTCTTTCTCATTATCCCTCATCATCTCTAAATCATATCCATCCAATCAATCATAATACCACTTTAACCTTTCTCTCACTTTCCAATCAATGGCCCAGATAGTGCCAGTGAGAGAAAACGAGAAAAATGATTAGGAGAGAATCCTCTTCCCAAATCTGCATGGCCTGTTGAGTTTGTGTCTCAGCCTTAGGATGGACTTCGATTTGACGGATGGGATCACAGATCCGACTGAACTCTCTCTCCCTTCCCTCCCTACATGCCACGTATCATCTTCCCAAATCACAATCCACTACAAGAAAAAGGGTAAATACCGACCAATTTATGGATGCGGTTTTAAGTAATCCGCCTCTAAACTACATTTAGAGGTGGTTACGTCGGCGTAAATACTAACCGCCTCAATATTATCATAAAACAGAGGCTGTTTTGTTAATCCGCCTCCAAATATATCCTATAGAGGCGGTTATTAAGGCGTTTTACGCCTTGCCAAATCAGACTAATTCTGAGGCGGTTTTATAAACCGCCTCTAAATTTAAATTGGAGGCGGTTTTGCAATTTTTTTTTTATAAAAAAATATTCACTCCTTTTACCCTAAATCCCTCATTTCCCATTTGGCCTCCTACTCTCCTCCCCGACATTTCAGTCTTCAGATCTCCATTTCCCATTTTCGCCCATTTCAAAGACCCTAACTCCGTCTCTGTCTCGAGATTCAATCGGCGGTGCCATCTCCATCGGCGCCAAGATCGTCGATGCGCGTATCTCAACTCTGAAGCCTGATCGTCTCTGTCTTCGTCTCAGAGATTCACCTTTCCGTCACAGTACCTGGTAAGTCGACCGCTAGTTCTCTTATTGGAGCTTCGAGTTATCTTGTTCACTCTTAGTTGGTCACTTGTCGTTCATCACTTGCGTCTTTTCCCTTGAGTTTGTTCTGTGGTTCTGTCATTTATCATTTTGCTTTATGATTGTGTAATGGCGGTGGATCGGAAAATGCAATGGAATCTTTATGATTGTTCTGTGGTTCTGTCATTTATCATTTTCGCGGCCCTTCATTGGTGGATCTGGGAATACTGTAACTCTACTTCCAAAGCCTTATAGTCTTCCTTGTGCCCATTCCCAAACACAGATTCTTCCCTCCTCCTTCACTACTGGTGGTTTAACTGAAAGTAGTCCAGGTACAGAGAGTTTTTTTCGTAAATTGTTCAGAGATCGTGACCGTTCAGTCGAGGATTCAGAGTTATTAGGGTCAAAGAAGCACAAAGAGGTTTGCTAAATTTTGATCTGTCTTTTTTGCTTATTGAATGTTATGTTGCACTGGTGGAATTTAAACCAAAAAATAATCAACATTTCAAAATCCAAGGTATTTTCCCAGTTTACCCTACTAGGTATATGTTCTCATTGTTATCAAAGCATTGTACATCAGAATTTGAGGATGCTTACTGGACATTATACTACTACGGTGTCACTGTCTACACTACAGTTTGTTATTGGTGAAAAGCATCTGTTGCATTCAATATAATCAAGTGTATGCCCCTTTATAACAATAGCTAATATCAAAACCATGTCTTTTCTTGCTGTTAACAACATCACTTGGCTCATGTTTGAGGGAGCCAATTGCTTCTTTTGCTCTTATGCAACTGGTATAAGTGTTTTACTGTTAGCAATGCCTTATGCTTATCCATAGAAGGTGGTTCTATTAAACTCGTGCTATGGTATGATAAAGGTTAAGCTAACCATGTATTGAGATATTATTAATAAATTTTCCGTATATTACACTATCATGCCTCAGTTGGATGTATATCATATTAATAAATTCATTATCTTATTACTTTTGTAGCAGCATCATGGCTCAACAAAGCAGCAAAGTGAAAAATCGAACGCAAAGCCACCGCTGCCAAACAGTATGGTGCAGTTCCGCAAAGGGGCTTACCATGAGTCATTGGAATTTGTGCGGGCATTATGTGAAACATCATTTGGATTAGTGGATGTATTTCCAACTGAGGATCGCAAAAGTGCTCTTCATGAGGTATTTCTCTTGCATTTTTCTTTGATGCATTCTTTATTTCTTTAGTTAACTGACTAGGTATTTTATAGATCTTTTCTGTTATAATGTTTTGACACATTTTTCTGCTATTCCTGTGCTCAGTTGCTTGCAGAGATCAATATGCATATCGAGGAGTCTGAAAATTCTGGAGGTACTTATTTGTATTGGGTATATTATAGGAGTGATGTTCATTTTGGGCCCACTCAAATTTAAATATTTATTGTGTACTCTGCTGAGTTAGCAAAATGTTATTTTGAGAGGTTTGAAAATCAGTAGTAATTACGGTGATGCAGAGTCAGACATTTCATGTGTGATTTTTAATATTTCTTAAAAAATAAAACGATGGAAATAGTTTGGTTGTCTAGCTTCAGGTGTTTTCTTGGCAAGAATGGTGGAAAGGTCATTGAATTAGTCGTGCATTAGTTTTTCACACCTCCAATAATCAATGTGTGGAATATACCTTTTTATTGTTTCTTAACGGCTTAATTTTATGAGGAACTGCTGAAAAGTTTTTTCCTTCTGTTAATTGTGCTTTCAGGGCAGTTTAACATTTTATAAAACAGGTTCAAAACTGGTTAAGTTAGACTAAAATGTTTAAGTTAGACTTACTTTAATAAATATACATATTTGAATTGGTTAATCATTTCTAATGGCATATAACGTAACTTAATTTTGAATCAAATGAAGCTTATTTGTTCAAAACTAATTCTGTTTACGACATCTGTTGGACCATTTTGATTCATAATCTGATGAAAAAGAAGATTTAGTTATTCAAACTTGAGTAATTCCCATAAACAATTTTTGATGGCTAACTCTGTTTTACGCAGTTTATCTAGTCTTCAGAATTTAGTAAACACTATTTACTGTAAGAATATTTCCTTTGTTGGCATGCCTATTAAGTTAATTTCATCTTGCTAACTATTTTATTCATCTCCCTCCTCTTATGTACATTTTGCTTGTGATATATGTCTAGGAATTTGTTTTCCATTGGGAAAGGGTATGTACCGTGTGCTTCATATACCTGAAGATGAAGCCGTTCTCTTAAATTCTAGGGAGAAGGCACCTTACTTGATCTGTATTGAAGTTTTGAAATGCGATATGCCAAGGTATAATATAATTTTCATAAACAGTGAAAATGGTTTCAGCAAAAATAATATTCTGACACATTCTCTTTCCTGCTATTTTCTTAAAAGCAATTTCAAGGAGGCATCTAGTTCTCAGAAGCTTTCTAGAGGTGGAATTCCTTTAGCCAATGGAGACGCTTTCTTGCAAAAGCCACCCCCTTGGGCTCAAATTTTGTTTGCTAAATGCTAGACTGCTTTCTTTGTATTATGCTTGATATATGATAAATTGATAGTCATGTTGATGCCATGATGCAATGAAAAAATGGCTGAACAAGACATTGTAGCATTTGATGTTTGTTTTCAATTTTGTTTCAATGTATCGGACGCAAATTTGGGGTCTCCAAGGCTCGAAGATCTTCTCATGCTAGTCATGACCCGCATTCCGACGCACTGATTCATCGCCTCATATTCCATCTCCATCACCACAACCACAACCTTGAATATTTTATTTAGATATTGATTTTGGATAGTATTGTTGTCATTATCCAATGTTTAACAGTTGAGACTTTGTTTATGGTTGTTAAACATATTTTGTTCTATGATTTTGGATAATGTATGCAAACATACACTTTAATCTTGTGGTAAATTTATATATCTTATGCTTTTAATTAAGGGCTTTTAACATTGTATGGATATGTATGCTGAAATACAATAATGTTTTTTTTCTTGATACATCAAATGAAACAAGTTATTATTTCATTATTAGAAAAAAAAATTATTAAATTGAAATTGTAAAAAATCACCTATTAACTATCTTTCGTTATTAAAATTAAAAAATATAAAAAAGTGAAAAAAATTATTTATATATATATTGGTTGATATGCAAACCGTCTCAGAATGACATTTTGAGGCTGTTTATATACCCCACTTTTAAAATCTTTAACCCTATGCACAACCGCCAGAATGACATGTTGAGGCACTTACAAAACCGCCTCGGAATGATATTATGAGGCGGGCAAAATAACCGCCTCCAAATCCCAATATGCGGCGGTTAATGCAAAACTGCCTCTATATACAATTCAGAGGCGGTTCACACACCCGCCTCAAAATATCATTCAGAGAAAACCGCCTCAAAATAATATTCAGAGGCGGTTATACCAGCGGCTCATTTAAACCGCCTTAGTTTTCTCTCGACGGTGGTAACTTCGACGCTTTTTCAACCGCCTGGGTAGGCAAATAGAGGCAGTTTGAACCGCCTCTAAATGCTCATATAACCGCTTCTATATACCTGTTTTGTTGTAGTGATCACACCACCTTTGCATAAGGACATACAACATCATGCATCCTTAGTTGTTTGCTTTCGTTTTAATTTCACGAGTCACAAACCAGCCATGCAGCATAGCGAGTCATGTGAAATTTCACATGGTTCCTCTCTCACGTACCAAATCATCTCATCTTTTTCAAGTTACATGTTAATTTACCATGTATTTAGTAGGTGATGGGCACATCAGTACTACACCCATTCAGATAAACATCTCATCACATCATTAATTGTTTTTCCATAATTCACTCAATGTACGTATAAATAATCGAACCCACAATTTTAGATTGAAAATGTCATGTTTCTTCTAAATATGCCCTTATTTATAATTGCAAAATAGCATAAGCAAATAGGACAAGAACATAATTCTAACAACTTGGGGGGCCCGGGGGTGTGTTGGTGACGAAGGCCGAGCTATCAGAAAGATTGGCGCATTGTTAGGATATCCTACGACCACACATTGTTTAGAGTCTTGTTCAAGGAGGCACATTAAAATGATAGGTAGGAAGTGCATGCACGATGCAAAAGTTTCCAAATAAAGAAGAGTTGTTTGTAACGGAGGAAGATCGATCAACCATATAAATTTTCATAAAGGACATGAAACTACTAGAATTAAAATCAGAATCTAAAAAAATATTCTATTTTTGGAACAATTAAAAAAAGAGAAAATTAAAATAAAGGACCTAGAGAAAATAATATTTATTATAAAGGACCATAAAAATTGTAATTACTTAGAAGGAATGACCGAACATCATAATATAAATTTAAAATTACTAAATTGCCCCTAATCAAACCTCTATTATCTCTTGTATTCATAATTAAAAAAATAACTAAAATTAAAAGTAAAACTGTCCATCATGATATAATCATGTCTTTTTTTTCTTCAATATATTATTTAATTAACAACGGTTAAACTCATATTTTTCTTAATTTTTATTTTTCACCAATTTATATCATCAAGTTGCTCAATTTATATTATCAATGTTGATATCAATTAAGCTCTTTGTATAAAAATAAAAACTAAAATCATTTCATATTTTTCAGGATATAATTGGTTAATCAGGTTTTTTAATTTTATTAAAATTAAATGAATTTTTTCACCCACATATATTGCTTCTTAAACAAAAATAAATCATACAAAATTTTTTGGTTTAACATATATGATAAATTATTAAAGATCTTGACTTTTATTAAAATTATATAATTCCATTTTTAATTAAAATTTTTGTTGATTTTTTAAAAATTATAATTTTTACGAATTGAAGAATGTTTTTTTTCATATATATATATATTCAAGTTGTGAAAAATGAAAATTGATAAAACTATTGTTTAACTTAGTGAAACTTAGAATTTTATATTAGTTTTAAAAATAGAATGGGGAAGAGAATGTGGGAGGGATGCAAAATATTCTGTTAGGGGCATTTTAGTACTTTTAATTTTATATTTTTATATTTGGTCATTCTAAATAATTACAATTTTTATGGTCCTTCCGCATAAATATCTTTTCCTCTAGGTCCTTCATTCTACTTTTCCCTAAAAAAAATATTGTATGAATCCATCTTTACCTGTGTATTGACCACTAGCACGTTACCTTTCCAATATATTTTATATATGTAATTTATCTGACTTATTGGCCAGTGAATGAAATGGCAGGGAAATAATGATGATTATAAATTAATAAAAACATTCCATTCCACAGTATTCCAATTAAAAAAATTATATATGCAATAATACATCAGCCACATTACGATAGCAATAATACGTCATCCACATGACGATGATTCATATAATTTTGCTGAGTCCAACTTCAAACTACCAACCACCAGTCTTTAATTCTCATTATGAGAGAGAGAGAGAACTAGTGGTTCCGTTTGATAATATAACGTCAAAGTTTCTAGGGTTCCTGATATTTTTAACCACTTCCTTTGGATCATTATAGTACGTCACCCTATATAAAGGCATTGTCTTGTGTTGTTTTTACACTGTCACTCATCAGCTTCGCTACAATGGCTAATTCTGTAAGTGATTGCGACTCTCTTGTGTTCATCCTTTATTAGTTTCATGCTTTTATTCCTTCTACTTAGGGTTTTTTTTATGTGTGTTTTTTGATGTGTGTAGGACGAGGGCATGTACCTTATAAGAATTCAGACAGGAGATCGCTTGGGTGCAGGAACGGGCTCGAAGATTAGCCTCAAGTTGGAGTCCTCTGAAGGCAATAGCTTTACCATCGACAACCTCGTACATTGGGGAATGATGAAGCCGGGTCACAGCTACTTCCAGCAGGGTAACCTCGACTTTTTCAAAGGCACTGGACATTGCCTCGATGTTTGCAAAATCACTGTCACCTCCGACGGCAAAGGGACCATGCCAGGGTGGTACGTGGACTTCGTGGAAATCTCCGTCACTGGGAACAGCTTATTAGATAAGACGAGAAAATTCGAAGTGAACACGTGGCTGGATACCAGTAATCCCTATCAGCTCTCTGCCACCGTGAACTTATGCTCCGACCGTTAACTCTGAACCCCATCTCTCTCTCTTCAGAGTGAGGTAGTAATAGATATTTGGCTTTGCCAGCGTGGTGTGTTGTGTGCGATTACGTAATTTAGTGTTTGCTGTGTGTCTCATTTTAATTATCATAATAATAATTACCTCTCTCGGTTTATATATAAATAGGCCTTGAGAGAGTCATATGTATCTGGCTTATGTTGATGTATTATGTTGTGTGTTACGAAATATAAGTTCACTATAATTTTATAAGGATCTGGTTTCCTTAGCTAGTTAAGCATTTTGCTTAATAGAGAAGCAATAGACTACTACAAAAAACATTCCAATATACGTTTTTAGGATCCCTAGACGACAGTTTTAAAGGGGTTGTGAATATAAGAGTCGTTGAAAGTTCAGACCTACAATACTGTTGTTATAAGTACATACAACGATAAGTGTTTTTTTTTTTTAAAAAAAAAAAAAATCTGGTCGGGATATCAGATTCCACCCTTTTTAAATAAATATTTTCAGGATGTCTGTTCCTGCTCTTTGCGAAACTGTTGATGACCCAAATCTAACCGCTCCTCCTCCAGCAGCTAAAAATGGAATGTCACTACTTTGTATTTAGCGAGATATCTTCGGTTGGGGAATCGGTAAAAGAAACGACCATAAAACCAAGAGTTATTTTATAACCTTGGCTTGCAATAGTCAAACCTTCTCTTCCTTGAAAGAAAACTCAAGAAAATAGCCGGAAATCTATGCAGCATAAATTAATGGATGAGATATCTTTCGTTGGGGAATTGGTAAAAGAAACGACCATAAAGCAAGCGCATTTGCTTTTCCTTTCCATCTTCTCTCTATTGTGAAAATTTCCTTCAAGATCGAAGAACAAAAAATACGATGAATTCATCATGACCGTATACCTAAAAAATCAATACAATATAAAAAAATAGATGAAGACCCAGATCGAAACACAACTCACACACCCAAAACAAAACAAAAAAATTCAAAGACCCAGATCGAGACAAGTCTGTTTGTCGTTGGGGGTGATGAGTCGCCACAGTTGGCTGAAAACGTACGAGTCACGTTGCACATCGAAGGATGAAGACAAGTCAAGGCCATTCTTGAAAGAAATTTGGGCTGGAGGAGGATACCCTCTCTCTCTTTGAGCAACTGTTCTTCAAAAGGAGAGGAAAGGGCTAGAAGGAGAGAGAGAAATGAGGATTTGAAGGGTTTGTGAGGTTGCCCCTGGTATGGACCTTATAGAGACGTGTATCAATAACTAGAGCTGGGAATCGGGGTAGGCCCATGAAGGGTCGGGTCGAGAACTTTCTTTTCCGTGGTAAGAAAAAAAAACATCTATTTTTTAAAGCTCTACCGAGAGCACCGTGACCATCAAGGGCTCGAAAGTTACCATTCTAAATTTTAACTATTTTCCTCTTTTTTTCTTCAAAAAATATAATTAGTAAATTACAACATGAATCATCCAACAAATAACCACAATCACTAATTCATAATCAAAAGCATAATATGTTGATAACTAACTCACATAAAACATAAGAAGTATACCAATAACTACGATGACTATTATTATCGTCATTTCGCCACTATCATTAATTTCAATGACATTTGATTGTTCCTCACTTTGAGTAGTAGGCTCTGGTTGATGAATAAGAATATCATGAATTTAAAAGAAATTAATTTCTCATCAAGCAACTCAATTATGATTGGTTCACTTAAACCATTTAATATTAATATTGTTTATGACTACAAATTATTCAGGTAAAAAAAAATCCTATTAATTTTTTCCATGTATAAAATATCAAAGGGAATATTAGTTTTCCCTTGTATATTGTAATAATTTTAATTACTACAAATTAATTATCATAATATTCTAATTTAGAATTAGGATAGATACCAAAGCACTATTGCCCAACACCTGGATGCAACATCCAAAAAGGAAAATAAATCAATGATGACATATGATTTAATTATTTATCGATGAAACTTTTACTTTTATCATATGTAAAAATATTGGGGATTGCCAAACTTATATATATACATAACGAAGATGTAATTTGTATAACAAATTCTCAACTCACATCGAGTATCTTTCATTTTGTTTATATTATGAACTTTCATATTATAAGTTTAATTTTAAAAAGGTATGCTAATTAACTCAAATAATTATAAATAACTGGGTAAATATTTTGGATATTGCTTGTAATTTAAGAAACAAGTCATCCTACTTGTAATTTGTTAATATTGGGACTTGTAATAAAATTTATATTCTATGCGGACATCAGTGTTCATAATATTGATTTTGGAGAGGAATATAACAAATTAATTAAAGACCATTATATTGGGGTAGTTCAACTTTTTGTTTGTTTGAGAGGAATATAATAAAATTTAATTAATTATGAAACTTTTAGGGTTAAGTGAGTCTAGGCAGCTCCTGCCTCATGGCACTCTGAGTAATTTTTTTAACAATAATAATAATAAAGCTACAATTAAAAGGACTTAACGGGCCGGCTTGATTAAGTCCAAGGCCTTGCAAGGCCAATTTCAAATATCCCTCATCCATTTTTCAAGGCCGGTCCTTAACGGGTTAGGGCTTAAACAGCCGGCCGACGGGTTTTGCCCGATTTCTCGACTCTATCAATGACTGTTTTTATGTAAACAATCATTAATACTTTATTTCTTTTTTTAACGTATATCAACGATTGTTTTTTTAAAAACAATTGTTGTAACTAGTTAGAGATACAACGATTGTTTTACTTAAAACAGTCGTTGTATCACAAATCAATAAAAGATGAAAATAGGGTTAAATTTTTTCTCTTAACTATTAAAATTATATGCTACATACTAATAAATAGCTAATAATATGAGATAAAATCACAGCACAGTCATGTAATCTTTGCTTTTATTCTAACCATAAGTAGCACTAATTTTTCCCTTATTGATTAAATTTAATCTCTTGACTTCACTGATATATATATATATATATATATATATACATACATACATACATATTATATATATATATATATATATATATATTCTGGAAGCTTTTATTCTAAAAGTAAGTAGCACTACATTTTCGCTTATTTTTTACTTAACACAATGGTTGTATCTCAAATCAATAAAAAATGAAGTGGAGTAATGAGGGTTCAAACTCCCAACCTAAGGATAATTCACCAACACTCTAGCCAACTATGCTATGACAACTTGTTAGAAGATTCAACAAATGTTTTTTTTTTAAAAAAAACAGCCATTATTATCAAAATAAAAAAATAAAAAAAGTAAATGGTGTCTGAAATACAATGAATTTTTTTTTATCAAAACATTCATTGTATCACTATATTTAACGTCCGTTCTATAAAAACGGACGCTAAATGTTCACTTTTAATGTCAGTTTTTAAAAAATGGACGTTAAAAGTAAGTAGAAAATTACAATAGTTGCCACTGCCTACTTTTTAACATTTTTTTTTTAAAAAAATATACGTTAATTGGAGGACTTTAAATTCATATTTTGTAGCAGTTATCTTGATAGTTGATGAACAATTACTTGTTGTAAATATTGCATATGAGTGTATCAAGGGAAGAAGTCTCGTATAACTCAAGACTAAGAACACTTAGTATATAATAAAATTGGAGCTTGAGTTAGTTAAAAGACTACCGTTAGATATAACCGTTGGATCTTCAATGTGTTGTGTTACATTATATATGTTCACTATAATTTTATAGAGACCTTGTTTCCTTGTTAAGCATTTTCCTTAATAGGCTGGAGCATTGTCATTAACCTTGTTGTTGATTAACAATTACCTTCAGTTCTTAATATAAGGGCTAGTTAGGGGTAGATTTTATTTTAAATATAAGACCTCAATACACTTTGTCTTCTATACTTGTTTATGAGGACCTTTTGTACGTTGGTCTTGGGGTTCACAATCAAAAATTAACTAAAGATTACGTATAGGCAAAACCTATGATCTTTCTCTCTTCTCGATAAGTCTTTTATTGATTCCTAAGTAATTTAAATATTATGCAAATGCAATAAAACAAGGGGAAATTGGTTTTGAGTTTTGTTTGAAAATATGTAAGTGCAAAACTTAATAAAAATCCTAAATCTTCTATTTTTTGTCTTTTCTTTAGAAAATGGAATGGATATGATAAAATGAGTCTTGATAGCAAAGTCAATGCTTTTCTAGCACCTCAAAAATAATTTGGGTGTTAATTTTTTTCATCAAGTCAAATTGAAAACCTCAAGCAATCACATTAAGTTCAATTTATCTAATTAATAACTAATTCTACAAACGTATTCATAGTCATCTCTGGGAGATAAATTGTTAAAAACCACTTGATGTGTGATTGAAAATCATTTTAATGCATTTATTTCCTCTTAAACGAGAACACAATCACAACATTCAATATGAATTAAGTTAACTACATACCATAGTAATCACATATAATGAATATAATCTCATTAAAACATAAGGAAATAAGTTCTATACATAGTCTAAGTGCATCAAAGCAAAATTCAACATAAATGTTAACCAACAAGGACAAATGAACACGCATCCAAGTCTCACAAATATGTACTAATACTAAATTAATTCAAACATAGCACAACACATATAATAAACTAATAGAAACTAATGAACTCCCCTTTGTATGTAGCACATTGAAGCTCTAGCCACTTTTTCTACCACCAAGAATCATCTAATCTCGCCGGAAAGTTGCAGCACTCACCGAAATAACATAGAACCTCGCCGGAATTCACTAAAGAACTCGCTAGAGGAAGGTGTCTTGAAGTGGAGGAGGCCAATGATGGTTGAGGGAAGAAGATTGTATCAAATCTGGTTTTGATGTGAAGCTTTTAGTCCACGAAGCTTCTCCCGTTCTTTGGTTCCCGACCCTCCTATGTTCCCTATAGTGATATGAAACTCGAGTTTGTGGCGAGGTGGTTCTTGGTGGAGGAGAAAGGTCACCGTGGAGGAAATGAAGATCCAAGGTCTAGTTTGTCGAAGGAGAAGCTCTAGTCTTCTTTTTGTCTACCACGGAGCACCTCTAGTTTGATCTTGAAGCTCTCTAGTGTGGAGAGGATGTGATGATGGTGAGTGTGAGGAAGGAGGGTGGAAGTCCTCGACGGTGATGGTAACTTTTTGTCTCTTTCCTCCCCTCCTAAGCTCTCTCAAGCTCCCTAGCATTACTGGTTCTACGTTACTCTCTATGTCATGGCAGTGTTGAAAATTTATCGAGGAAGAAGACGTGAGATTCTCATATTAGGGCTGGTCAAAACACTAATCTGTGAAATTTAAGAGTTCATGTATGAACTAAACTCTAGATATTTGAAACTTTTGTAGGGCTCAAATGTAATTTCAAAACAATATGAGCTCTTTGATAATTGAATATTTCATACACTACTTTTTTTTCTCTTGATTTATAATTTAGGACTCTTTAGCTAATAAATAATGGCTTTTATACTTATTTGGGCTTTGGGCCTTTTATTATATTTTAGCCATTATTTAATAATAAATTCCAGTTTTATATTGCTTCACCATTTTTACCATAACTCTTGAACCAGACATCGGATTTGCCTCATTTTTGTCTCATATTTTAGATGATTCAGAGAGCTACAATTGTTATGAAGACATGAAGAGCAAATTAGGACAAGAGGGGGTCGATTTTGGAGCTGAAGTCATATGTATTTTTGGGCTCGAATTTTATAATTAAAGCCCATTTTATTTTATTTTCCATTTTGGGCTTGAATTGTGGATTGAGCCCATTTCGTTTTGCCATTTTAGGTTAAGTGAGGAGGCAAAGAACCCACAAACACATTCTCATTCACATTTTTAGACACTTTTGAATCAAATACGTAAGTTTTATTTTCTCTCATCTGCTCTTCCTCGCTCATCGTGTTCTTCGTGTTCATGATGAACTTCTTCATTTTTGCTCGATTTTCGTTCTGCATAACCATGACTAGCTAAGCTACCGTGATTGACCCATGGATTGAGGATTCCACTATCCGGAGGACTCGTTCTTATTGGTAACAAATTCGTTTGTTTTGTAATTTCGGATTCGATTTACTTTCGGATTGGGTGTTAGATTTAACGCCCGGATCGACATTTCCCAAGGACGTAGTTTGAACTAGGTTAAAGTATTACTGTGCGATCGTACAGAGATACACCACTGATTCGAACAAATTCTAACGATTGTTCGGTTGAGGAACCTCCGGCAAATGCGAGAGATTTCGGTTTGCCCGTAGTCGATCACGAAGTTCGGTTATAAATTTGTTTTTGTCCGAGGAAGGGAAGTGGTGGAATTCAAAATCCTGGGTTAATCCTCTGTTTATCTTCTGTTTAATCTGTGTTGTTTCGTTTTGTTTCTGCATATTTTCGTTTTTAATCTCTTCTGAATCAAAAACCCCCGATTTTATCAAGTTTCTGTTTTATTGCTGTTCAAATTAAACTGATCGTGAATTCGTTGGGAAACGACCCAGTTACATTATACTGCAAATCCTTTTCTAATCTGATTATTTTGGGAGATTACGGCAAATCTCTATCACCCTTTTCTGTAATTTTCTCCATTTAATGTATAGCCCAACAAGGGGCAATCTAGGTTAGAATCCTATCATAATCAAAGAGGATATTAATCCAAGATCTTCACCAAGATATGGCAGCATAGCACTTGGGCTTGGAGGCACGAAGACCTATAAGTCCGAACCTACAGGTAAACCCTATAAATAAGAGGTAAGCCCTAAGGTATGATTATTCTCTCTCAATTACTATTCTGCTGTCATTGTGCACACACACCACCCCCTTTGGCTATCGCCTATTCGTGCACAGTGATATACTAATACTCATAGGTATCTGATCCATATATACCTTGGAGGGAGTTATCGGATCCAATATCAATGTACTAGTCCAATGGACTGGATATCTCTGTCAATCTAGACAGAACATTGGCATCGACCGTGGGGACTCGATAAATTTTGATTCTAACGACCAAAGATGGTCAATACCAGAAGTAGCAGTCAGATGCCCTTGCACGAGCAGTGGCCTGAAAATCCATCGCAGCAAAATCCAGAACCGCAACTTGAGGATGTCCTAGATTTTAACACAATGCATGTTAGTGAAGACGTATCAGATACAGCTTCCTCCCCAGCACTCACAAAAAATCCTCACAATGCGGTTATCCAACGAGCCCATCCAATCCTTCCTCCACAAGCTCTTCAACCTAGGAATCCGGACACATGCCTCATGCAAACCACTTTAAATTCTATATTAAGGCAAATGGAGGAGATGGAGCAGTGCGACAATCTCCAGAGGCAAGAGGATATCATCAAAATGCAGGAGGATATGGAACACCGCAATACAACTCTGTAGCGAGAAGAGATTGAGAGAATGCAGTTGGTAGAGGAGCATCTCAGGAGAATCGAAAACCTAGTTCGTAATATTTCGGGGTCTGTTTAAGTTGATGCTGGAGGTCCTACTCAAGTTAACGTTGAAAATGATTGAGTTACTTAAGTTCGGGTTTGAATTCTTGAAGTTTAGGATTTAGTTCCCAAACTACAAAGCCAACATGCTGAAGGTAACTGGGATGTGGTACCTAGAACACAAAATGCTCTTGGGACATATAGGAGGAAGTACAGTGGGGAAGTATAACAACAATTCTTTTCTTTCATTGACGAGATTGCGAATGCTCCTTACTCGGAAGATTTTGATTCGACCTCTCTGTCAAAGTACAATGGAAGTCAGGATCCAAAAGTCCAAATCGATACTTTCTATATGGACATGTATGTGAGGGGAATTGATGAGCCCATCATTTCCTAGATATTTGCGTCAACATTGATAGGAGCTACGTAAACCTAGTTTCGCACATTGTGTGACGATTCAATCCAGAATTTTGAAGATTTGGGAGACAAGTTCCTGCTGAATTTTGTAACAAGCAAAAAACAACCAAAGTTCGAGTTTTCCCTTAGCAAGATTAAGCAGCAACCCGAGGAAACGCTCTAAAAATACTTGGATCGTTTTAAAGATGTCGTTTTACAAGTGCATGGATTGTAAGATAATGTGCATGTGCACTTAATGTAGCCGGCTTGAAGGTGCATCTCGGCTGGCCAAGTTAATTTATAAGGATCCTATCAAAACCCTTGAGGAGTTTAGAACTCGGTCAAAGAAATATCTGGAATTGAAAAAAATGGAGATAGCTAATACTGCGGGAAAAGAAAGGAGGAAGAGTCCACCTCCGAAAGGAAAGGAACAACCAGGAAGTCAAAAGCAAGATTTTCACGAAAGAAACCCGGATAATAAATTTCGAGGTGGCAAGTATGAAGCAAAATATGAAAAATACACTCCTTTAAATGTTCTGCGGTCTCAAATTTGGAGGGAGGTAGCATTGATCGAGATAAAAAAGTGGGCAGACCTCGACTGCTTTATAATCAAGCAGGTGTAGATCAATGCCGGTTCTGTGAATTCCATGATAGACCGGGGCATACTACTAATCAAAGCTGGGGTCTAAGGGATGCTATGAAAAAATTTGTTAGAGAATGTAAATTACGACAATATGTGATAAAAACCCAGGGATGGAAGAATAATAAGCGCAAGCAAGGCGGTTGCAATAAAGGTCCGGTTCCTGGAAAGAAAAGGAAAGATGAAAAGCAGAAGAAACCAGATGGTCACGATGATGAATTTCCTGAACCTGAGTTTGATTGTAATGTTATCAAAGAAGCTCTTAGAGGAAGGGGAGATACGGTAAGCCAGAGGAGAAAGTACGTAAGGGAGGTCCTTTTAGTAAGGGATCAGCTGAAATTTAAAGAAGATTCTAGCAAACCAGAACCTCCTTTATTGTGTTTCACTAAAGAAGATTGGAAAGACGTAATCCCAGGTCATGAAGATGGTTTTGTAGTTACGGGAACCCTGGTAAATTGCCGGATTAAGAAGATTTTCATAAATGCTAGAAGCTCTGCATACATTATCCTCTGGGATGTCTTCAAAAGGATGAACCTTGATCAAGAAGATTTGAAGCCGTGTAAGACAACCCTCATAGGTTTTAATGAGGAACACAGTCCTCCTAAGGGGTACATTGATCTCAGGTTAACACTAGGAACAAAGGAAGCATTCAAGTTGGAACAAGTAAGGTTTATTGTGACCGACTTTCCATCTCCATATAATATAATATTAGGGAGGCCAACTATTCATAACTGGGATATGTTGTTTTCCACCAAACATGAGAAGTTGAAGATGGTGAGTAACAAGAACAAAATTGTTACTATAAGGGGAGATCAAAAAGAATTTCGGCAATGCTATTTTTAAACAGTCAAAGAAAGTGGGCATTCCTCCCCACCCCAGATTCGTGAGGGAGATAGGAATACGAGCAAGGGTAAAGAGAGTCAGCGAAGTAAACCAGTAAATATGGTGGAGTTAGACATGTGAGAAGAAGCCGAGATTCTGAGATTGGAGCCAGAAGGAGAGTTGGAGAATCTTGCGTTGGGTAATGAGCCTAGGCAAATCACAAGATTGGGAAAAATAATGAACCCGGAGGTTAGAACCAAGTTGGAAGATTTCTTGAAAAAGAACTAGGATGTTTTTTCCTGGAAGTCATCGGAGATACCCAAAATTGATCCTAAATTTTGTTGTCACTAATTGGCAATTCACCTGAGATTAGTTCCAGTGGCACAAAAGAAGAGAACACTTGGCCTAGAAAAGAGACAGGCGTTGGAAGAACATGTTAAAGAATTGCTCGAGGCTGGATTCATACGGGAAATACAGTATACCATTTGTTTATCCAATGTGGTTATGGTGAAGAAACTAAGTGGAAAGTGGAGAGTTTGAATGGATTACACCGACTTGAATAAAGTGTGCCCTAAGGAATCATTTGATGCCTAATATTAATCAGTTGGTTGACATCATCTGGTTTTCAGTTGCTATCCTTCATGGATATGTATTATGGATATAATCAAATTGCTATGTACCCAGAGGATCAAGAGAAGACAGCTTTATTACCGAAAAGGCCAATTATTGTTATAATGTGATGTCGTTTGGGTTGAATAATGCAGGGGCTACATATCAAAGGATGATGAACAAAGTATTTGAAGATCAGCTTAGCAAGAATATAGAAGTTTATATTGATGATATGATTGTCAAATCGACTGACCCTGAAAGTCATCTTCAAGATTTAGAGCAGACTTTCGACAAGTTGAGAGCATATCGAATCTGGTTAAACCCAGCCAAATGTGCATTTGGAGTCCTATTGGCCGAATTCCTTGATGGAAAGTGAATCAGTCGAACATGTAATAAATGTTGGATATGATTAGTTTTGATGATGTCTTATATAGATGCCATTATCTAGAGCAAAAGCTTGCATACTACATTTATCCTCTACTTTGATTAATTCTTATATTTAATGTAGATATGTGAAGTTGAATACAATGAAGAATGATCATGAATGGAGTTTGAAGAAAGAAGAACTTGTTAAATATCATGAGGATATCAATATTCAAGTCTGTGATCAAATGGAAGTTGGAACGGTTGAATTCGGAGATAAAATAGCATTCCCGAAGTCATTCTCAAGTATGGTCAAGTAATTCTCGAGAATCATGCATTAATTCTCGAGAATCCATGTTTCAGGAGCAATTCTCGCACATCAGGCATCAATTCTCGAGAATTAGATTTGAATTCTCGAGAATAGTCATGTTCTTCAGCATACTCTGTTCTGCTATGTTCCTGGCGACCTTCAGTAATTCTACGATATCTTCCAAACCAGGAATCGGATTGACATGAAACCAGTGGCAAATGAAACTAGACATCCAACACGTATTTGTGACAAAAATTCATGCCTAAAGGAGGTCAGATTAATTATCTATGAATTTTACAAGTTGACACAAAAACTCAACGTCACAGTCAGGACCAAGCTTTGGTATTTTGAGTGTATCTCACAAACGACAAATCCAATTGAGCTGAAATCGGTGCCATTGGAAACTAGACTCAAATACATTTCTAAAAACATCAAGAACACAAAAAAAGAAGATCAAATGAAGGAGTTATGATGTTTTGAGGTTGAAGGTCTGCTCTGGATACTGCAGAAAACGCTGATACGCACAATCTTCATTCTTCTGATGTTAATGGATGAAATACAACCAGTTTGGAGCTGATTCCTCCTACATGGAAAGAAGGTTTTGAAGAGCTTAAGTAATTGAATCAGAATTAACTCACTTGCAGACTATGGTTCAATGATTCTCGAGAATGGGTAGCAATTCTCGAGAACGCCGAAAATCCACAACGTCAAATACTTTCTCCCATCTGAACAAATTCTCGAGAATGGACTTGAGACTCTCGAGAATGGCATGTGACAGAATAAACGTCGCAACGTCTCTGAATGACTCTTCTCTGCCTACATCAGTTCTCATCCAATATGATTGCTTCTTGAGAATCTGATTATATTCCTCTTCCTGATCAAGAACAATTCTCAAGAATGGCCTCTTAATGCTCGAGTGTGTATGGAGCTGCACTCTTCCATTATCCATCTTCCATCGAGCAATTCTCGAGAATGGATAAGTGTGATTCTTGAGAATTAGCGTGGTTGTTATGTTTCAACATATATTCTCCATCAGAGTGATTCTCGAGAATGACTGAAGCAATTCTCGAGAATTAATTCTTCTCAGTTCTGTGATTTTCCGATGTCGCTAATCGATTTCATAAAATCAATGGGTCATTATGTATTATCTATTAATCATATCTGAGCTTATTTATATCATGTTTAATCATCTTTTTGATTGAGTTTCAGTTGATTAATCGTGTTAGTCTAAGTGTTTGAACGAAAGGCAATCCGACGTGGCAGACGCATTAAATGCTCGTTCAGAAAAGCAGAGCTCAATCGGAATAAGATTTCCTTTGCAGACGAAGTAATTCCTTCGAGGATCACTTAATCCAGCTATCACTCTCTGCAGAAGTACATTCGACGGCGAAGCATTTATGAAGCAACGGTCGATTATCTTCAACGGAAATCATTTGTGTCTAACGGAAATACGAAGAGTCACAACGGCTAGTTTGCAAAGCTTCTCAACGGTCATTAAGGACGATCAACTATAAAAGGAGAAGGATTCAAAATGGACAAAGTGAGACATAAGCTTGCACTGTCGAAATGCTGATATTATGAATCCAACGCTCAACTCATATACTCTCTGTTTCACAATGTTTATATAGCCTTCAGTAGAGAGTGTAATGATCGATTATGTACTTCAGTGATTATCATTCATCTACTCTGTGAGAGAGTCTTATCAATCATTTTACAATTCGTTCAAATCTCAAGATAGAGGTATCTTGAGTGTGGGTGTATCAATTACAACTTGTAAGGGGAGTGGAGTCTCGAGTGAGAGGACCATCCTTCATTTACAAAGAGTGTGTAATTGTATCCTTACTTGTGTGTATGAGAGAGTATCTCGCTAAGAGTTGTAAAGGCTGCACAAGTGCCCGATTAAACTTGTGAGGTTGTAAAGGCTTTTCTCTTGTGCCCGATTAAACAATGAGATAGTGGATTGAAAATCTCAAGCGGAGCTTGGGACTGGACGTAGGTCACGGATTGAGCCGAACCAGGATAAATCATAGTTTGCATATTCTCTTTCCTAAACTCTTATATTTCCAGCATATATGTTTGAATGATTAACTATTGGTTTATAAAATATTTCTGTCATACGAATTGATTTCAGTAAGTTGCGAAAAGATTTTTAAAGTTCCGAAAGTTTTATCGAACACCCAATTCACCCCCCTCTTGGGTGATAGTCGGTCTAACATTTGGTATCGTGAGCGGGGCTCTTGTCTAAAGGACTTAACCGTCTCAAGAGTTTCAATGGCTGATTTTGGGTATTGCTTGCTTTCGAAGGTTTCGATTATACTATCCCACCGTTTTTCAAAGATATTGATTTTCTATTTTGGAAAGCTAGAATGACGAGTTTTATCAAAGCTACTGATTTTGATATGTGGGAAGTTTTTATAAATGTCTTTGATTTCAAACTAAGAAAGGATTGGACAAAAAAAGAAAAGAAAATGTTCTCATTGAACATTAAAGCAATGAAAATTTTGTATAGTGCTTTAACCGAAAATGATTTTGTAAAAATCAAATGTTGCTCTAGTGCTAAAGATATCTCGGGATACTCTTGATTTAATATATGCTTCTAACAATTGTGTGGAAGTTGGTAGTGTTGATAGTTCATCGAAATTATAAACCGCACATCTACAACTGATGAACAACTGGAGATTGAAGAAGGAGAAATCATTGAATACTTCCATAATCCAAATCAACACAAAAGATCAAGAGGAAGAGGATTCTCGAAAAGAGCTCATGAACGATTATGACCAATCATTATCTCGGAGGTCAAGATGCACATGTGGTAAACAATTCCAATTTCTCTTATTTAGTTAAGAAAAATGATTTTGAACAATTGCATAAAATTACTTTTCAACCGATTGCTGATTCTATTTTGAGAAGCAAAAATGTTTTCAATCATGCTGGAAAACTATGTGGGAAGAAAGAATGTTCGAATGAAGTTTATTCGAATTTTTACTCTTATAACCGACACAATACTTGCATAGAATCTCATAATGCACATCATCATATAGTTTGCAATTATTGTGGTAAATTAGGTCATATTTCTAACACATGCTATATTAGAAGAAATTCTTATGTGAGGAATAAATTTGTTTGGGTTCCGAAAGGACAAGTAAGGTCCAATACTAACATACAAGGACCCAAGTATAAGTGGGTACCAAAATGTCCATCTAGTACTTTATGTGTGCAGGATAATTTGAAAATCAATGGACATAAGGGTACTAAGAAGATGAAGAAGAATCCAAGAGTTTCTCATAAGCCTAAAAGGAGACTCACATCAAACAGGAGAACTCTCGGAACACCCATTGCGAAACTACAAGATCAAATCATAAGAAGCAATGTATACAAGCAAGAAGAGTATCTTCTACCTCAAGAACAAACTACCATAGAGTATCATTCAATTATCTTGAGGAGAACATGAGGAGAATCTCTCAAATATCAAATAGAAGACTATTGAAGTCTATATCCTCTGAGAGAGCTTTGCAGATACTCGTGAGAAAACAAATGAAGAATCAGTGGGTAAGCAAAGCCAATCCTCCAAGTACCTAAGATAAAGGTATACAATGGTAAAACCTCCTATGCTATTATCTATACTATTTATTGAGGTTTTATATTGTAGAACTGTAGGAATGAGTATTGTAAGCTATTTTGAAATTCAGTTTTCACATCCATTAAAAATCCACTTGATAAGTTTATAAAGGGATCACAATGTTCAATAGTTGAATTCTTTATGCATTCATGAAGATTTGAAAAGAAAGTATTTCTGTCATGCATAAAGTCGTGTTCACTGTGCTTAGTTGTTATGAATTGATTATATTCTTAAAAGCAAGTGATTTTGTTCCTACACGTTAACAATGATTGGATCCAAGTAAGGTTGGATACCAAGAGAGAAAAAGACTTGTACGGTTTTGAAGGGTCAAAGAAAGCTTCTCAAAAGAGCAATTAGGTAGAGAAATAATTTGACTCTTGATGAAGCTAAAGAAGCAATGCTTAATGTTGATGGTGAACATCAAAAAGGAGATATCTATATCAATCTACCTTAATCAAGCAAGCCTCTACAAGGACAAGAGGAATTACGGTGATATCTAATTCTTACCCCATACTATGTTTATATATTCATTTTTGGGTAATGAATACTTGTCCATTATTGCATTCCATTAGCAATCAATCATTTATGGTTTTCAAAATGTTTTCAGATTGCAAGAAGACCATAAGTGAATTTGTGGAAAACTTTCTAAGTTTATGTTTTTGAAAAGCACAATTCTAAAATTTGTTTTGGATTTCAATTCAATCTGATTGTCTAAAAATGCATACAAATGTTTTGAAAAATATTTTGATTGCATTCAAATGATGTTTCAAATTGGAAGCTAACATTGTATACTGAATATCGAGATGCTTCAAATCTTTCCAGTATAGTTTTTTTTTTTTTTTTCCGTCATTCACATATTGATCCCTAGAATTCAATGTGTTGCTTGAACTCCTTTGTTTCATTCTCTAACTAGTTAGACCTCATGTCTAACAAGTTGACCCTATGAGTTTCAAGCCTATCTACATGAAGATAATTCAATTCGTGGAAGCCTTGTGCCTAATGCATAAATCTTCATTGGTCGAGTTATTCCTTTCATTATGAATGTTCATTAGTGCATTGAATGTTAATACATTAACCATTATAGTGGAATAACTTATTAGGATAATATTATGGAATTCTAGTCATTTGGACAAATGAGTTGTGTTTCATCATCCATGAACCCTAGTACTCACTTTGTTACTCAAACACATCATTTTTATCTTCATCCAAATTTTGAGTAACTATAACCGTGCATTCAAATTTTTGCCTTGAAGTTTTATATATTTCAAGACTCAATTCTAAAAGGCAAGATTATCTCTTGTTACATAGCAAAGTCATTGTGCGCATATATTTTTATCTTATTTAGTCTCTTTGGCTAATTCATTTCCCTTATGACTTTGCCTTTGGGAAAATTCTTCAACATGTAAATTTCAATGTTCCATATGTTCCCCAGATCTTGTAGCATTCTGATATATTCATTAACATGTTAACTCCCTCCATTTTGGACTTAAGCATGGATTTTGAACATATTTCAAAAATGGATTTGTCTACTCTAAAAAAAAAAATCTCAATTTCATAATAATGGTTTAAAAGAACATTTAAGTTTCAAAACAATTTGGATGTTTCATTATCATTTTTGAAAAGTTAATCTCATCTGTAGGTTTTGTGAAATTCATATCAATGACATAATTTTCTACGTAAGTTTATCTATAAATTGTCATTGAGATATAATTTTCTTGATATCATTTATTTGTTGACCTGTATGCTAAGTAACATCAACTAATTGGATATTATCATTGATGATTCTCTTTGCTCAAGTATAATATGTTTCAATTATGTAAGAGCGAGCTTAAGAGTTGCCATATCTAATCTTATGTGGACCCATGAAACATAGGGTACCAAAGAACATATATTCATGTTTTTGCAGTTTCCCCTGTTCTTCGGCTGAAAAACGGTATACGAGAGGATGATGATTCTCAAGAATGATACTATCATTCTCGAGAATTGATACATTAAGCCTTCATGTAATCCTAAGCATTCTCGAGAAATATCGGGTTTGAGCAATCGCAAATATGAAACTCAAAATCTATCCAACAATTAAAGCTCAAAGATTCGATGTCTCATCAAAAAGATTTCAAGTGTTCACAATATACACTTGAACTGAGGTATCTTAGCATTGAATTCATCTTATTTATCATCTATCTAAATTGGTAGTTGTGGTTAGAAGGATCATTCTCGAGTATAGAAGGATCATTCTCGTGAATTCATGTCATTCTCAAGAATCCAAATATAATTCCTGAGAATTGTCGGGACTGAGCATTTGTGAAATGGAAAGGGATTGTGTTATTTTAAGTCATTCTCAAGAATCACTTAGGAGTTCTCGAGAATTGGCGGAACAAAACCAGTTGTTAAATACGCGTTCTCGAGAATTATGACTGTACTCTCGAGAATAATGAATTTTATCAAATATGTCTCATTTCTTTGTAGCATTCTCGAGAATGCATTTGGAGCTTCTCAAGAATCATAAAACGAAACTCACCATTTTCTTTCAATATTTTCTTAAGTTCTCGGAATTGCCAAGATGGTCTCGAGAATTGGCAAGATAAGAAATTCTCCAAAGACTTGAGACCTCGAGAATTATAAAATATTCTTGAGAATTGAAATTGAAGAAATTTGTTCAAAATCTTTCGAAGTGTCTTTCTCAAGAACCTCCACAGATACTCGAGAACTGTCGAGAGTAATAGTCTATTCGAATTCCAAAGTACAATTGGATTCTCGAGAATCCAAAGACTATTCTCGAGAACCTTCAGCCCGGAAACCAACTAGCTCCTTCATAATATTCTTGAATACTCGAGAATTCAAAACTACCTCTCGAGAATTGGAGTCGCGGGTAATTACTTCAGATAGCACATTCTCGAGAATAGCATGGGACTCTCGAGAATTGTTTGAGATCGATAGTATAACAACAATTTATCAAATCAATTCCCGAGAATTAATCTTATATTCCCGAGAATCGCGTACTTTAAACCTCGCCGCATTCTCGCGTTCTCGAGAATCACTTTGGAATTCCCAAGAACTCAATCAATCGCTCTCATCCCACTTAATTCCCGAGAATCAATCTAAGACTCTCGAGAATTGAAGCCATATGACTATTCTTATTTTGCTGGCTTGTTGTGACCTTCTCGAGAATTAATCTGCAATTCTCGAGAATTAATCTGCACTTGTCGTTTCCTTCCTCCTGACCATGTCGTTGCAATTCACTACAAATTTCAAAATTCCATCTTCTCATCTGATTATTCTCTTCTGGTCATTCTCGCTCACTCAATTGTCTCTCACCTCTCGAGAATTAAACTATTGGAATTCCCTTCATTTCTAAACCCTTCACCTGTTCATAATCATTTTTTTGTCTATTATCTTCGCTGCTCTTTTTCGTCTTGTCCCATGCATGCTTGGTTTTGATGCGATTCGTATGCAATTAAAAGTAATTAAAGCAAAAAGTAATGACGGGCTGCTTCTTTTATTAAATGCATCATCTATTTATTGTGTGCAATGTCGATTCTTTGAATGTATTGTGTGCACCGGTTCTTTTGAATTCACTTTGCTTTATCTTCAATCCATTCAAAATTGATGTCAGGTTCTTTAAATGCCAAAGCATTTTTTTTTCCTGATTCTATCTTAATTTATTCAAGACTTTGAAAAAGCTTCCTATGCATTCATCAAGGGGGAGCTTCACTTTTACATGTGTTTGATATCTTAAAAGCTCATCTCCTCTATTTGAAGAAAATTTTTAAGCACTCATCTGCATTCACTATATCTCATTAGTTTTGATGATAAGTTAATATCATATTTTCCTTTCATTATCTTAATTTGAAAATATCATATAGAAAGGAATATTTTGATATTGCACTAATAATTATCTCTTGCAAGAAAGTTTTACAATTGTGGCGGAGAATTAAGTCTCGTGCAAAAACCTTCCTTAATGCACTATAAGGCGAAACTATTACATTGAGGAAAGATGTTTCGATGTTGAAGCTAAGCTATGTTCTAAACATGTGATAATCTTAAAGAAACCAGTACTCTCGCTCTGTTCGCATCAGATGTTCATGATCTTCTTATTGGGGACACTACAGAGGATCTCCTTCAACATGAAAGCTAGCAAATGAACTTCACAGATCGTTCATCATTTTGCAAAACCAATATGAGCATTTCTAATCTCTATCTTTTTATATTCGATAAATTTTCTATATGCTTTAATCATGAAAGTTTTTGAAAACTTTTCCAGATTATCTTAAAGTTGCTTTCATAAGAACATTTCAACTTGCATCATATCAAAATGAAATCACTCTAAATCGGGCGGAGAAAATCAATTTCCCGAGACAACCATTTCAAACTTATTTTCATACTTGCCTCTCCATCTATATTTCTTCTTTACTTCAATCTTTTTGCTAATGACAAATAAGGGGAGAGAGAATGGCGAGAAAAATATGTTGGGCGTAATGTATTTTCATACTCATACATATTTTTCTTAAAGTATTTGCCATCATCAAAAAGGGGAGAATGTTGGATATGATTAGTTTTGATGATGTCTTATATAGATGCCATTATCTAGAGCAAAAAGCTTGCATACTACATTTATCCTCTACTTTGATTAATTCTTATATTTAATGTAGATATGTGAAGTTGAATACAATGAAGAATGATCATGAATGGAGTTTGAAGAAAGAAGAACTTGTTAAATATCATGAGGATATCAATATTCAAGTCTCGTGATCAAATGGAAGTTGGAACGGTTGAATTCGGAGATAAAATAGCATTCCTCAAGTCATTCTCAAGTATGGTCAAGTAATTCTCGAGAATCATGCATTAATTCTCGAGAATCCATGTTTCAGGAGCAATTCTCGCACATCAGGCATCAATTCTCGAGAATTAGATTTGAATTCTCGAGAATAGTCATGTTCTTCAGCATACTCTGTTCTGCTATGTTCCTGGCGACCTTCAGTAATTCTACGATATCTTCCAAACCAGGAATCGGATTGACATGAAACCAGTGGCAAATGAAACTAGACATCCAACACGTATTTGTGACAAAAATTCATGCCTAAAGGAGGTCAGATTAATTATCTATGAATTTTACAAGTTGACACAAAAACTCAACGTCACAGTCAGGACCAAGCTTTGGTATTTTGAGTGTATCTCACAAACGACAAATCCAATTGAGCTGAAATCGGTGCCATTGGAAACTAGACTCAAATACATTTCTAAAAACATCAAGAACACAAAAAAAGAAGATCAAATGAAGGAGTTATGATGTTTTGAGGTTGAAGGTCTGCTCTGGATACTGCAGAAAACGCTGATACAGACAATCTTCATTCTTCTGATGTTAATGGATGAAATACAACCAGTTTGGAGCTGATTCCTCCTACATGGAAAGAAGGTTTTGAAGAGCTTAAGTAATTGAATCAGAATTAACTCACTTGCAGACTATGGTTCAATGATTCTCGAGAATAGGTAGTAATTCTCGAGAACGCGAAATCCACAACGTCAAATACTTTCTCCCATCCGAACAAATTCTCGAGAATGGACTTGAGACTCTCGAGAATGGCGTGTGACAGAATAAACGTCGCAACGTCTCTGAATGACTCTTCTCTCGCCTACATCAGTTCTCATCCAATATGATTGCTTCTTGAGAATCTGATTATATTCCTCTTCCTGATCAAGAACAATTCTCAAGAATGGCCTCTTAATGCTCGAGTGTGTATGGAGCTGCACTCTTCCATTATCCATCTTCCATCAGAGCAATTCTCGAGAATGGATAAGTGTGATTCTTGAGAATTAGCGTGGTTGTTATGTTTCAACATATATTCTCCATCGAGTGATTCTCGAGAATGACCAAGCAATTCTCGAGAATTAATTCTTCTCAGTTCTGTGATTTTCCGATGTCGCTAATCGATTTCATAAAATCAATGGGTCATTATGTATTATCTATTAATCATATCTGAGCTTATTTATATCATGTTTAATCATCTTTTTGATTGAGTTTCAGTTGATTAATCGTGTTAGTCTAAGTGTTTGAACGAAAGGCAATCCGACGTGGCGTACGCATTAAATGCTCGTTCGAAAAGCGAGCTCAATCGAATAAGATTTCCTTTGCGACGAAGTAATTCCTTCGAGGATCACTTAATCCAGCTATCACTCTCTGCAGAAGTACATTCGACGGCGAAGCATTTAATGAAGCAACGGTCGATTATCTTCAACGGAAATCATTTGTGTCTAACGGAAATACGAAGAGTCACAACGGCTAGTTTGCAAAGCTTCTCAACGGTCATTAAGGACGATCAACTATAAAAGGAGAAGGATTCAAAATGGACAAAGTGAGACATAAGCTTGCACTGTCGAAATGCTGATATTATGAATCCAACGCTCAACTCATATACTCTCTGTTTCACAATGTTTATATAGCCTTCGAGAGAGTGTAATGATCGATTATGTACTTCGATGATTATCATTCATCTACTCTGTGAGAGAGTCTTATCAATCATTTTACAATTCGTTCAAATCTCAAGATAGAGGTATCTTGAGTGTGGGTGTATCAATTACAACTTGTAAGGGGGAGTGGAGTCTGAGTGAGAGGACCATCCTTCATTTACAGAGTGTGTAATTGTATCCTTACTGTGTGTATGAGAGAGTATCTCGCTAAGAGTTGTAAAGGCTGCACAAGTGCCCGATTAAACTTGTGAGGTTGTAAAGGCTTTTCTCTTGTGCCCGATTAAACAATGAGATAGTGGATTGAAAATCTCAAGCGGAGCTTGGGGACTGGACGTAGGTCACGGATTGAGCCGAACCAGGATAAATCATAGTTTGCATATTCTCTTTCCTAAACTCTTATATTTCCAAAGCATATATGTTTGAATGATTAACTATTGGTTTATAAAATATTTCTGTCATACGAATTGATTTCAGTAAGTTGCGAAAAGATTTTTAAAGTTCCGAAAGTTTTATCGAACACCCAATTCACCCCCCTCTTGGGTGATAGTCAGGTCTAACAATAAAGAGTAAGTAGAGTATCATCCCACAGAGACCGAGATACCGATAATGAGACTTGTTTCAACGATAATTGTGTTGAAAAAGGAAAGAAAAATATAATTGGTTTGGTTTTTTTTGTTATAACTATCAAACAAAGAAATAAATAATTGATCGTAGTCGCAAGAAGATATCAGTTTAAAGATAGACTGAGCTTAGATTTCATCACAAGCATATTACTCCCCCAGTTTGGCTTAGCGCATTGCTATAGCAATTATGCTGCACAGCTTCCGCAATGCTACAGCATAGCCACCTTCACAATGTTATCTAGTTAACCCACCACTATGCTATATAGAAGCTTCCGAGTCTTGTAACTACAATCCTAGCGATACTTCTCCCATATTTCTATGACGATTTTCTAGTTCAAATTATCAATCTTAATCAAGGTGTGTGGTTATGAACGGTAGACCCATTCCTGTAGCCTACAATGATAGGTCAAGCCATGCACTAGCCTGCCTAGCAAATAATGTCTATCAAATGTCTAACCCCGACTCCCTTCCAGTAAGCCAAGGCCACTGATCTAGCCCTTAGCTTCAGCTAATCGACAAGAAATTAAAATATTGATAAACAAACTGAATTTATTTAATTAAAGAATAAGCAAACTGGGTTCATCCCACACTCAAGAATTCATCCTCGCTCAGCCAAAGGAATTTTAGTTCATAACTGATGAGGGAATAAAAAAAAAGACATAGTAGAATAGCCCATGGAAAAAAGATAACTAAAAATAAATGAAAGAAAACAGAAAGTTTGTCGGAGGGGTCAATGGCGTAGGAGGCTCTTGTCACTTGACGTCTCCACGTATTCTAATATCCGTCTCACTACAGGGAAGGATTCTGGGTTTCTTCTGAAGCCCTCATGCTTTATAAAGTCTCTCCTCTTCTTTGGAGTCTAGCTGAATAAGAATTCTCTTGGCTTTTTCACGTCTTCAATGATTTTTAGGGTTATCCATCTTATGGTCAGGTTTACTTGCGGCGTACGTCCAGTGAGCTGGGTCTTTATAAATCCATCAGGTCCAACTTTCCAAATTCGGTTGATTGGTTCTGTTGGTACTGTGGGATTTTCCAAATCTTATCTTCGATCCTCCACATCGTCTAATTCAATCCGTCAGCAATCCAATCGACGTCTAAACATCCGTCTAATAACCTATACTTAATTTCCTAAAATAACCTCGAGTAAAAGTCAGAATATAAGGCCCATAACATTGCTTCACTTACGTTGCTATAGCATTATGGTTGCATTGTATTGCGGGTGCATTATGGCTTTCACGATGCTATAGCATTGTATCAGCTATGCTATGTGCTTTCACAATAACCTCAAATTTTCCCCTTTTCTTATGCACATGTAAAGGATGAGTATACAATTGCGACAATTCATGAGATTCATTCTACATTTCCTTATATGCGTGAATTATAACATATTTACTCAAATTAGATGCATTTAAGTTCATATTCACTATACAAAACAATCACACATCATAGGGAAAACATGACATAAATCGTACTCATCAAGTCCCAGCTGGAAAGTTCTTAGGATTTCTGTTTACAAACAACAGGATTGAAGCTAATCCAGATAAATGCAAAGTTGTGTTGGACAAGAAGGCTCCCAAAAACAAGAAAGAAGTTCAGCAATTAACAGGAAGATTGGCTACAATGACAAGATTTTTGCCAAAGTCGACATAAAATGCTCTTCCTTTCTTCAAATTACTAAAAAAGAAGGCTCAAGTTGGTTGGAACTCGGAGTGTGAAGCTGCATTAAAAAAAAAAAAAGAAATGCCTTGCTGCTCCGCTAGTTTTGTCTAAACCAAAAACGGGAGAAATCATGATCCTGTATTTGTTTGTGGGAGAAGAAGCTGTAAGTGCGGTGTTGGTCAGGGAAACAAAAAATGGCCAAGTGCCAATTATTTCGTAAGACGGGCTTTACAAGGTTCTGAGTTGAAGTATCAAAAGCTTGAAAAAATGGCATTTGCCTTACTCACCACGGCGAGAAAACTCCGTCCTTATTTTCAAGGGGCATCAAATTGCTGTTAGAACTAGTCAACCAATCCAGCAAGTTCTTTGTAAGCTTGATTTGGCTAGAAGAATGATTAGTTGGGCCATAGAATTGTCCGAGTTTGATATCACATATGAAGCTCGGTATGCAATTAAGTTGCAAGCACTGGCTGATTTTGTAATGGAGTTAACCCCAACAAATAAAGTAGAAAATGAATATGCAAATACTTGGCAAGTTTATGTTGATGGCTCCTCAAATGTTAAAGGAAGTGGAGTTGGAATCATTGTAGAAAGCCCAAAAGGAGTTTCAATTGAACATTCTCTTCAATTGAATTTTCTGACATCAAATAATCAAGCAGAATATGAAGCACTTCTAGCCGGGTTAATTCAAGCAAAGGAACATGGAGCTAAAAAAGTTCAAGTCTCAACTGATTCTCAACTTGTTCCAGACAAATTGAAGGGACATACCAAGCCAAAGGTCCTTTGTTGGTGAAATACTTAAATAAAGTGAAAGAAGTTATGTCCGACTTTGAAAAGGTGATCATTACTCACATTCCTAGGGGGAAAATACAAGGGCTGATATTTTTCTAAATTGGCAAGTACAAAGAGCCCAGGTAACCACAAAACTGTGATTCAACAAAATTTTATTTAAGCCGAGTTATGTTATGGTTATCTCGGAAGTGAAAGACTGGAGAAGACCAATTGTAGACTACTTGGAAAAAAGAGTCCTCCCTGATGACTCACTTGAAGCAAAGAAATTGGTATGAGAAGTAGCAATACACACGGTTGTGGAAGATCAGTTATATCGTAAGGGCTTACACTCTCCAATGTTTAAGTGTTTGAACTCGGAAGAAGTCGAGTATGTTTTGGCCGAGATTCATGAAGGAATTAATGGCCAACACATAGGTGCTAAGGCTTTGGCCAGGAAAGCTCTATGAGCCGTTATTATTGGACAACGATGGAGGTGGATTCAAAGGATCATGTTAAAAAATGTGGTAGATGTCAAAAGCATGCCAAAATAATTCAGTCTCCCCCAGCTGAACTAAGTTTATCTCGGCTCCATGGCCATTTTTCAAATTGGGCATGGATTTACTGGGACCATTTAAAGCGGCTCCAAGATAGTTAAATGGCTTATCGTAGTTGTTGATTATTTTACTAATTGGATAGAGGCAGAACATGTAACAACAATTACCTCAGCTCTGGTGTAAAGGTTTTTTGAATGAAATATTATTTCTTGATTTGGGATCCCGGCTGAGGTGGTGAGAATAAGGGAACCCAGTTTATTGATAAGGGATTCCAAGAAATGATGTCTGGGTTCCACATCAAGCATCACTTTGCCTCAGTAGAGCATCCTCAATTAAATGGGCAAGCTAAAGCAGCAAATAAAATAATCGTTGATGGACTAAGGAAGCGGATGGGGGATGCAAAGTCCAGATGGGTTGAGCAGTTGTACTTCGTCTTTTGGGGTTACAAGACTAGTGTTCAAATGTCAACTAAGGAAGTGAGCTTATGGATGCGAGGCTATGATATCGGTCAAGATAGGTCAGCCATCGTGGAGAAGAATGAAGATACTTCAAGAGAAAGAGGAGAAGAATAATGAAGCTTTAGCTGTGGAGCTGGATTTGATAGATGAGGTCAGAGTCGTAGCACATTGCCGTGATATTACCACCAAGAAACTCATTGCAGCCAAGTATAATAAAAAAGTGAAGCCCAGGTCATTTGAAAAAGGTGATTTAGTGCTTCAAAGAGCGGATGTAGTAAATAAAAATGCCGAATATGAAAAGCTTGCTGCAAATTGGGAAGGCCCTTATCGGGTTAGAGAAAAACTTGACAAATAAGCCTACATGTTGGAGACACTGGATAAGAAGTTAATTAAAAGAACATGGAACATGGATTAACTGAAAGTATATTACAGTTAAATCTGAGTTCCATGTTATGTTTGTTTTGTTTTAAGTTCAATTTTCCTTTTCAAAATTGTTTAAAGTCGACTACGTCGGCAAGTTCATTCAATCAAGTTTATGTTCAAGTAAATGAAGAAATTCTTAGTAGAAAATTACGTTTCAAACTATTCAAATCATGCCAGTTGTGAGTGAATGAATGAAGCTAGGGTAGTTGAACCCGGTTTCAGATAAAGCGAAGGTATAACAATAAGCCTTCATAGTTGTGATGCATCAAAGTTTTATTCTGGGGTAATGAGGTGAACTGTCATGCTGACCTAGATCAGGTCGAAATGTTTAAAATTTTAGTTAAAATCGAGTTTGAACATGTGACGGGTTACCCTTACTCCAAATCGAAGTTCGGCTAAGAGAACCGGAATGTAATGTGAATATCTAATTAAAAATCTTCACAAATATGATACCTGGTTTACTATACTAGATGAATATTCAAGCAGACTCTGCGTATATATTTTTGACTTTGACCCGGTCATTGAACAGAACTCTGAGTTCATATAATTAACTTATTGTGCGGTTAACTTATTATCCGGGATGGTCAAGAAATAAATAGATTTTCATTGATATGAAAGTTGTCTAATTACAATGAAGTTAAATGCAAGAAAAAATAAACCAGGTTAGTAATCTGACAAAAATTGTTACAAAGCAAAAAGGGGCTTGAGTACCCCAAACAAAAAGGTGCAAGTAAAACCGACGTCCCGGTCCTTTAGTTGGAGGAACTCTAGCCTTCGGTTGAACCTATGTCTAAACCTCTCCTCTAGCAGGTTCGGCGATGTTGACTTCTTCACCTCCCTCCTCACCTTGACCCTCATCCAATCGGGATACAAAATCACCACCGGGAGACGAGGGTGTGCATGGCAACCATTCTCATTTGCCAAAGATCGTTTCGAGATGAAACAATTTTTTCTCGATTCGTGCTTTGGAAGAGTTCTCGAGAATCAAAATTATGTTTGTTAACCCATTTTATTTTTACTCCGAGAATCGAATTACGTTTGGTAACACATTTTTCCTCTCCTTATTTGGGAGTTTAAAAAATAGTAAGGGAGGAAGATGAAGGATTAATGAGTTATTTTTACCATTTTGCCCTTTTCTTTAATAATTAATATAATTATTATACTTTACAAATAAACTTAAATTTAAATTTCCTAAAAATTATTTATGTAATTTTTATATTCAAAAAATTATTTATGTGGCGGCGATGGTGGCGGTGGTGGTGGTAGTGGTAGTGGTAGTGGTGGTGGCGGCGGCAGCAGTGGTGGTGTTGGGGTGGTGGCGGTGGCGGTGTTGGGGTGGTAGCGACGGTGGTGGGGTGGTGGTGGTGGCAGCGGCGGTGGTGGTGGCGGGCGGCGGTGGCGGTGGTGGTGGGGTGGTGGCGGTGGGGGTGGTGGTGGTGGTGAACGAGGGTAAATTTTTGCTTCAAAGAAGAAGGAGTCTTTTTTTTTTTTTAGGAAAATAAATTCTCATTTTGTGCCCCGGAAAAGAGAAGAAATTTTTAGCTTCATTTTTTTACTCCCAAAGACAAAAAATAAACCGGTTCATCCCGGAACCAAAAAAAAAACCGGATTTACCAAACACAATTCCCATCCATTTTTGTTCCTAGGGCACGAAATTAAGAAAAAAGTCATTCTGGAGCGTTACCATGCACACCCGAAGGGGTGGGATTAATTTGCCATCGTTAATGTAAGCCTTATAGTGCATCCCAAAGGTGTTCAATTCAATGCCAGGGTTAAGAAACTAGATTTGATCCAAGGCATTGTTGAAGGAACCCTCCACAATGTCCCTTAGCGCAGCTACATAAGTAGAGACGTCGGCGTTGGTAGTTTTGAGCTCTTCTTCAGTCTCTTTAAGCTTGACTTCAAGCCCTTCATGCATTGCCTGAATATTTTTCAGCAATAGTATATTATTGACATGATTCTCTTGAAGAGAAAGAAAAGCCAAGTTTGCCTTATTAAAATCCTCCTTGACCAATAGAAGCACCTCACATGTCTTGTCCTTTTCCTCTTGGCCACTTGTAGCTGCTCATAAGCTTCATCCTTCTCCGCTTTGACTCGTTGTAGCCCTTCATAAGTTTTGGCGTATTTGTTTTTTAGTGAAGCCACAGTCTGGGTTAGTGTGAAGGCCTTCAAGGAGTGAAGTTCAATCTCCTCAAGCTCTTGAATCTTGGCCTCAGATAGGCGGGTTGGCTCGTAGAAGCGCTTGGGAGGATGAAGAGTGTTACTAAGCTCAGTCGCTACCCCTTCTTCCCAAAGAAGTCCACGGGAAAGCCAGGTAGGTAGAGGAGGAGGAGGAGTCCGATAGACTTGCTGAGTAGAGGCTTGAACAGCAAAGGCCGAGGCGCCTTTTGATTTTTGGGCTGGGATGTCTTGTGTGCCTTTTGATTTCTTGGTCGGGGCTTCTGTGACACCTGTCTCGGCCATAGCCTTCCCAAACTCAAGAGTCTTTCGCTTCCTGGTCTTCTCGCCACTTGAAGACGCCTTGCCAGTTGGTCGATTTAACAGAGCAAGGAAGTTAGATTGAGCTGGGTTGGTTAGTTGTTTCCTCATACTTGGAGCTGCAGGTCAAGAAAACAAAGGTTATAAACTATGAAATTTATGTATCCAGCAGAAAATAAAAACACTCGATACAAATACAAAGAGAGAGTCGTACTCATTGTCAAATCCAACTTGGGTTGATATTGTGAAACGAATGAAGCCACGCTAATATGGCCGTGTTTTTTGATGTGTCCAACCAAGGATACTACCTAGCCGACCTCAGAATCGGGTAAGTCATGTCCTCGAAATCGGTAGAGGAAGGAGTAAAGTTGTGATGGTTACGAGTCCAGTACAATGGGAATTTCCATTCCACATCTTTGGACTAGGGGGCGCTAAGGAACCAAGGTTGTTTTCCGAGCTCAACAACAACTTTAAAAAAACCAGTTTTAAAGTTTTTAAAAGATTAAGAACAAACACTAAAAAGTTTTCTATTTGGGGCACCTCGGAGTGTGGTCTAACATTTTCTATTTGGGGGCTCTCTACCAGTACCAGCCGTTTGGACGGTAAAAAAGTAAAAGAAAAGAGGAATCGTACAAGGTATAGCTAAGGACCTACAAAAACGCTTAAAGGCTATCCAAAACCCCAGCTATTAGGGTGAAGTTGGGTAGGAGCAAGGTGTAGATGATTTAGAATGTCAATTTGAAATTCGGTAAATGGGAATCGAATACTGAGCTGGGTAATCAAATCCTGGTAGAAGAAGAAAAAACAGGGGTCATTCCCTTCCCTATGGGAGCAAACTAACTCATCTCTATTGGGTAGGCTCACAGTATAGTTTTTGAGATTGTCGATGGGAAGCCCGACAACATTATCAGCGGTCATGTCAGATAGAGTACTTAGCACTTCATGTGTAACCCATGCGTACTTGTCCATTAAAACTTTTGGAGGACATGCGGAACCCGACTCCTTAAAGTGAGATTCCTCAGTGTGGTTTGAAGAAGACGAACCCATGTATACCTATAACAAAGAAATAAACCTAGAAAAATAGACGACATACCTGAATCAAGGGAGATACTATGTGAAGAAGAAAAAGTTGATGAACTAGGAGTTTTGTTCGAAAGGAGACAACCCTTGTTGCCACAAACCGAGATGGATGTGGAAATTTTGTAACTACAGGAGGCTAAAGTAAACTCGGCTAAAGAGTCACAACCACTTTGGACGAGCTTGGAGCATAGAAAGACACAGCCATAACACGGATCGACAAGTTTCTCCGTGTGGGATCCCGGGATAGTTTGGCTTATATTTTGTTGCAGGGAAATGTGAGATGCCGGGATAGGTTTGGTCTGATCCCAGCTCTTAGTTTTCAATGTTTGAGTATGGGATCTTGGGTTAGTGGTGCTCTTATCCTGACTCTCAGGTTTTTGTGGATGGGTTCTCTTTTTACTCTCCCTACCCCAGTATCCACGAAGCAATGCCTCTTGCTTCTCTTATTTGGTATGGGTAATACCCCATAACCAAAACCAAACTCCAGGAGGAACTTTTTGACGTAACTCTTCTTCCTCCTCGAGAGTTATTTTCTCTCGATTCGAAGTCATTGTTAACAAAGAACAACAACCAAAGATGCACAATTTGTTTGGGAAAAAGGAGAGAAGGAGATATATCAAGATGAGTCTCTAAAGATTTAGGGCGTGACGCTGGGAACCAAGTAACAAGAATCAAGATACAAAGGTGTTCATACTCAAAGAAAGATACCAAGAAACCCAAAAACCAAAATCTACCCAAAAAACTCTATCGAAGTCTACCCAGAAATCAATTTCTTGGAAGACACGGATTAAAGAAGCAAAGAACAAAATAACAACGAATCTAAGAACTTCAAAGCTAAAGCAAAAGAAGTAGGGAGAAATATCAACAATACCTTATTTTAGGAAGGTTTAGGAAACCCTAAATGTGCGAACCGGAAGATTGTGAGATGAGAGTCTTTGGAGTAAATGAGAGGTTTCTCGGAAGAAAGAGCAAGCGATGAAGGAGAAGTGGTGAAAATGGGGGGAAATGAGAATATATAAATGTAACCGTTGAGTTTACGAATTGGAGAGGACAGGGGCAAAAGAGACAATTCACCCCAAAAAAGCAATGATGACATACGTGGAATGACGTAGGCATTAAATGCACACAAATATCGATGACGGCAAAAGGTGGTAGTTTTATGCTTTGATGATCGCATGTGTATAGCTGTAAAGCTGTCATAATGGCATAAGCAAACTGAGCCTGTTCTTCATCATAATAATCCGGATTGGGGGAAGCCCGTTGCTAAACATATAAACCTGGATGTTCGATGCAAAAGGGGATTTGCTGGAACACACAAACCCATAAACCCGAACGTTCTTATGCAAAAGAGATCCCAACAATTATGAAAAGGAATAGATGTTTTCCAATCGAATCAACCCGGATTATATGCCTGGGGGCAATACACAATTAGAACACCAATGAATCCGAAGATTGATAAAAGCTCGGACAAGAGCTGAATGAAAATCAAGTAATCAAGTAAGCTGTAACGACTCGAATATGTGATTCGGGTTAAATAATAAATGCATCCCGGTAGCCCAGAGACCTTGATTACCGAGCTGGGGAGCAACTGTTACAGGCTTATATATGAGGCCCATTTAATGTATGGCCCAACAAGGGGCAATCTAAGTCAGAATCCTATCATAATCAAAGAGGATATTAATCCAAGATCTTGACCTAGATATGGTAGCATGACACTTGGGCTTGAAGGCACGAAGGCCAATAAGTCCAAACCCTATAGGTAAACCCTATAAATAAGAGGTAAACCCTAAAGTATGATTATTCTCTCTCAATTACTATTTTGTTGTCATTGTACACAAACACCACCCTCTTTGGCTAATGCCTATTTGTGCACATTAATCTACTAATACTCATAGGTATCTAAACCATAGATACCTAGGAGGGAGTTATCCAATCCAATATCAACGTACTAGTCCAACGGACTGAACATATCTGTCAATCTAGACAGAACAATATAAAGGATATGAAACTACTAAAATTAAAATCAGAATCTAAAAAAATGTTGTATGAATCCATCTTTTCCTGTGTATTGACCACTAGCACATTACCTTTCCAATATATTATTTATATAATTTATCTGACTTATTGGCCAGTGAATGAAATGGCAAGGGAATAATAATGATTATAAATTAATAAAACATTCCATTCCACAGGATTCAAATTAAAAAATTATATATGCAATAATACGTCAGCCACATGACGATGATTCATATATTTTGCTGAGCCTGGCTATATAGGCTACCATACAAGGTGGTTGAGTCGATTAAATGAGCCATTACCGACTCCTCATTCTAGTTTATCAATTATGATGTGAGCATTTTGAAAAATACTTTTCTAAATCTATGAAGAATTATCCTAACATTATGTGTAAAAATGACTTGATGAGAGACAAACGAGAGGCATAGGATAATAATTTGACTTCCACGTACTAGTTCTTCGCTCAATGCCAAGGTATTTTCCTAATTTAGAGTAAAGTTGCGATTTTCAATCACAAAGATATGCTTTTCATAATTTTTTTCCCATTGCATTGACTACTATTTGATGTTTTCCTGCCAACCGTCTAGTAGTACTATTTATTTAGGGTCTAGAATTATATATATTAATTTTTCAATACAAAAGTAGAAAAAAATTATATGTTTCTATTATTATAAATTTATTTGGTGTTTGAAAAAAATAAATTTCTTTGATTTTAGATTTAATTCTCGTTCTCATAGTTCAAAAGTTTGCTCCATAATCTTCATAATTTAAATAATTATTTCAAATTTAATCCATTGATATATATATATATATATAGAAACATATGGTGCAAACTTAAATAATAGTCATAGCTCATAAATAGTAGAGCATGATACTAATGATACTATTTTCTTATAACCAAAAAATATATTAAACCTTCTTCTATTATATATAGACACAAACCAATTAAAAGCAGAAAAATTTAAACCTTCAACCACAAATAGAATTTTCACTATTTTTCTTGGCTCAATTTTATAGAAGACTTTCTTTTACATATTATTTATGGCAACAAATATTGCTAATCAGCTAGCCTTAGGGTCTTGTGCTTGCCAGCCCAGCAAATGACATGTTTCTGGATTTCAACTCCGTAGTTGTTCAGGCATACCGGCTGAGTCTTATATCAGATGAGCTCTATGAGGTAATTTTAGCCACTGTATTTCAAAGTTGCTGATCAAGTTTTGTCTGTCTTAATTATAATAATAATAATTAGGAAAAAATAAATCTTTTAGTTCCTCAAATTTTAAATGAGCATCTCATATATCATCCAGGTGGAGCTGAGTTGGAGCAGTATTTAGCTCCATAGGAAAAGTGAAAAAAATTTAGGGACCGAGTCATAAGTGAGTCAAGTTTAGGGATTGAGTCTTACTAGAGTCATAGTTGAGGAACTAAGTCATAAGTGAATTAGAAGTTGAGGGACTAAAATATTATTTTTCCCTAGTAATTAATGTATGTGATAGCTTTTCTCATTTATGTGTAAAATGAATTGCTCCCTTCGTCCTTTTTATACGAGCCTGATAATCGAATTATACGGTTTAAGAAATCGGTTAAAATTAGTTTAAAGTATTCAATATGGAAGAAATTAATTAGTATGGGAAAAAGATGAGGGGAGAAAACAAAGATAAGGAGAGAGAATGAAATATTAAAATATGTGGAGAGAAGTAAAGTCTCCTAAATGAATTAGGAAAAAAATGGTAGAAATACATTAAATACTCAAACAACATGATCTTATAAAAAGAATCAAAGTAATTCAATTTCGGACTCTTATAAAAAGAGCAGATGGAGTATTTAGGAGTAGCATTATATATATTCTAGATGCATGTCAAGATTTTTCTTTTTATTTCTTTATCTTTTGTTTTTTGTTTTTTATACATGCGTATCAAGATTCTTTCACTTTACTTTTCAGCTTATAATTATAACTCAGCCAATGAACTAGTGAAGTGAGACGTGAAAATCTTGAGATAGTGGAAATTAAAACTCAATCTTTCGAGCGAACTCTTGGAATTACCCGTCTACAATTAGTTTGCTATATTTTTGTGCAGTCAATTAGAGAAAGTTGTAATGGTGATTATGTCAACATTAATCCAAACAACACAAAGTGTGCCTCAGATTATGAAGCTTTCTCTCAGGTTCGCCATAAAACTTTCTACACACTTGTCTCAGTTTCTTTTGATCATTGTAAGTAATACTACCCTAGTTATTTATATAAGAGCTGAATAACTAATTTACATATGCTAAACAATTTAGTAAAGTTAGTTATTGGTAAGAAGTATTTGTTTATTTCTTTAAAATACCCTTTTTATCATGTTCATTGGAAATACCCTTGACGGAAACCCCCTTAATATGTGCAATAAATAGAGATATTTTGGGGGAAAATTATAAATTTGGAAAATAAAGTGGATTAAAGTCTTATATTTAAGACCAAAGTAAACTACTCCCTTCGGTCCTAATTATAAGAGCTAGTTGACTTTTTTAGAGAGATTAAGAAAACTAATTAAATTACTTTAGAGTATTTTTATTTTTATTTTTTTCTTCAAATTAATTAGTTTAACTAAAAAACTAATATATAATCTAAAAATACACAACATATAAAATGATATAAAATGATTAAGTAACTTATTTAACTTCCTTAATCTCTCCAAAGAAAGTCAACTAGCTCTTATAATTAGGATCGGAGGTAGTACTATTTAATTATCCAGCTCTTATATTTAGAACCAAAGGAAACGCATTGATTGGAAAAACTAAGTGTATATAACAAGATAATTAATTCATTTGCAGCTGATTCGTTACATAAACATAAATCAAGTTTTGGAACCTTTTTGCATTGCTACTCCCGATCTCAAATACAGAATTCTCTTGGAAGATTCATCACCAGAAGGGGTCCTCCAGTCATTGCAGAAAGTTTCAGATTTCTGGTGTCGTGTAAGCAAACTTCAGAATGTTGTGTACACACAATTGCTCAAAGACACACGCACACAGATGCACATGTACACTATCCTTTTATAATTTGGAGTTTTACTTGTAGGGTTATGATCACATACTTGTTAAGCAATGGGCAAATAATGAGCATGTTAGGAAGGCTCTTCATATTAGAGAGGTAACTAAGAATCTACTTAGTTTATTGATTATATAAATGTGTGTGTGTGTGTGTGTGTGTGTATGCATGCATGCATGCATGCATGTTAGTTAAAACTATATAATTCAAGATTTAACTAAGAAATTGATTTTATAATGAATGCCTTTTAATAAGGGAACTAAAGGGGAGTTCTTGAGATGCAATAAGAGTTTATCATACAAAGTTCATCTACGAATTATGTGTTGTTGATTATCATCGCAATTTCACTGAGACGAACCTTCAATGTCTTGTATACTGGTAAACTTCATCATCCTTACTTTTTCTTGAAAAGTTGGAATAATTTTAAGTGTCTACTGCCTCTTAAATTCTCCTAACTTCCCATATGTTTATTTCTTGTTTCGTTTGATTATTAGATTGTACATAAACTCAGTGACATTTTGGTATCTTGTGGGTAGAAGTGGTACAAGTTTCATTTTTTTTTTTTTTTTACACAATTTTTCAGCGGAAAATGCTCTAAAATTATGTAGTTTCTTTGTTATTTAGAGTATTTTTTCTATGAAAAAATCGTAAAAATAAAACATGCATAATTTTTACTTATAAGATATCAAAATGTCACTTATTTTTATGTAAAATCTAATGATTAAAAGAAAAAAAAAATTCGAGAGTTTAGGAAAATTGAAGGGGCGTAAAAGTACCGGGTAGTAGAGAGAGGGTAGCAGACACACCAATCCCTAGTGTGGCTTTCTTGCTATAGATTTCATTTATTGAAGCAGGAATTAGACTCACAAATGGATAAGTTTTATCAAAGGTTTAAGGTACAGATTAGCCAACAAAGTATTATGCTAAGAGCATCTGGCATAAACATGTATTAAAGGTACCTTAAATACCAACCAACAATTAAAAATGAAAAAAAAAAAAAAAAAAAAATACCAATCAGCCATTAAAAATGAAAACTACCACAATGACGTTAAAATCAGTCAAACACTGTTTGGTTACTTATATATAAGAAAAGCCCGAAGATGGTTGAGGGGCTTCCAGGGAGGACGGTCTTCGATATGTCACGACTTTGATTGTTTAATTTGGTCAAGGAAATGACATTTCGACGCATAATTGTTGTATAATCTTTCACAGTGTTGTGTTTGGGGTTATGTTTGTGTTCTTCAGCTTTGCCCCTATTTTGAAATAGGTTTTGTTTCTAGATTTCAACCATTGTTGGATCAAACTTTGATCATAGGTGTGACCTATTGATACAGTTACTAGGTCCATCATTAACTCAAGCGAAATTAGGCATAGAAAATCCTCAGGGTTTAAGCCATTAATCATCTTTGTACTACATCTTCCTTCTGAATCATCTGTGGGGCTGCTAGGATCATGAGTTTCAAATATCACTCCCCTGCAATAACTCAAGAATCCGATTAAACCACTAAGAAGAGGAGCCTCACACTCTTTGCGTTCATAGAACTAAAAATCCATCTTTTATGAAAGAGAAGCCACAAGATTGCTGACATGGCATGCTAGAATATTATGACGGCTGCAATTTGGCATGATTCCGAGCTTATTCCTTTCTCGAGGACAAACAGAGTTTGTCTGATTTTAACATCTCTATGATAGTTTCCATTTTTAATAGTTGATTGGTAAATTTTATTTATTTATTTTAAATTGTTGGTTGGTATTTAAGGTACCTTCAATACATTTTTGTGCCAAATACTCCTAGCATAATATTTTGTTGGCCAATCTACACCTTAACCCTTTATCAAATTATGATTCTTTGAAGCTGGCTGCTTTAGTTCTTGCTCCCTTTGGGGAATTTCACTGATGTTTAATTTGAACTCATTATCACAGTGTTGATCTTGACTTGTCCATACCACATATCGGCACACAAGCTTGGATAAGGTCTTTGAACTTGAAAATAAAGGATCCTTGGCGTGCATGGTTTGTTGATGGCCAAGTTGCAGGGTAACTAATCAATTTAAACCATTATTCTCACCAATTTTCAGCTTTGAAGTGTTTGAGTATATTATTATTTAGAGTAAAATACTCTAACCACCTTTCTATTTTACCTTAGTTACACAAATCTTCCTTCTATTAAAAAATATATATACTTAAGTCCAAACCATTAACTCTATTAAGAATATTTTAAAAAGATTCTAAAAATATAATTTTTAATTGAAAATTATATAAAAATAAAATTTATTTACTTATTTACCTTTAATGCTAAATCCTAAATTTTAATTCACAACTTGTAAATATCATAAGCTTTTAAAAATTTAAATGATTTTTAAAAATATTTCCACAAAAAAAAATCAAAATTTAAATGACTTAATATAATCTCTCAATCTTATATAGTTTATTATATTTGGTAGAAATTTTTTTATATATATTTTTAGTCATTTAAGAAACTAAAAATAAATAAATTTCAATAAACATGATAAAAAATTAAAATAATAAATTTTATAATCTCAAAAATCAAAAAATTTTAACATATTAGAAAGTTTTAAAAAATTCTATTAGGATAAAAATTTCATGGTATAATTTTTATTTTTTTTTTTTCCTTTTTTTGTGTGTGGACACACACACACATATATATAATTCTATTGTCAATGAAGGGCATTTTGGTAAAATAAAATTTTAAAAGTCAAACTTAACGATCAACTAACGGTTTAGGTGGATGGAAATAGAATCTCAAAATATAATGAAGGTTTGTATAACGGGATAGGATATTGTTACTACCATTTTTTGTTACTACTACATTTTTTCATCGTTAGATCAGAATCTCATCTATCTTTATAATTTCTCTCTCATATTAAGATTCTGATTTAACGGTGGAAAAGTGGTAGTAACATTGGTAGTAACAAAAAATGGTAGTAAGAATATCCTATCTCATATAACCTACATTTTAATTTTAAGGGAGATCTATATGGCTTTCAAAATAGAGGGGGTATGTGTAATTAAAGCAAAATAGAGGAGTGGTTAGAGTATTTTACTCTATTATTTACTACTTAACATTAGTGCATTTTTAACATGGGTAAAAGATTTCTCCAGTCACTGGAGATAGAGTTATCTCCAGTGACTTCTAAAACTACGTCGTTTTGAATTAATGAAGGGTGTGTTTGTAATTTTAGGTGAATTAATGAAGATGCAAAATTACAGAAATATCCTTCATTAATTCACCTAAAATTACAAACACACCCTTCATTAATTCAAAACGACATAGTTTTAGGGGTGTCACTGGAGATAACTTTATCTCCAAGTGACATGAGAAATACTTTTCCCTTTTAACATTTAGATACTATTTTTGTTTTTAATGGTGCGGCTAGTTCTTTTAATTTTACTTGTTTTAAAAAAATGTTATTTAAATAATTGTAATTTAGTACGCAATGTGTTTCTATGAAAATTCATTACTTTAATTATAATATTAGTGTTAATAGAATATATAAGCCTAATGGAATTTCCTTGTGTGTAAAGTCTGAACATTTGAACAATTCTTAGTTTATTCATTATAATATGATACTTGATAGGCACCTGACCAAAATATGGTATTATTCCTTACATCCAAAAAGGTCAAAAAATAAAATAAAACGGTATTTGTATTAATTATTAGGAAAACCTGTCTGCAGTTAAAGAAATATATCCATTTTTTTTTTATCTTTTTGTTATCAGTTCTTTCAATAAGATGTGAGTAGTTTTTGTTTTTGGTGAATCAGTGTATGATTTCTCAATTAAATTTTATGTTTATCATATTTTAAAGAAAAAGTAATAAATAAATAAATAATTCTAGGGACCTTATAGCCTAATGACACCAAACTCCCCCCTTAAGTTTTTCTTAAATGTGAGGTAGTGAATTCAAACCTTCTATGGGTATAACAAGTGCGTGCACTATAAGTAGGGAAAAAAATAAAAATAAAATTATACTATAAAAAAAGAAAGGGGAAATGACAAAAAAATACCATTTAAGTTTTAGAATCCTATTAATAACAACAATAATGAGATTAAAAGAAACAATAAATCAATTAACAACTCGTTTTTTTTTTTTTTTTTTTTTGAAAAATCAACTATTTAGGATTTTGAAATTTAAGTTATATTTTCTTAGGATTTTTCTAAAAAGAAAAGAAATCTAATCGTTGTGATATTTGTGTTTATTATAGTAATTATCCTGTCCCGTCACTCTTTTATTGAATATGCAGATACACACAACTCTACAAGAACAATGACTACTTTTTGACATATGTTGCTGTGAAAGTAAGCAAAACCTTCAACACTTAGCTTCGTTTGGTTGATTTACACTACTATAAAGAATGTCAAAAAGGTCCTAAATTTGACCCAATTAACGTCCTTTTTTTGAGGGACGTCTTGTGAGTGGTAGTTAAAAAAAAAAAAAAAAATAAATTTTGGCGTCTTGATTGTTAAGGCATCCTAAATATACATGTAAGGCGTCCTGATTAAATAATCAGGACGTCTTAAGGTTTTTGTTTAAAAATAATAATAATAATCAACCGCCTAGCCTCCCCACGCACTTGCCTCCTATACTCACCACCATTTTGCCCACAACCCAGGACACAACGCGGCGGTGCTCTTCCATACAGCAGATTTGTGCAATCAATGAAGCAGATATATTTTCAGATCTGGAGTAAAAAAAAAAAAACCACAAAAGCATATATGTGCAATCAGCGAAATAAAACTATTTTCAGAATAAAAAAAGAAGAACCACAACAGATCTGTGCAATCGGCGGCAGATCTATTTTCGTAGTTGGAGTAGTGACAAAAAAAACCACAAGGGATGAAGAGGAACCGAAGATCACCGGGACCTAAAGATCTGGAGTCACGAAATTCCCAGGACATAAAGATCGTTGGTGCCTCACCGTCCTACGCTTTTGCCAGTGAGTTGCGTCATCGTAAGGGATGGAGAGGGAGGCCACAGTAGCGAAGGAGCAAGGTCGCCAAGGGAGGTCACTATGAAGAAGGTCCGAGAGCAAGTTCTTCACGCAATGAGAAGTTTAGAGAGCGACGCATGGAGGAAAAAACCGGAGCGAATGTGATTATGTTACAACCATTTAGTGTAAACCAAATTGGCAACTGAATTAAATTCGGTCGACAAAATTTCTAAATTGGCGACTGAATTAAATTCAGTCGCAAAAATTCATAAATTGGCGACCTAAATTTATTTCATGTCGTCAAAATTCCCAAATTGTAAAAAATTTGGCGCTATTTAAGAATTTTTTTGGCGCCCAAGAGAAATTTCAGGGAATTAAGGCGACTTGAATTAAATTCGGTCCGAGATAAATTTCAAGTCGCCAAAATTTCCAAATTGGCGACTTGAATTAAATTCAGGTCGCCAAAATTCATAAATTGGCAACCTGAATTTATTTCAGGTCGCCAAAATTCCCAAATTGTAAAAAAATTTTGGCGCTATTTAAGAATTTTTTTGTGCCCAAAGAAATTTCGGAATTAAGGCGACTGAATTAAATTCGTCACCAAAATTCCCAAATTGGCGACTTTGAATTTATTTCGTCGCCAAAATTCCCAAATTGTAAAAAAAAAAAATTGGCGCTATTTAAGAATTTTTTTGGCGCCCAAGAGAAATTTCGGAATCAAGGAGACTGAATTAATATTTGGGTTATCTAAAGTCTAAAACTCGAGTAAATAATTACGACAATGCCATTGCCTTCATTTTTTACTTCCTTTTAAAAAAAAAACGTCTTTTAGGGTAGTAGTATTCATATTTTGTGGTAATGTTAATTATGTCTATTTGTTTTCATGTCTATTCATTTATGCTGATTGACTTGTACTTTTCATCTGACATAGGGTGCTGGTCATGTAGCTCATTCATATAAACCTAAAGAAGTTTTGCAAGTAATAGTTAGGTGGTTATCATATGCTCTTATCTAAGGAATGGTCAATCTCTCAATCCAAGAGCTTTAAGTTTGGCTAATTTCTAGTTTGGTTTGGCATGCTCAATCTCTCTCCCCAAGAGCTTTAAGTTTGGCTAGTTCCTTAGTTTTTTTTTATACACATAGTAGGGGAGGGGTTAGGGTTCGAACCCTGGACATGGGGGAGGGGAGCCAAGCTCCCATGCCATTGCGCTACTAAGGCGCTGGCCTAGTTCCTTAGTTTTGTTTGGCCTATAGTTGGTACAAATAAAAGGTTGAACATGCAACCTTATGCGGGTGATTTTGTCTTTTGCTGCTTTAGAGAGAACCTTGTTTGTTTCTTTTTTCTAAATATGTTTTGAACATCAATATTAATAAAAGGGATTCAAAATATATTTTGAAATATTTTATTTTTTTCAGGAAAAAAAATAAAAAAAAGAAGTGGACCTCATCACTTGTTTGGGTAGTCTTAAGTTCTCTTGATTTTTCTTCACCTTCAGTCATAACAAGGGATATCTCTGTGATGGTTTTTTCCCCCTGTTAATCCCGTGATGGGTATGTTTGATATACTCCCCCAATTCTTAGTATAAGATATATTATCTAATTTGATTAAATTAATAAAGTTAGTTAAGTTAGTGAATATGACATGTACTGTATTTTCTAAAACATCATAATCACTTTCATTAATTCCCTTATTCTGATTATTGTTGATGAAGCATCAATAAGGATAAATTAGAAAAAGATTGATAATTATAAAAAAATCTTATATTTAAGATCATGATCGATTCCCTAAGCGTAGGGGTAGTAAATCCTTTCTAAACAAGTATAACAAATATTGTGTATAATCAATTTTAATTTTTTTTTTTAGGTATAAAGATAATTTTGGTACGGATCTGTTTGGTCCATTTCATGAAAAATACAGTAATAGTTACTCACATCTCATTAATTACTAATGTGTGTCAGTGTGCAATTGGTTGGTTTTGTTTTATATGGTAGTGAACATTATCCTGGTAATATGGATTGCAGATTTTGGTGTAATCCCCACTCATACACTAAATAGGTTAAAATAATCTAATCAATTATTCTAATTTTTTTATTTTTCAGTTAAAATAATCATTTTTAAATTGTTAAAAAGTTATTTTAACAATTTAAAGACATGAGGAGTGTACACTGAAGACGAAGGAGATGAGATTCTGTGTGTAATAACCTCTCATATTCTGTACGGAAAAAATATTAATTTGCTGAGAAACGACGCCACGTTAATGCACGAGAGACCTTGCATTTGGCAAATTCAACGCCTCACATTTCTACATACATACATACAAGGGCAAAGCCAGGAATTTTAATTATGGGGGTGAGAATTTGGAAAAATGTCAATTGGGTTAAAATTAATATTTTTTATGAATGAAAAAATGTCAGGAAATTCCTCAGAATTTCTGGGAATTGTAAATCTGTGAAAACAGGGTCAGATAAAATTACAGAAAAGTACCCATAGTTTATGAAAATTACATTTTAACCAATAATAGTTTTAAATATTTCATTGTAGTCCCGCAAAAAATTTAAATTATTTCATTTTAGTCCTTGGATGATATACATATATATATATATATATATATATATTAAATTTTAGGGGGGCGGGGGTCACCCTAGCCCCCCAAAAAAAAAAAAAAAAAAAAAAAAAAAAAAAAAAAAAAAACGCTATTGCGCGCACACACACACATATTTTCTCTAAATTCTTATTATAAAGACCAACTAATTTTTCTCACAAACCAATAAAAGTAGTTAAAGTCAATAAAGTTGTCCTAGGATCTAAATAATTTCCTATATTACCCCTAATAATTACCCTAAATTCTAATATCATATTAATTATTACTCTCACCAACTACCATTATTAATTATGGGCAAACATGGAAAAAATAATTAATGCTCATTGGGAATCTGCAAGTATCTTGTAAAAATGATCAAATAAACTTGCTAGTTAGTACATTATAATAAGGACCAGATAGAGTATATAATATACACATTTAATGCCAGCACATTTGACATCTTTTTTGGATGCCATTCAATTTTTGTTTGATGTACGAAGGCAAGTCGGAGTTTGAGAGTTACAAAAAAATCTAACAAGCAAACAACATAGCTTGTTCCTGTGGTATGTGCCCACATTTAATCTTTTAAAGAGATCTACGCACTCCAACTCCAACGGGGTGTCTAAAAGAAAACATAATCACAAACATAATCATGATTACTTACTCGAGCCATTCTGGCTAAGTAAGTATTGAGCACATGCATGGAAGCAGATCTTCTCATATTTTTGTTTTCCTCATTATTTCTCATGAGCCAATTTGAACCATTAATTGAGAAGATAGAGAGAAAAATTAAAGTAGTATTGTCACATTTCAGATTGATTAGATATGGATATGATTTAGCGATTAACGAGGGATAATGAGAAAAGAATGATGAAAGAAATCTAACCCTAAGTACATCGAAATCCTTCTTCATGAGAATAGGAAATCTCTAGGTCCCAATCAGAGAGGATGAGACACCTTCCATTCAAGTTGTTATCATACAACGAGGTCCATGAGCAATAAATGCATAGGCTCCAAGGAACCGAAGAGTCTTATTTTGTTGTCACCTAACTATTTACTCGGAAGTAAATCCTCTCCTCATCCATCCTCTGCCCATTCCTTATCATCCTTCATCCTAACCGTTGAAATCTTGATTCAAAGGGCAATAATTTTTTTTCCAAAAACCGCGATTCTGGAACAGCGCACGGTTTTTGAAAAATAATTCAGATCTCTCAGATCAAGATTTTGACGGCCATGATGGAGGATGAGGAGGAATGGGCAGATGATGAATGAGGAGAGGATCCGGACGCCTATTTATTCTAACACATTTTTTCCTTCCTCCACACGTTCGTGGTCCCACGTTATAATGCCGGAAAAATCTCGTGACAGTGCGAATTGTTTGATTGACCTATGAAATCCCTACAGGTGCAGGCGTGCAGCGCTGCGATTTTTTTAAAAATCGAAAAAACAAAATGATACTCCCTTCCATCTTTTTAATAAACAACTTTTATTTTTATTTTGTAAAATGAACTAATGTTTAAGATTATTAAAAATAATAAATATATAAAAAATGCAGTGTTTCTTTTAAATATGTCCCTATTCATGGAATGAGTATAGGGAAGAGAATGAATAATAAATATGAAAGAGTATGAGTATAAAATATAAGACAGAATATATAATAAATGATTAAATAAAAGAGAATTAGTTGTGATTGGGGGACAATTAATATAAAAATATGTATTTAATAAGGGTACACGGAGAAAAAAATAGTTTAAATTTTAAGATACAAGAAAAAAGTTTCTTATCAAAGATTAGCCCTAAGAGAGAGAAATTTGCTTATAAAATAGAGTACTCCACTACATACTTTTCTTGCTTTAATATAAGACATATTTATCTAGCTTAACTACATTAAAGAAGTTAATTACTCTTCCAGTCCCTAATATAATACATATTTGAGGAGTTAATCTTTATCCTAAATATAAGATATATTTGTTGGTTCTCAAGTATATTTTGATGATAACAACAATTAATTGAATAAGCTTTAAAACTTTGCAGTAATATGAAACATCTCTAAGTTCAGAATTCTCGAGAATAGTTCTTACATTCTCGAGAATAGTCATGCAGTAAGTACTTGAAAAATTAAACTCTGATTCTCGAGTAAAGCTATATAACTCTCGAGTATGGCTCATTCATATTCTCGAGAATAACAACTTAATTCTCGAGAATTCAGGATTCACTGTTTCATTAAAACCACCCATGCTAATTCTCGAGAATGAATCTTTCAATTCTCGAGAATATCCACGGTTCCAGTAAATTCAATCACACTGTCAATTCTCGAGAATTAAGGAATGATTCCCGAGTATGGTTCTAAAACATTCTCGAGAATATCAACTGGGTTTTCGAGAATTTACTATTCTATTGTAAATGACATCTTTGTAATTCTCGAGAATGAACAATGTGACTCTCGAGAGTCTCATTCATTATCTGATAAGTTCCTATGATGCAATTCTCGAGTATATGGAGACAATTCTTGAGAATACTTCTTCTATAACAATTCTCTCCAAGTAATTCTTGAGGTGATTAGGATTCTCGAGAATTGACACATTAATTCTTGAGAATGATTGTATCAAGATCTAATATGCACTAGATGATTCTCGAGAATACCATGTCTAATTCTCAAGAATGCTCACCAATATTTGAATACTTTGTTCTTCGAAATTCCCGACTTCGGAAATCATGAATCAAGCTATATCATTCTTACTTCTGATCATTGTTCATTACAACTGCTAAATGCCTTTAACATGTTTGCTTATGAGTTTCAGATTACTTAACCATGGAATGACCCATGAGCCCGCCCAAACCCAATGTAATTGGGTCATTTTGAGTCCGCCCAAAAAGACTTATAATGGGGCGGGTTCTTTAAGGCTTGAATGGAAGGGCTATAGGCACACCTATGGGCCGCCCATACCCGATATTTAGTGTTTTTTTTATTATTAATTATCCATCTCATTCCGCATTCTGGCATAAGATAAAGGCGTTCCTTGACTCGATATTCTGAATAAATTTATGTTAGGATATACTTGTTTAAATTTGAGTGAATTGTGATTATTGAATTTTGAAGATCCAAATTTCAAAATTTTAGAATGACGAATTTGAATGGATGTTTAATGTTTAGGAATATTTTTTCCCAAAAATAAACATGTTAAATGTAAATGGGTAACCCAAAATCCAAGAGGGCCCGCCCATTTATATGATAGCTCATTTACATGGATTTCAATGGGTTGAGGTATGGGTATGGGCCGACCTATTCTCATTTAAAGTTCAATGAGCGGGCTATGGGTTTGGCATCGGGCTGCCCAACCTACCCATTGCTTCGCCTAATAGTGTTTTCGAAAATACATGTCATATTAACTAACTTCATTAATCTAATCAAATTAAGTAAATATGTCTTATATTAAGAATCAAAATGTGTAATATGACTTGTATTTTCTAATACACCTTCCTTAATTCTCTCATTCCCCCTCTCGTCCCGATTATTATTAATTGAGCATTAAAAAGGTAAATTAAGGGAAATTTTTTTGATAAATATGAAAATTACATCTTATATTTAGAATCAATATCAATTCTCTAAATATATGTGGTATGAAGATTGAAGAGGAGTATTAACCAATGGAAATATTACAAAATAGCATAAGCAAATAGGACAAGTACATAATTCTAACAACTTAATGGGAAAAAAGAGAAAAAGAAGGCCGAGCTACCATAAATTACAATGAAAGAGAAAGATTGGCGTATTGTGAGGATATCGTACGACCACACATTTTTGGGAGTCTTGTTCAAGGAGGCAAGGTTGATGAACTCCTTTTCTACACAAATAATCTGTTTGAGGAAGATATTCCACTTTTAGAGTAATCCAGCAAAGAACAATACGGAAGCATATCAGTAAGAAGATATTGTTGCCAGCATTTCAGACCGCAAATTTGCATTGGTGATTATCATTGTGATGGGCAAACTCTTTATTCTTGTGATGAATTATAAATTATTTAAATTTAATCTGATAGGTTCGAATTTAAAATTTAAAATTTTTAAATGATAAATTTATTTTTATAAAAAATGATAGCTCTGAAATTATTTTTATTTAAAATTATACTCCCTCCGGTCCTAATTATAAGAGCAAATTTTGGAGTTGGTTTTGGTCCTAATTATAAGAGCAAGTTTTAACTTTTGTCAATTTTTTCCTATAATACCCCTATTTATACTTTCTCAATAATAATTGAAGACAATAATAATTTAATAATACACCTATATATTTTATAAAGTAAATAATGTTTGCAACTCATTAATGTCATATACACCTAAATTATACCTTTTTATATAAAATAATTTTGAGCAATTTTTGTCATATTTTTCCCATATCACCCCTATTAATACTTCTTCCACAATAATTAATTTAACAACACATTTATATTATATCAAATGATATATTCTACTTTATTATATTTGTATATATAAGCGTGTGACAACAGATGAAAATATATAAGCGTGTTGTCCCTCCAAAAAGCGTTGATAGATTTGTATATATAAGCGTGTGACTTTTGTGCCCTGTTTAAGGGTGTTGTCACTTGCCAGCAATATAAGCATGTTGTCCCTCCAAAAAAGATATGTCATTTTAGATTTTAGGTAAGGGTATTTAAGGAAAAAATATATAATTAACTAATTTAACTTTTTTCCTTAGTCTTCCAAATCGGGTAATTTCTTCCTATAATTAGGACCTAGGGAGTATATATATATATGAAAATAAAAAATTATTTAACAGTATAGATTGGGGATGAAGACATGAACACATTTATGGTCCTCACAGTTCACAAAGGAATCTCGTGGGGAAGATGCCAATGTATTGGGGGACCCACTGCTATTAACGAAGGCTCACCATGAGAAAGTTAAGGACGTAGCTGGATGTCTCTTGTGCCAAAGGGTGTTACCCAGCAAAATGATTCCATAAGTTTTAATTATTATTATTATTTTTTTTTTTATACACTGAAAAATGACTTGTGGAGAAACAACTCACACTAAGGAACAGAAAAAGAAAAAGAAGATAAAAGCTCCAAAAGAACCTCTTAGAGCCCTTTTTGCAAGGCTATCTTTGTGAAGTTGGCATTAGTGTTTTTCAATCAAACCTCAAACTTGGTAATTAAGACTCTTGAGAAATTGATAGAGAAATAAACATCCAAATTACCATAATGCTCTTACATATTGATACAAGATAAAAAGTTGCTCCAACGTTTCCTCATGTTGGCACACCAAAGAAACAAAGGCCAATGGATTATTAAAGTGATGCTTCTTTTTCTTTTTAATTTGTCACTAGTAGGAAGTGCACGATGCAAAAGTTTGGCATTATTAAAATGATGCTTCTTCTTTCTTTTCTTTTTTTCTTTTTAATTTGTCACTAGTAGTAGGAAGTACACGATGCAAAAGTTTCCAAATAAAGAAGAGTTGTTTGTAAGGAAGGAAGATGAACCAAAGAAATTTTCATAAAGGATATGAAACTACTAGAATTATAATCAGAATCTTGAAAAAAATATTGTATGAATTCATCTTTACCCGTGTATTGACTAGTAGCATTATTTGTTTGTAATAGCAATTGAAGCCTTTAAAAGTAATTTTTCAATCGTGATTTACAGTATACAAGGTAAGTATGTGAGAAGAGTTTATTTCTATTTGTGTGAATAAATACTTTTGGGATGTCCAAAAGTGATCCCAAACAATAATGTTTATAAATTAATAAAACATTACATTGCACAAGGTTCCAATTAAAAAGTATTTATGCAATAATAGGTCAGCCATATGACGATGATTCATATATGTTGCTGTATAGGCTTTCAAAAAAGGTGGTTGAGTGGATTAGAGGAGCCATTACCTACTCCTCATTCCAGTTTATCTATTATGATGTGAGCATCTTGAAGAATACCTTTCTAAGTCAATGAAGAATTATCCTAACATTATGTGTAAAAATGACTTGATAAGAGACAAACGAGAAGCATGGGATAATAATTTGACTTCCAAGTACCAGTTCTTCACTCAATGCCAAGGCATTTTCCTAGTCTAAAGTGAAGCTACGATTTTCAATCACAAAACGTGTATGGTATACTCCCTTCGGCTGAGGTAGATGCACGTTTTTTTTTTTTGTTGTTGGGGGGGGGGGGGTGTTATGCGCCCTGAATTTGTCTCTTTTTTATTAAAGATGTATTTGATAGTATTGATAATAAAACAATTATGATGGAATTTTAAAAAATAAAGCTAAAAAAGATGATATTGTAATTATTTTTATTGTAATATACTTTTGTTATTAAAATATATATGTACTTAAAACTATTGAGTGCCCACCTTCTATTGTAATTTATGTAGCTGCATTTCTAACAGTACTTAGCCTTGCTTTTCTAAATGACAAGTTTGTAAAATAACTGTTTCTCATATTACATTATCAGTATTAACTTGATTTCATGAATATTTTTTTTGATATTTTTTTATTTTCTTGTTTATATTCTTTTGTTTTTTAATGCATTTAAAATTTTCCTTTAAAAAAAAAAATCCTTGAATCCCCTCGTCATTGGTAACTACTCTTCATAAATTTTCTCAATTATTTTTCCGCCTCCGGTCTTAAGTATAAGACCAAGTTGACTTTTTTGAAAAAAATTAACAAAGGTAATTAAATTACTTTACATCATTTTTATTTTTATTTTTCTCCAAACTAATTAGTTTGACTAATAAACTAAAATATAATACAATGATACATAACATATGATATGATTAAATAATTTAGTTAACTTCATTAATCTCTTCAAAAAAGGTCAACCTTATCTTATAATTAAAATCGGAGGTGGTACTTTTTATAGATTTGTTGGGCGTCTCACACCCACGGTCATATTTAGATTATGAATAAAGTTTGTTGAGGCGGGTTGCCCCATTTTGTACCCAAAAAAAGTTATTTGTTATGTTGGCGTAAGAAATACTTATTATATGCATTTTTGTCAACAAAATAATAAAAATATCATTGTGTAAATACTTGGCGCCATATATTTCTAAAGGTTTGTGGTTGTGGTGATCCGTGTAGAGATGCTGAATATTCAATTCATTTGATATAAACACATATAAACCCATAAATTTCGACTGATATCATAATCAATCAACTTTTTTGATTTGTTGTAGGAAATTAAATTTAAAACGTGCAACACAATTTTAAATTTGAGAACTTGTTTTTTAATTCATTAATTGTGAAAATCACATTAATAAGGGGAGGCTCATTGCATTTAGTACTATTTGATGTGTTCTACCAATCGTACTAATTGCAATGGGTCTTGTGCAATGAAATGTGTAGTTATGTTGATGAGAGTTGGCGTAGATGGTAAGGAAAGGGTTTAAATCCCAAAAAGGACGAGAGTTCGATTCCCTCTGTCGTTGTGAGGGCTTCTTCGATAGGCAATCTCGTAAGTACCCCTGTAAGTGCTCAAGAGCCCTGGGGCCGTACCTTGGCCTTGGTGGGGGACCGGTGCCAAACCCACCTAAACTTTTTCATTAAAAAAAAAAAAAAAAAAAGGAATGTTTCATTATAATTTATAATCAAAATGAGACCTATTAATTTATAATGGCCGGGTCAGCCATATACATCAAATAGTACTAAATGCAATGGGTCTCCCCTTATTAATGTGTGATTTTCAAAATGAATGAATGAAAAAACAAGTTCTGAAATTTAAAATTGTTGTTGCACGTTTTAAATTTAATTTCCTACAACAAATCAAAAGAGTTCATTGATTATGATATTGATCGAAATTTATGTGTGTGTGTCTATATATATATATATATATATATATCAATGGATTTTAACATATGCACACAAAATCAAAAGCAAGATGTCAATAATTAACCTTCTTAGTTTAAATAACTGAAAAACATCTCTTAAAAAAAATTAGTAAGAAACATCTTAATTAATTAAATCCAGCTGGAACAATAGAGTCCGGATTTAGGAGGGTTGTTAGGAATTTAGGATTCTTGTAAATTTATCATAATGCCCTCAAACGTTTGCTAACCCTTTCTTCCTGGTAGAATCATCTTTCTCCCCCATCATCCTCACCCTCTCTCCATCCTCTCTCCATTCTCTTCAATGTCACATTTCCACTGTAAATGCTTCTCCTCATTCTCCCCTGCTTGTTAGATTAGTGATTTAGATATGTATTAGCTAGGTTGATCTTTATATCAAGATGACTCAAATCAATTTGATATGAACTATAGTTGGATTATATACCTTTACTTGTGTTACGGATCTATATTAAGGCCTAATGTCGGGATGGCCCAACTAAAGATATATTAAATATAAGGGCTCACCTATAATATAGGGAGATCCTATATTATAGGGAGAGTATGTCTAGCGACAATAAAGGAATATCCGAGCTTATATCAACACAATATACTCGCACCAAGGATCACACATGGCCGAGATATTCTCTACGGTAAACTCTATAAATACATAGGCCAATTCCAAAGGTGCACACGTTCTAACTCAATACTATTTACCTTCAGTTACACTGTGCACACACACCACCCTCTTTGGTGAGAGCCTGATTTGTGCACAGTGATCCCACGCTCTCCCTGAATATCTCCTCCATAGATACTCAGGCAGAGCCCAACGATCCAAGATCAAAGCACCAGCCCAAAGGCTAGACATCTGTGTTCTATACCAGAACATTGGCGCCGACCATGGGGACGTTAAATTTCGATCCCCATAACCACCGATGGCAAACACGAGAAATAGCAGTCGAAACCCTCAGCCTGGAAATCCACAACAGGCTGAGGCAAGTCAACACCATCAAACTCAAGAGCAGCACCAACACGAGAGTGTCCCGGAGGGCAACGTCTCTGACACGGCGTCCTCCCCTCCTGTCATCGCTAAAACGCATGACGTGGTTGATGAAGGGACCTCAGCTCCAAATGCAGACATCCTCCTTCTACGGAAAACACAGGAGTCAATGCTGAAACGAATGGAGGCCGATGAAGAGCGTATTAGACTCCAGCGCCAAGAAGATCTCAGAGTCATACAGCGGATGATAGAAGATTGGTTTAAGCATACCTCTCAGCGAGAAGATCGCGATGATACACGTGGAGGGAAGGAAAAAACAGCACATGATACCAGTAACCCATCTCATAGTGAGGAATCGAGGTCTTCACGGCGGGATGATCGGTGCGATGATGATGGAACTGCGCGAGGGACGGGTTCAAGACGAGCTCGCCCATCGACCTCGACCTTGAAAAGACTGCGGTTGGAACGCATCTCGGACGATGAAGACCGAGGTGCCGAGAGAGACTGAGATGTGGGGAGAAGCCGAGGTGCGGAGAAAACGGCCCGGTCTCGAGGTTCCCCCAGAGAGTACAAAATGAAGTACCTCACGGAACTTGACGGAAGCCCATTCTCGGAAGTGATAGACGTTGCGCCGTATCCGAAGAATTTCGATTTGACTGACCTCCCGAAGTATGACGGGACCCAGGATCTGCGCAGTCACCTCGAGACATTCGAGCTACTCATGTGTGTTCGTTTAATCAACGGCCCGGTCATCTCATGGCTTTTTATGGCAACACTGACCGGACCTGCTCAAAAATGGCTCCACACTTTACCAACCGACTCCGTGCATAATTTTGAAGACCTCGGACGGAAGTTCGAGTTGAACTTCGCAACCAGTAAGAAGCAGCCGAAGTCCCAGTTCATGTTGAGTAAAATAAAGTAGAAGAAGGGGGAGACGTTGCAAAAATATCTGGATCGGTTTAAGGAGGTAGCTTTGCAAGTACGCTTGCTTCCGGAGGAGGTCCACGTCCACTGCCTCGTGGATGGCCTGGATCCCTCATCACGATTGGCTAAGAATGTATGTAAGAACCGGGTCTACACTTTGACGAGTTTTATACCCAGGCGAAGCAGTATTTGGATGTGGAACAAATGGAGATAGCCAACGCTGTTGGAACCGAGAAGCGGAGAAATACGTCACCGAACGAGAAAGACCAGATTGACAAGCGAAAAGAAGACTCCCGCAGGCACAACCGAGATACCCGCACTCGGGGGGAAAGATCTGAAGGAAAGATCAGGTACGACAGCTACGCCCCTCTGAACGTCTCTCACTCACAGATCTGGAAAGAGGTAGCTCAGACCGAGATGAAAAAGGTTGAGAGACCTCGGCCTCTCTGTAACCGACCCACTACAGATCAATCCAAGTTTTTTGCGTTTCATGACGGACCGGGACACACTACGAATCAATGTTATGAACTCTGTAACGCCATTGAGAGGTTCGTTAGAGAAGGAAGATTACGCGAATATGTCATAAAAACACAAGGGAAGAAAAATGGCAAGCACAGACAAGGCAGCCGAAGTAGGAGTCCGGCCAAAATGTACCTCAGGATATAAGGATGTGCTAGAAGGAAGTTGGAACTCAAGAACTAACCCAAAAGCTATAAGGAAGCCTACCCAGAAAGAGAAGCCGCGGAAACAAAGATCGAGTAATAGAGCAATCAAAACCTTAAAGTCACACCTGGAAAACAATGAAGGATGAGGACTATACCTTAGACAATGAAGGTCAAAGAGGTACGGATCTATAAATCTCCAGGAAAGCAGGAACGACGGTCGTAGAGGAAGGCAAAGGATGAACAATGGAAGCAGAGAGAAAAAGCAGAACCTCGTTTGCAAGGAATGGAGGGAAATATGAATCAGTGGCAAAGTTAGCACTCATAAGCTGCGGAACGTCGAAACGCTAGGGGTAAAAGAGACTTTTCGCCTTGAACCTAGACGTGACGTACGACAAGCATTAAATGCGCATGAAAATCGGGGCGTGGATAGATGTGGCGGTCATAGCCTCTCGCCAATATAGAAGAGCCAACTGTAAAAGGGTAATGTTGGCGAATGCAGAAAGCCCTTTACTTCGTAAGAGCCCAAAGCCATCAGTAACCAGCTCGGGTAGCTAGACCGCTTAGACGAGCCCAACAAGAGGGGTACCTCGAACCTATGTAAAGTCGCTTCGGACACGTGAACTTGGGGAGGATACCTCGGACCCTAGAGGCTCCGCCTCGGATTCCTGTGTAAACAACATCAAGGAAACGTCGTCTGAAAAGCAAGTTGGTATTACTTGAGATCTCTGAGACCTCACCTCGAATCTCTGAAGTAAGTCATACTAGTAACCCAGCTCGGGCAATGACCCCAACCGGGGGCAAAATACATCTCGGCAGCTCAGACGCCTGACCTACCGAGCTGGGGGGCAACTGTTACGGATCTATATTAAGGCCCAATGCCGGGATGGCCCAACTAAAGATATATTAAATATAAGGGCTCACCTATAATATAGGGAGATCCTATATTATAGGGAGAGTATGTCTAGCGACAATAAAGGAATATCTGGGCTTATATCAGCACAATATACTTGCACCAAGGATCACACATGGCCGAGATATTCTCTACGGTAAACTCTATAAATACAGAGGCCAATTCCAAAGGTGCACACTTTCTAACTCAATACTATTTACCTTCAGTCACACTGTGCACACAAACCACCCCTTTGACGAGAGCCTGATTTATGCACAGTGATCCCACGCTCTCCTGAATATCTCCTCCATAGATACTCAGGCAGAGCCCAACGATCCAAGATCAAAGCACCAGCCCAACAAGCTGGACATCTGTGTTCTATACCAGAACAACTTCAATGTTTTATGTAATCAATGTGAGACTTTTCTTGATGTATTCTAATACTGCTTCAACTGTTGCAGCTCTTGTTGATAATTTGATAACCCACCAATGGCCTTTCAGCGTAATGTTTTGAATGGTCTTTATGAGTGGGAAGTCGCGGATTTAATCCTGCTTGCAACTCAGGTAGTTAGTGTCTGCCTTGTAATTCAAAAATAATAATAATAATAATAATTTGACAGCCCCGTCCTTAAAGACATAATCAAAAGGGAAAAAACAGAAAATGGAATTGAATATTGTATAAAAATTCCTAAGCTATATATGATTTACCATTTGTTCACTGTCGTTGTCTTTATATTCCATTTCACGACATGAAGAAAGGAAGCAAGAACATTCTAATACAAGCAAGTGTATCCTAGGACCGTTGACTGTTTTAACCAACTGAAGATTGCACCACTCTGCAATCAAGCATAACACTGGAGAACTTTTCTTGCATACGAATTTTAGGACAAATAAAAGGAAACAAAAACAATAATTAACCCTCAAAAAGTTGGACTTGTCCATTAGCATCCAAAGTATTTTTTTTTTTTTTTTTTAAAGGACTTATAATGCTGATCAACAAGAAATTTGGTGGGCTGCGCCGCCAGGAGTCAGGAGATTAACATAGGAAGGACGACAACCTCAAAAAGTTGCTAACCTAATATCGTTATATAAAAAATTTCGGATGGTAGGCGTTGGATGGTTGGAGAGAGAGTGAGAGAAGGACAGAGAATAAAGAAGGATTCCTCATTGAGGAGAGAGTAAGGCCTGTTTGGTACACGGAATTAATGAGAAAGGAAAAGAAAATTAGAAAGTTTCTTCCTTTGGTATGTATTTTGATAAATCTTTTCTAACCTATCTTCCCGAACCCACCCTGCAGGCCACCAATTTTCCTTATATGTAGGAAGATCATTTTGGTAGGATCTCAAGTTCCCACGTGTTTCACATTTTTTAAAGAAATTTATCCATCAAATTTAAACTTAGCGGGACGTTCAAATTTAAGTTCGAACTTGGAGGGATTTTTTTTACACAAGTTCAAACTTGATATATATATTTTAGCAAAAATATTATTTTTCTTTTTTATTTTGAATTAATTACTTTTGAGGATAAAATAGACATTTCTTGATTCTTTACCAACTACTACCCCTTCATTTTCTTCCTACCAAACAACTCATCTTCTCTCGACCATCTTCTCTTCCCTTCCCTTCCTCTAAATTCATTTCTCTCCTCAAATTTTTCTTGTACAAAACGGGCCCTAAGAGTAAAGGGTTTAGCAAACATTCAGTGGCATTAAGGTAAATTTACAAAATTCACAAGTCCCTAATAAGTTCTCCTACCCTGTTAGGAATTTGTCTAAAGTATAGGCCTGAATCGAGATTATGCTATTTTCAACTGGATTTAATTGAGATTTTCCCAATTTATTATCCCATAATACCTAAAATTCATTCAACGATGGACAATTTGTCTTTAACTACGTGCAACATATTTTCAAATTTCAACTATGCACAAAATAAAAGAACATAAAATAAAATGAAGATATATTGGGTACGTTAAAGAAAAGTTAGGCCACTTAAGAATTTGAGTCCTTAGATATCTTTTGATGATAAATTAGTAATGGGAGATTTTTTTCAGCAATTTTTCTCTAATTGTCATAATTTTTTTAAAATTTTGAGTATATTATAAAATGTACCGTCTATGCTTTTTTTTTTTTTTTTTTTTTTTTTTAGATGAAGGGTAGATAGATGTGATGTGAATTGAATGCTTGGTGACGAAGGGAAATATGGAGGAGCAACCTAACCCACAAATGGACTTGGCACCGTCCACAAACACCCACTATCAAGTTGGGCCCTACACTCTGTTATGACATTTTTACCCTCACAGTTTCCAAAAATGACGCTTCAAGCCTAACTTGAAAACAGCCTATTATTAATAGGAATGCAATTGTCGGGTAGTTTGTGAGTTTTCAGTTCAACTACTTTTTATTTTCCTTGTGCGGCACGGAAACGCGGATCTCCCATCTGGTTGGAGGGAAGGGAATAAATAATTTAATGAGTTTGATGTTTTTTTTAATAGTAAGAAAAATACTTGGAGTTGAAATTTTTTTCATAGGGATAAGATACAAGAAAATAATTATAAGTAAAATTAATTTAATTTTTTTGGAAAATGACAGCCAGGTCTTACGAAACATACAAAATATAAAAAAAAAAAAAAAAAAAAAATTAAATTTTGTTGTGAATACAGCACTCTTATTGTGAATGTAGCTTTTTCTGTTGTAAATGACCAGATTTTAAATTTTGTTGTGAATATAGCACTTCCTATTGTGAATGTAGCTTTTTCTGTTGTGAATGGTCTCTGTACGTTTAAGGACTTGAGTTTGAAACAAAATCCAAATGTTTAAATTTTGTTGTAAATATAACACTTCTTGTTGTGAATATAGCTTTTTTTGTTGTGAATTGCCAGGATTTTATATTTTGTTGTGAATATAGCACTTCCTGTTGTCAATACAAATAATATCAAAAAAATCCCCAGAGACCTTTTTGATATGTGATTTTGAGTTGATATTTTGTATGTTTATTGGGACCTAGCTATCATTTTCCCAATATTTTTTAGCCCTACCCAGATATGACCACAATGATAAAAGAGAATGAAAAGCATATCATGCATTTTTTTTAATTATATATTGATAAATCAATAATTTGTATTAAAATTTATAGAAAATGATATAATAGTCATAACTCATAAGTTATAGAGGATGATACTAATGATACTATCTTTTTATATCCAAAAAAAAAAAAAAAAAAAAAAAAAAAAAAAAAAAAAAAAAAAAAACCTTCTTCTATTATAAACACACACCAAAAGCAGAAAAATTTAGATAGAGTAATAGATTGCACTGTAGAGAAGGAACCGGAGAGAAATAGGATTGCAAGTGAAAAACACAAAAAGGACTTGACCAGAGTCCAACTGAAAACTACCAGCCACCAGTTTTTTAATTCTCATTAAAAGAGAGAGCGAAAACGCGTGGTTCCCTTTGATAATATAATTTTAAAAAAAAGGTACACCCAATCACAAAGATCGTTTTTTTTTGTTAATTAATTAAATTTATTAGACCCAACGACTCCTTCACGTTGCTACGTTTTCTTCTTCTTCCTCGTCTACCTCTTTCTTTTTTTGTTTGGTTCACATAACAAGCTACCTCCGAATTTTCCCCCAATTTCTAGGGTTTCTGATATTTTCTATAATCAGAAACCTTAGCTGCCTTCTCCCGTCTCCAACTTCTGTTTTTCGTGCTTAATTTCAGGTGAGTTTGCTTCTCTTGCTATTCATCGCTCTTCTTCTTCTTAGAATTCTCTGTCTGGGTCGTTGAATGAAGCTAATTTGGCGATAGAGAATTAAAAATGGTAATTGACGTGTTTTCAACTGGGTATTGGTTGATTATTGCTTCGTCTTTGTGACACTCCTTTTCTTTTTTCTTTTTTTTTTTTTTTGGGGGGGATGTGGTGTTCTTGCTGCTTTTAGTTGACTTGCAATTGCACTTGGAATCATTAGTAATCAAATGGATGAGTACAGCGTTTTTTGTTTGTTTAACATATGTGAAGGATTAAGAAAGGAAATGAGGGGATTAATAGCTAAGCAATCACTGGTGTTGGAGGTTTGAAATTCTCAATGCCTGTTTTTTTTTGTCGAAAGAAATTCTATGCCTTTGCTGATAGGAGGTTTGGTTCTTCCAGAAAGTACAATAGTGGCTCTTGTTGGAAATTTGAGTGCTGAAGCTTTCAATAAGGCTAGGATTTGGAAGGACAAAAGTATGGTAGATTTTTGTGTTTGCTATTAGTTTGTCAAATTAAAATATAATGGGGATTTTTTTTTCCCCTCAAAACCTCCAATTATACAGCTTTGAGATGATTTAAATATCCACACGGTACGGTCCTAAAAACTCGCTGAAACATTGTCCAATTTAGAAACTGCTTTTAACATATGTTACTACAAACAAGAGTTATATCGAATGGTTTTGCGCGTTACTAAAAAGTAAAAACTGCTATCATAGGAGATACTTTCAATTGGACTTATGTAGATGTTAGACTATAATTAAGTTCAACCAAAGTTTTGAACTAATCTGTATAGAGGGTGAGATCTGACAAAATACTGAGAGGAGTGTCGCAGTTGTGTCATTCACTCCGAACATTCACAGATAGTGCTGCTTCTAAGTTGGTAAACTGATGATCATAAAGATATTATTTTGGAATTTTTTATACTGGGTTTTCAATATATAGTTGATTTATTTCTTTGTTGACTTAGGATTAGTTTTTGTCCTCTTGCTGTTGGCTTACTTGTATTATTCTTTTATGTTTGTCTATCCTGGAGAGAATCACTTGAATTTTGGTTGAACTGATGAAAATCTGAATGTCCCTCCTTACAACCTAATGATAAGGGTTGCAAGCAAAATTTCATTATTCACAGTACTCATATTCTCACATCTTTTGCCAGATTCTTTTCATTCATCTGCATCACCATGTCAAGTTTGGAGGAGCCACTTGGTCTTGACAAATTGCCAAGCATGAGTACCATTGATAGGATTCAGAGGTTCTCATCTGGAGCTTGTCGTTCCAGAGTAGATAATTTGGGCATGGGAAACTGCTTTATTGAAGGACGGAGTTGCAGTACATCCAATAGCTGCAAGTGAGTTAATATAATTTCTTACAAGTCAGAAACTTGACTGTAATTTGTTATGAGATTAATAAATCTCTTTTGGTCATTTTTTCTCTCATACAAACATGTTACATTCTATTTGCTGCTGCATATGTGGATTTTTACACATGATTTTCCCTTTTCTGCTCATTACATCCATTACATGACCTAATATCTCTCAGTTTCAGTGACGATGATGAAGATTATACAACAGAGACATTTCCATGGAAGAGACATGCTAGGGACATGTCCCGAGGGGGTTCCTTTTGTCAGAGGGCAATGAGTTCAGGGAGGAACTCAATCAAATTTGGGAAAAATGATGATTCATTTTGCTTTTCAGAGAGTCCGTATAGTCCCAAGTGTAATAACAAAGACATAGCTGAAATGACATATAAGGTGATCTATGGGAGCAGTAATTCCTGCTCAAGTTCCGGTAGCTAATAAATAAGTTTTAAACTCTGGTCCATGCCTCTTTTTATATCCTTCAAACTTTCTGTCATTAGTAAATTTATCTATTTTCTTTGTTTGACTAGCATCTTATATGAAATTATTCATTGGAAAATGCAGTTTCTGAAAGGTATACCTAAGTTTGTAAAGATAGTAGAAGTTGGTCCGAGGGATGGATTGCAAAATGAGAAGAATATTGTACCTACGGATGTGAAGGTTGAATTGATACATAGACTGGCATCTTGTGGGTTGTCTGTTATTGAAGCTACTAGTTTTGTATCTCCCAAATGGGTCCCACAGGTATGATGGGCTCAGAATTTTACCAGTGTTTAATGTTTCTTGATATTGAAAGTTTAGGGAGTGATTGTTCTCTTGAAATTTAACCAAGGTTCATGCAACTTACGTTAGTTCAAATTTTCAAGAGAACAATCACTCCCTAAACTATTTATTGTTAAGCTTGGATGCCTTAAATAATTTTAACCATACTAAAATGATTAAATCCGATTTAACTATACACAAGATGACTTAAAAACAATATTGGAATAATGATATTTTTATTTATTTTTCAATGCAAACTGGATTCAAAAGGGGAAATGTGACTTTTTAATACATAATTGTATTTTGGCTAATAGGCTTCTTGTCGCTACTTAATTTTAATGTATGCAGCTGATTCAATCATAAATTGGTGGTGTTTTGATTTTAAGTTTTTCTGCAAACAAACTTGATTTTGTTTGGCTCATACCCTCATGGATATTATTTAATTTCTCTGTCTCAGTTAGCTGATGCTAAGGACGTAATGCAAGCAGTTCATAAGTTGGAAGGCGTCAGATTGCCAGTTTTGACTCCTAATTTAAAGGTACATACATCTAGAATAACCATGGAGAGAAATATTTTTAGATCTCTCACCGGCTACAATTACAGGGCTTTAATGCTGCTGTAGCAGCTGGTGCCAGAGAAGTAGCTGTTTTTGCATCAGCTTCTGAATCATTTTCAAAATCGAACATTAACTGTAGTATTGAAGAGAGTCTTGTCCGTTATCGTGCTGTAACGAGTGCAGCTAAAGAGCTCTCAATTCCTGTTCGAGGGTATGCCTTCTATCTCATTTTACCGTGATTTTAAGATTCCGTTATATCGCATTCTTCTTTGCATGTGTTTAATTTTGTTGGACAAAAATTTTAATTGATCTTTTTTTTTTTTTTTTCTTTTTTTATTTAGATGGATCCTCTCCAAGAAGAGTTGTAGTTGTTGTTCAGCAATTTTTCTTTTGATCTTGGACAGTGCCTTGGCATAACTGAATAAAATATCTTAGATTGCTGGGATTTACTCTTGTTCTGGGACACAGAAAATTCTTTGTATATGCTTTTTATATGTTTTGACTGGATACCCCTCAAAATCAGACTTCATGACTATATTTTTATGCATTCTTGAACTTGTTATCATTGGGGACTAGACCCTTCCTCATATATCCAAAAGGCCATTAAGTCAAGACCTAATGGTTGGACACGAGATTCCAATCTGTCAATGAATTTTGTTTACATAGAAATTTTATTTCCATTCTGCTTATTTCAATGAGGATATTTTATTGAAATTTTATAGGTATGTATCATGTGTTGTTGGATGTCCAGTGGAAGGACCAATCTCTCCCTCAAAAGTGGCTTATGTGGCTAAAGAACTCTATGATATGGGTTGCTTTGAGATCTCCCTTGGTGACACAATTGGTGTTGGCACACCAGGTGATGATTTAGATAACTTGGTTTTTTTAATTCAGCGCCTCCATGTTTGATTCATTAATAGTGGTGAACTCCTTTCATTCTCTCAGTCGACTAGGTGTTTTATTAGTCAAATTGAATTTTTCTTTGGGTATGGCCTCAATACGTTTATCAATAATATTCAAGCATCCGCATTTTATGTGTGCTTAGTTTCTTCATACAGATCAATAGGATTCTATGTTTGGCCAAATACCCATTTGGCCTTAGTTTTTTATTGGTCAATAGTCTATCTCTCTTTAATCTATTCCTATAAATAGGCATATTGCCTCATCAATAAAGCATTGAATATTTTGAGAGTAAATTGGTATAGGAGATTCTCCTAGGTTGTTCTAGAGAGAAGGTGAGATTCTTGCCTGCTTTTTATCTCAGATTATCTTATAGCTTTCTCAACATAAATTCTCAAATTATCTTATAACTTTCCCTTCTTATCAGCTTATTCAAACCGGTATCTTATCAGTGCCTTATGCTAATTAATTGAACTCCTGACCTATGATAATTTTCCTATGATCTTGCACTTATATTGTTCTCCATTCATCATTGTTGTGCCCAGGAACTGTCATTCCCATGCTTTTGGCTGTAATGGCTGTCATTCCAACTGAGGCAATAGCTGTCCACTTCCATGACACTTATGGCCAATCCCTTCCCAATATCCTGGCGTCCCTTCAAGTAAGCCATCAAAATATCAAGAATAGCTTCTGCTTTTATTATACTAGTCTTTTATTGCATAGAACATGCTGAGTTCTCCTCTTTCACATTATACCATGAAAGCTTTTATTGATGCACCAATCCATGGGCACTATCGATAATCCTAGATTTCATCTTAAGGTTAAATCTATATTTTTTTTAAATCCATTGTCATAACTCATAACTGTTCAAAATAGAAAAGACTCACGCCACATGAGTAGAACTGTTAAATGGTAGCCATTCCGGTTTCAATACCTACAGCATTTGTCACTAGAGCCAGCTTGGCTTTAGCTTTGGTTTAAAGAGTTAGGATAACTTAGAAAAGATATGATGATGGAAAGAAAAGCAGAGTTTGATTTTTCTTCTGCCACTTGCAGAATGATGTGACTATTTTTTTTTTTTTTTTTTTGCCAAAAGAATGATTTGATCAAGCAGGCCCTACGTTTCAGTGTTATTAATACCGTTTACTTTTAGGCCTCTTTTCCTATATTGCTTTCTCGTTAAAGGGGTAATTAAAAATTATGTCAAAGTCTCTAGATGGGAACTACTTGCAATTATCTTAAAAACAAAAAATCACATCACCTATCATTTTTCTGTTCCTATTCATTCCCGTCCCTCCCAGTCTCTAATTTTTAAAACGTTGAATGTGATATTTCAAACCGCACATGGAGACTGATTACAATTGTCTAACTTCATAATACCTATCATTTTCTTACTACTTGTTCCCATCCATTTCCCTCGCTCATTTTTAAATCATTGAATGTGATGTCCTGGCAGAAAGAAAATAAGGAACAAATAGTTTTTGAAAAAAACGAGAACTAAAACCTTGATGTGCAGAGTCTTGTCTGCACAAAGTCAGTTTTTTTTTAAAAAAAAAAAATAAAATTAAATAATGGTAATTTAAGTTTATGGGATTCAAATTTGTATTGACCAAGCATAATGTGGGGCTACAACTTATGTTTCGTTAGTATAAGAATTAACAAGGAGCCTTATTCCACTAGATGGGGTCGGGTTTGTGGAGAGCATTACATTATTGTGATTTATCAACAAATGCGTGTTTGTGATTTTGTTTGGGACCCCCAAAAGTGTTTGTTCACGTAAATCGAAACAAAACTCTTTACATACTTACCTTGTATACCGTAAATCACAATTAAAAAGCACCTTTTGAAGGTTTCAATCATTATTCCAAACAAGCATTTATATCTTTGGATAAATTGTTGACCAAGAGGTATAAGAATCACTAATGAATTTTGATTTGCATTAAACAGATGGGGTGCTGTACAGTGGACTCCTCTGTTGCTGGTCTTGGTGGGTGTCCATATGCTAAGGGAGCTTCAGGAAACGTCGCTACCGAAGATGTTGTGTACATGCTGAATGGGCTGGGAGTGAAAACTAACGTTGATCTTCGAAAGCTCATGTCTGTTGGGGATTTCATCGGCAAGCATCTGGGTCGACCCTCTGGCTCAAAGACTGCTATTGCCTTGAGCCGAGTCACAGCTGACGCCTCCAAGATATGAGATTATATATTGCTATCAGTAACAATATTTATTCATATGCTTCAGGCAATGACAAACATCTCCATCCATGTAATGTTTCTATTCTTACATACTTGTAGAATATAATTAAAATATTCCCTCGTCTTGTGAGGTGATAAGGAGTAAGTAATGCTTCTAAATATATACCAATCTCAAAGTGCAAACAGCACTCATGTTTGCCATTGTTGTCACTAGCTTCTTTCCTTAATTGTCCTTTCTCATTCTGTGCAGAAAAGTTAACTTAAATTGACTGTAGTTCAATACCCACCCACTTTTTTTTGGATGAGGCGGAAAAAAAAAAAAAAAAAAAAAAAAAAAAAAAAAAAAAAAACTAAAGTTTTAGCCATTAAACACATGCTTGCACAAGCATGCACATTCTGCTGTTTATGTCATGCAAAAGGGTCTTAAAAGTGGTGTTTGTTCCCCACTTTCTTCATTCCAAATATACCCTCAAGTAATCAAACACTTGGAGCCATTTTTTTGAGGTAAAAAACCGTGTCACCTTCACAAGTGTGGATTTATACAATTGTGGATGTATTTGAGACTCCAATGATGGCTGAGGGAGCCATGACTTTGACCATCACAGAAAAGGAAAACTAAAAGGCAAAGAGACTACCTTTCATCATTTTGCATTTGCTTGTGCTCCAATTTATTTCCAAACATTCATAATAGCTATCTGTCTTCTCCTGAGTCCTTTTTGAATGTGGTTGTGACAGTCAAAGGAGCAAAGCCATTTTAACACCCTGAAAAAATCATCACTCAGATCCCTTTCTCAACCTCAACTTTGAGTGTGGAGGGTGTTTGCCATTATGATGGAGCCTTTTCTTTGATAATCTCATCATTAAGTTTTAGGTCTCTTTCATCTGGTATATTTTCACTATAATTATTTATCAAATTTCATTGTTTTCAATTCATGAGTAAAAATAAAGGTATTAGTTTTTACATAATAAGTGCTAAATTAGACCCCCCCCCCCCCCCCCCCCCCCCCCCCCAGTTTTAAAAGTCAGGAACTATGGTTTATGGTGAAGAGCTAAAATGTGAGCTGAAGTTTTAAATTAAATTAGTTGTATATGCTTGAGCAGAGTTAAAAAACAAAAGTGGTGATGGAGCAAACAAGTGCATGATGGCTTTAGGCTTGTTTGTTGGTGAGGACTTCGTAGTGAAAAGGGTTAACTTTATTCTTAATTTTTTCTATTGACATGAATAGGGAAAAGAAGAATGTTTTAGTTCCAAGGATCAAAAGGATCTGATTTTATATAGGCCTTTTAATTAAGATGATCAAGATAGTAGAGATATTTATTTATTTTAATATAAAATCTTCATTAATTTTTGGAGGATATGATACCTCCAAATTGTTTTTGAAAGGCTTTCAAATATATAATTTTTGAAGTATATCTTGTTTCTTAAATTAAAAAAATTATCATTGAAGTAGAAAAATAGTCAAGAAAGTACTAATTTAAATTAATAGATGGTATTTAAACAATGGAAAATATTTTTGGTTGAAAATTCTAAATAAACCATAAATAATTTTATGTAATTTATTATTTTTATTTTTACATTTCATTTTGTAAACCACTTTAATTTTTTTATTAACTTGGGCTCTACATAGCTAAAAATCAGTCCTCATTTCGCTATTAACCCCAATTTTTTTTCTTAAAAAAAAAAATTTATGTGAGTTGGGTCTCGAGGGGCTTTGATCATCAGGGCTAGTACATATCATCACCGGACTCACAACTTTATAGTTATAAGCAGGGGGCGGACCTATGTATAAGATGAAGGGCAAGTGCCTACCCTTGAATTGAGGATTTTTTTTTTATTTAAAAAAAAAAATTTAATACATATTTGAATGATTGCTCACCCTTAATATATTAAGACTGCACTTCGTAATCGGATGAGGATGAATGGTTGAATGATTATTTAATGCCTTATATTGAAAAAGATGTATTTGATAGCATTTATAATAAAACAATTATGATGGAATTCCAAAAAATAAGGCCTAGAAAGATGACATTGTAATTATTTTTATTGTAATATACTTTTGTTATTAAAATATATGTACTTGAACTTATTGAGTGCCCACCTTCATTGTAATTTATGTAATGCATTTTTAACAAGAAAGGCCTTGCTTTTTTAAATGATAGGTTTGTAAAATAATTGATTATAGGTTTGTAAAATAATTATCTCTCTTATTACATCATTAGTATTCACTTGATTTAATGAATATTTTTTTGATATTCTTTTTTTTTTCTTGTTTATATTCTTTTGTTTTTTAATGCATTTAAAACTTTCCTTTAAAAAAAAAAAAATGGCCCGAATCCCCCGTCACGGTGTCCACCCCTTTATTAATTTTCTAGATCTACCACTGATTATAAGCCAACCCCTTAACTAACGGACCGCTAATCCAAATATTGATGAAGAGGATGAATATACCTGTTATAGAAATGATGGGATCAAATTCTAAGAGAAATGGAAAAAGTGAAGGAAAAGGATGTAATCTAGAAAGTAGATTTTTTGAAATATTTTGAAGATTTTAAGGCCACAAAATAACTTTAAAAAAGTTAAAAAGGTTCCAATGCTTTTTAAATCGGATGTGTAAAGCATATGAAGACAACATCATTCTTTGTAAGAAAAAAGATGCACACATTTGTTCATAACCCTTTTGTCAAACTCCCCCACACGTTTGACCAACTTCAATTAATGTTTTATCAAAATAATTCACTACTGGATTCCACATAAAAACAATCATTATTTTGAAAAAATTTTAATTATTTTTTTAATGGAAATAAAAAGTTTATAGTGCTAAATTTAATTTAATGGACATTAATTAAGCGCCTCTTTAAGTCTTTGTCTTAGTAAAAAGCTTGTGATTCTACCCTTCTGTAGACTGAATGATGTCCAAAAAAAAGTTTTAATTAATGTGGATAAAAGGTTTTTGTAATTTTCTAAATTAAGGAGTGTCAATGAATAGGGTTGTGGTCAATTTTGGTCAAAATATATATTCTTACCCAAAAAAATCATTTAGACACAAGGGGAGATGTTATTGTCATACTAGTGACATGTTATCTTGATGATGTTAATCAAAGTTAATTGTAATTTTAAAGACCAATTCTTTGATGAAATTTAATATCAAATTTTACAAAGCTTACTATTAATTTTTTTTTTAAAAAAAAAATCATATAAAGGTAATTTAAATTACGATTTCTTAAACGACACAATATATATATATATATATATATATATATGTTGTATTAAGGGAACAATTGGGGTTCACATCATGTGTTTCTTCTTTCTGTACTCTTTAAGTGCTAATCCTTCTGATTTTGGGGTCATGATATTTTTTTTATATTTTTTTATTTATATTAAATTATATGTTGTATCCTGAAATAGTTTTTGCACCCAAGATATCAAATTAATTAATTTTTAGTCTTGCATTCAAAAATATTTTTCCTGTAACGTCAGTATCCTGGAAATTAATTAATTTGAGATACTGGATATAAAAAAAAAAAGTCAGGATATAGCATATAATTTAATTTAAATAAATAAAATATATAAATATAAAAAAATATCTCCACCCCAGGATAAACACACAAAAGAAGGAGAAGCATATAATAATGTGAATTCTATTCAATAGGTTGGTTTTATAAAGAGGAGTAAACATGAATAGTAAAATGACACATTCACCGGGGGGAGAGAGAGAGAGAGATTTGTGTGTATCTGTCTCTCACGTCAGATGATCAAATATGTCATAATCTTCCCTTCCTCTCTCTGTGTGCAGACAATAAATATATGATCACAGTGGGCTTCATGAACAGCAGGAGCAAACAAAAACAAAATAAAACAAAAAGAGGCCTCTTTCCTTTCACTCTTTCACTGGTCCATATAGTTGTTTCCCAGGTGAAAAAAGGGCTCAGAAGAAAATGGCATACTTACACACTCTCTCTCTTTCTCTCTCACTCTGCACCATATTTATTTGCATTCATGGCACCCTCCCCTATGCACCATATTAACTCCTCCTCATTTTCAGAGCTCACTCTCCAAAAACCAACAAAAATAAAAAATCACAAGACAGAGAGAGAAAAAGCAGACTCAGATTAGCAGCATCAGAAATTCAGAATTCAGATAGATCCTTAGTATTACTGTTTATTGCTTTTATTATCATTTTCCTTTCCCATCATCTTCCAAACACCTTCTTCTTCTTCTGGGCTTGATTTGTGATACCATTTTAGATTCAGATCCCAAAAGTTGCTTCTTCTTTTTTCATTTCCTTTATGGGGTTTTGAACCAATTGTAAAAGTTCTTACTTGTTTCCTCTTCATATATATACATATTACTGTTATTATTATGAGGCTGATAGGTGTGGCTTCTTGTCTCTCTTTCCTTCTGCTTCTGCTTCTCTTTCTGCTCAAAACCTCTCCTGCTTCTGCAAAATTTCAGAGCTTTAAATCTGGGCCTATTCCTTTTCAAGCCAAGCCAAGTTTTGCAAACAAGAAGACTCATAAAGGTGAAGATCATGGCTCAGAAGTAGCTCCTGCTTTTGGTGATGAAAAAAGAAAAATCTACACTGGTCCTAATCCTTTACATAACAGATAAGTAGATGTTTGTTTATTTATATGTATAATTCTTCTATTCAGAGCTTGATTTTTCTTCTTCATTTCAAGCTCTCTCTCTCTCTATATATATATAATAGATTTTTCTTCTTTTCTTTCATTTCTTTGTATGTTTTGCCCACCCAGAATTTGTGATTATTGTCCTCCCAAAGGATATATCAGTATGTTTCTGGTGTATTATTATTATTGTGCATAGGATTATTTTCTTGCTTATCTACAACTACATGATTGATGATTGATGTCTAGTCCTTTATTTTAAATTTAAGTATCCTTGCGATTTAAATGTTTTTTTTTTTTCCAATTTAAAAAGTTGAATTCTAAAATATTTTTTAAAGAAAATGTCAAGTTCCATATACTAAACCGAATTGTTAGTTGTGTATAGGATTAATATTTAATGTTGGAGCTTCATGGTACAATTTTTATTTTAATATGACAACTACTTTTTTTGGGGGGGAAATATAGACAAAGGAGTAATACAATTGCAACGGCATTTAAGGATTGTGATGCAATAAATGGAAAAGAAATGGTACAAATAGAACAGAGTGTTCATTATGAGATTGGCTCTGCCATTAATGGAGTTTGGTGGAGTAATGACTATTTGACAGTGTTTGTTATGATTAGCTCATTTGTTTCTTACCACTTTGGTTTCCGTACATTCTTGCAATGTTTGATTTTTGCATAAAGCTGCATTGGATTTTTTCTCTGCCCTTTACTGGTTCATAATTGACTACATACAAATTTAGGGTTGACCAAAATAAGGTTTTATTTAAAAAAATTTATCGAATTGAGCTTCGTAAACTAATTAGCAATGTAATGCGGTCAATGGCGTCCGATTGATCGACGCCATTGATCAAGTCCGAGATGTCGACGCCACCTGGTAGTGGCGTCCATTAATTGACGCCACCTGCGCAGGTGGCGTCAATTAATTCACGCCACAATTGTGGCGTGAATTATTGGCTTATTGACGCCAAGGCGTTAATTGACGCCTTGGGCGTCAATTTAAATTTTTTTTTGTTTTTTTATAAAATATAATTTTATGATTATATTTTAAAATTATAAATAATAGTTATATTTAATTATAAATAATAATTTTAATTAATAACTATAAAATTAAAATATTAAAAATTTATTATAAATCTTGGGATACACGTCTAACAATTATTCTCTAATGTTATAGAATAATTAATTAGTGACTTAATAATTATTATTCTCTATTTAACCTTATCCTATCTATTTTAAAGTAGTTTATAAAAAATAATATACAACATGTTTCAAAAAATATTTTTATTAATTCACTAATTATTATTCTGACAAATTTTTTTAATTAAATTTAGTTAATAATATTTTATGATTTATATATCAAATTATTAATGTATAAAATATTAAATAATTAGTCATCTATCTTATGGTTTATTAATTTACTAATTATTAGTCTTGTACATTAATAATTTGATATATAAACTGCAAAGTATTATTAGCTAAATGTAATTAAAGAAATTTGTGAGAATAATAATTAGTGAATTAATCAAAATATTTTTTGAAATATGTTGTATATTATTTTCTATAGAGTACTTTAAAATAAATAGGATAAGATTAAATAGAGAATAATAATTATTAAGTCACTAATTAATTATTCTATAACATTAGAGAATAATTATTAGACTTGTATCCAAAGTTTATAATAAATTTTAAATATTTTAATTTTATAGTTATTAATTAAAATTATTATTTATAATTAAATATAACTATTATTTATAATTTTAATTTATAATCATAAAATTATATTTTATAAAAAATAAAAAATAAATTGACGCCCAAGTCGTAATTAATTGACGCCTTCGGCGTCAATAACCCAATAATTCACGCCACAATTGTGGCGTGAATTAATTGACGCCACTGCGCGCAGGTGGCGTCAATTAATGGACGCCACTGCCAGTGGCGTCGACACTGACGCAAGATCAATAATGGCGTCAATAATCTGGACGCCATTGATCGCATTACATTGCTAATTAGTTTCTAATGAACAGCTCCAATTCGACAAATTTTTTAAAATAAAACATTATTTTGGTCAAAAACCCTACGATTTAAGTTCTGCAAAATCCTTTCCTGGTATAAAAAATATAAAAAAAGGGGAATAAATCGAATAAATTCCCTCCTGTTGGGCACGATACAAGACACTATCAAGATTTTTTTAAGTCACTTGAAGAGCAATTAATATTTATTTTTATTTTTTTCTTATTATTAATGATTAAATATGATTTATTATCGTTTTCTCTGTTCTTCAAAACCTTATTTGATATTTAAGTAAAGTTGGAAAAAAAAATTGAATTTAAGACAAATTTAATAAGTTAACAAGTATTAGTAATGATTCCTCTAAGTAAAGTGAATGGTTGAATCTGGATAATTGAAAGATCATGTTGATAAAACTATCTCAATATCAACTTAAGAATATTGATAATGCGGTAAATCAAGTAATTATAGTAATTGAATATCATACTTAAACAAAAATAAAGCCAAGTCCTGTTCAAGCTTACCAACTCAGAAACAAATGGCCAAATCAGCCTCTACTTGAATGGCTCAGAGATTTAATCAATTAAAAGTTAGGTAGATCGATAAATATTTTACTAAGGTGATGGGAAATTAAGTGAATAAGTTAAATTGATTTAAATGATGATTATTTTAATTTCTTGACTTATTGGTTCAAGGATTTTAAAGATATATCTTTATAATTACTCACTATCTTAGGCATCTAATCCTTCCTTTTCATATTTATCCAAACATAATTTATTGTCCAAAATTACCTTGTTTAAGGAATCAGACGCAGCCTATTTTTAGCTGTACAACTTTTCTTCATACGTATGCACATATCTTCAACTATATACTTAAAGATTTATATATATAAAGCCAAAAAAACGGGTTGAGCCCGCTCGGGCACAACAGTTTATCCCCGAAATGACAAGGGTTAGGCTTGAAATTTTTACCTTCAAAATGAAAATGGGCCTAAAAGAGTTGGTCTTGCGAGTTGAGGACCTAAAAGGGCTGGCCCGCTTTAAGCCCTTTATTTTTTTTTTTCCTAAAAATTGTTCATTTATACAAATATTGTTATTATTTTGTTAATAATGTTGCAAATATTAAGTTACTATTATCTTTTTAGAATTAAATTTCATATGAATATTGTGTATTAAGAATACTAAAATTTATAAATTTATAAAATATAATCCTTATTTCTTAAATATTCTTACTAATTTTGCAATTTTTGTGACTTATTTTCTAGTGTTTTTTCGTCTATAACTTGTAACTTTCACTTTTCAAGCATATATTAACACAAGTTTTGTTTATTTTGTAACTTCTTGCACTTTTCAAGACATATTTACAAGAAGTGTTATTTATTTTGTTAAGTCTTCTCATTAATTAAAACAGTACTCAATTTTCAGAGAATATTGCATTTGGTTCTTAATAGTTCTACAAAGAAATTTTCCCTTATAAAACATTGGCTAATTTATCATGATTGATGTAAAAAAAAAAGATAACAATTTTTCAAGTGTATCTAAAGAGGTCCCAATATCATGCATATTATCAAAAAGAGAAGCCAATAACACACATGTATTAAAAAAAATGTAAGGTTGAATTTCTATCTTAGGAAGGATTTTTTTTTTTTTTTTTTTTTTTTTTGATACATTCTTAGGAAGGATTTTGTTTCAAAGCAAACAATCACTTATCCTATGTATTAGAAAAAGATAGAGCAATTAATTCTTTAATAATATTTATGTCTTAAATTAAGAATAAATATTTTATTGTTTTAACTTAATTTCTTTGACAAAGTGCAAAAAAATTTGTTAAACATGCTTAAAGCCTGCGGGCTGGCTCCGATAGCCCAAGGGTTGAGTTTAAATAAGTGACCCTTTTATGTAAGTCAAGCCTAGCTGGCCTGTTTTGGCTAAGCCCGTGAAAGGTTAGCCCAACAATTTTCCCAGCTTTATGTATATACCCATTTAGGTTTGAGCCCGTGAAGGGCTGGCCCAACCTTTTTCCCTGCTCTATGGATATAGGGCCTGTTTGGGTATCCTATCTAATGGATTTATTATTCCATTAGATGGGATAATAAGTCCATTGAAAAAATACAATTGTTGGGTGTTTGGGTTGCTTTAATTTTTAATGGACTTTGAAGCTTAATGGAGTTTTTTTTTTTTTTGAAGCCACTTCCCTAACTTCTAATCCCATTACTTCTCATCCCATCAATGCACATGTGGGGCCCCTTTGTAAAATGACACTGTTGCCCCCCAGTCCAGTTCGTTTTGTTCACACAGGCTGATTTGGATTTCAAGTTCTACTCGCATACTAGTAGATCAGAGGATCTATTTGTGTATGTTTATTTGTATATACGCATTTTTTAAACTTTAAAGTAATGAATATTAAAAAAATATTTAGCTCAATCATAGTTGAATAATGCCATAATTAGCCGGTTTTTAATTATTCGTCACTCTTTTTTACACCAAATTACATAAATAAAAGTTGGTAAAATTGGTTTAAACTTTAAAGTAATGAATATATATATAAAGAAAAATGCAAAAATGTCTATATTTTGTAAGACCTTCAAAAACACCAGTATTTATAAAAGATGATCTCGCAATGAGACTAACAAATAATTTGTGTGGGAAAAAAATATGATACTTGCTAAGAAACTTATAAATGCTATAATTTTTTTTTTTTTTTTTTTTTTTATGCAAGGGAGTATTATACTTATTTTTAATTTTTAATTCTAAATTATTACATTTTATACAACATATATGTGTGTGTGTGTGTGAATTTGATTCATGCCTTTTCGGTTATTCTCCATCTCATCTATCTTTTTAAAAGCTATGCCAAACAAGTTTCCATCATAAACAAAAGCCACTTACTGCCATCATATCCCAAACACAAATCACATCGAAAAAAAGTCCATCAAACAAAAAAGCCACTTCTCCTACAAATATCCCAAACAGGCCCATAAATGAAGAAAAATTATACCTGCTAGTTGTTACCCTCTCAATGACATGGGTTTTCAGGTACCTTCGGACAATAAATTTTACAATAAAAATTTTTTCAGCAATTTTTTCATTAATCTATTGTTCAATCTACATAACAACTTTTATATGCACAAAACTAGCTTTAGCCTAACACATAATAAGTACTCTCTTTCACTTGAGATATATTTAGAAAGTTGATTTTGGCCATATATATAATAAGTAATTTTCATTTTTGCCAATATTTCATAATTTACCTCGGTTGATATTCCATCGATAATAATCAAGAAAGAGAGAGAATTAAATAAGATAATTAGAATATTTTAGAAAATACTTGTTACATAAACTAGTTTAACTATTTTTTTGATTTAATAAAATTAGGTAAATATATCTTATATTAAAGATTGGAGAGAGTATTTGTTAAGATTTGAGTGAAGATTTAGAATTCAAACGTTCAAACACTTACATATATAACAAACCAAAAGAGTCAGACCGTCCAAATTGCCTGCGTTTTTGTGGGGGGTCTTTGTGAATGATCATTTCAAGAGGTTTGTTGAGCGATCTCCACGTTATACATCTTTGTTTTTGAATTACAAAGCGGCATGACACTTAATGGCACAATTACAATCAATGGGGATCGAAAACCGCTACCTCCCATTAGTTTGAGAGTACCAATACCACTAGGCTACAAGGCCTTTGGTATGTTATACATCTTTACATATCCAAGGAATCACGATATTGTTTTCTTACGTAACAATTTTTTTTTTTTTTTTTTATTAGGGGGAAAAAGGATTACAAGTAGAATTTACATTCTTTATATATATATTTTTTTTGATACACATAGTAGGGGAGGGGGGTAAAATTGTTTATACGGGTCAACTCCATAAACCAAAATGTATTATACTATGTGCGTTAGCTTACTAAATTGGATTTCTTTCTTCCATAGATCTTAGAGAATCCCTGGTGTACATGCTCTCAAGTTTGGTCATACCAGACAATTACCAAAAAGGCAATGTAATATGCGCAGTTCAACTTAGACAAACACTTATTTGAACTTTTTTTTTTTTTTTTTTGGTCTCTTGAATGTTCAAAATCAAAAAATAAGTTTTAAAACTTGCATGCTCTAATGAATAAAATAAAATTGTTTATATGATAAAGTGATCAATTATATAAAATGAAAATAATTATATAGCTAAAGTTGGTGTAACAGGAATTAAGAAAGGGACAGTTAACAAGACATCATCTTTCAGTTTGTTTATCATAGCAATGAGGGAGGAAAATAGGCTAACGTACAGTAATTTAAGCTTAATAGGGAAAAATGGACTATCCGGGATAGCAGTGGCATTAGATGGGCTTATATATATATGTGTATATATATATATATATATATATATATATATATAATATAAAAGACTTTGGATAGAAGCCACTTTTTTCGACTTCGGAAAAAAATGTTAGAAATAGATGATTCAATAAAAAATGTATTATTAAATTTATGTTTGTATGAATTCTAATTTATCTATTAGAATACATTTAATTAAATACTTTAGAGTTTTTTTAATTTTTTAAAAATAATTTAATATTTTTTTATCAAATTTAAATTTTATATTCAATTATCAAAGTATATACAACTAGTATATTATTAAAAATGAGATTCACGTAATTTTCACTCATTTTCTATCTCAACTAACTTTTTAAATAATCATCTAAATGAAAACTCATTTGGAAAAAAGTCATTTCTCCCACCTTCATTCTAAAAACAAATCACATTTACAAAATAACTTTTATAATATCATATCTTATGTTTGTAAAAGTCAGATTACAAATGAGTTACTGCTTTGTCACTGCTCCCAAAAGAAGAAAATGCTCAATTCATCTCATTTGTAATTTCAATTCCAAATCACATACTGAAATATGGTATTAATCTTTCATATAGAAATTTATTTCTTGTGCCCATCGTATTAGTTTTGTCTTGCATTATCAGTACCATTAACAACAAACACAGAATCCTATACATCAACACAATTCCTTGATGGGAAAAAAATGAAGTAAACCCATTATATTAATGAAGTAAACCCATTATATTATGAGATGAAACTCAAAAATATCATACAACATTTATATATAAGGATAATCTTAGAACAGAACAATAAAATAAAAATCAGACAAGAGTCCTCTATATTTTCTTCTTAGACCTTATTTCTGTAGTGTGTCTAGTTCTTCTCATCCTTCTTATGGATGATGAAGAAGTAATCAAAGGTTAAAGCCAATTTATCATGTCATTGTTTTGACTCATCTGCTAGATTCTTCAATGTAAGAACCATGTTTCCCAGAAAGGAGCTTAATTAGGGGATTCTCTACATCATCATTGGTACTCTTATCTCGCCGAACTGTAATCCTCGCAGAACCAGTGACAACCACCACTTCCTCCTTACGAGTGGAGAGTTCGTTTGCGACAACCGCGTGCATCTTGTACTTTTCAAGGGCCGCAGAAGCTTTCTTTAACAGAATGTTTGTATCTGTCTCTAACTGTCAGCAATTTAGAAAACAATACATAGATGAAAAGGTTGTAACATAAAAAGGTATTAGTAACACAGTATGTCATTTTCATTTCAGTATAGTCTGTATCTGAACTGTTCATTTTCATTTACATATTTCAACTGTTCTTCATAATGAAGGTTCGTACGGAAATAACATAATATCATATGGAAAGGCAGAGAAAACTGAATTCACCTTCAAACTTTGAGCAAAACTTGAGATATTCTTTTAAAACTAGTGACTGGTAACTACAAATTAATCGTGAATTTAATATAACAGAACAGACCAATGAAAAAGCTTTTTCCAGAAGCATATAATAAGCCAAACAGGTGGGTGATCAAAGCTAACTATACATTCAACTGGCAAGGAGTGGGGACCAGGTTTTGTACCTTGAAAGATATGCAGAAGGCTGATGGAGCCCATTCTTCCCTCAGCACTTTCAACATTTTCGGCACTTGAACGAGTTTCACTTCCAAAAGATCAGACACTCCTGACTGAATTTTGTGCACCACCTGCAGGATTAATACAAGTTAACACCACCAATAGCAAGTACATCAAATAGATGTATCCAACCGGGAAAAAAAAATCTGATGTGTTGGTAGAAATTGGAACTTTCTAGCTTTATGGTACACCTTTTAAAGTAATAACCGGTCTACAGAGAATAGAATTTATCCGTTTATGTTCAAAGATGAACTATCCAAAGCCAAGACCAGAATTTCATCTATGATGAATATAGCAGTTTCAAAATCTTTATGGAATTATAAATTTTCTTCAACAATAAGAAATTATATCATCTGAAGCAATATTAAAGAGTAAAAACTCAATTGGAAACAATCTAGTAATTAACATATATCTACACCACTGAATAGCAGGATCCAAAAATAAAGAACAAGACTACAATATTGAAGAAGAACTAATTATCAAATTATTACCATGTCTTTCCAAGGAACATAAAAATCAGACACTGCAGCTGAAAGATAGAACATAGCACGGGGCCCAACACACCTCATTGACATTGCAGTCATCTGCAACATCTGCATTAACAAAAAATTATATGGTTATTTTGCACAACAAAACTACTGATTCAGCACTAAGTTTAAAATTACTACAAATAAAGAAGTGGCTCAATCTTAAAATATGAGTATATATGACTAAAATTATGGAGGTGAAATACTAACAAATCCACCTCCAAAGTTGACTGCCAGTAAATACCCAGGCACACAAAGTAACAGAGGATATACACATAATGTATAAAAACATAAACTAAGGCTTACCTGGAGATACTCAAATATTGTAATGTATGGAAGTTTTAATAGGAGACCATCTGCTACCGCCTGTAGGAAGAGTGGAAAACCTATTTAGCTCTAATCATACCCAGCTAATCTAAACTTAACATAAACTACTAGTAAAAAGAACCCAAAAAAACTTCAAAATAAGAATAACATAATATGCAAAAATCAAAGCTATGGTCCATACAGCATGATGATCAATGATAGCCCTCTTCACTGCTTCAGCATGAACTTCGCCAACTGAATTATAGAACAGAATTCAGCCATATTCATGTAAAAGGTAAAAATAAAGATGTAGCAGGAAAAATTTAGTATAGCTGATAAGGTAGGTTCTCCAAATATGAATTGAGCAGAAACTTTCTGTCTCACGCATACATTTATCAAGAATTCACCAGAAACTACAAACCTCGAATATTGGAATCACTGGTAGACTCAAAGCATTCAAGTAAAGGATCATCAGGCAGGGATCTGCAAAATGGCTGGAAACTTCCCCTGCAAATATATTTATCCATGAGCAATCAATTAATTCAAAAGAAACCATATATCATAACAGAAAGCAGCATCATCAACAACAACAACAACAAGCGGCTACATGGATCGCAAGTCACCATTTTACTCGAAAACCAAATCTTTGGATGGATTATTCACCAAAAGATCCACTCAATCACAATAACTTCATAGAGTGTACGCTCTGGTCTTCCTCTACATCTTTTCCGAAAAGAGAAAGCAGCATAACAGTAACAGAAAATAGAAATTCACCTTCGGTAAAGAAAGATAACAGCATATCCAGCCTTCAGAAAATACCTAAAACAAAAACCGGCAAGCTAATCATTTTAAGAAAATTCAGATAAGAGGTAGACATCGAACTCTTTAATATTAACGCAGAGGAGATTGCAACATACTCTGTAGATGTGGCTCCTCTATGACCTGAACTGAAATTGTCAACATAACGAACACACCGTTGCTCTAACGGAGCAGTGGTACCACCAGATGTCACACAAACAACTCTTCTGGCATTTCCATCTGAAACAGACCCTTCACTTAGAAATAATGCAAGCAATTGCAAAATTCATAATTAACTGTTGTGAGAACGAACTTACCGGGAGGCGAAGAATTACGCGCAATGAATTGCTTCAATTTTTCACTTATTCCATCTCTGTTTTCGAAAGGAGGAGCTGAATCAAAAAACGCTTTCACTTCCTCTTCAAACGTTAGCTGTGGAGTTTGCAATCCATTAGCCGAATCCATCAACTGCCTGCAGCCATATCCTTTTGTTAGACATTCATAACTTGGTTGCGAGCTCATTAGCGAAAATCAGAATTGGAAATTAATATAACTCTTTCAATAGAGAAAAAAATCAGCATCCCCTGCAAGATGGACCTCACAAACTACAACCTAATAATTCCACCGCAATATCCAAATGAAGCAAACTTATATTCAAAATCAGAAAGGCGATGGCGAGATAAACCCAGATTTAAACCGACAAATTGACATTAAGCATCAGTTCATCAAATGCCAGCAAATCAAACCATTGGAATTCAAAGAAAGAACGTCGGAGTGCTCACCACCAAAGAGGGGAAATATTCCGGCGTAATGCGTTGGGAAAGGATAATGGAGAAGAAGGGAGGAAACTGATGCTCTTTGCGTGATAGATTTTTGGGAAAATCCCCCTCAACCCAAATAAGCAAGATATTGTCAAAAAGACGTAAAAAAAAAGTCATATATAAAAAAGACTCTAGTTATTAACATAAATGGATTTAGTTGTTAATATTGTCTTGATTTAATTGTTAAGATATAGTTGTTGATATACTCTAATCTAGTTGTTAACGTTATCTTGATATAATTAACGTTTTTGAAATAATACCAAAAAAGGTTAATATAATATCTTGTTTACCTGGGTCTTGAGAACTGTTGACAATAATACGATAATTTTACTTCTTGAAGAATTTTCCCATTTTTGTTTTTTTTTTGATAATATCTTGTTTATTTGGTCTTGACGAGAATTTTCCCATTTTGCTTGGAAGGTGGTGGGAATTGGAAAAAGCGAAACGGTGGTTGGAAACCTACCGTGGAGAAATAATACGAGTACTTCAAAGTTAAAAATCTCCTAAAAACATGTTACTAGATTATATTCAAATATAAATAATAATTTATTTTAGTCTTTAAATTGTTATCCCAATACAATTTAAAAATCTAAAATATATGTTTTATTTTAGAATTTTCATAACTAATATGTTAATTTTAAATTTTAAAATTTACTATCCGTACATATTTAAAATATAAACAACTTGTTTTGTTCTCCTAAAAATTACTCCCTCAAAGTAGGATAATTTTAAATCCTCCACCAGGGTGATTGAATTTCTGTATAATGATACTTGTGGGAGTTATTTATCCACGTCTAGATTTTGGTTAATGGAACCCCAATTTTTGCCAAAATAAAAATTACTCCCTCAATATAAAACATATTTGGAGGTTGATCTTAATCTTAAATATAAGAAATAATTTTTATGTTTGTTAATTTTTTTATTAATTTAACTATATTGATGCTCTCTTAACAATAATTAATAATGAGGGAATCAAGGAAGATGATTAAGGTGTTTTAGAAAATATATGTCATATTAACTAACTTTCTTAATATAATCAAATTAAACAAATATTTCTTATATTAAAGCCATATGAGAATATATTAAAATTAATCATCTCATACATATTAGTAGTATAAAGAACAATATGTTATTTTAAACAAATGTGATTACCACATATCCAGAGGTCAATTGAAATATCCAATTTGCCGGCAAATCCCATTAGACATTTGTGTAATATGGTCTAATTGTGAAAACACTAAAATACCCTTAATGGAAATAAAGAAAATGAGAATGTGCCGCTCTTGTCAAAACCCCCTAGGTCATTATATTGTGGACTAAATTTTTACCTTGTTTTGACTAAGTTGCCCATGAAAAATTTTCAATATTCACAACTGTAACAAAAAACATTGTTCTTCTTATTGATGACAATTTGGTAAAAATTCTCCCTCCCCTCAAACCAAAACCAACCACATTATTAAGGCCTATTTGGTACACAGATTTAGTGGGAAGAGAAAGGAAGATTAGCAAATTCCCTTGTTTGGTACGCTTTTTGTGTCAAATCTTTCCGGAACTCAAGTTCCCTAGATCACACCGGGTCCATCAATCTTCCCTTATATGTGAGAAGATAAGATGCCACCAAAATTGGTGAGATCTCAAGTTCTCACGTGAGTAGTGACACATTGGACATATTTACCCCTCATAAAATATATTTTTCTCTAATGCAAAAAATATGATTAAATTTAAATTTATGTTATAAGTTCAAACTTATGCAATAAATTTGAATAAGTTCGACTTAGCGAAGAATATTTTTAATATTTAAACAAAATTTTTTTAGACAAAATTCAAACTTGATAAGATGATATTTTTTTAAAAAAAAATATTTTAACAAAAAAATTATTTTTTCATTTCATTTTAAATTAATTACTTTTGAGGGTAAAATAGATATTTTATGATTCTTTACCAACTACTATCCCTTTCATTTTCTTCTTACCAAATAAATCATCTTCTCTCAAACCATCTTTCCTCTTCCTTCAAAATCTTTCCTTCATTTCCTTTCCCTACTCAAATCTTCCTCCTATCAAACGGAGTCTCCAACATAAAAGCCCCTCTTTCATCGTCTTCCTCCATAGAAATCACAATACTAGACATGATCATTTGCTACGCTTAATCTCTCCCTAATGGCTATATACTTCATCTTATCTAAATAATGGCTTCCTCTGTACTTTTGTTATATACTGTTATTTACCCTCGTGCTTCCATTAATGACAGATACATCAGTAGAGGTCGGCCAAGCATGATCAAGACAGGTGAGCCCTTCCCGCTAACCAAAGGAAAGGCCGAAATTAAGAGAAACTTGGACCCGAAAGGACTGGACCCAAGGAAATAAAGTGATAATTCCCGCTCCAACCAGGGTAGACAACACCTGAGTTAACACTACACCATCGAACTGATCATGAAACACCCCTAAACAAAGTGGACCTTTAACTAGCTTCGACCCAATCCCACAAAGGCGAACGAAATGACGTATATAGATAGAAATCTTTCTGATCCGACGGTTAGAAGGGCCCTCGCCCAACTTCTTTAGGTGTTCCGTTTGGGAATATTGGGGTTTGATTCCCCTTGATCTGGGCCTAGTTTTTCTTTTTTTTCCCCGGTATGCCGGGGAACGAAACCAAAGAACCAAGTTGGTTATGGAATTTGCATCTATTTTGATTTGTTTAGTGATCAGTCTGCTAGTTTCTTTGATCCTACTTGGTCTTACTGTTCTTGTAATGTCCGAAAAAGGTAAGCACCTCTTATATTCATTTCTACTCTTGTTGACCTGTCTGGCAATGATCTATTCCGTTTTTATTGTTCTAGGTAGGATTTACCTTTTCTATAGCCTCCTAAAAAAGGCGCTCATCTCTCTGGGGGGTCAAGCCCTCGCCTGTGCTTTATGCAGTTTCTTCTATGGGGTTAACATGCGGGCACCAACCTTTTGATCTTGTATGCTCGTAGAACAGCCATGTCTCTGACTTAGACGGAGAAGAAATCTCCTTCCCTCCTCATCTCCTAGTTGCAACCAGACAAGTTATCTTCTTCCTTATAATTTAAATTAATTTCCTTATGTGACCCATATATAATGAACTTATATATATATATATGAACTGTGTGAGAGGAAGTGTTTGAGTTTGTGGCTACAGTGAATTTTATTTGAGTTAAAGGACATTTTTGTAATGGAAGTATTTCTAAGGGAGCGTCCAGCACCCGGAAGTTTTTTGGGTACCAAATTTGCCCCGGAAGTTTTGAAAATGTATCAAATTTACCCAAAAGTGACGGAAGTCCACGTATATTGTTAAAATGTGAGGTGGCATGCCACCTCATCACACGTGGCATGCCACCTCATCAATCAAAAGTATCATTTTTGCCCGAAGTTTTCATTAAGGAGCAATTTTGTCCCGGAAGTTTTCATTGAAGAGCAATTTTGCCCCGGAAGTTTACAAAAGTAGCAATTTTTCCATTCTTTCTCCCGATTTTAAATTTGACTATTAAATCAGTCAAAAATCACACATGTCATGCCTTGAAAAGGTCGAACTTGGAGTCAGAGAAGGAGATCCTTGATATGTTGAGCTCAAGGCAGCCAGAATTTGTGAAGCCGAACTGGTCACATGGACTGGAAGGTCTGTCACAAAACCCAGAGGAAGAGCTCAAGGCGCCGAGAATTTGTGAAGCCGAACCGGTCACGAGGGATCGAAGGTCCATCACAAAACCCGAGAAAGCATCACTTACTTTTGTATAGACCGATCATTTGCTTAAATCATAAGTGGTGCTTCCGGTGACTAGTTCGGCTTCACAAATTCTTTGCGCTTGAGCTCAACATCCCAAAGATTCCAAGTTCGACCTTTTCAAGGCATGACATGTGTGGTCTTTGATGATTTAGAAGGGCAAAATTGATACATTTTGTAAACTTTCGGGTAAAATTGCTCCTTAGTGAAAACTTCCGGGCAAAATTGCTCTCGAAAAAACTTCCGGGCAAAAATGATACTTAACTCTTATTAGTTGATGAGGTGGCATGCCACGTGTCATGAGGGGCATGCCACATGGACACTTAGTCAAACTTAACGGTCAAAATTAACGGAGGGGCAAATTTGGTACCTTTTTCATACTTCCGGGATAAATTTGGTACATTTTTCATACTTCTGGAGCAATTTTGGTACTCAAAAAACTTCCGGGTGTTGGATGCTCTATTAGCAATACTTCCGTAACAAAAATGACCTTTAACCCATTTTATTTTGGCACATCCACATATTGGATTCGCTAGTTTTTACTGCTTCTAATAACTGGGGCTGGTATTTCGGGGAATGATTTTTGGGTGAAAGGAATAAACACGACATAAAGAGACAAAGAGGCATATATATATAAAATATATATAAAAGAAATAGAGAGAAAGAGAATGTCGTAGACTGTGAAGACTATGCAGCCATGCAGGCACTGGGGTTTGATTCTCTCACTTCTGACTTCTCCATTCAGGCACTGGGAAAACAAGTCTGAGTTTAAAGAACTCGATCTGGATTCAGAACGTGATGCAACAAATTGGGAAGGCTGACTCGGTCTTCTAGCAAATCTTGGAGGCAATGTTACATAGAAAATCGGGTTTGATGGATGGCTAAAATTTAGGAAGTGAAACATGATATTCAGGGATTTTAGATTAGTGGCAATTTTATTTATTAATTTCCTTTATTTATTTAATTTAATTTTTTGAAAGTTAGTTACGTCTTTTACCCTGTAACGTCCCATGTAATCATATGGTTTTAATTAGTGCATCAATAGTGTTGCATGTTTGCTTATTATCTTCTTGATACTTGGAGTTATTGCTTGCTCATTTGATTAAATTAAGAAGTGTTACCCTGATTATCATATCAAAAAAATACTTTTTGATAATGCTAGTGAATTTACTTTGCAAGCTTTAATGAATATTGTATGTGCCTTGATATTGAACATCCTATAGCTCATGTTCATATGCAAAATGGACTAGCAAAATCATTGACTAAATGGTTGCAATTAATTGCAAGACCTTTACTTATGAGATATAATCTCCTAATTTCTTCCTGAGACCATGTCATTTTACATGTAGCAATGTAAATTCGCATTTAGGCCAACAAGTTATCTAAAGGTATCTCCCTTATAAATGATTTTTGGTCAGGAACATAATATTTCATGTCTATGGATTTTTTGGTGTACATTATATGTGCCAGTTGCAGTACCACAATCCACCAAAATGGACCCTCAAAGGAGGATGTGAATCTATGTTGAGTTTGAATCTCCTTCGATCATAAAATATGTATAACCTCTACAGGAAATTTATTTTACGGCTAGATTTGCTATTGTCATTTTGACGAATTAATTTTCCCAACATTAGGGGAAAAAGTAATCAATTGGCTAAAGAGATTAGCTGGAATGAATTATCTTAGGTTGATTTTGATCCTCGTACAAAACAGTGTGAACTGAAAGTTCAAAGGATAATTCACTTGTAGAATTTAACTAATCAAATAGTTAGAAACATTTACTAACCCAGAGAAAGTGACAAAGTCACATGTCTCAGCTACTAATGCTTATATCAAAATTGATGTCCCTGGAGGACAATCTATTGTGAATGAATCAAAAGCACACATGAAATGTGGAAGGTCCATTGATTCAAAGATAAAAATCTTTGAAAGGGAAAGGAGCAAAGAATATAGATGGTCAAGTAGAGGATAATCAAGAAAAGTTAATAGCTCTAGATGAAAAAGGGACCTAAAAAAGGGATAATAAAAAAGTCTACACAAGGAAGGTCCTACAGCATTTTTACATGAATAAATCATATCCATTATATACCTCAATAATTGTAAGGTCTTTGCAAGTGGATAAAGATATGTTGACCTAGAGTGATTAGCAAAGAAGGTAATGAAGAACCACTTGGTCTAGAAGTACCATATCTTAGTTCTATTGGAACACTAATGTAACTTGCTAATCACACAAGACTTGACATATTATTTGTTGTTAACTTATTAGCAAAATATAGTTCTTCACCATATGAAGACAATGAAATGGAGTAAAACATATTCTTCGTTACCTTAAAGACACTATAGACATGAGATTGTTCTACTCAAATGTATCTTATAATGAACTGGTTGGTTAATTATGCAGATGCTAGATTTTTGTCTGATCCACATGATGATGAACCACTTGTGGTTTATCTTTTAATAAAATGATTACGACAATCATATACGGTGATAATACTGCATGCATTGCGCCCAACTAAAGGAAGGGTACATTAAGGGAGATAGAACAAAGCATATTTCATCAAAATTCTTCTTCAGCCGTGACCTTCAAAAGGATGGTGAAATAGATATCCAATAGATTCATTCTAATGAAAATCTAGCAAATTTATTTCCCAAGTCTCTTCTATGTGCAATCTTTGAAAAGCTTATCTATAACATCGATCTTTGCAAACTCAAAAATCTCTACCAACATCATCGAGGGGGAGTCGATACACGTCATACTTTTTTTCCCTTATTTAGGTTTTGTGCTACTGGATTTTTATAGAAATGTTTTTAATGAAGCAGCACTGGACAATATATCAATAAATGATGTACTATTTTCTTTGGTTAGGTTTTGTCTTATTGGGTTTTCCAAGTTTTTAATGAGGTACATTTATATATAATAGAATCTAAAGGGGGTGTTATGAATATAATATTTGTTGAGATATCTATATATCTTTGTTATCTAATATTATTTCTAGTATCTTGCAATTATCTTTATCCTCATTAAATCTGATGATGATAGATATAGATTCTATTGACATTGTAAACATATGCCTAGAAATGGTAGGCATGTACTACGTACTTGACAGACCTTGAATAGTAAATAAGAATTACTCGATCATCCTCCTCTCATATTCTCTCTTATCTTTATCTTTATTTATAACAATTTTTAATTTCTTAAAAAATTAAGACATGTTTGACTGTGATACTTATCCTCTCATGTTTGACATGTTTTGTTTTTTAAAAGATAAATATTTTATTTTAAAAAACCCAAAAAATCATTTTATTTTATTTTATAATTTGTTACTAAATTATATTCAAATATAGATAATAATTTAATTTAGTCTATATATTTTATACCAATACATTTTAAAAATATAATTTTTTTAATTTAGAATTTGTTATAATTAACATGTTGAATTTTAAATTTAATTTACTATCCGTACATATTAAAACTATAAACAACTTGTTTTGTTCCCAAACAAATTATATTAACACGTGGTAAAGCGCATTCAAAGCACGGTAGATCTATAGGGATTTAAATAGTGCTTTATTTATTTATTTATTACATACTCTTTTTATTTTGTTTTAAAAAATTAATATTTTTTAAATTAATGCATGTTTGACTGTGAAAATATTTATTATTTATTATATTTTTATAACATTTTATTAATTTTTTTTTTATTTATGTAGCTGTATGGCAATAAATTCTGGAATAAAATATATTATTTAAATTTTAATATGCACGAAATGAAAAAATAAAAAAATTATCGAAATTTAATTTGCATATGAGATATATTATAAAATAAATTAAGGTGTTATTTATATTTTAACATGCAGTTCAATGCATCCTGAAATAAAACATTTCGTTCGAGTTTTAAATATCCATAAGATAACAAATTAAAAAACTCAAAAACGGGTACATCTTAACTCAAAATCTCAAAACTCAAATTTATATATTATTTCACTTTAATATATAATTATTGTTAAGCCCAATTATATATATACACAGACAACACGCAAATTAAACTCACTTTTATTTCATATTCTAACAATATACAAGTTGAATAATTTTCAGTATTATTGCTATAGTTTGTTTTTTTTTAAATGTATTAAAAAAAAATTAAGCACAAATTACACGGACGGGATACACTAATCTCTCACATATTTGGTTAAATTAGTTAACTGGCTTTATGGTAGATTAAATCAAGTCTCTTAATAATATGTGTTGACTGGTAATAAACCCTTATTAGGCCATTCAGGTTGAAAAAAAAAAAAAAAACGAAAAAACAAAAACAAGAAGAAGAAGAAGAAAGAAACTTGTATTAGGCCACGTTAATTGAATTAAGAATGTTACTACCATCATGAATTACGTCACCGAAAATTGTTTTAATGAATTAATGCATTCATAACGTGGTGTTTTTGGTCCCTCTTTGGTGTGGTCCCTCTTACGTACTCTCCAAAATTCATATTTGTCCATGTTCGTTTTCTGGTGTGTTACATGCAATCACGTATTCATGGATAAGTATTTAACTTAATTAAAATTCCGTCCCACGATTTCCTGAAGCCTTATCTCATTTTTTTAGATCTCCCTTCAATCAACAGCAATGGAAGAATGAAAGATACTTACCCTTTAATCTTTCCTTTCTTTGTGTATGATAAATTCTCCCAAAGCTCACCTTTCACTTCCTCCTCCGCCCACTTTGTTTTTGTTTTGCTCGAAGCCACCCACTGTGTTTTTTTCTTTTTCTTTGTATGACTAAACAAAGAAGGGAGATAAAATCCTTTTTTTTTAAAGGCCGATGTCGACTTTTCACCCTAATTTACATATCCTTGATTGCCCCACGTCCCTTCTCGAGTCCTTTAACCAATTCAAAAGGCTTCTAGGGGGTTAGCAAATTCAACTGGTATTTAAATGTAATTTTCCCAATAGAATAACTATAAGTATTAAATTTAGGGTTAAGGTGCAAATTAACCAACGAATTATTACCCTAAGAGCGCCCAGCACAAAGAACCTTTAAGTAGACCAAAAATATCAAAAAACTTTTAAAAATAAAAAGTCAGCACAACACCGTTAGAAAGAAAAAAACGTTCGTTAAAATGTCAACTTTTAAAGGTTAAGGTGCAAATTGACTAACGAACTTTTACTCCATGAACGCCCAACATAAAAAACTTTTACTCTAGGAGCGCCCAGCACAAAAAAGTCCATATGCAATCCACCCAAAATCCGACTGTTGCAAATCCTTATCCGGACCTCCAACCATGTGTATTGGGGTTAGGAAAAGTGAATGTAACAAAAAAATCACAAATGTAATGAATAGATTTCATTTTGAGTAAGGGTGGTAAGTTTTTGAACGTGCCCGGATAAGATTATGTGCAATCTACCCAAAATCCGACTGTTGCAAATCCTTACCTAGAGTCCCCAACCAAGTGGGGGGTTAGGAAGAGTGAATGCAACAACAGTAAAAAATCACAAATATAATGAGTAAATTTCATTTTGAGCAAGGGTGGTAAGTTTTCGAACTTGCCCGGTGCAAATATAGATTGTGATTTTTAAGTGGACTTAAAAAATTTACTCGTTACATTTGTGATTTTTTATTGTTACATTCACTCTTTCTAACCCCAATGCACATGGTTAGGGGGTCTAGGTAAGGTTTCCAATAGTCAGATTTTGGGTGGATTGCACATGAACTTTTTCTGTTGAGCTCTTGGAGTAAAAGTTTTTTATTTTTTTTTGTGTTGAAGCGCTCGAAGAAAAAGTTCGTTTACCAATCTGCATCTTTACCCTTAAAAAGTTGACATTTTAATGGATGTTTGTTTCTTTCCAATGGCGTTGTACTAATTTTACATTTTTAAAAGTTTTTTAGTATTTTTAGTCCACTTAAAAAAATTTTGTGTTAGGCACTCATTGGGTAATAGTTCGTTAGCTAATTTGCACCTTCACTCTTAAATTTATTAAGCTAAGTATTTATTACATTGAAACTTTCATGAATTATTGAAATAGTTAACAGTATTGAATTAACTTGAAATGTGACGTACATGACCTACATGTATAAAACTTTAAATCTAAAAGTTAGACTTTTTTTAAAAAATACTTCTTCTGGTCCTAATTATAAGAATAAATTGACTTTTGTGAAGAGATTAAAGAAGCTAATTAAATTACTTTAGAGTATCTGTGTTTTATTTTTTTCTTCAAACTAATTAGTTTGACTAATAAACTATGTTTAATCTCTCTCTCTCTCTTTTTTTTTTTTTAAAAAAAAACCTAATTTTATAATTAGGAGCTGTGGGAGTAAATCATAACGTCGTGATTCTCGTTGGTGTGGTCCCTCGTACGTACTCTTAAAAAAGAGTTGGTATGGTCCCTCCTACGTAACCTCCAAAAATCTTATTTGTCTACGTTGGTTTTGTGGTCCGTTACATGCAATCACGTGTTAAATGGGACCACACCACCCGTTTTTCATCATGTGTCATAATTAATACCAAAACATTGTTAAATTGCAGATATAGCCAATAACTTGTTTTTGTTAGTTAAACAAAACGCAAAGTGAGGTTTACTAAGAAGGAGTGGAAGTGATAAGAGAAAAGAGTGAAAATGTCATTGCCAAGGTTTGTGGTGCTCAAATCAAGCTACAATAACAAATACTTGCGTTATATACATAAGATGTGGAACATAAAGTCGTCATAATATTTATGGTTTAGCCCTACAATTCTTTTGTTTTATGGAGATGAGTAAACATTAAATGGTAGCCCAAATGTAAAATTTACACTTTGTAATATAAAATATTTTAGATGGCAATTAAAAATTACACTTTATACTATAGAGTTGTAACACTTAATATAAAACAGTAAATTACAATAAATTATTTAATTTTTAAACATGCAATATGAATATATAAACATAAAAGATAATATCTTATTCAAAAGGATTATCTAACAAAAAAACAGTAGAGGATGAAAAAACAATATTTTTTAATCTAGGAGACTTTATGAACCCGAGGAAGACCAATCCAAATGGTCATGTACATTGTTCAAGCCAATCTACGTAGATCTTGATGCTAAAACAGTCCGATTTTTTGCACGTCCGGCTTGAACACTATGCATACTTATGGAGGGTCACTACACCCTTTATCGACCTTTATATGCACCATCGAGAAAAAAATCCCGGTCCGTTCAGTGTCTTCACAATCATTGATTGGGAATCACTATTGATAATGCCTAAACATGTTGCACTCAAGGGCGACAATGGCCAATATCTTAGTGCCCGCATGATCCAGGGACACCAGTATCTGCAGTTTGCATCAGATGATGTAGGTGATCCAATAGTTGGGAACAAGATCTTCACCACATCTGACGGAAGCATTCGTGTAAAGTCCGATTACTTCGATAAATTCTGGAGGGGTAGCCCCGATTGGATATGGGCTGACTCAGATGACACCACCAATAACAACCCTGACACGTTGTTTTGGCCAATCAAAGTTGATGACAATGTCGTTGCTCTTCGTAACTTAGGCAACAATCATTTCTGTAAGAGATTAACCGCCGAGGGCAAGACAAGTTGTCTTAGTGCTGTAGATCCCACCATCTCTAGATTTGCTAGAATGGAGGTGGAAGAGCTTGTTATTTCAAGGCAAATCTATAATGTCAATTTTCGTCTCTTGGATGCTAGGATTTACATCCAGAGAGTCCTCACAATGGCCACCGGAGTTGCCATTAACAGGACCCAAGAACCCAATAATGCTGAAGTGAAGCTCTCTTATACAAAGACTGAGAGCAGTACTTGGAATAATAGTGTTTCATTGAAGTTGGGTGTCAAAACTAACCTCAAAACCGGCGTTCCATTCATCACAGAAGGAAAAATTGAAATTTCAGCTGAATTTAATGGAGCATACCAATGGGGAGAAACTAAGACATCATCAACTGTAGTGGAGACTGTGTACAAAGTTGTTGTGCCACCAATGACGATGGTGACGGTGAGTCTACTAGCAACAACGGGTTTATGTGATGTTCCCTTCTCATACACTCAGGGTGATACTCTTACTAATGGGCAAGAAGTTACATATAACATGGATGACGGCATTTATACTGGCATTAATTCTTTCAACTTCAAATATGAGACCAAAGAAGAAAAATTATGATGTAATTAAAATGCCACGGATGTTTGTGGGTATCATCTCTACAAACCCTCACGAGACTCCACTCGTCCACTAGGGCTACCTAGGGGTTTAAAAGGCTTGTTGCATGTGCTAAATGCAATCGTGTTCCCTGCGAAAGTGGCATTTTTATTTCTATATGTAATTCAGTTCAATAATATGTATTGTAGTACCCTTTACTCTTTACTTGGGGACTTCATATTCTGGTTCTACTATATCACTACTTGCATTGGTGCATAGCTGCATGATAGCTATAAATGTTGGGTTCATCTTGACATGTTGATCGAGAACCACAATTCAATTTATGAAGTCTTGGGCACGTAGTTTGTTCACTGTTTGAATTACTAAAATATTCTATGGTTCATAATGATCATTGAATTACTAAAATAGTTTTTAATGCGTATAGAAACAATAATCAAATTACTTATGAGTAAATAATAATTAATTTATTATAAACCATGCAATTTATGAAATAATATTTTAAAATAATAAAATTTGTATATGTTAATTTTTTTTTCAAAAATAGATGAAATAGAACTTAATAACAAAACAAATTCATTTAACCCACATGTCTTGTACTTTAGTGTCCAAAACGATCACGTGCAAAAGCATTAATAATTTCTCATTCAATTATTAACAGATCGAGCTCTTACAATGGAGAATATTGTACAGAGATCACATGACACAAGCTTCTAGTAAAAGCCGTTGATTGCCATTACAAAATTTCATTGATGCCACTGAAACTTTTTAGCTGTCAAATTAGGATCTGCTTTGCCTTTGCTCTTAAAAGTTAATAGGTACCCTCTCTGGTTCTAATTATAAGACATAGTTGACTTTTTTGGAGAGATTAAGGAAGCTAATTAAATTATTTTAGAGTATTTTTATTTTTTATCTCAAAACTAATTAGTTTGACTAATAAACTAATATATAATCTAAAGATACACAACATATAAATGATTAAGTAACTTATTTAGCTTCTTTAATTTCTCCAAAAAAAGTCAACTAAGTCTTATAATTAGGACCAGAGGTAGTATCAAACTAAAAATATTATACGGTTCAAGGAATAAAGGGAGTTCAACAAGAACCTTCCAGATATATACTTAAATCTATTTAATGGTGCATGCGAATAACTGTTTATGTAATTTATGTATAAATATTTTCATTGATGCCTGTATCAGCTATATCAAAACAATACCACATCTTTATCACCATGCTATAAAATGGATCGGAAGAATTTATCAGAGTAACTGCTGTGGATCGTCCTTCTTCAAGATCCCTGAATACTTGGAGCTTAAGAAAGAGCAGAGTTTCATGTTGGCCGGAAACCACTAGAGACCCAAAAGCAAATGGTAGAGGAAAGGCGTACACACTACTTTTATGGGTCCATTTGGAATAGTAGTGATAGAAGTGACTTTTATTTCTGATGGACTTTTTTCTACTGGACTTTTCCTGATATGATGTGTGTTTGGGATAGCAATGGTAGAAGTGGTTTTTTTCTTGATGGGTATTAAGATATTTGAGATGAAAAATGACTGAAAATGACATGAGTTAAATATATATAAATATATTATATATATATATATATATATAATGTGATTATTTGGGAAAAAATTTAAAATAAAAGGTCTAAGCTACTGTGATGGGATCTAATGAGATCTGAAGCTTGGATCAGTTGCTTTAGCATAGAAGTAGCTTTAACCCTTGAAACCCAACACATAGTGAAGCTTTCCCAAACACCCAAAAAAAACAAGTTTTCATTATTTTTTTTTGTTATCAATCCGGTATCCAAAGCTTCGCTTTTTACTAATCCGAATCCGACCCGGGTCGCACACCTGGTTTTGCTGGGTCACTTGTGATGAGCTTTTAATGGTTTTTTTTTAAAAAAAAAAAAATTATGATGATTTCTCAAACAGGGTCTATAACTATGCCTCCCTATACTTTATTTATTTATTTGGGGAAAATAGTTTACTGTAAATGGTGAGGCCGTGCAATTCAAAGTCCAAAAGTGAAAAAAAGTCAAGGGGATAAAAAGTGGAGGCCTTAAAAAATCACCATTGATTATTCTTCTATCTTTTTTTAAAGCTGTCAAATTTGCTTCTCTTTATTTTGTTTTGTCCCCCCCCCCCCCGGGGGCCAGCAGGGCACCCGCAGTTCTGATCATGCTCTTCACAAAGCTCATCATTCACCAAACTAACATAATCCAAAGTCAAGTGGGGGTTCTGGTCACTACTTTGTTACCCTCGGGTAAATAATAATGCACAGTTCACTTGATTAGGTATTTGTTTTCCTTTGAAAAATAGTTGTGGTAAGTATATTATGGAAGCAATCTCAACATGAATAAAGAACGTACATTTTTCTTTCAGAACTATGCAATGAAAACTTCACAACTGCCATTTACAACTTTATATGTGGAATTGATAATACAATGCATTTAGTTAACAAGTAGTGCTTACACAAAGGCTTGCTAAGAGTTCTTTGGCACGAAGATCTTCTTGTTGCTTTCTATTCTTTTTCTTCAATTTATATGTCTGCTGAGCCCTTTTCATTGCATCTTCCTCCTGGTTCTGTAACCTTAGATATGTGAGGTGGTCCACCAATGAGTCAATGGTATAGAAACACATTGTCTTCATCTCAACACATAACAATATCAGTGATTGAGGCACCGTGTGGGACCAAAAATGAAATTGCAATCGCCAATGTTATATCCAATATGTTCAGGTAGGATCTCTACTTCATGCCCTTACCATGACCACTTCTAGGGATAGACTGACAATTTTTAGATATACTCTGCAGGAAAAATGCGGCTACCCATGCAGCCAGATTTCTCTATTTCATCCCCCACCAAACCACTGACATATAACAATTAGAAAAATGTTACTAATGAGCAGAGTTAAAGTAGCTACTTATGTGTTAAATTATATATGTCACTAACCTATAACTTATCCATCCTCTTTCATATAAGTTCATAACGGGTGACGAAATAATCATACATAACTACAAATTTCCTAGTAGAAATTTTCCTTGTTAAATTTGATATAGATTGAAACCGATGACTTACTGCTAAGCTTGTTGAAATTTGTTTTTTACTTGCACTTTTTTCCCTAAAAAAAAAAAGTCATTTTTTGTTGTTAATTTATTCTTATTATTTTTTTTTGCAACGAAGCAAAGTCGTTGCATATTCCTCCGTTACTAAAATTTATTGTAACAATTAAGTGCCGTTGACAAACATTGAACATTCAACAATAAAAAAGACCTTTAAAATTAAATTTGTTAAAAAAGATAGGGTTAAGCATCAATTTTTTTCCGGAAGTACACAGTTAGGAGCAATTTTACCATGAAAGTTTTTTTTTTTGGGAGCAATGTTGCCCCTCCATTAACAGCTCTAATAGTCAAACGTTAGTTGACCGCATTATCCTGACGTGGATTGTCTACATGACATCTTTGTCACTTTTTTAAGTAGCGATTTTGCCCCGGATGTATATGACCAAGAGCAATTTTGCCCTTGAAGTTTTTTTTAATGCGATCAACTAACGTTTGACTATTAGGGTTGTTAACAGAGGACAATATTGCCACATTTTTAAACTTTCGGGCAACATTGCTTTAAAAAACTTCCAGGGCAAAATTGCTCCTAGCTGTGTACTTTCGGGGCAAAAATGCTACTTAACCCAAAAAAATAATTGCAAACTTCAACATCTAAGATTCTCAATGTTAATATTATTCCAACAACTTAGTAGAAAATATATAAATACATATTTCACAATTTAAAGTTTGTAATACTAAAAGAATGCAAAGAGAAACAAAAAGGAACATAAGAAATATGTTGTACTATCAATATAAACTTAATAGCAAAATCACTTTAAGCCATTCACTGTTTCCCTTCTCACAAATCACTGTTCACCTCAATAGTAATAGCTCAACAGTGTGGCTCAGCGGCTTCGTGCAGTGGTTAGCATTTTCATTTTGAATTTTGAAATTCCCTCTCCTTCCATGTGTTCTCTCTCTTTCAATCTTTCAATTTAAGGTTTGCATCCCTCTCCCCTTCCCCCTAAATTTTCCTGCCGAAGCCCATTCACCCAGTCTTATTTGGTTTCGTGCACAGATGTGTTTTGCTGCTGGGACGATCTGGCCTGTGGGATGTTCAAGGAGAGGAAGCACGAGAGGTTTGAATCGCGGCTGCATCCGTGAAAAATTTCTTTATTATTAGAACAATAACAATCAGTTGCTTTTTTTTTTCATTATTTGACGGTGATTAAAAGATGGACGTGGGGGAGAGATCTCACTATACTCGAAATCAATTTAACAAATTCCACAACCAGGTAAATCCTATAGTCCGAGGAAGGGAAATAGCTTGCTATGAGATGAGGTACGCAGTCACTCGACCATGGGGAGAGGATAAGACACTGCTCGGCCGATTTCCGCAGACCGAGAGTTCAGACAATGGGAGGGAAAGCATTAACAGAAAAGTATAAGCACAATTTCTGTGGTTCAATGTTAATATTTGTCTCAACTGTATGTTCCAATCAATATGCACCAGTGACATATGCTTAATAGTAATTCCTTGTACAAATTGCAGGTATTCTTTATATTTACTCTTTACAATACTTCAAATCACTGTGATCAATTAAAGGTGAGATCATTATTAGGCTAAAAAAAATTTTATTTCAAATTTTAATGCTAAATCATGTAATGTGAATGTTATAGTTAGGAGAAAGCCGCCCTGAAGAAGCAGCAATATGGATTCAATCCTTTTAGGAAGCATCCTTAAAGGTACCAGATCTCACAAACTTTAAAGTCCAAAATGAAATCTTCTTTGTTAAAAATAGAAACTTTTGCTATGAATGTGCGCCGCATGCTCCTGATCTTGGTGATATTCCTGTAGCTTGCTCTAAGAGGAGATGGTAGTCATTTAGGTAAAGTAACTGAATTTTCCATGCAATATGAAAAACACTTGTACTGCAATGAAAATTTTCAAGATGTCTGAATTGACAAACTTTGAATTAATATTCACTTGTGATGTTATCTTGATACTTTTATTGCATAACCCTTAATACTATTGGTGTTTTTATGCTTACAGATTAAGTGGTTCTAGCAGGAAAAGTCACTCAAATTCTTTAGACTGGACTCTTTTTTTCTTCTACAAATTTGGATCCCATGACATCTGATGTTGTTGCTCCTTCACGCTGGATAATCTTTGGTTGCCAAAATGGTAAAAGTTATGGTCAATAGTTCAGGTCCATTTCAAAACCTACTAGCTTTCCGAAATTTTTTACCTTTTGCATCAGTCAATGAACTTTGTCAATTTTTTACAATTTTGGTTATTGCATCAGTCAAGGGTGGCATGCTTGGCTGGATATCATTTGGATGGTTATCTTGATTATGCAGGGAGGGACTAATGAAAGAGTTATTCATATGCCTAATATCAAAGGGGGTCGAGTCATTTTGGTCTTACAGAGTCACCCTCTAGCTCAGAAAAATAAGGTCCAATCCTTATATATATATATATGTATTCAAATTCCCAAGACTTCTTTTTCATGTTTCCAAATTGGAATTATTCATTTAAGCATGGTGACTCGGCAAACTAGTCTCTTGAATGTTCAAAAAAAAAAAAAAAATCAGTTTTAAAACTTGCATGCTCTAATGAATAAAATAAAATTGTTTATATGATCAAGTGATCAATTATATTAAATGAAAATAATTATACAACTAAAGTTGGTATAATAGGAATTAGGAAAGAGATAGTTAACAAGACCAAAGTACTTTGGAGAAAAATAGATTGATCACTTTGGTATAGTGGTGAGAGAGGAAAAAAAGCCCAAAGTACAATGATTTAAGCTAAGTGGAGAAAAATAGATGGTTTGAAATAACGGTGGTCTCATATGGGCTTATTTTAAAAAAGTGACTTCTAAGAAGTCACTTTTTTTAGTTTCGGCGTGAATTTTTTTCGGGCTACGGAGAAAAATATTAGGGATAAGTGATTTAATAAGTAATGTATTATTAAATATATATTTATATGTATTCTAATTTATCAATTAGAATATATTTAATTAAGTACTTTGGAGTTTTTTTTTTTTAAATTTTTTTATCAAATTTAAATTTAAATTTGTGTATTCAATTATTAATATATATATGTGTGTGTGTGTGTGTAGCATTCGACAAGATTTATGTCATTTTTGGTCATTTTCCATCTCAACTAACTTTTCAAATAATCATTTAAACAAGAGTCCATTTGAAAAAAAAAAAAAAAAAAAAAAAATCCACTTCTCCCGCCCGTCGTTATTCCAAACACAAATCACATTTACGATATGACTTTTATCTTGTATTACATTTGCAAAAAATCAATTGCAAATAAGTCACTTCGCCACCATTATCTCAAACCGACCGTCATTAAAAAGAGTATAAAAAAAAAAAAAAAAAAGAACCTGTGAAAAGGCTCAATTTAGCTCATTTGTAGTTTCAATTCTAAATCACATACTGAAATAAGGTACTACCTCCAATCCTAATTATAAGAGCTAGTTGACTTTCTTTGGAGAGATTAAGGAAGTTAAATAAATTACTTAATCATTTCATATGTTGTGTGTCCTTAAATTATATGAGTTTATTAGTTAAACTAATTAGTTTGAAGGAAAAAATAAAAATAAAAATACTCTAAAGTAATTTAATTAGCTTCCTTAATCTCTCCAAAAAAGTCAACTAGCTCTTATAATTAAGACCGGAGGGAGTATTAATCTTTCATATAGAAATTTATTTCTTTTGCTCATCGTATTAGTTTTGTCTTGCATTATCAGTACCATTACAACAAACACAGAACCCTAAACATCAACACAATTCCTGAATACCCAGGCACACAAAGTAACAGAGGATATACACAAAATGTATAAAAACATAAACTAAGGCTTACCTGGAGACAAGGGCGGAGCTAGGATTTTTAGACGAGGGGGGCGAGATTATAAAGCAAAGTGTATAGGAATTGAAGAAAATTTTTATTGAGATATGCAATTCTTAGACAAACAATTTATGACAATAAAGTCAATCAATATGAACTCTTCTAGACTCTATGACAATATGACAATAAGGTTAGTTTCAGTAAAGAAAAGAGTATAAGCCTCAATATACCTGGAGCAGGTCTAACAAATTGGATTGCTGATTTTCAATTTGAATAAGTTGTTCACAAACCATAGAAAAATCCTCAACATCTTGAGGATTATCGCAAACTTCATTTGTGCAATTGAGCTTAATTAACATCTAAGTCAGGATTAAAATCATTATAAATTGGAACTACACGAGATCCAGATTTTGGACCACCAAATTTATACAGTTTCTCATCAAACATCTTGCTGAAGACGACCCGCTTTATCTCAGCCCTTGATTTTTCTGGGTCTTCATTCTGGGCTGGTTTAGAAACTTCAGAATTACACCTTTTGATATTATCTTCCATGCCCATGCTCAAAGTTGATGACTTTGATTCTGGAGTTTCAAGTTTGAATCTGACCATTTCTCATGGTCCAATTTGCGTGGTAAGCCAATGCTTAAGTTTTTGTCATTACCCTTTCAAGGGCTCATTCTTTTGATCGTGGATAACACAGAAGCTATAGATGAAGGGGACCTATTTGCTTGGACTGTTTTCTTTGACAGAGAAGATTTAAAGCCAGAATCCACTGAACTTGCAGCGTCACACTGATGACTATCATCATCTGGACCTACAAGAAAAGCCATGAAAACATTGGATTAATTTACCGGAAGTAGTCAAAGCTTCTATGGTTAGAATATACAAAGAAAATAAAAAATAAATGCAACAGACTCTAATTTCCGATTCTGAACTGTGATCAACACGTAATAATATTTCTCATTTCAAGTTTTTAAACCCCGCTATGCAAGGTTGGAATTAGACAATCAATCATATCCAGATAACATAAGATAACTTATCTCCTAACTCGCGCGTAGTTGCCATCTGTAGCGCATGTATTCCCATCAGCAGAAAGGCTACTATTATCTAACCTTTTTAAAAAAAAAAAAAAAAAAAATTAGGGGGCGGGTGTAATACCCAAAATTTTCATGTATCTTAAATACAATATTTTTGATAATTAAAGCCTATTTAAAATAGGTGAATATGTGGTCTCAAATTTTGAGACATGTTTATTTTATTCTCTAGGCAATTTTTCCCTAGAATTAGAGTAGCCAATAATTTAAGGAATTTTATTAGGCATCATAAAATACCATAAATGCAACAAACACCATATTTAAATTATGGTTCATATGGAGATGAAAATACTTAAGAATATTTAGGTAATTCTTTACAATTAATACTAAATTGTCATCAATTAAAGGTGTGCTAAGCTAATTAAAATAATGCATGGTGCATAGATGACCAAAGTAAACCCAAAAGTTGTGAGGAAATAATTAATCCAATTAAAGAAAATTTCCAACAATTAGTAGATAATTAAATCTACCTTAATTGAATTAATTTCATGAACTTTCATAATTAGTTTGATAAAGCTAAATCCAAAATTAAGCCTCATAAAGCCAAATCCTTGTGAAATTGAATTGGCCAATGATAAATCAAGAAAATGTTCTTAATCCTTATGAAATTAATTGGACCAATAAGAGATTAACACAAATTAAAGGTTTGGATTAAATCTAGTAAAGTTAAATCCTAAGGCTTAAATTAACTCTCATAAGGCATAATCCTTGTGAAACAAAAATCAACCAATTAGAGGATTTCCTCTTTGATTATGTGAAATAAATGAAAAACAAGTGAAATAGTAAATGGGGAGGGAATACACGTTGCATGTGGCTTGTAATGAAGGTGGAAAGTTGTTTAATATAAAAATAGAGCACATGGAAGCAATTAATTCATGAAGACTTTTGGGGCAAAAGAAAATTAAAGCAAATTTGATAAAGTTTGAAATCCTGGAGTAAATTGGATAATGGTTTGAAATCCAAGAAATATCCGATGTACACAAAAGAAAAGCTCAAAACAACAAATAAAGTGAGAATTTATACAAATTCAAATAGTTGTGAAGAAGTAGGAACCGGAGAAAATATAAGGACTTATCTTGAACCCACATAGTTTAACCTCGAAAGTAAGCCTAGTAAGGGCTATTTTGGCAAACGTTGAAGAATAAGCTTAGTACAACCAGGGAATCTAATTAGACCATAAATCTGGATATCCAACTACTAATTAAAAAGCATACTCGAGAATTTAAAAGTATTAGTGATTGATCAAGCAACCAAAAATAGATTTCATTAAAGTAAATTGAATTTCAAAAAGCAAAAATTAGAGATTAAATTAATCACATAGATGGATGAGATTAAAACTTCTTTACTAAGTTTAAATCCAAGGGTTCATACACAAGAAGAGCTAAGTTTGAAATATTTACCAATGTGCCATAGCCTTTTGCTATAAATAGGGGGCTTTGGTCTTCATTATTCTTCACCAATTCACAAAGAAATCTGATTCTAAGAGTAAGAGAGTGAGTGAGAGCCTTGAAGAAAGGAGGAGCAAGTTCTTGGTAAGTTCTCTAGCTTTAGCTTTAAGTTCTTTAGGTTTTAGTTCTTAAATTCATAGTTAGAAGTAGCTTTGATTTTAAATATGCTAGAGTAATTTTAATATCATGTTTTTATAGTCAAAAATAGTGATATTTCGAAAATTAGATGAGCCACTTGGTATAGCAAAATTTTTGGAAAACTATGAGCAAAGTAATGCGAAAAATTTCTCGCGAAAATTCATCGGGTAGAAATCTCTAATCGGTGATAGAAATGCCCATATTTTATGTTGAAAATGAAGTTAAAAAAATTCTGAGAAAATTCACGGTTTAAGTAGACATATAGGGATTTTTAAATATGTCAAGAACATGTCAAAATGATTTTTGTACAGTGAGATAAAAATCCTCAAAGTTAGGCTACGAATTTCTGGAAAATTCTGGGCAGATACTCAAAACTTTAAATCTGGGAATGATACATGAAATCTGGGCAAGGGTGGTTATTTTTACTTGATATTAGACATCCTAAGGATTCCAAGGAATTTTACGGATCCTCGTTTCGATGTTTTTAGAATTAGTTATGAATTTTCAAAGAATTGCTGGGCCTGCGTTTTTGAGAAAATTGAAGGAGATAAGTGAAAAATCAACCTACCAAGGGAAAAAGGGTCTCTAGTGACTAGGATACCCTCTAGAATATCATTGTTGAGTTAATAAATGTGGTATTACCATTATAGGACAAACGTGATCACAAAGGTGCGACGCCAACGTACCGATATCAACGACTAAGGTACGGACGCGTCTTAACACTAACTCGATGTTCTACCGTATACCTATATGTGATAGATATGTTCATAAACGTGACTCTGTTTTTAAAAGAATTGTTCATACACGTACGCTTTATACGGGTTATAGTCAATGCTTGTAACGTTGAGTTTTCCTAGCGGCGGGGACACGGCCGTACATCGTGGCACGGTGAATAGTGCGGCTAATGTAATAACATTCGTATGCGGTGGGTTTGTGTTGTTATTACTTTTTATATGTGAATATAGCCGTGATGTTATAAGATAACGTCATACATAACTGCGTGAACATGAGGTTAACAGATACCCGAGGTTCAATGGGTATTGAACCTCGGCTCTCACCTTAGCTTCGGTTCGGAGTGAACGGGATCGAGGACAGAGGTAAGCGGCCGATGTAGGAGACAGGGAGGAAGCATTTTTGATTCGTCTTGAACAATGATAACATTTGAAAAATTTTGTATGCCGTTAATTAACACCAACTCTTACACTACGGTGGATGTTTATCGATTCTTTTCTAAATACTATTTACTTCCGATGCTCTACTCGATCAAATATTTCAAAACGCTTAGAAAATTGGGATGTTACACCTCCCCAACCAAGTGCATTGGGGTTAGGAAGAGTGAATAAAAAAAATCACAAATATAATGACTAGATTTCATTTTGAGTAAGGGTAGTAAGTTTTCGAACTTGCCCAATGTAGGTATAGATTGTGATTTTTAAGTGGACTTAAAAAATCTACTCGTTACATTTGTGATTTTTTGTTATTGCATTCACTCTTTCTAACCCCAATGCACATGGTTAAGGGGTCTAGGTAAGGATTTGCAACAGTCGGATTTTGGGTGGATAGCACATGAACTTTTTTGTACTGGGCGCTCCTGGAGTAAAAGTTTTTTGTGTTAGGCACTTATGAAGTAAAAGTTCATTGGCCAATCTGCACCTTAACCCTTAAATTTATTAAGCTAAGTACTCCCTCCGGTCCTAATTATAGGAACACTTTTGTAGTGTAAATTACACTACAAAAGTGTTCCTATAATTAGGACCGAAGGTATATTTATTACATTGAAACTTTCATGAATTATTGAAATAGTTAACAGCATTGAATTAACTTGAAATCTGACGTACATGGCCTACATGTATAAAACTTCAAATCTAAAAGTTAGATTTAAAAAAGAAAGAAAGAAAGAAAGAAAGAAAATATTCCATCCGATCCTAATTATAAGAATAAGTTGACTTTTTAAGAAGAGATTAAGGAAACTAATTAAATTACTTTGAGAAGATCTCTATTTTTATTTTTTGTTCAAACTAATTGATTTGACTAATAAATTATGTTTAATCTCTTTAAAAAAGGCAACCTAATTTTATAATTAGGACCGGTGGGAGTAAATCATATGTTGTGATTCTCGTGGTTTTTGAGTGGGCCTCGTACGTACTCTTCAAAAAGAGTTGGTATGGTCCCTCCTACGCACCCTCCAAAATTCATATTTGTCCATGTTCGTTTTGTGGTCCGTTACATGCAATCACGTGTTAAATGGGAGGGGATTCCCTCAGCCATATACCTCTCAGTATCCCTCAGAGGCACATATAAACCATTGATCTCATCTTTAAATCTTGGCTGCTCATTTTATTTTAATACCTTCAAAACACTTTCAAAGTCGGTGGGATTTATATACAGATATGACAATAACTTGCAATATTTTGTTAGATACTTCGTTTAACATAAACTAATAACTTTGGTAACATAAAGTAGTCAGTACTGCAAGCTACATTTTGTTTTATGGAGGGATGCTTTTAGTAAACATTAAATGGTAAGTTATAATTCAAAATTTACACTTTGTAATATAAAATATTTTAGTAACATAATGTGGTAAATTACAATTAAAAATTACACTTTATAATATAGAGTTGTAACTTTCTTAATATAAAACAGTAAATTACGAATAAATTATTTAATCTTTTTAAAACATGCCATATGAATATATAAACATAAAAGATAATATCTTATTCAAAAGTGTTGTATCTAACAAAAAAAAAGTAGAGGAGGAAAAAACAGTATTTTTAAATCTAGGAGACTTTTACCGACGGGAAGACTCTAGATTTGGTTCAAAGTGACAAGCATTATGGCATCATCTGTTGCCGTGTGGGGACCGACACACGTGATTGCACGAACCTTCACAATGTGAATTTTGAAAGATTATGTAAGAAGGACCACACCACCCCTTTTTCATCATGTGTCATAATTAATAGCAATAACATTGTTAAATTGCTATAAATAGCAATAACAGGTTGGAGTAAAGCAAAGCGCAAGAGTGAGGTTTACTAAGAAGGAGTGGAAGTGATAAGAGAAAAGAGTGAAAATGTCATTGCCAAGGTTTGTGGTGCTCAAATCAAGCTACAATAACAAATACTTGCGTTATATACAGGAAGATGTGGAGGTGCATAGGTTTCTACAATTCTCAGGAGAAGAGGTTGTGAGCCCAAATGTAAAGTTTGAAGTGGAGATGGCAAAGAGTGGGAATGGACTGGTGCACATAAGAAGCTGTTACAATAACAAATATTGGGTGAGGCAGACACAGAACAGTTTGTGGATTGTTGCGGGATCTGATGAACCTGAGGAAGACTAATCCAAATGGTCATGTACATTGTTCAAGCCAATCTACGTAGATGCTGATGCTAAAACAGTTCGATTTTTGCACGTCCAGCTTGAACACTATGCATACTTATGGAGGGCTGCTGCACCCTTTACTGACTGTTTATATGCACCATCAGAGAAAAATCCTGGTCCGTTCAGTGTCTTCACAATCATTGATTGGGAATCACTATTGATAATGCCTAAACATGTTGCACTCAAGGGCGACAATGGCCAATATCTTAGTGCCCGCATGATCCAAGGAGACCAGTATCTGCAGTTCGCATCAGATGATGTAGGTGATCCAACAGTTGGGAACGAGATCTTCACCACTTCTGACGGAAGCATCCGTGTAAAGTCCGATTACTTAGATAAATTCTGGAGGCGTAGCCCCAATCCGGCATGGGCTTGGATGTGGGCTGACTCAGATGACACCACCAATAACAACCCTGACACGTTGTTTTGGCCAGTCAAAGTTAATGACAATGTCGTTGCTCTTCGTAACTTAGGCAACGATCATTTCTGCAAGAGACTCATCGCCGAGGGCAAGAGAGATTGTCTTAGTGCTACAGATCCCACCATCTCTAGTTTTGCTAGAATGGAGGTGGTAGAGCTTGTTAATTCAAGGCAAATCTATAACGTCGATTTTCGTCTCTTGGATGCTAGGATTTACATCCAGAGAGTCCTCACAATGGCCAGCGGAATTGCCATTAATAGGACCCAAGAACCCAATAATGCTGAAGTGAAGCTCTCTTATACAAAGACGAGAGCGATTTTGGAATAATAGTGTTTCATTGAAGCCGGGTGTCAAAACTAACCTCAAAAACCGGTGTTCCATTCATCCACAGAAGGAAAAATTGAAATTTCAGCTGAATTTAATGGAGCATACCAGTGGGGAGAAACTAAGACATCATCAACTATAGTGAAGACTGTGTACAAAGTTGTTGTGCCACCAATGACCATGGTGACTGTGAGTCTGCTAGCAACAACGGGTCTATGTGACGTTCCCTTCTCATACACTCAGTTTGATACTCTTACTAATGGGCAAGAAGTTACCTATAAAATGGATGACGGCATTTATACTGGCATTAATTCTTTCAACTTCAAATATGAGACCAAAGAAGAAAAATTATGATGTAATTAAAATGCCAAGGATGTTTGTGGGTATCATCTCTACAAACCCTCACGAGACTCCACTCGTCCACTAGGGCTACCTAGGGGTTTAAAAGGCTTGTTGCATGTGCTAAATGCAATCGTGTTCCCTGCGAAAGTGGCATTTTTATTTCTATATGTAATTCAGTTCAATAATATTTATTGTAGTACCCTTTACTCTTTACTTGGGGACTTCATATTCTGGTTCTACTATATCACTACTTGCATTGACGCATAGCTGCATACTGCTAAATGATAGCTATAAATGTTGGAGTTCATCTTGACATGTTGATCGAGAACCACGATTCAATTTATGAAGTCATGGGCACGTAGTTTGTTCACTGTTTGAATTACTAAAATATTCTATGGTTCATAATGATCATTGGATTACTAAAATAGTTTTTAATGCGTATAGAAACAATAATCAAATTACTTACGAGTAAATAATAATTAATTTTATTATAAACCATGCAATTTATGAAATAATTTTTTAAAAATAATCAAATTTGTATTTGTTAATTTTTTTTTCTAAAATAGATGAAATAGAACTTAATAACAAAACAAATTCATTTAACCCACATGTCTTGTACTTTAGTGTCCAAAACGATCACGTGCAAAAGCATTAATAATTTCTCATTCAATTATTAACAGATCGAGCTCTTACCATGGAGAATATTGTACAGAGATCACATGACACAAGCTTCTACTAAAAGGCGTTGATTGCCATTACAAAATTTCATTGACGCCACCGAAATTTTTTAGCTGTCAAATTAGGATCTGCTTTGCCTTTGCTCTTAAAAGCTAATAGGTACTCTCTCCCATTCACAATTATAAGGCGCTAGTTGATTTTTTTGGAGAGATTAAGGAAGCTAATTAAATTATTTTAGAGTATTTTTATTTTTGTTTTTGTTTTTTTCTCAAAACTAATTAGTTTGACTAATAAACTAATAGATAATCTAAAGATACACAACATATAAAATGATTAAGTAACTTATTTAGCTTTCTTAATCTCTCCAAAAAAAAAATCAACTAGGTCTTATAATTAGAACGGGAGGTAATATCAAACTAAAAATATTATACAGTTCAAGGAATAAAGGGAGTTCAACAAGAACCTTCCAGATATATACTTAAATCTATTTAATGGTGCATGCGAATAACTGTTTATGTAATTTAAGTATAAATATTTTCATTGATGCCTGTATCAACTATATCAAAACAACACCACATCTTTATCACCATGCTATAAAATGGATCGGAAGAATTTATCAGAGTACCTCCTGTGGGTCGTCCTTCTTCAAGATCCCTGAATACTTGGAGCTTAAGAAAGAGCAGAGGAATTTCATGTTGGCCGGAAACCACTAGAGACCCAAAAGCAAATGGCAGAGGAATGGTATACGCACTACTTATATGGGTCCATTTGGAATAGTAGTTGTAGAAGTGGCTTTTGTTTCGATCGACTTTTTCTATTGGACTTTTCCGATATGATTTGTGTTTGGGATAGCGATGGTAGAAGTGGTTTTTTCTTGATGGGCATCAAGATAGTTGAGATGAAAAATGACCGAAAATGACATGAATTATATTATATATATATATATATATATATATATATATATAATGTGATTATTTGGGAAAAAAATTTCAAATAAAAGGCCTAAGTTACTTTGTGATGGGATCTAATGAGATCTGAAGCTTGGATCAATTGCTTTAGCCTAGAAGTAGCTTTAACCCTTGAAGCCCATCACATAGTGAAGCTTTCCCAAACACCCAAAAAAACAAGTTTTCACTTCTTGTTTTTTTTTTTTTTTATGGTTATCAATCCGATTATCCGAGCTTCACTCTGGTTAATCCGAATTCGACCCGGTGGCGCACCGGTTTTTGGGTCACTTGTGATGAGCTTTTAATGTGATTTTTTTAATTTTTGATGCTTTTCGTAAACAGGCTTTATAACTATGCCTCCCTCTACTTTATTTATTTATTTATTTGGGGAAAATAGTTTACTGTAAATTGTGAGGCCGTGCAATTCAAAGTCCAAAAGTGAAAAAAGCCAAGGGGATAAAAAGTGGAGGCCTTAAAAAATCACCATTGATTATTCTTCTATCTTTTTTTAAAGCTGGCAAATTTGCTTCTCTTTATTTTGTACCCCCCCCCCCCCGGGCGGCGCAGGGCGCCCGCTGTTCCGATCATGCTCTTCACAAAGCTCATCATTCACCAAACTAACAAAATCCAAAGTCAAGTGGGGGTTCTGGTCACTACTTTGTTACCCTTGGGTAAATAATAATGCACAGTTCACTTGATTAGGTATTTGTTTTCCTTTGAAAAATAGTTGTGGTTTAACTCTACAAAGTATATTATGGAAGCAATCTCTACATGAATAAAGAACTTACATTTTTCTTTCAGAACTATGCAATGAAAACTTCACAACTGCCATTTACAACTTTATATGTGCAATTAATAATACAATGCATTTAGTTAACAAGTAGTGCTTACACAAAGGCTTGCTAAGAGTTCTTTGGCGCGAAACTCTTCTTGTTGCTTTCTATTCTTTTTCTTCAATTTATATGTCGGCTGAGCCCTTTTCATTGCAATTGTGAGGCTCATTTTTGCCACGGATGAATTCCGTCACAAACTATTTTTGCGATGGAAAATGCCTTTTTTGACGGATTTTTTCTTTGCAAAAAATGATTTTTTTTTTTGGGTAGTGTCAGTGGGTTTCTGGAGTTTTAACAAATTCAACTGATATCTAAATATAATTTTTCCAATAGACTAACTACAAGTATTAAATTTATTAAGCTAAGTATTTATTACATTGAAACTTTCATGAATGATTGAAATAGTTAATAGTATTGAATTAACTTGAAATCTGACGTACATGACCTACATGTATAAAACTTCAAATGTAAAAGTTAGATCTTTTTTAAAAAAAAAAAAAAAAAAAAAACTCCTTATGGTCCTAATTATAAAAACATGTTTATTTTTTAAAGAGATTAAGGAAGTTAATTAAATTACTTTAGAAGTTTAGATTATCTGTGTTTTTATTTTTTCCTCCAAACTAATTAGTTTGACTAATAAGCTAATATATAATGTAAGAATATATAATATATGATATAATTTAGTAACTTATTTAATTTTTTTAATCTCTCTAAAAAAATCAACCCAATTACCGGAATCATAACATCGTGGTTCTTATGGTTTTTAAGTGGGCCTCGTACACCAACTCTTATACAGGATGAAAAAGAGTTGGTGTGGTCCCTCTTACGTACTCTCCAAAATTCATATTGGTCCATGTTCGTTTTGTAGCCCGATGAAAAAGAGTTGATGTGGTCCCTCTTACATACTCTCCAAAATTCATATTTGTCCATTTTCGTTTTGTGGTGTTTTACACGCAATCACGTATTTATGGGTAAGTATTTAGCATACTTAAAATTCTGTCCGACGAGTTCCTGAATCCTTATCTCAGTTTTTTAGGTCTCGTTTCAATCAACATCAATGGAAGAATGAAAGATACTTACCCTTTAATCTTTCCTTTGCTTTCCTTTCCTTTGCTTTCCTTTTTTTGCGTATGATTCTCCTAAAGCTCATCTTTCACTACCTCCTCCACCCACTTTGTTTTTTGTTTTGCTCGAAGCCACCCACTGTGTTTTTTTTTTTTTCTTTGTATGACTGAACAAGGAAGGGAGATTTAATCTGTTTTTTTTTCTTTTCCAAAGGGCAATGTTGACTTTTCACCCTAATCTGCATATTCCGAGTGCCCCACATCCCTTCTCAGTCCTTTAACCAATTCAACTTACGAGAACTGCAGAAGAAATTCAACCTGTATTTAAATGTAATTTTCCTAATAGAATAACTACAAGTATTAAATTTAGGGTTAAGGTCGTGTTAGCTAAACGAACTATTACGCCGAGAGCGTCTAACACAAAAAAATTTTAAAAATGTAAAGTTAGCACAACGCTGTTAGAAAGAAACAAATGTCCGTTAAAATGTCAACTTTTTAAGGTTAAGGTACAGATTAGCCAACGAACTTTTATTCCATGAAGCACTGAAGACAAAAAAATTTTACTCTAGAGCGCCCAGTACAAAAAAGTCCATATGCAATTACCCAAAATCCGATTGTTGCACATCCTTGTCCGGATCCCCAACCATGTGTATTGGGGGTTAGGAAAAGTGAATGTAACAAAAAAATCACAAATGTAACGAGTATATTTCATTTTGAGTAAGGGTGGTAAGTTTTCAAACGTGCCCGGGCAAGTTTATATGATATCCACCCAAAATCTGACTGTTACAAACCCTTACCTGGACCCCTCAGCCAAGTGCATTGGGGTTAGGAAAGTGAATGCAACAACAACAAAATCATAAATATAATGACTAGATTTCATTTTGAGCAAGGGTGGTAAGTTTTCGAACTTGCCTGGTGCAAGTATAGATTGTGATTTTTAAATGGACTTAAACAATCTACTCCTTACATTTGTGATTTTTTGTTGTTGCATTCACTCTTTCTAACCTTAATGCACATGGTTAGGGGTTCTAGGCAAAGATTTGCAACAGTCGGCTTTTGGGTGGATTGCACATGGACTTTTTTGTGCTGGGCACTCCTGGAGTAAAATTTTTTTGTGTTAGGCGCTCATGGAGTAAAAGTTCGTTGGTCAATCTGCACCTTAACCTTTAAAAAGTTAACATTTTAACGGATGTTTGTTTCTTTGAAACGACATTGTGCTATATTATACTTTTTAAAAGTTTTTTGGTATCTTTAGTCCACTTAAAAGTTTTTTGTGCTAGGTGCTCATAGGTAATAATTTGTTGGCTAATTTGTACCTTAACCCTTAAATTTATTAAGCTAAGTATTTATTACATTGAAACTTTCATGAATTATTGAAGTAGTTAACAGTATTGAATTAACTTGAAATCTGACGTACATGACCTACATGTATGAAACTTCAAATATAAAATTTGGTTTTTTTTTAAAGACTTTTTTGAAGAGATTAAGAAAATTTAATTAAATTATTTAAAAGTATCGTGTTTTTATTTTTTTCTTCAAACTAATTAGTTTGATTAATAAACTAATATATAATATAAAGATATATAATATATGATATGATTAAATAATTTATTTAATTATTTAATCTCTTTTAAAAAAAAACTTGATTTTATAATTGGGATGATAGAAATAAATCATAACGTCGTGATTGTGGTGGTTTTTGGGTGGGCCTCGTACATCCATTATTATACCCTATGAAAAAGAGTTGGTGTGGTCCCTCGTACGTAGTCTTCAAGTTGTCCACGTTAAGGTGCAGATTGTCCCTCACACGTGATTGCATATAACACGCCAAAAAACACGTGCACAATGTGAATTTTGAAAGAGTATATAAGAGGGATAGAGTGGGAATCGGACCGTCGGTCTGGTCTTTCCAAGCGCCGAGATAAGAAAAAACATTTGTTTTTCAAAACTGGCGGCGAGCACTGTGACTATACCAAAAATTACTATTCTAAATTTTAACTATTTTTTCATATTTACAATATGAAATCTTTATATTCTACAACAATATTTAAAAACCTCAATTTTATTTCCATACAAAAAATATCGAAGAAATCTCTTATAACTTCGTATAATTTGGTGATTTTAAGGGATTTTTTTGTAATTATTTTTATCCTTCGAACCTACATAATTTTCCCATGATTAAAGGCCCATGTATTCAGAAAAGCAGAAAGCAAAAAAACAAAAAGAAAAGCAGCCGACCTAAGATCCCTATCCGTAGAGTCATCTCAACGGACGCTATCTACCAAAGAGAAAAGAAGGAATAAGGATCCTCTTGAGTCACGGGCTCAAAATCTTGTGGCTGAAAATGAATTATGGTACGATCCTAAAAAGCACATGCTCATTGATACCCAAAGAGGAAAGAAATTGCACGCTTCATTTTAGGGCCCATTTCAATTAGTTGGTTGCAAAGGGGACATATTTTTAACCTTATTTTTGTAAGTTTGAAATATGATATAAGTTAGATTATAAATGTAATGTGTGTTTGGATTGATGATTGTAGAAGTTTTTGTTTTTTTCAAACTAAAACTTATTTAGAATTGTTTAAAAAGTCAATTGAAATAAAAAAGATTGAAAATGACATAAATCTTACTAAATATTATATATATATATATATTTGTTTAATATAAACGAAGAGGAGGTTGCTTGTTTGGTAGCGAAGGACAATGAAGGTGTGGGAATTAATTTTCCATTCAGTGCTTAGTGACACCCGACAACGAAGAAGAGAAGAAGAGATAGATCATATGGTATGGTAGGAAAGGATAAATGAAGGTGTGAGAATTAATTTCCTATTTAATACTCGTTCCGGTTTTAATTTTAAGAACACTTTTATAGTACAATTTACACTATAAAAATACTTCTATAATTAGGACCGGAAGTTATATGTACTAAGACCCGGTAATGAAGAAGAGAAGAGGAGGCAGCTCATGAGACAAGAGGATGAGTTATCTCGTATTGCAGGAAAGGACAAATAAAAGTGTGAGAATTAATGCTACAAACGGTCAAAATGCTCTCCAAAAGCTGTAAATTTCGGATTCTCGCGGAAGCTACTTTTTTCATACAAGACCATTTAACTTTGATGCTAACCCAAACAAAGTAAAATGAGCTTTTTTTCCCACTACGCTTTAATTCCATTTCACTGTGCTTTTGAAACGTCTTCCCAAAGAGTCATTCTTGGCAGAATTAGGATTTATATATGCAGATAAACCAATAACTTTCGTAACGTAGAGTAGTTTGTACAGTAACATTCATGGTAAATTAGCACGGCAAGCGGCATTTTGTTTTATGAAGTGATACTTTTAGTAACATTAAATGGTAAGTTATAATCCAAAATTTACACTTTGTAATAGAAAATATTTTAGTAACATAACGTGGTAAATTACTATTAAAAATTACAATTTATAATATAGAGTCGTAACTTTCATAATAGAAAACAGTAAATTGAGAATAATTTTTTTAAAATATGCAATATGAATATATAAATTTAAAAAAAAAAATCTTATTCAAAAGTGTTGTATCTAACAAACAAAAAAGAAGAAAAAACAATATTTTTTTAATCTTGAGGCTTTTACCGATTGTAAAACTCTAGGATTGGTTCAAAGTGACAACACGGCATCATATGTTGCCATGCATGTGGGGCCCGACACATGTGATTGCATATACCACGCCACAAAACGAACGTGCACAATTTGAATTTTGAAAGAGTATGTAAGAGGGACCACAACACCATCTTTTTCATGCTGTGTGATAAGGAATAGCAATAACAGGTTGGAGTAAAGCAAAGCACAAGAGTGAGGTTCACTAAGAAGGAGCAGAAGTGATTAGAGAGAAGAGTGAAAATGTCATTGCCAAGTTTTGTGGTGCTCAAATCAAGCTACAACGACAAATATTTACGTTATATACATGAAGATGAAGATGTGAAGGTGCATGGGTTTCTTCAATTCTCCGGAGAGGAGGTTGTGAGCCCATATGTAAAGTTTAAAGTGGAGCTAGCAAAGAGTGGGAATGGACTAGTGCACATAAGATGCTGTTACAATAACAAATATTGGGTGAGGGAGACACATAACAGTTTGTGGATTGTTGCGCGAGCTGATGAACCTGAGGAAGACCAATCCAAATGGTCATGTACATTGTTTAAGCCAATCTACGTAGATGCTGATGCTAAAACAGTCCAATTTTTGCATGTCCAACTTGAAAACTATGCATACTTATGGAGGGATGCTACACCCTTTACTGACTGTTTATATGCACCACCAGAGAAAAATCCTGGTCCGTTCAGTGTCTCCACAATCATTGATTGAGAATCACTATTGATAATGCCTAAACATGTTGCCTTCAAGGGCGACAATGGTCAATATCTCAGTAACCACTTGATCGGGGAACAGCAGTATCTGCAGTTTGCATCAAATGATGTAGTTGATCCAACAGTTGGGAACGAGATCTTCACCACTTCTGACGGAAGCATCCGTGTAAAGTCTGATTACATCAGTAAATTCTGGAGCCGTAGCCCCAATTGGATATGGGCTGACTCAGATAAATGCATGTAAGATAAATGCTAGTGTATTATATGCTTGCCTTACATAAGCTCATGTTAACATAATGACATTTTTGCATGCTTCAATGCTTCATAAAATATACTCATGGCGATAGCATAAATAGAAACAGAGCTTCAATCATTCAAATATGTTAAACAAGCAAGTAAAGCAATCATGCATATTAACACATAAGCAGATAAATCAATACACGCAGGTAGGGTAAGTCTACTACCTTAGCCTATGTCCTCCGCTTATATATACCTTCTCTTCAATTACGAAGTTGCTTGAAGTATATCTTCCATTCGTTTTCATTCTTCTTCTTTCTTTCTTTCTTTCTTGGCTTCTTACGGCCCTAACCAGATATTCATATTATTAGAGACATGGAAATGAATATCTAATGCGCTAACTTAGCCTCATAGTCTTTCTTACACCCTCGGAGTTTATTCTTATTACTTTTGGCCTTTTCTTTCTTAATTTCGAATGGTAGCAAAAGCTGCCAACATTTTGGCCAAACTTTGAAAAATCATAATTAATTTTAAAAAATTCCGATTGGGGTGGTTCAAATTTCTATTTGTCACTAATTAAGTCTAGTTTCATGGAAAAATAATCAATAGACTTATTTCTTGCTGTATCATTCCGAGGTTTTCATTTATTCTTCACTGTCCGAAAAAAAGATTCCAGTTTAATAGGTCATCTTCAAAAATTCATTTCTCTCTGGATATAACTCTGAATAAGGCTTATGCCTATCAAATTAAACCTTGTTGTGTCTTCTCTATTTCTGGAAAATTTCATGGTAAAACTCGATCATCTAACATTTCAAAATTGAGCCCGAAAAATACTGTTCATTTCTGAAAAATGACGGTTTCCAGTTTTCATCTTCTAACTTTGGAAATTCATAACGTTCATTGTACACATTGGATTTGGGTGTTCTTCGGCTCATATTAAAGATTATGATTTGTACTAAATATCCACAAAATTTCAGGGTCAAAAGAGTTTGTTTGTCCTGTTTTACCTTGCTCAAAGATCACTTGTTTCAGCACCAAGTTCAGTTTTTCCAGCAAATGACATCAACATATGAATCCTGTTCACACATGCACTGTTCATCTACGATTTCACTGTAGCTAACGTCATTTGACTCTGTTTTTGCACTCAAAAACAGAATAATCAACGTGCATGCAACCCCAAATGGTATTTACGGTCATCACCAAAAACAGAACCGTAACCACATGCACACAACTCTCTTAATCTTTCTCTTTAGCACCACTAATCAAAACAGAGAAGGTAAATTCACAGTATCCATAATAACGTGCAGAAACTTATAAGGGAGGAAGCCCAAAGATCTCACCTTGTTTACACTCAAGCTTCCATGCACGTTCATACTCCTCCTCTTCCAACTACTGTGCTTCTCAGTTTTGGCTTCATCTCCCTCTCGGTCTCAGCTCCAGCATTCTCGTCTACCTCCAACTTTCTTGCTTTCGTCTTTCTTCCATTGCTCACCCTCGGTCTCTATGACTCTCCTTCTATTTGCATTTCGTTTATGTGCAGAAATGAGCCACAGCTCTTCCTCTCGGTTTCGTTTCTCTTCACGCTCTCACTTCAGCGTTTCTGCTCTTCTGTATGCAGCGTCTCCTTCCTCTTTTTCTTCCTCCAACGATCTTCACTGTCTCTCACTCTCACTTTCGGTCTCGACTTTATTTTCTTCATCTCTTCCATGCTCTCAATCTAGGTCTCATTTCTGTTCAGCCTCGGTCTCTTCCACGTTCTCACTTCTGCAAGTGACTGACCGAAGTGAATGAACTAGAAATGGAGGAGTGTTTGGTGCACCCTTCTTCTTCTAACGATCCCTCTCGATTCTGAAGCTTTCTTTCTTGTTCTTGTTAAAATTTTTAATTAATATTTATATTAATATTAGTATATATTTTATTTCTGAAAAATTCAATTAAGTGGTCCACGTTTATAGGATCTTGGGTGGTTCATATTTGGGCCCACTATCCCACTAACTTCTCAACCGCCCATTATTTTGTGCACGATCGACTGCCTCCTTTGTGATGGGCAGAAGTGGATTTAGTCCGTGCGTATATCTATTTAAATATGGTCCCCTAAGTCTACTCTCATTAGGCATTATCGTACAACATACGACTAAAATTCACACCATCTAAAGAGTGAAAGTGAGGACTTAGAAGGGCCATAGGCTTTTCTTGAGAGATCAAATCAATGGTTGGAAGTATTTCTGTTGCTTATTTTATTCATTCCGCATTGATCTAATTGTTAATTTGAGTACTTAACATGATTAGATCGCTTAATTTTCTAACAGTTCTCTCTCTGCGTTTTCATTTCTATTTTCTATCTTGCTCTTATTCTCTCGGTCTTCCTCTCTCTAGAAGTTCTCGGCTCTCAACTCCATCTCATCTCTCACTCACATTCTCATCTCACATCTGTGTTTCCGTGTGTCTGGCCGAATGAGAATTGAATGAGATCAGAAGATGAGGGCGTATGATTCTGTCCGAATGCAAAAGAAACGGTGGAGTATGGCTGACTTGTTGGAGACACGAGGATAGTAGTGGAGCATGGGCGTTTGTGCATGCTAAATTCCAAGAGAATATGTCTGCTTTTACTTGTCGAAACGCAGGGATATAGTGGAGTATGGGAGCTGCATATACGTGGTAAGCTGACTTAAATTAACGCATACGACAGCTATGCTTTTGCTGTCAACTCTTCATCTGTGTATTCATGTTGGGCCGAGGAGAGTGACGGGCTGAAGAAGAATTACGGTTCAGGGAGTGTGGATTCTGTCACGCTGAGTTTCAAGAGAAATGATGGAGCATGGAAGTTGCTTAAAGCATGAGACGCAGTGGACTATGGTGCTGCAATTCCAAGAGGGAATATGTTTGCCTTTGATGTTCCTTAAATGCTCGTAACAGGTGTTCTTTTAACGCAAGAAACAAGTGTTCTTACGGTAATGCGCTGTAAGAACTCGCTGTCTCTTCCCTCTATGTTAAAAGGTTCAGACCGAGGAGGAAAAACGCACTGAAGGAGTATGGGTTGCACGTGCGTGTGTTCTCTGTTTTTGGTGTAGTCCGGAGAGATTAACCAAATGGAGAATAAAGCATGGTTCTGCATAATCATCAGACCGTGGGTTGCTTTAGTGTTTCAAATGGTTCTGTTTGCTTGTGGCTCGAATGAGATTATTGAAATGAGAGAGTGTAGGCTGAATAGCTTATATTATCATATGGACAGAAAAAGTAATGGGTTGAATGGAAAATGACTAATGGATTGAAGGAGTGGTTGACTGGTTGCACTTGCAGTCCAATTACTAAATGCATATTATATTGAAGTATTTGAGCATAAGGGGCCCATGACTTCTTTGTCCAAATAAATGAAGAGTGTTGCACGTGAGGGATAGATGAGTATTATGGGTCCTACTCCAAAAATCATCCATAATACCATTAATTCAATGTTCTCACTTTTCTTTCTAATTTTTAGGCCATTAACTTCAACAATTCTTTTTCCAAAAATTCAAAGAATATAGGCCTTAAATTCCCAATTGTTCATTATATAATTATTTTGGGCCAAATTTCCTCAATGAATTCCCATTCAATATTTCTAATTCCAAATCCCAAAATTTGGGATGTTACAACATACTAGGAAATAGCTACAAAAATAGGAAAAATTATAGTGGTCATATAATCTTCAAGCTTTTATTCTAACGGTAAGTAGCACTAATTTTCCATAAAATAAAATTAAATGGTGTCTTAAAATAAAAATAAAATAAAATAAATAGTGTCTAAGATACAACTATTATTTTTATTAAAACAATCGTTGTATCAAAACATTTAAAAATGGATGTTAAAAGTAAGGAAAACATTACAACAAGAAACATCCTAAACATTTAATGTCTGTTTTTAAAAAAATGGACATTAAAAGTAAGGAAAAAATTACAACGATGTGTCATCACCTAAACGTTTACATTTTTTAAAACATACGCTAATTGGAGGTCGTTAAATTCCTATTTTGTAGTAGTGATATTGTCTAAATGTCATCTTGTAGCGGTGATTTGTAACCGCTACAATATCAATAGCGGAGAAGATACTTGAGTAGCAGTTTGTATTAACCATTATAAAACAACTTTTTGTAACAGTACATTTTGTAGCGGTTTCTCTAACCGCTACTCATTATATCGTCAGTAGCGATTAGAACAGTGACAAATACACAGTATTGACCACTATTTTTTTTTTTTTTTTTTAGTGTTTCCTGCCATACAAGCTAACCCCTCTTCTCGTCATACGAGCTACCTCCTCTTCTCTTCTTCATTATTGGGTCTTAGGAAGCATTGAATGAGAAATTAATTCTCACACCTTCATTTTCCCTTTCCTGCCATACGAGCTACCTCCTCTTCTCTTCTTCATTACTAGGTGTCAGTAAGCATTGAATGAGAAATTAATTCCATACCTTCAGTTGTCCTTCCTGCCATACGAGCTACCTCTTCTTCCTTCCTTTATATATATATATATATATATATATATATATATATTAATTATTTAATAAGATTCATGTCTTTTTGCATTTTAACTAACTTTTTAAATTATAATCTAAACAAGTTTTAGTTTTTTTTTTTCTCCAAAACCACTTCTACCACCATCATCACACATCACATTCACAATCTAAATTTTATTATATTTTAATTTATAAAAGTTAGATTGAAAATAAATCACTTTTGTCGCCCTAATCCAAACGGCCCTAAAATGAAGCGTGACCTTTCCTCTTTTCGCATCAATGAGCATGTGCTTTTAGGCATGATGACAAGGGGGAAAAAAAGAGGCATTTTGGTGACAAGGCCAGCCAAATTATGATATATTCAACGGATCGTACTACAGTTCATTTTAGGCCACAAGCTTTTGAACCCGTGACCGAGGAGTTGAGTGAAAATGCAAAGAACCAAAGCACAAATAAATCATTTTTGAAAAAACCACACTAAAGTTTCAATTAAGAAAATAATATCAAAAAAAATTATAAATTGTGAATACCAAAAAAACAAAAACAAAATAAGGAAGCTATCATTAACAAGTTTTGAAACTTTTCTCATATTATTTTTCAATGGCACCTTAATATCATTTTTCCATAATTCTTTAATTCAATCCCATACACATTACTACTACTACTTCCTCATTTCTTTGATATAAAAGTTTGAAAACTAATTTGAACGTATTAATAAAATTACTTAAATTAGTTATTGGTAAGATATGTATATTATTTTTTTCTAAAATACTCTTTTTAATTATATGTATTGGGTATTCCATTCATATGAGTAACTAATAGTCATACTTGGAAAATAAAATGATAAATTTGATAGACAAAGTTAATTATGGTATTATATTTAGGACAAAAGTAAACCTCTTATTTAAATCTTATATTTAGGACTAGAGTAACTACTACTACCTCTAATTGATCTTAATATAAAATCTATTTAACTAATTTAGATAGATTAAGAAAATTAAATAAATTAGTTATTTGTAAGAAAATGTGTGCTAGTTTCTTCAAAACACCTCTTAGATCATTTGCATTGAAGTACCTCTAGATGCAAAATTCCTTAACATGTCTAATCATTAGGGAAAGTTTAGGAAAAAATGATAAACATTGGATGAAGTGGATTGAGGTTTTATATGTAGGACAAACTTTAAATCCCAACTAGTTCTTGTATTAGGAACATTCTCCAATCCTTTTTGTAAAAAACATTTTTCTCATAGGAATGATCCTTAATATATTGTCTTTAAATTTAAACCGATCTTTCTATTTTTACCTTCATTAAATATATGTCACATATTATCTCTCAGCAATAAATTTTTCACTATTCTCTCTTGTATACTCTATTTATAAATAAGAGTATAAATGGAAAAAAAAAAAATGCAGATATGATACATTTTGAATCACATGATTTTAAAAATCAGGGAAAGAAATTAGAGGGGGGGGGGGGTTTGCTTCTAGTGGCTTTGTGAAAATCAGGGACACATACACCGAATAATATGAATATGAGGAGGAAAAGGGGAAAAGAAGAGTTCAAAGGCGATTTTATACAGAAATAAATAATTCATTTCGAAAATAAACGAGGGAGAGTAGAGAAAAGTGAATGGCAAAGCGGGTGGAAAATTGGAAAGGTGAGGCAGCTGCATGCATGATTAGGATATAGACACAGAGTGTTGCCCCACATATAGATGTGCATATAATTGGGGAAATTGATTGATTTGAAACGTGATTTTGAATTTGAATAATCACGGAGGAAGTGACTATTATCTATATAGATGTGGTATATATGATAGAATTAAAAATCAGGACCGGTCTTTAAAGGGTCGAGTTTAAAAGAAATGAGCTCTTTTAAGTGCGGGATAAGAAAAATATTTGTTTTTAAGGCGACCGAGAAGACGCATGCGAACCAGGATCGGCCCTATAGCATCAAAACCTGTTTTTCTAAATTTTAATTGTTTTCCCGTGTTTTTTCAAAGAAATATAATTAGTAAATTACAAAAATAAAATTTTTAATTTATCATAAAATTAAATAACACATATAATGTAACAAACAAACATAATCACTAATTAATAATAAAAAATAAACTATTGGCCACAAATAACTTACACAAAACATAAGAAGCTTACCACTAAATAACATGAGTGTAATGACTATCATTTTCATCTTCTTTGCTACTATCATCAATTATAGGCTGTAAAAAAAGCTCGGTAGGATGAAAGGGAAGGGTTTGAGAACATATCGACGACTGTGAGGAACCTTCGGAAAAGGTCAAAAGGCTTGAGGAACAATCCGTCGACCATCAGCACCTCAATAGAGTGGCGAACTTTGCGAGCTAAAGCAGTGAAGCACTTATATTCTGATGCCATGAATCTGTGATGCATTGATGCGTGACTATGTGTGCATGAGGCTGAGACAGCAAGATTGAGGCGAGAGGCGTGAGGTGAATGAAATAAATGAGTGGCACTCTGAGAGTGACTGAGTGAGTGAGAATATTGGGCAGTAGGGCAAGCAAGTAACTTCCTTCATGATCATATTTGGACAGTAGGGCAAGTGGGCAACTGCCAATGGGCAAGTTAAAAAAATAACAGGCCTAACAAGGCTGGTACAAGGCGAGCCCTTTTATACCTTACTTCATTTATAGGCTTCTTTTTGTAAGCCCTAGCCCTTGGCCGGCTCAATGGGCTCGACCTAATTTTTCAGCTCTACATATTTAACCGCAACTTTGGTTTAACTTCCTGTATATATCCTATTCATTCTAGTGTTTAACTGACACAGTAAACCAATCAAATGTTATTAATATTACAACAAATTAGTTATTATTGCACATTATATAATTTTAGGCGCCTAGTCAAAAATCCAATTTACATTAATCCACGTGTGGACATTCATACCTTTATAAATGAACATTTATATTTATACTCTTCATTTTTTTTCGGTATCCGTAGAGTTAAAAAGATAAGCTCACATACATTTGTTTTATTTTTTAAATGAAATATAAATTTTATCCCGTTAATTCTTAATAACACACCAAATAAATGTGATATGTGTTAAGATATTGACGGTGGAAAAAGTTTTTTTTTTTTAAAAAAAAAGCTGAAACATATTTGGATTATTATTTAAAAAGTTAGTTGAGATAGAAAATGACTTGAATCTTATTGAATACTATATATATACATATACTCCCTCTGGTCTTTATTATAAGACATCAACTAATAATTCTTACAAACCAATAAAAATAGTTAAAGTCAATAAAGTTGTCATACAATTTAAGCAACTTCTAATATTACCCCTATTAATTGCACTAAACTCTAATATTATATTAATTATTACTGTATGAAAAAAAAATAACTTCCAATATTAACATTTAATATATAAATTGACCTCTCATTTTCATTATAATTGGTTGCGAATTTTATATTTATAGGGTCATCCACGGGTTTAGAGATTACTACACACACAAAGCATAAGGGCAAGTGGGGCCCGCCATTTCTATGAAGCATTGAATCTTAGGGCCCGTTTGGTTGAGAAAACTTAGCTGAGGGAAAGGGAACTTAATACAGTTCCCACACAAGAATAGCGTTTGGTTCGACGAGCTCCTAGCAACTCAGCTTCCCTCCACTATCCAAGCTCTCACAAACGTGGAATTTCGGTTCCCTCCAAAATTGGTGGGATCTTGGCAAACTTCCTGGGAGAGTGACTCATGTTGACAAAAAAGCCCCTCTGAAAAAAGAAGATAGCCACAATCTGTTCACGGTGTAATGCAGGAATTTTTCCGCTCGCCTATGCCTCGCGGATCGGTTCCATGGAAAAATCTCTCTTTTTTAAGAAAGGAAAGAAGACCGGAATCGAAACAGGCCACAAAGCCGGAACCGACCTTGGTGGATCACATGCTAAGAACACGAGAGAGGCGGAAATCGAAGAAGAGGGTCGAGATAACACGAGTTGGAGGTGGTGATGTCGGCATTGGAAACGGATTGGAAAGGTGGCGACGGCGGCATTCGTGACTCATTCTTTGACCTATGACATCGAAAGGAAGCTGAACTAGATTTGGAAGAAGATGATAAGAAGGAGACAGAGCTTGTGCAATTCGGACTCCAGTGGTTTTTATGCGTTTTTGGGTTTTTTATTTTAGGGGGCCATTTGGTAATTTTACCTCAACTTCCTACTTAACCAACAACCAATTCCTCATACCAAACATTTTATTTTCCCTCAACTTCAGTTTCATTCCTATGTCTACCAAACAGTTTTAACTTTTTAAGTTCCCTCTCATCTTCCATTCCATTCCTTTCCCTCTTTAAATGTTCTTTGTACCAAACGGGCCCTTAGAGTATTAAAGCACAATCTCTGACATTTACGTCTGGACAACACTCACGAAAAAGTCCCTTGACCCGTGATTGGCTCCTTAATTGTATCGTACACAATCCTACTTCAATCAATGTCTTAGCCAAATTGCTCAAGAACACTCACAGGCAAAGTCTTTAAACCCGTGAATGGCTCCTTTTTTATTTGGTATCTCACCCGATTCACCGGAACTTTTGGTTCCGACTAATCTGAATTTTGCCCCACATTTGGCCCATGATCGTGAGAGAAGAGCTCTCAACGCTATTTTTACCATTTTCATGTCTCAAACTGAGGACATGGTGATGAGGAAGCAAGTCCCTTACCACTTCTCCTTATATCGTACACATTCCTTCTTCATCGTGAATGGGTTTCCTCTACAAATCCATAGTGAAAAAGCAAAGTCGTAGGCCGTCTTGTGTTTGTTCCCTATTGCTTCTTAAGGCCTGCTTGGTTTGAGGGGAGGGAATGGAAATAAGGATATTGACCAAATTGTCACTAATGAGAAGAATATTCCTTTTTGTTGAGAGTATATTTTTAAAATATTGAAAAGTTTCCATGGGTAATTTAGTAAAGAGGAGAGAAAAAATTTCTCTCTCTCCCTTCCTCTTCCTCAAACCAAACAAGTCCTATTAGATCTGTGCTAACTTTTAGGAAGTGAAAAGGGAGTGTTGCTCTGAGCTCCTTAGCAATGTCTATGGTTTTAATTAATGTTCTACAATTTTAAGGTTGTTGTGGTTTGATTCTTCTGTTGTATTGTAACCTCTTTCAGCTTTAATTAAAAATTATTGAGTGTGTAAACCCATGTGCAAGGGCAGTAATGTACAATGCTGCCCCACATAAACCTCCCAGTCTATTTTCAAACATTAGAATTTTAGAAAATGCAATATCTTCATGATTAGAAGGATTAAAATCTCAGAAACATGCCAGATAAAATTAGCAATGTGCAAAAGGAATACCCCGCTTATTAGAAAACATAAATCAGGAAGGTAAACACCCAAAGTTAGATTCAGGTCTCAAATAAAAATCTTGTCAAGAACAAAAGAATGTCTCTTTTTTTTTTTTTCCAGATATTATCATATTTACCTCTCAATAAAGTGGAAAAAATATTCGAGTTAACCAGCAATAATTTAGCACTCAAATTAGATATGGAATAAGACATAAAAACGTCACCTCTTTTAGGATATATTAAATTGTAATGAACCTCTGCCCAAAAACTCAGAAATATCACTACACGGCGTCACAAATAGGAAATCCAAACTAAGTACAAAATGGCTTCAAGTGAAAGGGATCTTTTAAAAGTTTTTTTTATACATAAATTTTAGGAAAGGAGTTGAGTTCATACACGATCTAAGGGTAGGGCGAAATCTCCATTCTTCCTAGATGATACCGATGTTGGGTAGGACGAGCCGTCTATTACCCTCAGGCGTTAACCTAGACACTTAGGAGTTAGGATGCCTCCCCCCAACGCCTTGACCAACTCCAGGATCGAACCTCCTCTCTTTGGTGAAAGTGTCCGACCCTTTTGCCAGTTGAGCCCAAAGACAAGGGGTGGCTCTTTTTAAAGTTAAAAACACATCATTAAAACAATTATAGAAAATAGCATAAGATATAAAGCACAAATTGTATGCTTCCTACATGTGAGTTCGTATTCTTTAACTAGACCCAAACATCACATTGTTGTCTAACATTATTCAAATTTCATTTGTAATATCTCTCTGAATCGATTGGAAGATATTGTTATTTACCATTGTTGAGGTTTCATTTCTAATAATATGTAGTTATTTATAGGTAGTGATATTTTAATGTTCCTTAAAGACAAGAAATTTGCATCACTTAGAAAGCAAAATATGTTTAAGTAACCCGTGAAATACTATCATTTTGTACAACGTACGAGGAAGTAAAAGCTCGTTAAAGTAACAATTGATGTGTTAAATCATACATGTCACTAACCTGTAACTTACCCATCCTCTTTCATATAGAAAATAGAGTTCACCACGGGTGACAAAATAATCATACACAACTACAAACTCCGTAGTAGAAAACAAGTGTAGCAAGTCAGTTTTCATAGTTAAATTTGATATATATTGAAACCGATGACTTACTCTTGAGCCTGTTGTTTATTACATCTAGTCCTGCACAACTGAAATAAAACTTCCTTATCTTTGTCAACTTTTGTTCTCTTCTTAGCCATGGTTTTCACCCATGGAGACCCAACAGCAACTTATTGAACTTAAGTTTTATTTCATGTGCTAAAATTATTTCTAACTATTCATTTTAATCTTGGATATAATGTGCAATATATAGAGAAAGATCAAACATGTCAAACTTCATGCAAATAGAAGGCTAAAGTATAGTTTTAGTTGTTTAAGTTTAATTTAGGTTTCAACTTAGTCCCTCAAACTTATATAGTATGCTTTTAATCCTTTTTATTCTAACACCGTTAGCTCTCACTAACTTAAAATGATGACTCAACAATTAAAATGTGTTTAAATTTTAATTATTTAATATAATTAATTTTTATAGAAATTAAAATAGAGGATGCGTCTTCAATCCTCCTTATCTACTCCCTCCCTTGTTCGACAATTGCATCTCCCCACTGATACAATGCCCCAGGCCCACATTACTGATCGATGCAACTGCTGACTAAGCAATTTAAACAAAGACCCCATTTTTAAATTGAATCAAGTGATGGTGTACTGGACAGAGGGAGGAAAACTCTTGTTTTGGATGTCTTCAGAAGGGTAGAACAACAAATCTTACAACAAGGAATGCCTTCCAATTGTCAGTTTCCGTGTGAAAATTGGATTTGTATAAAAATCCAAGACTTGTCTAGTACTGGATTATTAATTAAGAGTTGGAGGTGACTTTTTGGCTGGACATTATCATCAACGGACCAAACTCTTGCCTCAACCTAAATGGGATAACGACCAAAAGTTTAAAATATGGTCATTTACAACTAAAAAGATCATATTGATAATAGAAAGTGTTATATTTACAATAATATTTAAACACCTAAATTTTGTTTTCATATAAATAATATGAAAAAAGTCATTAAAGACTTTTGTATAATTTCGTGATTTTCAGGATTTTTCTATAATTATTTCTGATCTTGAGAACTGCACGTAATTTTTCCATCGATTATTTTTCGGTCAGGCCTCGTACATCAACTCTGGTGAAAAGGAGTAGGTGTGGTTCCTCTTGTACTCTTTCATATGCAATCACGTGTATGTCCCCACAAAAGATATGCAATCATTTAGGGCCCTCTTTCGTTGGTATATGCAATCACGCGTGTCGGTCGCCACAAGGTAACATATCATAGTACCAATGATTAAAGGGACAATGACTACGTGCAGGTCCTCAAGACAAATATATATATATATATATATATATATATATATATATATAAGTCCCTTCAAATAACTAAATTATACGAAATCTCAGGAACTTTTTTAATATTATTTATATTAACAACAAAAACGTTATATTTATAACAAAAGAATATCCATATTTACAATAACATTTAAACATCTGACTATTTACAATAAAAAAGCCTATATTTACAACAGGAAATGTCCATATTTACAACATTTAAACACCAAGATTTTGAATGTAGAAAGGTTATTTACAATAGAAAAATACTAGATTTACAACGGTCAAGTGTTGTATTTACAACAAAATTTAAAATCCTGTTATTTACAATAAAAAAAAAAACTATATTTACAAATGAAAATCTTTATATTTATAACAAAATTTAAACACCTTTTGAATTTTGAAGAGAAATGCTTATATTTATGACAACATTCAAAATCTTGTGGCTGAAAATGAATTATGGTATGATCCTAAAAAGCACGTGCTCATTGATACAGAAAGAGGAAAGAAATTGCATGATTCATTTTAGGGCCCATTTCAATTAGTTGGTTGCAGAGATGACATATTTTTAATTTTATTTTTGTAAGTTTGAAATATGGTAAAAAAGTCAGATTATAAATGTAATGTGTGTTTGAATTGACGATTGTAAAAGGTTTTTTTTCAAACTAAAAGTTATTTAGAATTATTTAAAAAAAAATCAATTGAAATAAAAAATGACCGAAAATGACATAAATTTTATTAAACATTATATATATATATTAGTTTAATATAAACGAAGAGGAGGTTGCTCGTATGGTAGCGAAGGACAATGAAGGTGTGGGAATTAATTTTCCATTCAGTGCTTAGTGACACCCGATAACGAAGAAGAGATAGATCATATGGAATGGTAGGAAAGGATAAATGAAGGTGTGAGAATTAATTTCCCATTTAATATGTACTAAGACCCAGTAATGAAGAAGAGAAGAGGAGGCAGCTCATGAGAAAAGAGGATGAGTTATCTCGTATTGTGCGGAAAGCGTGGTAGTTAAAATCTCGATTTATCATCGCGATTTTACGTTTTTTTTTTTTTTTTTTTAAAAAAAAAAGTCATTAAAACGATTTTACTAATTTTCCAAACGCTTTTATGTTTTTACAATTTTTTTATGTTATGATTTTACGTTTTACTATTTTTTATTCCTCTTCTCGATTTTACGTAAAATCTCGATTTTAACTACCTTATAGGAAAGGACAAATAAAAGTGTGAGAATTAATGTTACAAACGGTCAAAATGCTCTCCAAAAGCTGTAAATTTCGGATTCTCGCGGAAGCTACTTTTTTCATACAAGACCATTTAACTTTGATGCTAACCCAAACAAAGTAAAATGAGCTTTTTTCCCACTACGCTTTAATTCCATTTCACTGTGCTTTTAAAACGTCTTCCCAAACAGTCATTCTTGGCAGAATTAGGATTTACATATGCAGATAAACCAATAACTTTGGTAACGTAAAGTAGTAAGTACAGTAACATTCATGGTAAATTAGTACTGCAAGCGGCATTTTGTGTTATGAAGTGATACTTTTAGTAACATTAAATGGTAAGTTATAATTCAAAATTTACACTTTGTAATATAAAATATTTTAGTAACATAACGTGGTAAATTACTATTAAAAATTACACTTTATAATATAGAGTCGTAACTTTCATAATAGAAAACAGTAAATTAAGAATAATTTTTTTAAAATATGCCATATGAATATATAAATATAAAAAAATATCTTGTTCAAAAGTGTTGTATCTAACCAAAAAAAAAAAAAAATTAGAAGAAAAAACAATATTTTTTAATCTTGAGGCTTGGTTCAAAGTGACAACACGGCATCATATGTTGCCATGCATGTGGGGCCCGACACATGTGATTGCATATACCACGCCACAAAACGAACGTGCACAATTTGAATTTTGAAAGAGTATGTAAGAGGGACCACAACACCTTCTTTTTCATGCTGTGTGATAAGGAATAGCAATAACATTGTTATTACTATAAATAGCAATAACAGGTTGGAGTAAAGCAAAGCACAAGAGTGGGGTTCACTAAGAAGGAGTAGAAGTGATTAGAGAGAAGGGTGAAAATGTCATTGTCAAGTTTTGTGGCGCTCAAATCAAACTATAACGACTTAGTGCTGTTATTTAGAAAAACAAGACTAAGTGCTGTTAAAAATACAACTAAATAAATTACAATGATAGGTGGACACTCAATAAATTTAAAAGACATATATTTTAATAACAAAACTATATTACAATAAAAATAATTACAATGTCATCCTCTAGACCTTATTTTTTTGAATTCCATCATAATTGCTTGTATATCAAGTCTTTATCAAATACATTATAAAAATAAGAAGTGACATATTCATAACAAAATTTAAACACCTGATTTTGTTTCAAACTCAAGTTCCTAAGATATAGAGGTCATTTACAATAGAAAAAGACTAAATTCACAACAAGAAGTGCTATATTCACAATAAAATTTTAAACTTAGCCATTCATAACAGAAAAAGCCATATTCACAATAGGTAGTGCTATATTTACAACAAAATTTAAAAAACCTTGGATTTTATTTCAATACAAATAATATCAAAATACGTGAATTTCTATTGAGACTATTTTTTATAATTTTTTATGGTCCTTGGGACCACTGTCATTTTCCCAAAGATCAAGCATGTCAAACTTCATGCAAATAAAAGATTAAAGTATAGTTTTAATCCTTTAAGTTTACCATATGTTTCAATTTAGTCCCTTAAATTTATATAGTGTGTTTTTAGTCCTTTTATTCTAATACCGTTAACTCTCACTAATGGAAAATGATGACTGGACCAGCAATTAAAACATGTTTATATTTTAATTATTTAATATAATTAATTTTTATAAAAATTAAAATAGAGGATGCGTCTTCAATCCTCCTTATCTCCTCCCTCCCTTGTTCGACAATTGTCTCCCACATTACTGATCAATGCAACTGCTGACTAAGTAATTTAAACAAAGACCCCATTTTTAAATTGAATCAAGTGATGGTGCTTACTGGACAGAGGAAGGAAAACTCTTGTTTTGGGTGTCTTCAGAAGGGTAAAACAAAAAATCTTACAACAAGGAATGCCTTCCAATTGTCAATTGCCGAGTGAAAATTGGATCTGTATAAAAATCCAAGGCTTATCGAGTCCTGGATTATTAATTAAGAGTTGGAGGTGAATTTTGGGCTGAACATTATCATCAACGGACTATAATACTCTTGCCTCAACCCCATTTTGTCTCTATTTTAGTTTTTAAATATAAAAATATTATATTAAATAATTAAAATTTAAATAGCATTTAATTATTAAGTCATCATTTTTAATTAGTGAGAGTTAACTAAGTTAGAATAAAAGGACTAAAAGTACACTTTATGAATTTAAAGGATTAAATTGATACATAAGGCAAACTTAAAGGATAAAAATATACTTTAACCCAAATAGAGAAACTACAAGTATTAAATTTATTAAGCTAAGTATTTATTACATTGAAACTTTCATGAATTAACGAAATAGTTAATAGTATTGAATTAACTTGAAATCTGACGTACATGACCTACATGTATAAAACTTCAAATCTAAAAGTTAGATTTTTTTTTTTTTTTGAAAAATACTCCTTCTAAGTCGTAATTATAAGAACAAGTTAACTTTTGAGTAAATACCTTATTTGGTCCCTAAAAAAATCACGGACCCCTTTTTCGTCCCTCGCAAAAAATAACTCCTCCCGTAATCCCTGTAAAATCCTAAATCCTAAACCCCGTAAAATCCAAAAACCGTCCATGTTAGTCCCTTTCCAGGGTTGAAGAAACACACGCAGTGAAGTGTCCCAAATATGGTCGTGATTAAGGAGGGAGTTATTTTTACTCGAGGGACCAAAAAGGTCCGTGATTTTTTTCAAGACCAAATAGAGTATTTACTCTTAACTTTTTTTTAGAGATTAAGAAAACTAATTAAATTATTTTTGTGTATATGTGTTTTTATGTTTTTCTTCAAACTAATTAATTACACTAATAAAATAATATATAATATAAAGATGCCCAATATATGATATGAGGATTAAATAACTTATTTAATTTCTTTAATCTCTCTAAAAAAACCAATTAAATTTTATAATTAAGATCGGGTAGAGTTAATCATAACGTCGTGGTTCTCGTGGTTTTTGAGTAGGCCTCGTACATCAATTATTATACCCGATGAAAAAGAGTTGGTGTGGTCCCTCTTGCGTGCTCTGGAAAATTCATATTTGTCAATGCAATCAAGTGTTACACGCAAACACGTGTTACATGGGAGCGGATCTCCTCAACAATCATCTCTCCCATTATCCCTGCGGGGCCAATATTAGAATAAATATTCGGAATACTAAATATATACTCATTAACTAATTAAAAAAAATATTACGAATGATTGGTTTTTTAGAAAAGCCGTGACCTTAAGATAAATATTTGCCTGTATAAAAATACATTAAATTTTAAATTATATGATTTTTTTTTTGAAAAATTCTATTTTTTTTTGGGAAGGGGGGGGGGGGGGCTGTTGATCCCATCATTAAATCTTGAATGTCCATCTTAATACCTTCAAAACAGTTCAAAGTCGGTGGGATTTATGCAGATATACTAATAACTTGCAATATTTTGTTAGTTACTTCTTTTAACATAAACTAATAATTTTGGTAACATAAAGTAATCAGTACAGTATTATTTATGGTAAATTAGCACTGCAAGCTACATTTTGTTTTACGGAGTGATGCTTTTGGTAACATTAAATGGCAAGTTATAATTAAGAATTTACACTTTGTAATATGAAATATTTCTGTAACATAACGTGGTAAATTACTACTAAAAATTACGCTTTATAATATAGTTGTAACTTTCATAACATAAAACAGTAAATTACGAATAATTTATTTATTTGTTTTTAAATATGAAATATGAATGTATAAATATAAAAAAATAATATCTTATTCAAAAGTGTTATATCTAACAAAAAATAGAAGAAAAACAATATTTTTTAATCTGATGAGACTTTTACCGATTGTAAAACTTTGGTTCAAAGTCACAACACGGCATCATATGTTGCCATGCATGTGGGGCCCGACACGCGTGATTGCATATACACGCCACAAAACGAACGTGCATAATGTGAATTTTGAAAGAGTATATAAGAGAGACCACATCACATCTTTTTCATCCTGTGCAAGAGTGAATAGCAATAACATTGTTATTGCTATATATAGCAATAAGGTTGGAGTAAAGCAAAGCACGAGAGTGAGGTTCACTAAGAAGGAGTAGCAGTGAAAAGAGAGAAGAGTGAAAATGTCATTGCCAAGGTTTGTGGTGCTCAAATCAATCTACAACAACAAATACCTGCGTTACATAAAGGAAGATGTGCAGGTGCATGGGTTTCTCCAATGCTCAGGAGAGGAGGTTGTAAGCCCATATGCTAAGTTCGAAGTGGAGATGGCAAAGAGTGGGAATGGACTAGTGCACATAAGATGCAGTTACAATAACAAATATTGGGTGAGGTGGACAAAAAACTATTGGTGGATTGTTGCGGGAGCTGATGAACCTGAAGAAGACCAATCCAAATGGTCATGTACATTGTTCAAGCCAATCTACGTTGATGCTGATGCTAAAACAGTTCGATTTTTGCACGTCCAGCTTGGACACTATGTATGCTTATGGAGGACAGTTGCACCCTTTGATTCATGTTTATTTGCATCATCAAAAAATCCTGACAAAGATTCGTGCGATGCCTACACAATCGTCGACCGGCAATCACAATTGATAATGCCTAAACATGTTGCATTCAAGGGCGACAATGGCCAATATCTTAGTGCCCGCTGGATCGAAAGACACGAATATCAACAGTTTGCATCAAATGATGTAGGTGATCCAACAGTTGGAAACGAGATCTTCACCAATTCTGATGGAAGCATTCGTGTAAAGTCCGATTACTTTGGTAAATTTTGGAGGCGTAGCCCCAATTGGATATGGGCTGACTCAGATGACACCACCAATAACAACTCCGACACATTGTTTTGGCCAATCCAAGTTGACAACAATGTCATTGCTCTTCGTAACTTAGGCAACAATAATTTCTGCAAGAGACTCACCACCGAAGGCAAGACAAGTTGTCTTAATGCTGGAGTTTCCACCATTTCTAAAGAAGCCCGATTAGAGGTGGAAGAGCTTGTTATTTCAAGGGAAATCTATAATGTCGATTTTCATCTCTTGGATGCCAGGATTTACGACCAGAGCGACATCACAATGACCAACTTAGTTACGATAACCTGGACCCAAGAACCCAATGACAAAGAAGTGAGGATCACTTATACGGACACTAGGAGCGGTACTTGGAATCTTAGGTGTTTCATCGACGCCGAGTGTCTCAACTAGCTTTATTTGGCGTTCCAATCATCGCAGAAGGAAAAATTGAAGTTTTAGCCGAAATGAGTACAGAATACCAGTGGGGAGAAACTAACACGACATCAATTGAAGTGGAGACTACATACAAAGCTATTGTGCCACCAATGACAAAGGTGACATTGAGTCTGCTAGCAACAGTGGGTTCATGTGACGTTCCCTTCTCATACACTCAGCGTGATACTCTTACTAATGGGCAACAAGTTACGTATAACAAGGATGACGGCATTTATACTGGCATTAATTCTTTCAACTTCAAGTATGAGACGAAACAAGAAAATTTGTGATGTAATTAAAATGTCATGAATGTTTGTGGGTACCATCTCTAGAAACCCTCACGAGACTCCACTCGTCCACTAGGGCTACCTAGGGGTTTAAAAGGCTTGTTGCATGTGCCAAATGCAATCGCGCTCCCTGCGAAAGTGGCATTTTTACTTTTGTTTGTAATTCAGTTCAATAATATGTATTCTAGTAGCTTTTACTTTTTATTTGGGGATTTCATATTTTGGTTCTACTATATCACTATCTGCATTGGCATATAGCTGCATACTGCTAAATGACAGCTATGTATGTTGGAGTCCATCTAGACATCTTGATTGAGAACCTAGTTGCCTTTTGGCGATTCAATTCGAGAAGTTATGGGCACATAGTTTGTTCGCTGTTTGAATTACTAAAATATTCTATGGTTCATAATGATCATTGGATGACTAAAATAGTTTTTCATGCGTATAGAAACAATAATCAAATTACTTACAAGAATATAATAATAATTAATTTGATTATAAACCATGCCATTCATGAAATAATATTTTTTTAAAAAAAATAAATTTTGTATATGTTAATTTTTTTTTCTAAAATAGATGAAATACAACTTAATAACAAAACAAATCATTTAACCCACATGTCTTGTACTTTAGTGTCCAAAACGATCACGTGCAAAAGCATTAATAATTTCTCATTCAATTATTAACAGATCCAGCTCTTACAATGGAGAATATTGTAATTAATTTGAAATGTCACGAGTAAATTGTTATAATTTGACATCATTAACATTTTTGAAAAACTATAAGGAGTAAAAAACAATTAAACCTAAAATATTTAAACATGCATTTATTATTTTTTGCTTAATACTAGATAGAAGTAGAGTTGCATAAAATCACCTTATTCATTTATTTTGGCAACTATTTTAGGTTAATTTATAATTTATTAGATAATATTCGGATTGTTAGCTAATTGTAGGAAATAATATAAATTAAAATTGATTAGGACATTATTTAGCTTAAATTATTAATATTATGATTGTTATCTTGTAATTTGATAATATATATATATATATATATATATATGATAGGTCATGATTTTTTTTTTTTTTAAATTCTTGCGGGATAATGAAAAGCATATTAGAAGATCACACAAAGTAGAATTAACCTTAAAAGCTAAAAGAAGATCTAATAATAAAATTTTATTGTGCTTCTTAAATTTTAATAAACACAACTTGGTCTCCATCACCGCATCCATCATTCTACATGGCTGTGAATTGTATAACATTTGGAGCGAGGGCAAATTTAATGGCAGTGAATTATTTGGGTGACAACTTGGGAGGAACATAGAGAGGGCTAGAGCCTAAGAACAACTTGGGAGGAGCATTGAGAGGGCTAGAGCTTAAGAACTTATACTTCAAGAATATAAGGGAGTGCCTTTCCTTTTTATCGATTTATTTCAGACTTTGAAATTATTTAGTTTTAGATAATTTTGAGTTGTTTTCTTAAGAACAATCTAGTTTTAAATTATAGACATATTATTTAATTTGGATTTGAATTGTGCTAAGATATTTGCTAGGATTTTTATTTGCAAACCGTTTCATTGTCAATTATATTATTAATTGAGTTTTCAATATTAATTTAATTGTCAATTTAGGTTTATTCTCTTGGTTGTTTAATTACGTTGGTTAATTATCTAGTTGTTTAATTAAGTTATTGTGAACATGATTCCTAAAACTATCTTAAAACTATTTTAACTAGTTTTAATGGACTTAATTAAACTAGCACTTATTTCATTATGAGTTTTCTAGTCACTAATAAAAAAAAAAAAAAAACCATTTGTCATGGTTCACCAGAAGGTCACGAACAACCGCAACAAATTCATGAATTTGAGCGGTTTTAACCAAAACCGCAACAAATTCGTAACGACGGCATTGGCTCAAAACGCGCTTGTTTGCAATGATCTTTGTAGCGACTAGTGTAAAATAAACCGTTACAAACGTGGCGCTAGATTGGCGCATAATACACTACTTTCTTGTAGGTCGCCAATGATTAGGGGTTTGAGCTTCTGCCACCAAGACAATAAGCCGTTGGCATGTTTTTCTTGCCCACATCAGAAAGTTGCAGAGAAGAAAGCAAAATAGGTAATCCTTCATAGCAATGCAAAGCAAATCTTTATCCAGTTTTGATGCAAATAGGTTGATCCCTAAGCCTCTGTTCCAGATGGTATGAACTATGAACTATGAAGCTATCCTTTTTGTGCCTTCTCTTGTTAATAATTATTTCTTTATTTGAATGTTCATTTTTTTTGTTTAATGATTTTCGGCAAGCAGATGTCTGTGCAGCTGCAGACTTGCCCTGCTGAGAACGTTGGAGAATGTGGCGATTCAGATGGGTGGGAAGGGGAATTGTTCCCTGGCATTCCCACAATTAATCTTCTGTAGTAGTAGTTGTCTAATTTATTTCTAGAATATTTTAGTATGAAGTTGACCTTAAACTTTGCTTGATTATGCAGAGATGTATTTTGACAGAGGAAACTTTTTTGACTTTACTTCCCTTGGTGAGTAATTGAGTATTCTTTATTTTTGGATGAAAACCTAGTACATGGATTTGTGTAGCTAGTTATTCATACAATAGCAGTATGGTACAAGGAATTACTTCTATGCTGGGAAGATATAACAGGTTGTAGTTTCAGTTAGGAAAGAGGACTTTATTCTGTAGTTCATCTTGAAGGTGAATGACTCGAGGGAACTATCTTATAAATATGCCTCCAATCTTTTATTATTGCACAATTGTAAGAAACTGTGTTAAGACCACTGATTCATTATTTCTTAACAAAGTTTTGTTAAGCCTCTGTACATACTTCTGCTTTTATATGAACGTTTAATATTTATGTTATCACGGTGCAGTTTGGAGGAATGACTATTCTAGCAGGTCATATGACAACAGAGAAACTTACTAAATTTATACTACACAGTGAATGGCTTATTTATTCAACCTGGTGGGTGAGACACAGTATAACATCGTGTCAACTTCTTCACATGTTCACAACGTTGAACAAGTCTTTTGCTTTTCTCCTTTTATTTGGTGGCCACCTTTAATAAGAAGATTACCTTTCATTAGATAAGTAATAGGAAACATAAAAAGAACTCATAGGGCTGAAGATGCAATTTTCTTCGGATTTTCATAATTAGTTAAAATTGATATTGAAATTTGGATGTGGCTTTGTTACAGGAATGAAGCTGCAGAGGTTAACTGGGAATATTGAATTTATAAATGTATCTTTTCACTATCCTTCAAGACCAACGGTGTAATATCCCAAATTTTAAGCCTAAAGACTTGAGAATTAGTCTATATTAGGAAGACAACTAAGTCCAATTTATGACAGTGACAAGATTTAAATCGATAAGTCATATGGGAATTTATTATGGAAATTTGGCCTAAATAGTTGTAGAAGAAATTATTGGAATTTAGGGCCTATTTTTCATGGAATTTCTGGGAGAAAAATAAATTCAAGAAAAAATAGTTGGAAAATAATTATTGGCTTAAAAATATTAGAGTCAATATTTTATGATCTAGATTAGTTGATTGAGAAAAAAAAAATTTAAATGATTGTTTTTAACACTTATATCCATTCCTCATTTTTCTATCCAACACCTTTACTCTCATATTCCACTACCATTATTTTATACTTTTTCTCTCACACTCCTTTATCATTCACGGGCAAGTATATCAATCACTCTCCTTCTCAATTAATTTGGCCAACATACATGTCCCACACTTCTTAATCTTCAATGATTTTGGCCAAATTGTCCACATGCACTCATTTTTCTTCATTTCACATTAACACTCAATTCTCTTATCTGCCGTGACTCATCTCTCATTTTTCTTTCCGAATAATGCTCTCTCACATGCAGCCAAATTGTCTCCCACTTCATATATTTTATTGGAAGCATGGGACACACTCCACACACTACTTCTCTTATTCATTCACGGATGACTTAACATGCGCTAACTCCTCTCTCTCACGCCAATTATACACCTTTTCCTTTATTCATTTTTGGCCTGCATGACCGAGAAGAGAAAGAGAGAGAGGGCGCTGTGAGTGAAAAACATAGAAGAGAGTGAGAGCCGAGAGAATGAGACCGTCGAAGAAAAAGAAGAAGAATGTTTGAAACTTGCATGTAAGCTGATTTTTGGAGAATTCTGGGAAGTTAGTCAGATTCATTCGAGGTTTTGATCAGGAAAATGATTTCCTTTGACCATGAAATTTGGTAAGTTGAAATTACATTTCCTACTCTTTAAAAGGAGTACTAGAACGTATTAATCCGACGTCTAGAACTCCAGTTATGATTTTTCTAAGTTTAATTGAAAAATCTGGAAAATCCTGTTTTTAGAATCAAGCAACGTTCCTTTTTCGAATTTCCGGGAATTATACAGCCATTAATTGGCTTGATGAATATTTTTACCATAAACTAGACTTATAGAAATTCAAATAGAAATTTGAACCACCCTAATCGGAGTTCTATAGAATTAATTATGATTTTTCAAATTTAGAAGTTAAAAACTGGAAAACGTCAGTTTTCAGAAATGAACAGTGATTTTCGGATTTACTTTTGAAATAGTAAACATTTGATTTTTTCTATTAAATTTTTGTAATACCCAAAATTTTCATGTATCTTAAATACAATATTTTGATAATTAAAGCCTATTTAAAATAGGTGAATATGTGGTCTCAAATTTTGAGACATGTTTATTTTATTCTTTAGGCAATTTTTCCCTAGAATTAGAGTAGCCAATAATTTAAGGAATTTTATTAGGCATCATAAAATACCATAAATGCAACAGACACCATATTTAAATTATGGTTCATATGGAGATGAAAATACTTAAGTATATTTAAGAGAAATTAATGACAATTAAAGACCAACCAAACCTTCACTAAATTAAATAAATTGTGCAAATCTTCATAATTAATCAAAGGGTCTTAAACACCCATGTTCATAATTTATTAGGAGACTAAATTTTCTAATACCTTATAATTAATATTTAGATCATATTTAAGTCACAAAAGGCCATAAAGAATTATCAAAACACTTGAAACAATTAAGGGGCAATTACCAACAATTAATGAGCAATTAAAATTACACTAATGGAATATTTAGGTAATTCTTTACAATTAATACTAAATTGTCATCAATTAAAGGTGTGCTAAGCTAATTAAAATAATGCATGGTGCATAGATGACCAAAGTAAACCCAAAAGTTGTGAGGAAATAATTAATCCAATTAAAGAAAATTGCCAACAATTAGTAGATAATTAAATCTACCTTAATTGAATTAATTTCATAAAATTTCATAATTAATTTGATAAAGTTAAATCCTAAGGCTTAAATTAACTCTCATAAGACATAATCCTTGTGAAACAAAAAGCAACCAATTAGAGGATTTCCTCTTTGATTGTGTGAAATAAATGAAAAACAAGTGAAATAGTAAATGGGGGAGGGAATACACATTGCATGTGGCTTGTAATGAAGGTGGAAAGTTGTTTAATATAAAAATAGAGCACATGGAAGCAATTAGTTCATGAAGACTTTTGGGGCAAAAGAAAATTAAAGCAAATTTGATAAAGTTTGAAATCCTGAAGTAAATTGGATAATGGTTTGAAATCCAGTAAATATCTGATGTACACAGTGAAAGCTCAAAACAACAAATAAAGTGAGAATTTATACAAATTCAAATAGTTGTGAAGAAGTAGGAACCTCGGAGAAAATATAAGGACTTATCTTGAACCCACATAATTTAACCTCGAAAGTAAGCCTAGTAAAGGCTATTTTTGCAAACGTTGAAGAATAAACTTAGTACAACCAGGGGAATCTAATTAGACCATAAATCTGGATATCCAACTACTAATCAAAAAGCATACTCAGAATTTAAAAGTATTAGTGATTGATCAAGCAACCAAAAATAGAATTCATTAAAGTGAAATATACTATAATAGAGCACATGTGGGATTTGATTTTGGAAATTAAGATAATTAGCTAAATCCAATGTAATTGTTTCTAACCAATGGGAGGCATTTGCTTACAAATTGTCTCTTCATAGAAGCACAAATTAATTTTAGCCATTGATGAGAAAAGATAATCCAAGAGATAAAATCCATAAGCCTTTTGCTATAAATAGGGGGCTTTGGTCTTCATTATTCTTCACCAATTCACAAAGAAATCTGATTCTAAGAGTAAGAGAGTGAGTGAGAGCCTTGAGGAAAGGAGGAGCAAGTTCTTAGTAAGTTCTCTAGCTCTAGCTTTAAGTTCTTTAAATCTTAGTTCTTAAATTCATAGTTAGAAGTAGCTTTGATTTTAAATATGCTAGAGTAATTTTAATATCATGTTTTTATAGTCAAAAATAGTGATATTTCGAAAATTAGATGAGCCACTTGGTATAGCAAAATTTCTGGAAAACTATGAGCAAAGTAGCGAAGCTCGCGAAAATTCATCGGGTAGAAATCTCTGAAATCAGTGATAGAAATGCCCATATTTTATGTTGAAGATGTAGTTACAAAATTCTGAGAAAATTCACGGTTAAATTAGACATATAGGGATTTTTAAATATGTCAAGAACATGTCAAAATGATTTTTGTACAGTGAGATAAAAATCCTCAAACTTTAGGCTACGAATTTCTGGAAAATTCTGGGCAGATACTCAAAAATTTAAATCTGGGAATGATACGTAAAATCTGGGCAAGGGTGGTTATTTTTACTTGAAAATAGACATCCTAAGGATTCCAAGGAATTTTACGGATCCTCGTTTCGATGTTACTAGAATTAATTATGAATTTTCAAAGATCAATTAAAATCTGGTCAGAATGGCTGGACCAGCGTTTTTGAGAAAATTGAAGGGGATAAGTTGATAAATCAACCTACCAAGGGTAAAAGGGTCTCTAGTGACTAGGATACCCTCTAGAATATTATTATTGAGTTAATAAATGCGATATTACCATTATAGGACAAACGTGATCACATTACAGACGTCAACGTACCGACATCAACGACTAAGGTACGGACGCGTACTGTAACACTAACTCTGATGTTTATTGTATACCTATATGTGATAGATATGTTCATAGACTGTGACTCTGTTTTTAAAAGAATTATTCATACACATACAGCTTTATACGGGTTATAGTCATGATAACGCCGTTGAGTTTTCCTAGCGCTGAGGACACGATAGGCCATCGTGGCACTGGTGAATAGTGCGGGCGTAATAACATTCATATGCGGTGGGCTGTGTTGTTATTACTTTTTTATATGTGAATATAGCTGTGATGTTATGAGATAAGCTGTCATACATAACTGTACATGAACATGAGGTTAACAGATTACACGAGGTTCAATGGGTATTGAACCTCGGCTCTCACCTTAGCTTCAGGTTCGGAGTGAACAGGCTGAGGACGAGGTAAGCGGCCGATGTAGGAGATGGCGGAGGAAGCCTTTTTTATTTATACTTTGAACAATGATAACATTTGAAATATTTTGTACCGCATTAACGACCAACTCTTACACTACGGTGGATGTTTATCGATTACTCTTCTAAATACTATTTACTTCCGATGCCCTACTCTGATCAAATATTTCTGAAAACGCTTCCGAAAATTGGGATGTGACAATTTTCCAGAATGAAATTAGACTTATCAAACGTTAATTTGATAGGTCGCAAGCCTCATTTGGATTTATATTCAGAGAAATATGAATTTTTGAAGTTAAGCGTTAAATCTGAACGTTTTTCTGGAACAGTTAAGATGAACGGAAATTCTGGGAACAGTGTGCGTATATTTGACAGTTGAATCTACTTTTCTCTGAAAATAGACTTAATAAAGAATATGTGATTTTTGGAATCATGTCATTTGGAGTTTTGTACAAATAAATATGAATTTTCTAAGTTAATTGAAAATTCCCCCAGTTATAGAGTTTATCCGAAAATAAGAAATAGAGAATTTGGACAAGTAATAACTTGCCGTCCATGAATATTTAAATATAGGATTCGGTATTTATCCGAGATGACCAGAGGATAGAGAACCGGATCAAGAATTGGAAAAGACAATCAGGTAGTAACGCTTCTCTCACATACTATGTGTGCCTTTACATGTATGTATATATATATATATATATATATAATGTTTGAATGTTCGAATGATAAAGGTGTTGAATGAATTGTATGTATAATTGATGGTTGACTTACATGTTCTGTGTATGCATTTTATATGAGCGTTGATTAACATTACTACTGGGATTCATTTGAATCCCAAAGATATATTTTAAAATAGCTAATTTGCAGCTCATGTAAAAAAGCTCAAGAACGAAGAAGGTGGTCATGGACGAGTAGAATAAGACGTGAAAAGATTTTATTTCCGTCAGACATCTACTTTTTAATTGTAAACCGTATACGTGAATAGTACTGTATACGTGAATAGTGAATAGTATGTATACGTAAATAGTAACATCACATATTATTTTTAAAGAACGCTTTCGTGTACGCAATTAAATAGAATATTTAAGGCGGGTGTTACAAACGGTAGATCTGTCCTTTCTCTAAATTCTTCAATTGGCTTCTAAAAGATATTTGATACTCTTTTTGGCGCTAAACCAATTGCTTCAATGCATTATGAATAGTGCTGGAATAATTTGTGCATGGATAATCAATAAAGTTATAAATTCTTGTTTACTTTAGTACTCATTTAAATAGCTTTTGCTGAGAAGAAGAGATCCAGTCACTTTACTTCTTCGTTTTTTTGGATGTTGGTTAATGTTAATGGGGAGAACTAGTTATTTGAGTTGGGCATAATGTGGTGGAGAGAAAGAATTGGATTTGTTGGACAGGTTATTGATTTGACTTTTAGAATTGGATTTCTAAACGTTTTCTTTGTGCAGGAACCTAAGCTCTTCAGAATGGATATTAGTTCAAACATAAGATATGGATGCAGTAGCAAAAAAATAAGATATGGATGCACTGGAGAGATTATGTAAAAGGATGTTGAATGGGCTGCAAAACAAGCTTATGCCCATGACTTGATCTCATCACTTCCTAATGGCTATGAAACACTCGTTGATGACCCCTGCATGACTTCATCTACTGCTGACCCATGTGTTCATAGCATTAAAGAACAATTATACATCTTGCTACTGCTGCTGATGTTTTTGGATCAAAGAATTTGACTGAAGCAGGTTCTCATAGGCCTAAGCCAACGCAAAACGAAGGGGTAATATCATTGTGAGAGCCAAGTTTTGATTGATAGCCAGGCGGAGCCAAGTTTTTGGATCGAACAATAATTTTGTTTATGTATAATTTTTTAGGATTGTTATTGTATATATTTCTTCAAATTTGAAGAGTTAAAAAAACTAATTTTTTCATTTTATAGCTACTTGATGTATAACTTATTTAAGATTTTTGTGCTTTTTAGTTTATTTTGTTGGCAAGGTTAGTGTTTATATTTCGTTTTATTTATTTATAATTTTTTAGGATTGCTATTGTACATATTTCTACATACACTTTTTTGATACAATATTCAGTATTATTTATATACATTTTCTTATTTCATAATTTTTCATATAATTTTTATATTTTTTAATGTGGTAATTATTTTTATTTATTTTTATCTTTTTTTTTTTGGAATTGAGATTTGCGACGAAAACGAATTTCATTGGAAAAAATGGAATTTTGTGACAAAATCAAATTCCGTAATTTTTTTATATTTTTTAATAATTTATATATTTTTTTTTTTAATAAAATAAATTTTGTGATGGAAGTGCATTCCGTCGCAAATTTGGAAATTTGTGACGGATTTTTGATTTCCGTTGCAATTGCGATGAGGTTTCTTGTGACGGGACGAAATCCGTTGCAAATTCCATCACAAACGCATTTTGCGACGGAAAAACCTTTTTTGCGACGGATTTTTTCCGTCACAAAAATTGATTTTTTTTTTTTTTTTTTGTAGTGATGGTGCGAATGTTTATGGCATGGATTTTGTAGCGGTTTTGGGAATAATAGCTACTCGGTTAGGCACCAAAGTTGTTGGCGAGTAATAGCGCGAACTTTGTCGTGGTGAGTTTATTGTATTTACATCAAAAGAACTGCTACAAAGAAGCGAAATGACACTGATTTTGTGTCGGTCAAATTAAAGCGACGCATTGACAGCGACAAATGCTACAATTTTGTAGCGGTTTTGCTCTAAACTGCTACAAATATTGATTGCTATATATAGTTGACTTTGTCTATACATCAACAATAAATTTTAAGAAATTTCTAAATCTTGGTTAAAAAACCGGTACAAAAATATAACCACGACAAAAATTGCATCCCTAATTGCTACTAAGTTCAACCACTCGACAAGCGAGAACTCAATCTACAAAGTGCTTTGCGTAGATATCAATATAAATATCCACACCAAACCACATTTAATATGCTTCAATTTCCTTTTCTACACACGTTTTCTCTCTTTTCTCTCATATTTCTATGTTTTCTCAAAAGGGTTAAGTGTTTGAAGCGGGTAATTGCTGTTCAACCAGATCAAATATTATACATATCGAAATATTTCTTTTTTCTTCTACCTTGGCGATATTAACTTTTGTTAATTTATAGTTTGATTACGAATATTTTTCAATTTTCTTTCTACTTTCACATACATTATTCGATCTATTTTCACGCACATTTTTTTTTAGAATTAAATATTATTTTATTAACCCATAATTAGTTGTTATTATACTTATATATTCTCATTGTTTTACACCTATATAATAACCTGTTATAATCAAATATCATATTTTAATATCATTTATTTTCACTAAAAATATAAATTATTAAAAACAAAATATTTACTTAACTACTATAATTATTAAAAAAAGTTAATTTTTTTTTCCAATTTTATTCATTTGTAGCAATTAATAAACTGCTACAAATATGAACAAAAACATGACAAACGCGCCAAAAAAATTTCCAAAAGAATTATGGGAATATTCTCGTAGTAGTTTACAACCGTTGCAAATTTAAAAAATTTGAAAAAGGCAGCAAAAAAAAAAAATTTCCCCAAACAATGGCGGAATTTATTTGTAACGGTTAACAACCACTATTAATATTCAAAAGAATTAAAAATGGTGGCAAAATTTTTCAAAAATTGCGAGAATATTTTGTCGCGATCACGTAACCGATACAAAATATTTTGAAAGTTTTCTTGCAACTTTTATATATAGTTAGTAGCGGTTAAGTTACCGCTACAAGTCTGGTCAAATTCAATTTGTAGCGGTTTGGTAATCTGCGACTAATGTCCGAAACAAGACGTCAATGCGGCCTCATATAGTGGCGATCGAAAAACCGCTACAAATACAATAGCGGTTATACTATATGTAGTAGCAGGTTTTTTAAACCGCTACAAAACGGTTTGCCATGATGTGTTTTGTAGCGGTTTTTGTGATCGCTACAAATGTAACTAGTAGTGCCTAAAACCGCTAAAAATATGCCATTTTAACCGCTACTAATGGTTCTTTTTTTCTTCTTCTTCTTTTTGTTTTTTTATTTGTAGTGAGTGGATTAAGTGTTATTAAACTTAAGGGTTTTCCATGTTTCAATTAGATAATTATATTCATTAATTCCAATCTTTCATCAATCTCCCTTTGGTTTAATTGATTAATTTGGGCCAAGAAAATTAACTTCATGTAAATCCCGAGTTGTTTCCTTCATCATACCCGAAGTAAATCTTCTTTAGTTTCCTTTTCTTATTTGATTTTATTAATAGTTTGTTAATTTCTTTCCTTAGGATTTTAATTCTCTTTTCATAAAAAACCCCTCAAAATTGCATTTGCATCTAGATTGATTCCATTCTCATATAGGTTTTACGGTCATTTTCATCTTGCGTTTAGTTAGTTTAATTTCATTTAGGTAGTAGTGTCTTGCATTTTAGTTTAAGTTCATTTCATTTCATTTTTCATCACTTAAATTTAACCTAAAGAATAATGTTCAGTGTAGAACACGAGATGTCCAAATGCCAAGGGCCTGCTTTGATATTGGATTGTTGGGCTCGGCCCCGAGTATCTATGGGGTAGATAGTCGGGGAGCGTGGGATCACCGTGCACGATATAGAGGGTGGTGTGTGTGCAGGTGGACCGTATGTAAATAGGGTGAGTTAGAACGTGTGCACCTTTATGGCGGACCTCTATTTATAGAGGCTGTGGTGGCGAATATCCCGGATGTTCCTGATATCTGGGGCGAATATCTCGGGATTATATCACGTGGGTTGGATCCGGATCTTCCTATAATCTTGGTAGATGCGGATTAGTTACGCTATCGACTCCTTCCGATTGCTCGGTAGGTGTCGGTCCGCTATGCCCTTAATTGGGCCATCACTCAGACTTGGGCTTTGGGCCAGTCCGTAACAAATAACTTATAGATTGCTCATTGGGAAAATGAGTTAGATTGACTATAAATTACATAGTTAATTAAGACCTAATTTAATTATTTGCTTTAGCGACAAAAGCACGTATAAAAAAACCCAATAGACATATCGTAGCAAAAAAATCTCAACATTTAACTACAACATAACTCGTTACTATAAATCATGGAAGTTTTGCAAGAGACAAGTCGTTGCACAAAAAAAAAAAAAAGGAAAAAAAAAAAAAAGAACATTCAACAACAACAGTCAACAAAGATCTTTACATAAAAATATGACCTTTAACAACAAAAACATTTCGTTGCACAATCTCAATATTCAACAACATAACCTGTAATGATAAAAAAAATACTTTGGCAACGACATTTATCATTACACAAAATGCTTTCAACAACAACATTTGTCGTTACAAACTAAATTTATATATTTTTCAAAATAAATTTATTAATTAATACTATGATTTATAATAGCTACAACTTGATTTGTAAAATACAAATTTCTTACCATTTATTTAAAAAATATAACAAATTTAAACATCTAAGATTCTCAATCTTAATATTAGATGTATTCCAACAACTTAGTAGAAAATATATAAATACATATTTCACAATTTAAAGTTTGTAATACTAAAAAAGTGCAAAGAGAAACAAACAAGAACATGAGAAATATGTTGTGCTATTCTGTCAATGCCACAATCTCCATCTTAGTTTATCTAATAACTCTACCATCAGGACGGACCCAAAAATTTTACGATGTGGTGCGAAAATAAAAAATGGTACATCGTAAATAAAAGTACTTGAAATATGATATAAACATAATATACAAAAAAAAAAAAATTGAAAGAAATCTATTACAAAAATTAAGATTACTTCACTTGACTCTCACTCTATGTGTTTTTATATTGTTAAACTCATCTATAATTTATACCTCTTTATTTCAATTCTATGAGACTTTAAAGAAGGAGTCTTAGTATTTGACAATTTAATAGTAGAAGTAGACAAGAGCAAAGACTTACTATTCTTTCTCTTAAAATAAGTATCAATGATAGCATTATTCCCCATAATAATCACCTACAAAGAGCATGAATTATTTCATGATCAATATGATTTTAAAAATATTATTAATAATAAAAGTAAGCCAATTGAAATTAATTATTAGTTATCATCTATATACCTATAACCATCTTTTAACAAAACTCAAAATTGCCAAAAATCCTAATCCTAAAATATTCTCTAATCGGATAAATGTAGTATCATTATAAAAATAAAATCATGTATAATAAATTTCATGAAGGAAATTTATTTAAATTTTTTTTTTTAAAAAAAAAAGTGATTTTGAGTACTTTATTAATTCTCAAAATTTGTTATAAGTTGTTGAAAAAAATGGCAAACAACATGCAAACAAGTGAGGTTGGGAATAATTAAACGTTGTGGGCCCCACCTCTTTATTATTATATTCTTTATTTTTTCTTAACACACACACACGAAAGCAAGCAAAGGATCGATTCTACGAGAGGCTATTCGACTATTGATATCGAGTATGGACCATATCATCCTTTGACTCAAGAGATTTATGAAATCGATCGTTGATTCTCTCAAACTCGGGATATAGAGATAATTCATTCGAATAGAGAGGTACGAAATGTGCAAATTTTATGGCCAAAACGGCTCATGACACTAACACCGAGCCGAATTTGTTACAAATTCCGCCATCTTGTTATTTGGATCAAATGTTAGTCGATCTAGGATAATTTTATTCATGTTGTATCTTTTGTGTTGTGTAATGTCGTTGTGACTCATCCCAAGAGATAACTCTTGTCTTATTGATTCAAAAAAAAAAAAAAGGATCACCCAGTAAGAAAGTAGCAAAGGGTCCACCACCACTTTTTTATTACAATAACCCCCTCCATATTTGATTATTTGCCCATGACCATCACTGGCTTCATGTTGTATTTTTTAAAAAAAAAAAAAATTAGGGGGCGGAGGCCACCCCTAGCCCCCCTCTCCCTGTTCGTCCTTCTCTACCATTGCAGAGCTCTTGTCTTGAAAATACATACAAAAAACAAAATAAATAAAGTCAAGACAACCAAGAAAATTAAAAAAAATGATAATCCTTTGAATCTATCTTACAAAATCTTCACTATCTTCACTGACCTTTAACAAAAGCTCAAGGCTTTTTACACAAATCTACCAAGTTTAGTGGCAACTCATCGAAAAATGTCCATTACTAACTGTTAAGAAAGATAGCAATTTCCATGAGAAAGAACACATAAATTTACTTGGGTTAGATCTAATGTGATCCTACATCTAAGGCAGAGTTAGAGCTCAAGACTTTCCAGCAAAAACAATCACAAACTTATAAATCATTACAAGATCAAAAACCCTAATCTAAATTACTGGAACAATCTCTAACAATCATAGAAGAAATTCAACACAGAACCTGACAATGACAATGATTTCAAAAACAGAGAATATGGTAAAATGACTCAAAAGTTCTGTAATAACATTTTATCCTAGTCACTTTAATTTGAAATGACTAAAATACCCCTAGGCCAAGATGAAATTACAAATATGCCCACATATCTTCACCTTGACTCTGTTTTGACAGCAAAAATATCTCAAGCACTCGATGACTACCTAAATCCTAGACTCTGGACTCCTGAAGCAAATCCAAAGCAATATTGAACCTACTTACAGGTACGACCTTGGTCAAAAGGTCTATTGGATTCCTTTTTTTTTTAGTTGAACTATTGGATTCCTTTGGGTGTTGATATTTTCTATGGACACTTGACCTGAACTACTATATCCCTTATAAAGTGAAACTTCACATCTATGAGTTGTGTCCTCTCCTGAAACATGTTGTTCTTAGATCGGAATATTGCACGCTGTGAGTCACTATGAACATGAGTCTGATCCTGCTTGAAACCAAGCTGTGTCAACAAGCCTCTAAGCCACAACGCCTCCTTAATTGTTTCAGTTGGTGCTATGTACTCAGATTCTGTAGTTGACAATGCTCCCACATGTTGCAAGGAGGATTTCCAACTCACCAAGTTGCCTCCCACGGTAAAACCATTACTTGTTATTGATATTCTCTTATCTAGATCTGCTGCAAAATCAGAGTCACAATAACCCTCAACTTGTATGTTAGTTTCATGATTTTTACAATATACCAAACCAATATCAACAGAATTTCTCAAGTATCTTGAAATCCAATTAACAGCATCCCAATGAGAACTATCAGGATTACTCAGAAACCTACACACAAGTCCTACTGCATAGGCTAAATCACGTTTGGTACATATCATATAATACATAAGACTTTCCATACAAGTAGTGGCGCAGAGCCAGAATTTAATGTTTGTGGGTGTATAATTGGTGGTGGGATTCGGGTGCCCCCGAAAATTTTTTTAAGGAAAGTTTTAATCAGGAAAACGGACAGATAAACCAAATAGTATAGCTAAGTAGGATAAAAGACAACACATTCTTTTGTAAAGTTTAGGACGAGAAATGGGGTTCAATTGAAAAGAATTTTCGAGGAAATTAATTTAAACAGAACAATATAATCTAATCAATTTAAACAAAAATGGATGTGCAGACATTGTGCTATTCACATCGATCAAATAAACTAACCTTAATGTTGGGATTTTGGGCATGATTCCCACTTCAATGAGATCTGGAATCAATGGATTCTAAATCAGACAATAACCAAGAAGGTTTATTACTGATGAGGAAAAACTTAAGATGATGCAGCAATTATCAATTTCTTTGGTGATGAAGCTATATTCTCCAGAACAACAGAAGGAATACCTGCTTACTGCTACTCTCAGCAGTTATGATATTTCCTCTTTCTAAAGAGACAACATGTTTGTGTTGATCACTTTGCTCACCTTTTGCAGCAACGTGAGAATTTAAATGAAGCCTATCTCAGGAAGGAAAACATATTTAGTAACCAAACAGCAAAAAAAATATCATAATAATCCAGTTCGGTGGCGGAGCCAGGAATTTACATTTGTGGGTGCACAATTTGTAAGGGAATTTGGGGGATTGCCCCCGAATTTTTTTTTAAAAGAAAGTTTTAAATGCATTAAAAATCAAATAAATATAGATAAGAAAAAAAAAATTCTTTCAATGAGTTCTAAGCAAATCAAATGTACATAAAATAGGATTAGCATCTACCATCAAATCGAATAAACTATGAATTTTCTAAATCTTAACACGTTTCATCCGATGTCAAGAGGCACAAACTATTCATCACACTTATTTAAGACAAAAATTGGAGAATTTTACATAAAATCAAAGTTTCAATCACCAAACTCATTACAATTTTAAATAAAGCTAATCAATGAACTTGGACTACTTAATGATTTCGAATTAAAGAAACTATCCTTGCCGGTTTAACCAAATCACAAAAATCTTTCTCGGTTTATAGTGGTGGTTATAAAAAAATATATCTTCCTACTATTTTGAAATCAAAGATAAAACTATCGCTACATGCGTTTTTCATAAAGAGTAAAAACTTGAGAAAATAATAAGAAATGAAAAAGGGCTGTTTTTTTTTTTTTTTTTTTTGTTGGGTTTAGAGACGAGGGAGTATAAATGCGCCAGGCTTGCCCCAAGAATCAATGAAGAATGACCCAAAAAGCTTAGAGGGAGAGTGGTAGGAAAGGATAAGAAATGAAAAGGACGCTTCAGCGGTTCGAACCACTGACCTTGTGGGCAATAATAAAATGCTCTACCACCAAGCTACAGGTCCAATGATGACATGGTTTACAACTAAATAATATATATTTTTTAAACTTTTGTGGGTGCACTTGCACCCATAGGTACAAGTGTGGCTCCGCCACTGATCCGATTCACACCAGAGGTCGACGAAATACTTTTCTAACAACCAAGTTCAAGCACCGCCATATCGAAAAGAGAGAAGCGGAACCGGCAATACCATTCTCGAGACTGTGCACCTGGTATATTGGCTTTTTCCGTCACATGTAGAATTTCAAACAGTCACAAGTGAAACATGCTCAAAAGTTGAAACTAACTAGGCAGCTATAACAAGTTATATGTGGCACAGGTCCCCACCAAAAACAGAGAAATATCATGCTACTGCCTGAATAATAGCAGCTAATTAAAAAGCTAATCAATTCAAAGATTGATTCACTGGGATTATGATAGTATGGGATGCTTAAATCTTACATCAAGTAGTATTTGATTTTTAACAAGATGCATAGGTAAACAAAATGCAATACTTTAGCACAGAAAACGAAAATTATATGCACATACACTTCGCAAGGTTGTGCCTATGGGCAAACAAAATGCCATCTACTTTATTGTCTCATAAAAGGAAACATTCTTTGACTTAAATAGACAGTTTCAAAACTCAAATGCTAGGACTTATTTGGATATATCTGAGCAGAATCCTTAACAACTTCACCAAAAACCAGTTGATCATATAATATGAGAATAAAATCAAATCAAAGATTAATATCTTATAAGATAATCCAGACTCGAGGTTTCAGCAGGGCATTTAAGATAATTATTTTCCAATAAGCAGTTCAATTTTCGACAAAAATATGCTCCCTTCAACCAATTGAAGTCACCATCCCAACCTTTCTCATTATTATTAGATTCAACTAATTTTCCTAACCTTTCTCCACAATATTTATGGGTACGTCCATCTTTCCCACAACAATGGGCTTGTTTGGGTTGGCGGTGAGAACGATGGCTTAAAAGCTATCTGACTTTTGTAAAAGCCCGGTAAAAAAAAAGTTAGATTGTAAATTTGATTTGTGTTTGAATTGTCCATTTAGTTTTTGCAAAAGTGGCTTTTTTTTAAATTGAGGAATGTTTGGATTATTATTTTAAAAGTCATTGAGATGAAAAATGACTAAAAAGGATATAAATTTTATTAAATACTCCCCCCGAACCTAAATATAAGATAGAATTGACATTTTTTAAAGATTGGGAAGCTAATTAAATTACTCAAGAGTATTTTTATTCTTTTTTCCTTCAAATTAATTAGTTTGACTAATAAACTAATATATAATCCAATAAATCATAATTTGTTAATTTTTTTGTCATTAATTAATAAAATAAAGTTATTAATTAACGAAAGAAAGTCTCAACTTACTATAACTTCCCTCTTTCTCTCTCTCTCTCTCTCTCTCTCTCTTCCCCCTTTTCTTCTCTCTCCCTTTGCACCAAAAAATGGGCCCCACGAATGCCACCAGCAAACCGCCCCTCTCTCCATCAAAAACGGATAGTCCCTCATGCCTGTCAAAAAATGGATGGGCCACACGAAAAAGCTACGTTTCAGTGGGCAAGGGGGAGCTTTTTTATAAATGGGCGTTTATATAAAAAGCCCAATATCAATTAAATCAATCCAAACACACCCAATTGAACTTTTTTCTCACTCAGGTCGTTTGCTTAAAAGCCCACTAAAATTTTTACATACCAACGCGAAAGAAAAGCCACTCCAAACACGGCCCAATAGCATACAAATTTATTGTTATTATTATTTTTGTTCTAAAAATTATTCTCCTTTTGTTTTTCTTCTATTATTCTACTTACTATTCTTATTTCCTTTAAAGTTATGATTAACAACGAAAATCAGACACTGCCATAACCCTTTTGTTCTGATTTCATTTTCACGTATCTCATCCTAAATGAATCAACAACAACATCTAGGGACGTTAAACTTGAACTTAGGTTATTTGGGCATTTTGGAGGTTAATTAACTGTGACTTTCATGAGTTATGCAAATTTGACCACAGGCCTAGGTTTGGTATACTTCGGGGAATTTTTGGTAATTTGAGCAATCAGGACACTGATACTTCATTTTTTTTTTATAATAAAATTTTAGGAAATGGGTTGGTGTCACCCACAGTCCAAGGGCAGGGCGCTTGGAGCCCAGTCCACAGGGCATACTGAGTCAGAGAGTACACCTGCCTCCACGTCCACCCAGCGTTTTCATTGCTTCATAGACCCCTAGGATGCCTCCCCCAATGCTTTGACTAACTCCAGGATTGAACCTCCTCCCTTTGGGTGTGGAAGTTCGAACTCTTCATCAATTGAACCAAAGGACGAGGGGTAACACTGATACTTCATAGATACACTTTAGCACTAATTGCTCGAATTTTAGCCCACACTTGCTAAGTAGGGAGTTTGGTACTCATTATTAGTAATTTTAGATACTTGATGCTTGAGGTTGCTATTTATTTACCTGCTTGTTTGGAATTGTTAAAACCTCTTAGATTTGCTCCCTGCTTTAGAACTGCTCACTTGCTATTTATTTATACGGGGATCGCAGTTGAATTCTTACTTTTGCATTATTGTGGACTGCTTCCTTAGTTTAAGTATTAGCGGAATTCTTCATGTTGCCTGAGAACACTTGTTGTGCACTGAGAAGTAGTACCTACTAAACATAGACTAAATGCTGAATTGGTGCATGATTTTTGCTTTGTTTGATATACTTATTCAGTTCACGCTATGCATTTTTAGGTAAATGCACATGGAAACTAAGAAGAAAACCGTAGCACCAGTGGTGAAAACCAGAAAAAAAAAAAAAAAAAAAAAAAAAAAATTAGTCCGGGCCCAAAAATAAATATATTGAACTATGTACTAAATAATATCACATAAGATTGAAAATATAAATAAATAATAACCGACAATTATAAATCATAATAAGATATAAGATGATACTAACCTTTTCAGTAGCTATTTCAAATAAGAATTTTACTTTTCAAACCGATTAAAAGCATAAGACAACCAAATAATAAATTTAAATCGATTAAAATTAGCCATTAATCATCCTCTCTCTCTATATATATATAGTCATACATTGTCAAAACTCAAGACTCTCCCAAAATCATAACCTCAAAATTTTCACTAATTAACATAATATTACCCACATTAGAAAAAAGAAAATACGTAGAATAATTTTCATAAAAGGAGTGAGAAGAAAAGAAGTGATTTTGAGTATTTATTTAGTCCTTAAAATGAAGATAAACAATGCTGAGCCCGGAAGTGGAAGAAGTTTGAGGCCTCTAAACCGTCTCATGTGCACGAAGAAAATGATAAAGAAAGGTGGGGTACATGCAAGCATGGCCCCTTCAATCATTATTATCATTCATTTTTTTCAAATGTTTTTTTAAAAAAAAAAAATCAAAACAAGATATAAGATAATACTAACATTTTTAGTGATATAAGATAATACTAACAATTTTAGTAGGTATCTCAAACAAAAATTTTACTTTTCTCTCACAGCTTTATGACTAATGAACCAAATATTGTCCTGATAAAAAAAAAAAGAAATGTAATTATAGAGAAGACAAGAGATTAGTTAGGGCCAAATTATTGATTAAAATAAAATATTATGTAATATACATATATATACATAAGATAAGAGAAAGTTAGCTAGGGCCTGACCATAATATAGTTCCGCCATTGTGTACCACTGAACAACAGTGAAGGTGGGGGCCTATCCACACAGCAGCTATTTCCACAGCAGTTAATTACAAAATCACACATGCCAAGCCATGTTTTTTGGGAAAAACAAAATTCCACTAAAGTCATGTATGAAACCATTTAGGAAACACGAAATTCCTAGAGGGGCCCGATTAAAATAGGCAGAAGTTACCATTTTCATGACTATATCCAAGGAACCAACTAACAAAATTCCACCAAGTGACATAAGAATATGACAAAGGGAGTTTTTCCAATGAAATAAGAGTTCTAAGGGAAGCGAGATGAGAACAGTCTCATTGAGAAAGGCATATTATTGGACACATGATATTCTTTGCAAAGGCACAAAACTTGTATTAACAAACTTCTCCTTCCTTTCTTTAATATAAGATATATTTATCTAATTAGATTGATTAAAAAGTTAGTTAAGTTAGTTAATATAATATATATTTTCTGAAACACCTTAGTCATCTTCCTTAATTTTCTTTTCCCCCTCCTCCTTGATTATTACTGAAGGAGCATTAATAGAGGTAAATTAAGAAAATATTGACAGATATAAAAATTATGTCTTATATTTACGACCAAGATTAACTTCCCAAATGTATCTTATGTTAAGCATCGAAAAAAGTATAATTGTAATAAATGGAAGTGCTACCTAGAAAAGCCCAATAATGTGTTGTTGACCATTAGAAATGCTTCCATGTATTATCCTTTTATTAGGATATCTGTCAATCTGAAAATAAAAAACTCAAGACCTTTACTGAAGTTTTTGATATTATTATATCCCTGCCTAGAGGATGAACACTGCTTTCCTACATTAACCTTGTGATGTTCTTGTCATTTATTGGGAAGGACTAAAGATTATATTAACCCTACAATCTTAGTAGAAGGTGTTTGTCCCAATTTATGTGGGAAGAGTAAAGGAGTTAAAATCTAGTTTATCGTCTTCCCGTTATGCTTGGTTAATTTTAGAAAATATATCTTATTAGTTAAAAAAATAGTTTTTCTTATTTCTATTTGCTCGAATAATTGTTGTTACTAGATATTCTTTTCTTTTGCTTTACTTAGTCCAAGTATTATGACAAATGGATGTTTGGCTTTTAAGACATAATGTATGTATTTGGAGGCATAAGCTTCAGAGGCAATAAAGGCCTACATGTTAAATAGTCCTTTTCGAAGGCCCAGACTCAAGCTTAGAAAAAAAAAAAGCGTACACATACAGATTCAAGCCTAAGCTCAGTGTCACACCTGGAAGCATACCAGCACAGGAACTTCCTAAGGGGTCACCCATCCTGAGATTTTCCTGGGCTAAGCACGCTTAACTGTGAGGAGCGCTAACCACCATGCCAAAAGCTTAAGCTGATAGCAGAGACACACTCCATATTATTTATGCCCTGAAACTTCCCTCATCCCGCCCGGTGGGACCCGTCACGGTCGACCGTGACAAGCTCCCCACCCATCCCGTGATGGGGAGATATTCCTGGGCTAAGCACGCTTAACTGTGAGGAGCGCTAACCACCATCCCGGTGATGGGGAGATTTTCCTGGGCTAAGCACGCTTAACTGTGAGGAGCGCTAACCACCATGCCAAAAGCTTAAGCTAATACCCTTACCACATAGGGGGAACCTACCACGGGGCCCACCCCCTACCGCATGGGAGAGGCCCACCACCACTGCCCATCACCAAGTGAGGGTCCACCTCCATTCCATCCACGGAGGGGCCACCACAGCAGGGCGAGGCGAGGTCGGGAACTTCCCGGTCACCCATCCCGAGATTTTCCCTGGCCGAAGACGCTTAACTGTGAGGAGCGCTAACCACCATGCCAAAAGCTTAAGCTAATAGCAGAGGCGCACTCCATATTATTTATGCCCCTGAAACTTCCCTCATCCTCGCTCGATGTGGGACCCGTCATGGTCAGACGGTGACATCAAGCTTTGAATATCGATTACAGGTTCATACCTATTTAGATAAAAGTCTAGCCTAACTTATCTTCACCCCTACATAATCTTTTCTGTGACAGCAAAACTAATCTGAGAAAATCACAATTGTTAGGATTATTACAATAGTTTATAAAGTATATCCTTGACTAATTAATTACTTGGGAAAAAGATAGTTCACCAATTAATGATAAAATAATTGTGATTAACTGTAAAAAAATTGTGATTAATCATTCATATAAAGACAAAAGTATGGTCATGCTTCGCAACAAAACATCCTTGATTGACTCGATTGATTAGGATAAACAAACAATTAACGTGCTTTACAATTCATAAACTGCTTCATTTAATATAGAAATGTAAAGGGACAAAGCACAAGAGGTTTTTTAATTTAATTTTTTTCCAAACCTGAAATTCAATTATGGCATTGGGTAAATCCGTAATTGCCTTTCACATATCTAAAGAGGACACATTAGTCGTCATTTATATTGTGCATTAAGAAAGATATCTTGTTCCTTATAGTTTATACTGAAACATAATATGAAATTGAGAAAACAAAGTAAGCAACTAAATGATGAATCCATTATAAATGCGTCACACGTAGTTTTGGTTGAACTTTGAAGATTACTTTGGAGGATGACCAGAAATCTGTTGATATAAACAATTCAAGGTCTCTCTCTCATTTTCAGGAACAAATTTCTTAATTTCTGCAATCTTTCAATATCATCACTTACTTTACAAATTAAAACTATTGCATCAATCTCCTCATTTTGTTATCTTCTTCATATTTTATCATATATCTCATGGACATTTCTTTCTCAGATGAATTTTCCTTCAAAAGTGCAGGAGCTAGCAGCAACCAAGAAGAAGACACCATGTTGTTCTACAGTATGCCAACTAGTCCTACCTTCAAATTCAAGACAAGTTCACTATATGGTTCTGATCTTGATGAGCAGGAATTCGAATTTGATAGCAGTCGCCGTTTCCTTGATCCTTGTGATTTTGAAACTGATCAAAGTAAAGAAGAAGAAGGAGAGAGGAAAAGTGGGGATTCCATGGCATTTGCTGATGAGCCTTTTTGTGATGACTGCCTCTTAAGCTTCCTCCAAGGCTTCAAAACGGAGGTGGTAGGAAAGTGAGTACGCCAAGCTCGACGGCGTCTATGTATCCGAGGTCGTTGGGGTTGACGGTGAGGCAAACTTTCTCGGGGAGAAGTTTGTGGAATGATGATTTTGATCCATTCATGGTGGCTTTGAAGGTGGTGAGGGAAGAAGAGAAGAGAGGGAAACCAAAGGAAAGAGATGGTATTAGGAGAAGTAAGTCAGAATTACTAATTAGAAGCGAAGGCCCAAATTTTAGCCCATCTGATCTGGCATGTGGAGACCCAAATTTTGGTCCACGTGAGATGGCATGTGGGGGCCCAAATTCTGGTCCAAGTGATATCCCATGTGGGGGCCTAAACGGGCCATTGATGTTAGCATCAAGAAGACAAAAAATGGGCCCAACAGAAGCAATGAAGAGAGTGAAAATGATTGTGCCTGGAAAAGGAAGAGGAAGAGAGATAAGATAATGAAGTTTCTATTTGGGAAAGCAAGTGGTCATTAGCTCAATGATACAGATAGCAGATAAATTATCTGGTGTTACTGCAAATCACATAGAATCCCGCATTGTAATCTTCATGGAAAAAGAAACCCTAAGGGCCTGTTTGGAAGTTCCAATTTGAAGGAAAATGAAAGGGAGGATTTTGGTAGTCTCTTTCCTTATTTACAAGTTTTAAAAATAAGAGGAGGAAATCAGGATTAAAAATCCCCCAAAACCCTCTTCCTTTTAAAAAATAAAGTTCCCTCGATATGGAGGGTTTTAAGAGGAAAAATAAATTAATTACTTTTTTACCCTCATTCACAGAGGATAGTATAGTTATATATTTCAAAGAATTTATTTACAGTCTGAAACAAAGTTTAATTGTTGAAGAGACAGAGAAAGCATCCTATAAGCATATTGCTAATGATTCATTTTTCACATAATCATTGTCAGGCGGAACCATCTAGAAAATTACAGAACTAGATTTTCTATAAAGTGGAATGAATATTTCTACATAATTTAAAGCGCAAGTAATCTACATTGATTGGAAATAACTTGAATACATTTTTTAGATAAACTCTGTTGAAAAAATGTGTCTACCCACGCAGTCAGATTTCTCTATTTCATCCCTCACAATGTCTTGGCAACCACTGACATATAACAGTTAGAAAAACATTACTAATGAACAGAATTAAAGTAACTACTTATGTGTTAAATTATACATGTCACTAACCTGTAACTTATCTATCCTCTTTGACATAGAAAATATAGTTCACCACGGGTGACGGAATAATCATACATAACTATAAACTCCCTAGTTGAAAATACGTGTAGCAAGTCAGTTTCATTGTTGAATTTGATATAGATTGAAACCGATGACTTACTCCTGAGCCTGTTGTTTGTTACATCTAGTTGTGAAGAACTGAAATAAAACTTCCTTATCTTTGTCATCTTTTGTTCTCTTCTTACCCATGGTTATCACCCATGGAGACCCAATAGCAAGTTATTGAACTTAAGTTTTATTTCATGTGCTAAAGTTATTTCTAACTATTCAATCAAATTTGTTAAATTGAATCTTGGATATAATGTGCTATAGAGAGAGAGAGAGAGATCAAACATGTCAAACTTCATGCAAATAGAATAACTACAAGTATTAAATTTATTAAGCTAAGTATTTAGTACATTGAAACTTTCATGAATTATTGAAATAGTTAATAGTATTGAATTAACTTGAAATATGACGTACATGACCTACATGTATAAAACTTCAAATCTAAAAGTTAATTTTTTTTTTAAAAAAAAAAAAACTCCTTCCCATCCTAATTATAAGAATAAGTTGAATTTTTTCGAGATATTAAGGAAGCTAAAAATTACTTTAGAGTATCTGTGTTTTTATTTTTTCCTCCAAACTAATTAGTTTGACTAATAAAAACTAATATATAATCTAATTAAGGATATGATTAAATAACTTATTTAGTTTCTTTAATCTTTCTGAAAAAATTAACCGAATCTTGTAATTAAAACCGGAGGGAGTAAATCATAACGTCGTGATTCTCGTGGTTTTTGAGTGGGCCTCATCCATCAATTATTATACATGATGAAAAAGAGTTGGAGTGGTCTACTCTTCAAAATTCATTTTGTCCATGTTCTGTAATCTGTGGTGTGTTACACGCAATCACGTGTTACACGCAGCGAATTTCCTCTAGGGCCTTCTCTCTCAGTATCATCAGATATAAACCGTCGATCACATTATAAAATCTTGATTGTCCATTGGTAACATAAAGTAGTCAGTACAGTAATATTTATGGTAAACTAGCATTGCAAGCTACATTTTGTTTTATGGAGGGATGCTTTTAGTAAACATTAAATTGTAAGTTATAATTAAAAATTTACACTTTTTGTAATATAAAATATTTTAGTAACATAACGTGGTAAATTACTATTAAAAATTACACTTATAATATAGAGTTGTAACTTTCATAATATAAAACAGTAAATTATGAATAAATTATTTAAGTTTTTTAAAACATGAAATATGAATATATAAACATAAAAGATAATATCTTGTTCAAAAGTGTTGTATCTAACCAAAAAAAAAAAAAAAAAAAAAAAGTAGAGGAAAAAACAATATTTTTTAATCTATGTGACTTTTGCCGATGGAAAGACTCTAGATTTGGTTCAAAGTGACAAGCATTATGGCATCATATGTTGCCATGTGGGGCCCGACACACGTAATTGCAGGAACCGGCACAAAGTGAATTTTGAAAGAGTATGTAAGAGGGACCACACCATGTCTTTTTCATCATGTGTAATAATTAATAGCAATAACATTTGTTATTGCTATAAATGGCAATATCATTGTTAAATTGCTATAAATAGCAATAACAAGTTGGAGTAACGCAAAGCAGAAGAGTGAGGTTCACTGAGAAGGAGTAGTAGTTATAAGAGAGAAGAGTGAAAATGTCACTGCCAAGGTTTGTGGTGCTCAAATCAAACTACAACAACAAATACTTGCATTATATACAGGAAGAAGTGCAGGTCCATGGGTTCCTCTAGCTCTTCGGAGAGGAGGTTGTGAGCCCATATGCAAAGTTCGAAGTAGAGATGGCAAAGAGTGGGCATGGACTAGTGCACATAAGATGTTATTATAATAACAAATATTGGGTGAGGTGGACGGAGAACCATTGGTGGATTGTTGCGGGAGCGATAAACCCGAGGAAGACCAATCCAAATGGTCATGTACATTGTTCAAGCCAATCTACCTAGATGCTAATGCTACAAAAGTTCGATTTTTGCACGTCCAACTTAAACACTATGCATGTTTATGGAGGGCTGCTGCACCTTATGCTTCCTGTTTATATGCAGGATCAGAAAATCCTGACAAAGATTCGTGCGATGTCTACACGATCATTGATTGGGAATCACTATTGATAATGCCTAAACATGTTGCATTCAAGGGTGACAATGGCCAATATCTCAGTGCTCGCTGGATCGAGGGACACCAATATCTACAGTTTGCATCAAATGATGTAGGTGATCCAACAGTTGCAAACGAGATCTTCACCACTCATGATGGAAGCATCCGTGTAAAGTCCGATCACTTCGGTAAATTCTGGAGGCGTAGCCCCAATTGGATATGGGCTGACTCAGATGACACCACTAATAACAACTCCGACACGTTGTTTTGGCCAATCAAAGTTGACGAGAGTGTCGTTGCCCTTCGTAACTTAGGCAACAATAATTTCTGCAAGAGACTTACCGCCGAGGGCAAGACAGATTGTCTTAATGCTGGAGTTTCCACCATTTCTAAAAAGGCCCACATAGAGGTGGAAGAGCTTGTTATTTCAAGGCAAATCTATAATGTCAATTTTCATCTCTTGGATGCCAGGATTTACAACCAGAGAGTCGTCACAATGGCCACTGGAGTTGCCATTAACAGGACCCAAGAACCCAATAATGCAGAAGTGAAGCTCTCTTATACAAAGACTGAGAGCAGTACTTGGAATAATAGTGTTTCATTGAAGCTGGGTGTCAAAACTAACCTCAAAACCGGCGTTCCATTCATCACAGAAGGAAAAATTGAAATTTCAGCTGAATTTAGTGGAGCATACCAATGGGGAGAAACTAAGACATCATCAACTGTAGAGGAGAATGTGTGCAAAGTTGTTGTGCCACCAATGACGATGGTGACAAAGTGAGTCTCACTTTAGCAACAAGTGGGTTCATGTGACGTTCCTTCTCATACACTCGGCGTGATACTCTTACTAATGGGCAACAAGTTACCTATAACATGGATGACGGCATTTACACTGGCATTAATTCTTTCAACTTCAAGTATGAGACCAAACAAGAAAAATTATGATGTAATTAAAATGCCATGAATGTTCGTGGATACCATCTCTAGAAACCCTCACGAGACTCCACTCGTCCGCTAGGGCTAACCTAAGGGTTTAAAAGGCCTGTTGCATGTGCTCAATGCAATCGCGTTCCCTACGAAAGTGGCATTTTTATTTTTGTTTGTAATTTAGTACAATAATGTGTATTTTAGTAGCCTTTACTCTTTACGTGGGACTTCATATTCTGGTTTTACTATATCACTACCTGCATTGGCACATAGCTTCATACTGCTAAATGATAGCTATGTATATTGGAGTCCATCTTGACATGTTGATCAAGAACCCTAGCTAGTTACCTTTTTGGTGATTCGTCAAGTCATGGGTACGTAGTTTGTTCACTGTTTGATTTACTAAAATATTCTATGGTTCATAATGATCATTGGATTACTAAAATAGTTTTTCATGCGTGTGGAGACAATAATCAAATTACTTATGAGAATATAATAATAATTAATTTGATTATAAACCGTGCAATTTATGAAATAATATTTTAAAAAATAATAAAATTTGTATATGTTTTTTTTTCTAAAATAGATAAAATACAACTTAATAACAAAACAAATTCATTTAACCCTCATGTCTTGTACTTTAGGGTCCAAAACTATATATCACGTGCAAAAGCATTAATAATTTCTCATTCAATTATTAACAGATCGAGCTCTTACGATGGAGAATATAATATTGTACAGAGATCACATAACACAATAAGCTTTAATAACATGGAAGAAGGGCAACTATTTGGAGGAAGATACCCTTGATTTAGTAAAAGCCGTTGATTGTCATTACAAAATTTCATTGACGCCACTGAAATTTTTTATCTGTCAGATTAGGATCTGCTTTGCCTTTTCTCTTAATAGTTAATTAGAAACTAAAAATATTATGGTTTAAGGAATAAAGGAGTTCAACAAGAACCTTCCAGATATATACTTAAATCTATTTAATGGTGCGTGCGAATAACTATTTATGTAATTTAAGTATAAATATTTTCAATGATGCCTGTATCAACTATATCAAAACAATACCACATCTTTATCACTATGCTATAAAATGGATCGGAAGAATTTATCAGAGTATAGTACATCTTGGGGATCGTCCTTCTTCAAGATCCCTGAATACTTTGAGTTTAAGGGTCCGTTTGGCATAAGCGGTGGTAAAAATGGTTTTTTTTTTTTGACCGACTTTTTTTCTGTTGGACTTTTCCTAATGTGATTTGTGTTTGAGATAACGGTGGTAGAAATGGATTTTTTTCCGATGGGCACCTATTTGGCATAGCTTTTGAAAAGATAGTTGAGATATAAAATGACTGAAAATGATATGAATTATATATATATATATATATATAATGTGAATATTTAGGATAAAAAATTAAAAATAAAAAGCCTAAGCTACGTGATGAGATCTAATGGGATCGAAGCTTGAATCAATTGTTTCACCCTAGAGGTTGCTTCACTCTTGAAGTCCATCACATGGTAAAGCTTTCCCAAACATCCAAAAGACAAGTTTTCACTTCTGATGAGATTTGTTTGGCTTATGATGCTCTCCCAAACAAACTCTAAGAAAGAGCAGAGGAGTGTGATGTTGACTGGAAACCACTAGAAACCCAAAAGCAAATGGCAGAGGAAAGGCATACACATTACTATATGACCATTGATTATTCTGCTATCTTTTTTTAAAGCTGTCAAATTTGCTTCTTTTTTATTTTGTTTTGTTTTTCCTCCCCCCGTCCGATCATGCTTTTTCTTCACAAAGCTCATCATTCACCAAACTACTATAATCCAAAGTCAAGTGGGGGTTCTGATCACTACTTTGTTACCCCTGGGTAAATAATAAATAAGATCAAATAATTATGCTTGTTTTACATGTCCTATGCTTTTGTATAATATACACACAAATTAAATTAAATTTTCTCGTTTCATTGAATAAGATATAGTATTTAAAGCATCATTCGTCCACCCCCAATTTCTGATTTATTGCTTCCCCGGAATTCTTTTAAAAGAAAAGGAAGAATAGTTATGCCGTCGGTGAAATAATTACCGTTATATTATTTGTTTGATGAGAATACACACACACACACACACACATACGTGACAATATGTTGAAAGGACTTGATCAATGCTACGGAACAAAATTATTGTCTAACTCAAGGGCTGTATAGTCAAGTGCATTTTTGCACAGTTAACTTGATTAGGTATATTTGTTTTGTTTTGGAAAATAATTGTGGTTTAACTCTACAAAGTATGATATAGAAGCAATCTCTGCATGAACAAATAACATAGTTTCCTTTAAGAACTGTGCAATGAAAACTTCATAGCTGCCATTTATAACTTCATATGTGGAATTGACAACACAGTGCAATTGGTTAACAAGTAGTGCTCATACGAGGGCTTGCCAAGAGTTCCTTGGCATGAAATTCTTCTTGTTGCTTTCTTTTTTTTTTTTCCTTCAATTTATATGTCTGTTGAGCCCTTTTCATTGCATCTTCTTCCTGGTTCTGTAACTTAAGATATGTGAGGTGGTTCACCAATGAATCAAGGGTATAGAAACACATTATATTGTCTTCGTCTCTAGCACATAACAAAATATATCACTGATTGAGGCGCAATGTGGAACCAAGAATGAAGTCGCAATTGCCAATGTTATATACAATATATTCAAGTAGGATCTCTACTTCATGCGCTTCCATGACCACTTCTAGGAATAGACTGACATTTTTTAGATAAACTCTACAGAAAAAATGTGTCTACCCATGCAGTTAGATTTCTCTATTTCATCCCCCACCAATTTCTTGGCAACCACTGACATATAACAGTTAGAAAAATGTTACTAAAGAGAAGAATTAAAGTAACTACTTATGTGTTAAATTATACATGTCACTAACCTGTAACTTATCCATACTCTTTCACATAGAAAATATAGTTCACCACGGGTGACAAAATAATCATACATAATTACAAACTCCCTACTAGAAAACAAGTGTAGCAAGTCAGTTTCCATTGTTAAATTTGATATAGATTAAAACCGCTGACTTACTCCTGGGCCTATTGAAATTTGTTTTTACTTACACTTTTTTGACCCCCAAAAAAAAAAAAAAAAATCAATTTTTTGTTGTTATTTTTTTTTTTTCCAACGAAGCAAAGTCGTTGCATATTCCTCCGTTACTAAAATTTATTGTAACAATTAAGTGCCGTTGCGAAAAATTGAACATTAAACCATAAAAAAGACTCCAAAATTAAATTTTTAACAATTAAATCTGTTAAAAAAATAATACAAATTTCAACATTTAAGATTCTCAATCTTAATATTATTCCAACAATTTAGTAGAAAATATATAAAGACATATTTCACAATTGGGTTAAATATCAAATTTGCCATGAAAGTTTTGCTAATGGAGCGTCCAACACCTGGAAGTTTTTAGGGTACCAAATTTACCCGGAAGTATGAAAAAGATAGCAAATTTGCCCATCCGTTAATTTTGACCATTAAGTTTAACGAGTGTACACGTGGCATGCCACCTCATCAACCCAATAAGAGTTAAGTATCATTTTTGCCCGGAAGTTTTCAGAGCAAGTTTGCCTCGAAGTTTTCACTAAGGAGCAATTTTACCCCGAGTTTACAAAATGTATCAATTTTGCCCTTCTTTCCCGCATATTAAATTTGCTAATTAAATCGGTCAAAAGCCACACATGTCATGCCTTGAAAAGGTCAAACTTGGAGTCGAGAGAAGGAGATCCTTGAGATGTTGAGCTCAAGGCGACCCGAATTTATGAAGCCGAACCGGTCACGGGAAGCATCACTTATGATCTAAGCAAATGATCAATCTATACAAACTCGGGGCCGGCCTGCGAGGCTTATTTCAAATTTACGGCTTATTTTTCAAGCTCGAGCCACCGCAAGGCCGGGGCTTAAACGGGCGGCCCGATTTCCCGCTCTAGTCCCCGTGACCAATTCGGCTTCACAAATTCGCGCCTTGAGCTCAACATGTCAAAGATTTCCTTCTCGACTCCAAGTTCGACCTTTTCAAGGCATGACATGTGTGGTCTTTGACGATCTAATAGTCAAATTTAATATTGGGAGAAAGAAGGGCAAAATTGCTACTTTTGTAAACTTCCTGCAAAATTGCTCCTCAATGAAAACTTCCGGGCAAAAATGATACTTTTGATTGATGAGGTGTCATGCCACGTGTGATGAGGTGGCACATAACGGTCAAAATTAACGGATGGGCAAATTTGCTACCTTTTTCATACTTCCGAGGCAAATTTGATACCCTAAAAACTTCTGGATGCTCCATTAGCAAAACTTCCGTGGCAAAAATGCACCTTAACCCTTCACAATTTAAAGTTTGTAATACTAAAAAAATGCAAAGAGAAACAAAAAAGAACATAAGAAATATGTTGTACTATTCTGTCAATGCCATAATCTCCATCTCAGTTTATCTTATACCATTGTATAACTCTTGTCCTAAATAAATAAAGTCAAGACAACCAAGAAAATTTAAAAATATGATGATCGTTTAAATCTATCTTACAAAATCTTCACTGGCTTTTAACAAAAGCTCAAGGCTTTTCACACAAATGTACCAAGTTTAGTGGCAACTCATCACAAAATGTCCATTACTAACTGTTAAGAAAGATAGCAATTTCCACAAGAAAGAAGACATAAATTTACTTGGTTTAGATCCAATCTGATCCTACATCCAAACCTGAGCCAGAGCTAAAGACTTTCCAGCAAGAACAATCACAAACTTAAAAATCATTACAAGATCAAAAACCCTCATCTAAACTACTCATGTCTTGTACTTTAGGGTCCAAAACTATATATCACGTGCAAAAGCATTAATAATTTCTCATTCAATTATTAACAGATCGAGCTCTTACGATGGAGAATATAATATTGTACAGAGATCACATAACACAATAAGCTTTAATAACATGGAAGAAGGGCAACTATTTGGAGGAAGATACCCTTGATTTAGGAAAAGCCGTTGATTGTCATTACAAAATTTCATTGCCACCATTGAAATTTTTTAGCTGTCAGATTAGGATCTGCTTTGCCTTTTCTCTTAATAGTTAATTAGAAACTAAAAATATTATGGTTTAAGGAATAAAGGGAGTTCAACAAGAACCTTCCAGATATATACTTAAATCTATTTAATGGTGCGTGCGAATAACTATTTATGTAATTTAAGTATAAATATTTTCAATGATGCCTGTATCAACTATATCAAAACAATACCACATCTTTATCACTGCTATAAAATGGATCGGAAGAATTTATCAGAGTACAGTACATCCTGGGAATCGTCCTTCTTCAAGATCCCTGAATACTTCGAGTTTAAGGGTCCGTTTGGCATAGCGGTGGTAAAAATGATTTTTGTTCGACGACTTTTTTTCTCATTGGACTTTTCCGATGTGATTTGTGTTTGAGATAACGGTGGTAGAAATGGATTTTTTGCTGATGGGCACCTATTTGGCATAGTTTTTGAAAAGATAGTTGAGACATAAAATGACTGAAAATGATATGAATTATATATATATATAATGTGAATATTTAGGATAAAAAATTAAAAATAAAAAGCCTAAGCTACTGTGATGAGATCTAATGGGATCAGAAGCTTGAATCAATTGTTTCACCCCAGAGGTTGCTTCAGCTCTTGAAGTCCATCACATGGTAAAGCTTTCCCAAACATCCAAAAGACAAGTTTTCACTTCTGATGAGATTTGTTTGGCTTATGATGCTCTCCCAAATAAACTCTAAGAAAGAGCAGAGGAGTGTGATGTTGACTGGAAACCACTAGAAACCCAAAAGCAAATGGCAGAGGAAAGGCATACACATTACTATATGACCATTGATTATTTTTGCTCAGGATATGACCATTGATTATTCTGCTATCGTTTTTTAAAGCTGTCAAATTTGCTTCTTTTTTATTTTGTTTTGTTTTTCCTCCCCCCGTCCGATCATGCTTTTTCACAAAGCTCATCATTCACCAAACTACTATAATCCAAAGTCAAGTGGGGGTTCTGATCACTACTTTGTTACCCCTGGGTAAATAATAAATAAGATCAAATAATTATGCTTGTTTTACATGTCCCATGCTTTTGTATAATATACACACAAATTAAATTAAATTTACTCGTTTCATTGAAAAAGAGTATTTAAATCATCATTCGTCCACCCTCAATTTCCGATTTATTGCTTCCCGGAATCCTTTTAAAAGAAAAGGAAGAATAGTTATGCCGTCGGTGAAATAATTATTGTTAGGCGTTATATTATTTGTTTAATGAGAATATATATATATATATATATATATAGAGAGAGAGAGAGAGACACACACACCCACACACTCACACACACATACGTGACAATATGTTGAAAGGACTTGATCAATGCTACGGAATAAAATTATTGTCTAACTCAAGGGCTGTTTAGTCAAGTGCATTTTTGCACAGTTCACTTGATTATAGGTAGTTGTTTTCTGTTGGAAAATAGTTGTGGTTTAACTCTACAAAGTATGTTATGGAAGCAATCTCTGCATGAAAACTTCATAGCTGCCATTTACAATTTCATATGTGGAATTGACAACACAATGCATTTGGTTAACAAGTAGTGCCCATACAACGGCTTGCCAAGAGTTCCTTGGCATGAAATTCTTCTTGTTGCTTTCTTTTTTTTTTCCTCCAATTTATATGTCTGTTGAGCCCTTTTCATTGCATCTTCTTCCTGGTTCTGTAACTTAAGATATGTGAGGTGGTCCACCAATGAGTCAAGGGTATAGAAACACATTATCTTTGTCTCTAACACATAACAAAATATATCAGTGATCGAGGCGTAGTGTGGAACCAAGAATGAAGTCGCAATTGCCAATGTTATATACAATATATTCAAGTAGGATCTCTACTTCATGCGCTTCCCATGACCACTTCTAGGAATAGACTGACATCTTTAAGATAAACTCTACAGAAAAAATGTGTCTACCCATGCAGTTAGATTTCTCTATTTCATCTCCCACCAATGTCTTGGCAACCACTGACATATGACAGTTAGAAAAATGTTACTAAAGAGAAGAATTAAAGTAACTACTTATGTGTTAAATTATACATGTCACTAACCTGTAACTTATCCATACTCTTTCACATAGAAAATATAGTTCACCACGGGTGACAAAATAAGCATACATAATTACAAACTCCCTAGTAGAAAACAAGTGTAGCAAGTCAGTTTCCATTGTTAAATTTGATATAGATTGAAACCGCTGACTTAGTCCTGGGACTGTTGAAATTTGTTTTTTACTTACACTTTTTGAACCCCACCCCCCCCCCCAAAAAAAAAAAAAAAAAAAAAAAAAAAAAATTTTTTTTTTTTTTCCAACGAAGCAAAGTCGTTGCATATTCCTCCGTTACTAAAATTTATTGTAACATTTAAGTGCGGTTTCGAAAAATTGAACATTCAACCATAAAAAAGACCTCTAAAATTAAATTTGTTAAAAAATAATAATACAAATTTCAACATCTAAGATTCTCAATCTTAATATTATTCCAACAATTTAGTAGAAAATATATAAAGACATATTTCACAATTTAAAGTTTGTAATACTAAAAAAAATGCAAAGAGAAACAAAAAAGAACATAAGAAATATGTTGTACTATTCTGTCAATGCCACAATCTCCATCTCAGTTTATCTTATACCATTGCATAACTCTTGTCCTAAATAAATAAAGTCAAGACAACCAAGAAAATTAAAAAATATGATAATCGTTTAAATCTATCTTACAAAATCTTCACTGGCTTTTAACAAAAGCTCAAGGCTTTTCACACAAATGTACCAAGTTTAGTAGCAACTCATCACAAAATGTCCATTACTAACTGTTAAGAAAGATAGCAATTTCCACAAGAAAGAAGACATAAATTTACTTGGTTTAGATCCAATCTGATCCTACATCCAAACCTGAGCCAGAGCTCAAGACTTTCCAGCAAGAACAATCACAAACTTACAAATCATTACAAGATCAAAAATCCTCATCTAAACTACTCGAACAATATACTATCTCACAATCATGGAAGAGATTTAACACAGAACCCGGCAATGACAGTGATTTCAAAAACAGAATATGGTAAACAGACTCAGAAGTTATGTAATAACCTTTTATACTAGTCACTTTAATATGAAATGACTAAGATACCCCTAGGCCAAGATGAAATTACAACTATGCCCACATATCTCCACCTTGACTCTATTTTGACAGCAAAAATATCTCAAGCACTTGGCGACTATCTAAATCCTAGACTCTGGACACCTTAAGAAAATTCAAAACCCACTTACAAGTACAACCTTAGTCATAAGGTCTGCTGGATTCCTTTGGGTGTTGATCTTTTCTGTGGACGCTTGACCCTAAGCTACTATATCCCTTATAAAGTGAAACTTCACATCTATGTGCTTTGTCCTCTCGTGAAACATGTTCTTGGATAGGAATATTGCATGCTGTGAGTCACTATGAACATGAGTCTGATCCTGCTTGAAACCAAGCTCTGTCAACAAGCCTCTAAGCCACAACGGCTCCTTAATTGCTTCAGTTAGTGATATGTACTCAAATTCTGTAGTTGACAATGCTACCACATGCTGCAAGTAGGATTTCCAACTTACCAAGTTGCCTCCCACGGTAAAAACATAACTTGTTATTGATATTCTATTCTCTAAATCTGCTGCAAAATCAGAGTCACAATAACCCTCAACTTGTATGTTAGTTTCATGATTTTTACAATATACCAAACCAATATCAACAGAATTTCTCAAGTATCTCGAAATCCAATTAACAGCTTCCCGATGAGAATTATCAGGATTACTCAGAAACCTACACACATACATCATAAAAGGAGAGTTCTATTACCCCTTTTAAATCAATGAATACTTGCTTCACTAAAGATTGAGGCCTTTACTGCTGATATGCCCTATATGTCTATGCCATTGTTCCACCTAGTTCAAAGCATTAGCAACAGCAGAAACGAAACCAGAAATAACAGATCCTTAGCTTTGAGGAAATACAAACCATTCCTCAACTCACCTTACAAAATTGACCTTTTGCATCTAAACACTTTTAATTTTCATTCTTTGAATAATAAGAATAACCTCTAGAATCTAACTGAGAGAAATCATATTTCTTCTAAGGTTAGGGACATATCTAATATGCGGCATTTCTTTTACATTTCCATTGTCTAGTTTAAGTAATATACGGAGTATTACCTGTACCAGTAACATTACATGCAACATCATTACCCATCAACATTTACCACAATCAAACAGTTGTAGAGATTTAAACCATTCTTTCCTAGCTAGGAGTCATATGGAAAGAACATCCTGAATCTAATATCCAATTATCATGATCTTCATTATCCGTAACAATCAATGCATCACATGTTACATCAATCACAGTAGCTGCATTATTCTCATTATTATTAGATTCAACTAATTTTCCTAACCGTTCTCCACAATATTTATGGGTACGTCCATCTTTCCCACAATAATAGCAAACAAATTTACCATTATTATTATTTTTGTTCTAAAAATTCTTCTTATTATTGTGACCATTCCTTTTATTTGTTGTTCTTCTATTATTCTTGAGAGCAAATAATCTGAATATCTTATCTATTCATGTACATATGATGTGTATTTATACAATAGGGGAGAGCCTTGGTTTTAATGGCTCTTAATGATACTTTATGATGATTTCTTCTAATCCCTTATTGTTAGGGATACTGATTGACTATTACAATATATTTCCTAATCATGTATTTTCTAACACTCCTCCTGAAGTTAGAGCATAGATGTTAATCAAGCCCAACTTGTTACAAAGATAATCAACCCGAGTCTCATTTAAGGCTTTAGTCAGAAGGTCACCCAATTGGTCACTAGATCGCACATGCCATGTAGAAATAAAGTTCTCCTTGATCTTATCATGTACAAAGTGACAATCAATCTCAATATGTTTCGTACATTCATGAAACACAGAGTTGGAGGCTATGTGTAGAGCAGCTTTATTATCACACCACAACTTCGCAGGTAATGATGTGGCAAGACCAACCTCTTTCATTAATTGGTGAATCCATACAATTTCCTATATTGACTGAGACATGGCTCTATACTCAGCTTCTGCACTCGACTTAGAAACCACATGTTGCTTCTTATCCTCCATGATACTAAATTTCCACCCACAAACACCCAATATCCTGTGGTGGATCTTCTGGTAGCCTTTGACCCCACATGATCTGCATCGCAAAAACATTCAATCTTGTTGTGGCCGTGATTCATATAGAGTAAACCACGACCAGGTGAGCCCTTCAAATAATGTAAAACATGCTTCAAAGCTTCCTACTGAGCAATGGTTGGTGCAGTCATGAATTGGCTAAGCACACTGACTGAAAAGGTCACATCAGGGCAAGTTACCGTGAGATATATAGTTCAATTTCCCAATTAATTTACAGTATCTCTCAGGATAGGCAAACGGCTTGATCTTCTTCAGATCAACTTTCTTTCTTACATCCTCAAGTAGCTCATCAAATGGTATGCGGTCATCAATGTCCAAGAAGGGATTAGGAATCATGGGAAAGCTACTCGGTGCTGCTCCGAGTTTCTCAGTTTCTTTTAATAGATCAAGAACATATTTCCTCTGTGTCAAAAGGATGTCTTTCTTACTTCTCATATCTTCTATCCCAAGAAAGTACTTTAATGGACCCAAATCCTTTGTTTGAAAATGAGAATTCATAAAGGCATTGAGGGATGAGATTCCCGAAGCAATCTACCCATAATAACAATATCATCAGCCTATACGATTAACAGAATCATATCAGCAGCTGTCTACGCTAATAAAACACAAAATGGTCACACTTACTCTGACTCAAACCAAACTTCTTAACCACAGAGCTAAACCTATCAAACCAAGCATGAGGGCTCTGCTTCAAGCCACCATATAAAGACTTTTGAAGACGACATACCTTCCCACGCTCCCCCTGAGCAACAAAACTAGGTGGTTGCTCCATGTATACTTCCTCAAGAAGATCACCATTCAAGAACGCATTCTTAACATCCAACTAATGAAGATCCCAACCATAATTGAATGCCATAAAATAAAGCGGCAAATAGAAGACAACTTTGCCACATGAGAAAAGGTTTCTGAATAGTCAACACCATAGGTCTGAGCATAACCCTTGGCAACCGATCGAGCTTTCAAACGTTCCAAGGTGCCATCGGCTTTTGTTTTGACCGTGAACACCTACTTACACCCGATGGCCTTCTTGTCAAGAGAAAAATCAACAAGATTTCGTGTACGGCCTTATCAAGGGCCACCATTTCTTCTTCCATTACTGAAGACGCCAACCGCGATGGGTCAAGGCTTGTTGGAGAGTAGTGGGAACGATGAGAGTCTAAGGATGCTATGAAGGAATAGGATGGAGGAGACAAATGGTTATAGGAAACAAAGGAAGAAATAGGATAGGTGCAAGTATGCTTACCTTTGCTAAGGCAATAGGCAAGTCATCAAGAGTATCAGACACTATGTCTGGTTCATAGGTAGAAGCGGAAGGATCAGGAGTATCAAGAATATCAGGCACTGGTGCTGATTCAGAAGTAGGAGTAGAAGGAACTGATACTAGATCAGACATCGAAGTAGTCATTGGTAGGTCATGAACCTGATCAACTACATTACTTGTCATAGGGCATTTCCAATAAATATGATAGATAGGTGGTTTAGCAAGTGCCGGATCAAATGCTTACACTGGTGGTAACTGAACCGTATAGACCAAGAGATCATCAAGACTATCGGAAGTGTCATCGGTAGAGACAGAAGATGAAGGTGGAGTAGAGACAGAAAAAACAAAGTCGACTCATGGAATATGACAACTGTAGACACAAGATAACGCCGAAGAGTAGGAGAATAGCACCGATAACCCTTCTGAACCCTAGAATACCCAAGGAAGACACACTTAAGAGACTTAGGATCAAGTTTGGTAACGATGGGATGAACATCGCGAACAAAACAAACACAACCAAAGATTTTAGGGTCAACAGAAAACAAGGGTTTGGAAGGAAACAAGTTGGTGTATGGAATGGCACCATTGAGGACCAAGAGGGGACATACGATTGATAAGGAAGCATGCAGTAGTCACGGCATCAGCCTAGAAAGGCTTAGGAACATTCATTTGAAACATAAGAGCCCGAGCGACTTCTAATAAGTGTCGGTTCTTACATTCCGCAAACACCATTTTAAGCCGATGTATCTGGACAGGAGGACTGATGAAGCATGCCATGTTGGAGCATTTACGTTTGAAATTGGGCAAAAAAGTAGGGAAAATTACGTGCAGGTTCCAAGGAATAGAAATAATTACAAAGAAGTCCCTTGAAATCATCAAATTACACAGAATTCCCAAGGGACTTTTTTGATATTATTTGTATAGGAAAAAAAATCTAGGTTTTTAAATGTTGTTGTAAATATAGCTTTTTCTGTTGTAAATGGCCAAATTTTAAATTTTGTTGTAAATATAGCACTTCCTGTTGTAAATCTAGCATTTTTCTGTTGTAAATGACCTCTCTACGTTCAAAATTCAGGTGTTTAAATGTTGTTGTAAATATGGATTTTTCTACATTGTAAATGACCGATTTTAATTTTTATTGTAGCATTTCTGTTGTACATATAGCTTTTTTTCTGTTGTAAATGACCTCTCTACATTCAAAATCCAGGTGTTTAAATATTGTTATAAATATCGCTTTTCTATTGTAAATATGGATTTTTATGTTGTAAATAGCCAAATTTTAAATTTTGTTGTAAATATAGCATTTCCTGTTGTAAATCTAGCCTTTTTCTATTGTTAATACAAATAATATCAAAAAAGTCTCTTGGGACTTCTATGTAATTTGGTGATTTCAAGGGACTTTTTTTAATTATTTCTGGTCCTTGGGACTTGCACGTAATTTTCCCAGAAAAGTATCCTTTAGCATTTCCACTCGGTAAGGTTTTGATGCGACACACCAAACTAAGTTTGGATTTCAAGACAAAAATTGCAAAAATGAGAAAACAACTCAGAACGAGTTTTCATTAAATAAAGCCAAGTGGTATGAGAGAAATCATCAACAAAAGTAACAAAATACATAAAACTAAGTTTGGACTCGACAAGACATAGACCCCAAACATCAGAATGGACTAAATCAAAGGGAGATGTAGCATGTTTATTAACTCGAGGTGCCAAATGAACCCGATCATGTTTAGCAAACTGACATGACTCACATTCTAAAGACGACAAATGATGGAATTTAGGATACATCCTTTTCAACAAAGAAAAAGACACATGACCTAAATGAAAATGAATGTCAAAAGGGGACGAACCACCAGAGCAAGCAACTAAACGCGGTACCTGATCCTCAAGGAAGTAATGGCCATCATATTCATAGCCCCTACCAATAACTTGCTTCGTTGTGAGATCCTGTATCAAACAATGGTCAGGAAATAAAGTGATGAAATTGTTTGATTGTCGAGTGAGCTTGCTAGGAGACAAAAGATTAAATGTAAGGTCAAGGACATTAAGGACATGGGATAAGGAAACGGACGGAGTAGGTTCAACAGTGCCAGAGCCAATAACACGAGAATAAGAACCGTTGGCAATGGTTATACTAGAGGGATTGGCATAAGGTACATACGAGGAAAATAAATGATGGTTACATGTCATATGATCAGTAGCACTGGAATCGATGATCCACTTCAAGGAAGAAGTAGCAAGACTAGAAGAAATATTACCTGTAGCAAGAGCACTTGATGTGGACGGAGCAAACCCATGATCAATGGATTTCTTAGACATTGGCACAACCTCAGCTATCATACTAGTCTTTAAATTAGCCATTAAAACCACAAATAATTACCAAACAGGAGAGCAAGAGAAATGGAAACAACACAGCACGTCTCGTCAGAGACCAAACAGCAATATAAATTCCAACCAACAAGCAAACCAGAGTCCAAATAGTGAGCAACTAAAGAGCCCAAACAAATGTCCTGGAAACCGAAGATTTGGATACCAAACAGCAACTAAAGACCCTAAAAACACCTACTAGAGGCAAACCTGTTCTAGAAAACCACCAAAAACCAAAGTTCAGCAGTCACTCCAACTACCAAACAGCAGAAACAAAACCAACGCAGCCACACCATGATCACGGGTTGAAAAAAAAAGACCAAAGTAGTAGAATAGAACGCACAAAACACCACAAATTCTTTGTGTTAGTGCTCAACTTGAGAGACCCACACCACAAGGTAGCAAGAAAAGACCAAGAGAAGCAAGGCAACGTTGGAAAAAAAGAGAAAACACCGAAAGTTCACCAGAAAGTGAAGTCACGCGCTAGCGCGTGAAACAACGGGCAAGCTAGTGACGGCGCGTGAGGCTCACGCGTTGGTCAAAATTGGACCTGACCGTCGGGGAAACCCCCGATCGACGGGAGGAGAAGCCGGCGGTGTGGTGCGTGTACCTAGGAACCACGAAGCATAGAACATTGACTATCTCTCTCTCTCTCTCTCTCTTTTGCTGTATCGAATAGAACCTTGTCTCTCTCTCACTGTGTTGCACAAACAGGGATGGTAACGGAAAAAAAAAAAAAAAAAAAAAAAAAAAAAAAAAAAAATTGGAGATTCAGCAACTGTAAGCTCTAATACCATGAGAGCAAATAATCTGGATATCTCATCTATTCATGTACATATGATGTGTATTTATACAATAGGAGAGAGCCTTAGTATTGATGGCTCTTAATGATACTTTATGATGATTTCCTCTAATCCCTAATTGTTAGGGATACTGATTGACTATTACAATATAGAGTAAATACCCTTCTGGGTCCCTGGAAAAAAACACAGATCCCATTTCCGTCCCTCAAACAACGAAAACCCCTTTTTAGTCCTTAAAAAGGACGAATAAGGGTTGATTGGTGAACATTTTGGTCCCTCGAAAATTTTCAAAAACCCCTTTTAGTCCATAAAAATGTCCCATTTTAGTCCCTGGGGACGAAAAATGGGGCCCGTGTTTTTTTTTAGGGACCCAAAAGGGTATTTACTCTACAATATATTTCTTAATCATGTATTCTAACAATTCTAATCACTATTCTTATTTCCTTTAGGGTTATGATTAACAACCAAACTCTCAGACACTACCATAACCCTTTTTTTTCTGATTTCATTTCTACGTATCTCATCCTAAATGAATCAACAACAATATCTAGGGACGTTAGAGTTGAACTTAGGTTATTTGGGCATTTTTTTGAGCTTAATTAACTGTTACTTTCATGAGTTATGCAAATTTGACCATAGGCCTAGGTTTGGTATACTTTTGGGGAATTTTTGGTAATTTGAGCAATTAGGACACTGATCCTTCATAGATACACTTTTGCACTGATTGCTTGAATTTTGGCCTATACTTGCTAAGTAGGGAGTTTGATACTCATTATTAGTACTTTTAGATACTTGATCATTGAGGTTGCTATTTATTTACCTGTTTGTTTGGAATTGTTAAAACATCTTAGATTTGCTCCCTGCTTTAGAACTGCTCACTTGCACATGTCTACTCTTTCACTATGGAATTACATTGTTATATATACTGAGATCGCAGTTGAATTCTTACCTTTGCATTATTGTAGACTGCTTCCTTAGTTTAAGTATTAGTGGAATTGTTCATGTTGCCTGAGAACACTTGTTGTGCACTGAGAAGAAGTAGTACCTGCTAAACTTGGACTTAATGCTGAATTGGTGCATGATTTTTGCTTTGTTTGATATACTTATTCAGTTCAGATTATGTCTTTTTAGGTACATACACATGGAACCTAAGAAGAAAACATGTACCACTAAAAATCAGTTAAGGTGGGGGCCTATCCACACAGCACCTATTTCCACAGCAGTTAATTACAAAATCACACATGCCATAGCCATGTTTTTTGGGAAACACAAAGTTCCACTAAAGTCATGTAAGAAAGCATTTAGGAAACACAAAATTCCACTAAAGTCATGTAAGAAACCATTTAGGAAACACAAAATTCCTAGAGGGGCCCGGTGAAAATAGGCAGAAGTTACCATTTCCATGCCTATATCCAAGGAACCAACAAACAAAATTCCACCAAGTGACATAAGAATATGACAAAGGGAGTTTTTCCAATGAAAAAAGAATCCTGGGGGAAGACAGATAAGAACAGTCTCATTGAGGAAGGCATATTGTTGTACACATGATATTCTTTGCAAAGGCGCAAAACTAGAGTGTTTACTAACATATTACTCCCTCCGGTCTTTAATATAAGATATGTTTACCTAATTAAATTGGTTAAAAAGTTGGTTAAGTTAATGAATATAACATGTATTTTCTGAAACACCCTAATCATCTTTCTTAATTCCCTTTTTCCCCCTCCTCCTTGGTTATTACGAGGGAGTATGAATAAGGGTAAATTAAGAAAAGGCTTAAGGTGCGATTTGGCCAATAAACTATTGGCTTAGGAGCGTCCAACACAATTAAATATTAAGTAGACCAAAAATGCCAACAAACTTTTAAAAAGGAGCACCCAACACAACGCCGTTAGCAAAAAGTTAACGTCCGTTATCTAAGGTGCGAGATTAAACTAACTTTTACTCCATGAGCGCCAACAAAAAAACTCTAAATTTTACTAAATTAAATAATTCTTTTCTCAATTGTAATTATTCAAAACTACTTGTATAGATATCTATGGACAAAAATTACTCATTCTTCAATTTCGTACAAATTATAATTTGGTAAAATAAACAAAAGTTTTAATTAAAAATATAATTATATGATTTAAATAAAACTCGAGGTGTTTTATAGTTTATTATATATGTTAAACAAAAAAAATTATATGATTTATTTTTATTTTAGAAGAAATTTATGTGAGTTAAAAAATTCATTTAATGTTAATAAAATTTAAAAAATCTAAAAAATCTATTATATCATGAAAGAAATGAAATGAGTTTAATTTTTATTTTTATAAAAAGAGCTTAATGGATATCAACGTTGATACTTATATTTGTTAATTAAATGATCTATTGCTTATATGAATATGGGACTTTCGTAGGCCAAATTGCTCTTTAACCCATTATAATTGCTCCTTAACCTATTATTGAATTGTTCTTCCTCAAACTTCTTAAGTTATCTTCTTCTTTTTTTCAACAAGTCCCATATTCATATAATCAATAGATCATTTAATTAACAAATTATCATTAAGTTGCGGATTTATATTATTAAGTATTAACGTTGATATTCATTAAGCTCTTTTTTAAAAAAAAAAATTAAACTCATTTCATTTCTTTTAGGATATAATAGATTTTTTAAATTTTATTAACATTAAATAAATTTTTTAACTCACATAAATTTCTTCTAAAATAAAAATAAATCATATAATTTTTTTTAACATATATAGTAAACTATAAAACACCTTAAGTTTTATTTAAATCATATAATTATATTTTTAATTAAAACTTTTGTTTATTTTAGCAAATTATAATTTTGAAAAAAATTTTAAGAATGAGTAATTTTTGTCCATAGATATCTATACAAGTAGTTTTGAATAATGACAATTGAGAAAAAAAAATTATTTAATTTAGTAAAATTTAGAATTTTGTCTTTGGCACTCTCCTGGAGTAAAAGTTCGTTGGCCAATATGCACCTTAGATAACTGGACGTTAACTTTTTGCTAACTAAGGCAGTTGTCTTTGGCGCTCCTTTTTAAAAGTTTGTTGGTATTTTTGGTCCTCTTAATAGTTAATTGTGTTGGATGCTTTTGAGCCAATAGTTTATTAGCCAAATCGCACCTTAACCCATTAAGAAAATATTGACGTATATAAAAATTATGTCTTATATTTATGACTAAGATCAACTCCTTAAATATGTCTTTTATTAAGCACCGGAGGGAGTACCATTGTAATATATAGAAGTGCTTCGTGCAAAACCTCAATAGTGTGTTGTTGACTAGTAGAAATGCTTCCATGTATTATACCTTTATTGGGACATCTGTCAATCTGAAAATAAAAAACTCAAGAACTTTACTGAAGTTTTTGCTATTATTATATCCCTGCCTAGAAGATTGAACGATGAGTACTTTCCTATATTAACCTTACTTGTGATGTTACTGTTATCTGTTGGGAAGGACCAAAGTTATATTAATCCTATAATCTAGTAGAAGGTGTTTGTCCCAATTTATGTGGATAGAGTAAAAGAGATAAAATCTAGTTTTACGGCTTTTTTGTTATGCTTGGTTGATTTTAGAAAATAGATCTTATTAGTCAAAAGACAATACATTCTTTTCTTTACTAAGCCCAAATATTACGACAAATGGATGTTAGACTTTTAAGACACAATGCAGGATTGTAAATAATCATGAAGGGTGATATATGCATTTGGAGGCATAGGCTTTAAAGGCTAGTTAAAGGATTACATGTTAAGTAGGTCTTTAAATAGGCTTTAGGCCTTTTAAAGACACAGGTTGAAGCCTTAAAAAAAGCCTACATGCAGGCTCATACCCAAACTTGAGCTTTGGATTTCTATTGCAGACTCAAGCCTATTTAGGTAAAACATAACCTAGCCTTTTTCCACTCGTACATAATCTTCAGCATGACACATGACAGCAAAACTATTAAGAGAAAATTACAAATATTAGGGTCATTACAATAGTTAAAGTATATCCTTAACTAATCAATTACTTGGAAAAAAGATAGTTCACCAATTCGTGATAAATAATTGTGATTAAATTATCCAAAAAAATGTGATTCATCATTCATATAAAGACAAAACTATGGTCATGCTTCGCAACAAAACATCCTTGATTGACTCGATTGATTAGGATAAACAAACAATTAACGTGCCTTACAATTCATAAACTGCTTCATTTAATATAGAAATTGTAAAGGGACAACGCAAGAGTTTTTTAAATTCAATGTTTTTCCAAACCTGAATTCAATTATGGCATTTGGTAAATCCGTAATTGCCTTATCTAGTTCCTTGTACTTTATACTGAAACATAATTTGAAACTAAGAAAACAAAATAAGCAACTAAATGATGAATCCATTATAAAATGTGGCACACGTATTGAAGGTTAATTTGGAGGATGACCAGAAATCTGTTGATATAAACAATTCAAGGTCTCTCTCTCATTTTCAGGAACAAATTTCTTAATTTCTGCAATCTTTCAATATCATCACTTACTTTACAGATTAAAACTATTGCATCAATCTCCTCGTTTTGTTATCTTCTTCATAGTTTATCATAAATCTCATGGACATGTCTTTCTCAGATGAATTTTCCTTTATAAGTGCACGAGCTAGCAGCAACCAAGAAGAAGGCACCATGTTGTTCTACAGTGTGCCATCTAGTCCTACCTTCAAATTCAAGACAAGTTCGCTATATGGTTCTGATCTTGATGAACACGAATTCGAATTTGATACCAGTCGCCGTTTCCTTGATCCTTGTGATTTGGAAACTGATCAAAGGAAAGAAGAAGGAGGAGAGAGGAAAAGTGGGTATTCCATGGTATTTGCTGATGAGCTTTTTTGTGATGGCAAGGTCTTGCCACTGCCTCTTAAGCTTCCTCCAAGGCTTCAAAACGGAGATGGTAGGAAAACGAGTACACCGAGCTCAACGGCGTCTATGTTGCCGAGGTCGTTAGGGTTGACAGTGAGGAGAACATTCTCGGGGAGAAGTTTTTGGAATGATGATTTTGATCCATTCATGGTGGCTTTGAAGGTGGTGAGGCAAGAAGAGAAGAGGGGGAAAGCAAAGGAAAGAGATGGTATTAGAAGGAGTAAATCAGAATTACTAATCAGAAGCGAAGGCCCAAATTTTAGCCCATGTGAACTGGCATGTGGAGGCCCAAATTCTGGTCCATATGAGCTGGCATGTGGTGGCCCAAATGAGCCATTGATGTCAGCATCAAGAAGACCAAAAATGGTGTTGATTGAGCCCAAAGGGTTGGTGTTTGCAAGGAAGGCCAGACTAATTGGGCTGGACAAGAATGGGCCAAATGGGCCCAACAGAAGCAATGAGGAGAGTGAAAATGCTTGTGCCTGGAAAAGACAGGGGAAGAGAGATAAGATAATGAAGTTTCTATTTGGGAAAGCAAGTGGTCATTACAAGTTGAGAGATCAACAGAATGAAATAGCTAGTGAGGTGAAGAAAATGACAGTGTCATTTTACAAGTCTAAGCTTCTTCTTTATTTGGGTTATGGAGGCAGGCATGTCAAGTGATTCAGAAACACAACATTATTGGGAAATGAAGAAATTAGCTCAATGATACAGATAGCAGATAAATTATCTGGTGTTACTGCAAATCACATAGAATCCCGCATTGTAATCTTCATGGAAAAAGAAACCCTAAATGTTTACATGTTCAACTTTATTGCAGATCACAGAGGATATATAGTTATATATTTCAAAGAATTTATTTGTAGTCTGAAACAAAGTTTAATTGTTGAAGAGACAGAGAAAGCATCCTATAAGCATATTGCTAATGATTCATTTTTCACATAATCATTGTCAGACAGAACCATCTAGAAAATTACAGAACTAGATTTTCTATAAAGTGGAATGAATATTTCTGCATCATTTAAAGCATAAGTAATCTACATTGATAGGAAATCACATGAATACATTTTCCCCATGAAAAAATTGACCACAATAATATGAGTGAGGGGGTTAAAGAAGAAAACTACATGCTCTCTCCATTGTGCATTTTGCTGAATGAGAGAGAGCTTCTCACTTCATGTTCTTACTTCATACGAGAGTAAGTTTCTAGCTTGAATCTAAGGTAACAGTGGGAAAAAAAAAACACTGATCTGATGCAAGTTCCCTACTAGTCCAAGACTTGAGTAGGCCAAAGGCGTTTCCAGGTGGCGATCTCAGTCTCACTGTCAATCTTTCTGACTCCTCCATAGAATCCATCAGCCTCATTTCCTTCTTCCCTATGGTTCTTCCTACTGACGTTTGTTTGTCTCCATCGCGAGTCAGCCATGTACTGGTTGAACTGTAGCACAACTGTGTCTGCAGCAAATTCATTCAGGATCAAAGCAAGTTAGTTATTTTCAATCACCAGAAACCCCTATATCAAGGATAGGGTTATAACAATTACAAGGCCTATGTTAATAACTCTTGCACAAGTGAAAACCAATGGCTATCGCCAGTTCCAGCATTTTTTTAATGAAATTGTTTCATTTGATGAGATGCTAAATTATACACAACAGGAAAAGCTCCACAAATTTCATTCCTAACAAGTTCATTGAGGCAGATTGCTCATTCAAGTTATGACAGATGACATGATATTATAGAGTGACAGGTTATGGTGGTTAGACAGTTTGCCCAGGACATAACAGAAAAGTCACGCGTGCCACTTGAAAAAACACCACAGAGAAATAATGTCAATGCAAAAAAAAAAAAAAAAAAAAAAAAAAAATCCGAAGAAGAAATAAGTTTAATAGAAGAGGACCTTCCACTAAATTCATATATTTTTCTTGGATCAACAGCAAATGGGAAAAAAGTGGCAGATCCTATTTATCTACACTAAAAATCAGTGAAGGTGGGGGCCTATTCACACAGAAGCTATTTCCACAGCAATTAATTACAAAATCACACATGCTATGCCATGTTTTTTGGGAAACACAAAATTCCACTAAAGTCATGTATGAAACCATTTAGGAAACACAAAATTCCTAGAGGGGCCCAGTGAAAATAGGCAGAAGTTACCATTTTCATGCCTATATCCAAGGAACCAACAAACAAAATTCCACCAAGTGACATAAGAATATGACAAAGGGAGTTTTTCCAATGAAATAAGAGTTCTGAGGGAAGAGAGATAAGAACAGTCTGAGAAAGGCATATTGTTGTACATATGATATCTTTGCAAAGGCTCAAAACTTGAGTGTTTACTAACAGATTATTCCCTTTGGTCTTTTAATACAAGACATATTTACCTAATTTGATTAGATTAAGAAGTTGATTAAGTTAGTTAATATAACAAGTATTTTCTGAAACACTCTAATCATCTTCCTTAATTCCCTCTTTCCCACTCCTCCTCGATTATTGTTGAGGGAGCATCAATAGAGGTCAATTAAGAAAAAATTGACAAATATGAAAACTATGTCTTATATTTAAGACCAAGATCAACTCCTCAAATATATCTTATATTAAAAACCGGAAAGAGTATAATTGTAGTAATATTTTTTTTGCTCGAAGTGCTTCTTGGAAAAGCCCAATAATGTGTGGACTTGACTAGTAGAAAAGAAATGCTTCCATGTATTATACTTTTATTAGGATATCTGTCAATCTGAACATAAACAACTCAAGAACTTTACTGAAGTTTTTGCTATTATTATATCCCTGCCTAGAAGATGAAAGATGACTACTTTCCTATATTAACCTTACTTGTGATGTTATTGTTATCTGTTGGGAAGGGAATGTTTGATAGTTTCACCAGAAAGTTGTGGGCAATCAGGGCAACCTTACTAAGAGATCAGAAAAATGGAAAGAGAAGTTGGAGGTCTATAATAATTAAGGTAGCCCCAGTGCCCCACAGAGCATAAAGATTCCTACTAGATTTGAAACAGCAACTTATAAGGGGAATTGAGTTCTTTTTAGCATAGTTGGCCATTAAAGAATCCACTGAGACATAAGCTATCAATATGTTGGTGGCAATGACGACACACTGACCATGATACGTCCAGGGGACCATTCCAATAGCATAACAGGTGGTCCACGTTTAATATATTAAAACCATGAAAATTAAAATAGCCTAACTTCTGGTCTCTTCCATCAAAGTAAACTTTTAAGTCACTTTTCTTCCCTTTATGTCCTCCATAATTTTTTTTAAAAAAAAATTATAGTGCGAGTATAATACCTATGTATGAAACTTCAACTCTCACTTAATTCCCTTCTTTCTCATCACCATAATGGCAGAAATATTCTTCTTTTTGCACAAATTATACCCAGTAGCTTCAAGAAAATTATAATTCATCTAAACCCTACTACTATCAGTTGTTATGTGGTTAAATCATGTATGATTCCATTTTAAAGGAAAAAGAACATCAATTTAATGAATGATTGTAACAAATATCTGACAGGGAAATGAGATGGATTTACCACTATCATGACAACGGCAGTAATGTGCATCCCCATCACATGATTCTAAGTGACCAACAACACCATACCACCAGCCTGCAAGAAAGGTATATCTCGTCATGGGCCAATTAATTTATGGTCAATGATATAATTCCTTTTCTGCAAAAATATATACATTTATACACACACCACAAAAAGTTGTTCGGCTGTGCAAAAATAAAACTTTTTAAAGGAAACAATACACTTTTGCTTTTAAATTTTTTGTATTTGACCCACACTAATAAATATAAACTTGTTAAAATTGTTTGGATAACTGGACCAAACACAAAATTAAGTTATTTGTTTACTATATTAACAGAATAATTGACCGCCAAAAAGACCCTAAAACAAAGGTATAAGGAAGTTATGGTCTGAAAATCTGTGACACAAGACGGTCTCTATACTATCAAAGTCTAACATGAGAAGTAAATTTATGAGCTTCCTAACAATCTAAAACCATTTCCCCCGTCCCCCTAAAAGATCAAAATGCATAAATAAGATAGAATTTAGAAGTAAATTTTGTTCTGGGCTAAATATAAGATACAACCACCTCATTTCCCTTTCTTTTTACTTTTCCAGCAGATAAAGGCTAATTGACTGTGGCCCTGCATTCTTTACCCCTTCTCTGTTTCCCCTACCAATGATAATATTTTATTTGATATGTTTAAATTGTTCTTTTACCGGTATCACAGCTTTAACCAACCAAAGTAATGAATAGGAGAAGTAGAAGACCAAGATGGAGAGAAGAACAAACCATAAGGAAATTCTTTGTTTCTCCTCCACTGAATCTCTATATGATCACCAGGACGCAAATCGTTCAAACAATCAGAAATATGAAGATCATGACAGGGAGTATCAGTTGGTGGAGCTCTTAGTCTTTCCCATGTGATGCCATTCTCTATTGCAATTGGCCTTCTTCCATGAGGAGGATACCTGTAAGACAATATCAATAAATTAAATTATACCACCAGATCCAAATTCATATATATTTTTCCTCCGTCATTTTTCCCTTTTGCAAACTCTCCCAACATTTTTTCAGCAAGTTTATCACACACATCATTGGAGACTATGAAACTAATAAATGTATGATCACAAGGGGGAAAAAAAGTCTAGTTACCTGGCTTGGAAAGTGTCCATGTGCCGATCATAGCTCAGTTCAGCATCATAGCAAGATAACACGAATCCGACATGACCATTCTACACCACCAACATCACAAATGTAACTTGTGAGAAAATCTAAATCCTCTAAATTGAGTAAGAGTTCAAGAAACTCTCTCTCATTTTTGTGAGCATCATGGGGTAGTTGTAACTTTAACAGAAAAATCACTAACGTAACTTGAGCAAACAAAAACTTCTAAGTACAGTTAAAATCCAAGGAACTTCTTTCTATGTCTGTGGCTGCGGTACCATGGTAAATATAAATTTCTAACAGGAGGAAAAAAAACACACAAGTATAACCTGTGAGGAAACAAATCCTCCTAATCCAATTAAATTCCAAGAAACTGTGTTCATATTTTCTCAGGTCTCAAGGAAGATGTAAACTTTTTAACAGAAAAGCCACAGAGAGACTCGTCAAATACATACCTCACGATTGTAAACCTGAGCCGGGAACCAGAAATTGCCAGACTCAAGAGCAAGATACCAAGTCATGACAGAATCAACTGGCAAGGAACTTGGCTGGTTGCTGCTATAATTATAATTATTTGCATCACCTTTCAATTTCATCCATGAAAAAGACCAATTAAGAGATAGAAACCTCTTCAATCCCCTATGCTTCCCTTGTTTTAGACTACCTATGTCTTGTTTTGAAGCAATATGCCATTGCCACTCCTTATAAGCAGCTTTACCAATAATCCTACCCCATTTCTGCTTCATGTGCCTCTCCCAAAAGTAATCACTGATACTTCTCTCCCTCAACGAACGGCACACACCTGCCATTTGAAAAAGAGCTGAAGGAGGTAGCCTCTCAAGAATGCATTCCAAGACCAGCTCTGGCAAATCTAAAAGTGAAGAATCTTGGGAATCCTCCACATTCTCTACTCTTGAAGTGAAGGCCATCTTCTTCATTAGGGGCATTCTTGAAGGAATCTGGGAGGGAAAACCCAGAAAGAGACGACAGGCTATGAACTTGGAGATTGATTTTACAGACAATAACTGTTTGCAAAACACAAGGGAGATCAATCTCAAATCACTTGTCCAAGGTTGTTGTTGTTGAGGTTTGAGAGGAAGAGAATTGAAGAACAAGAAGAAGGTGATACAAGTGATGAAGAAAAGTAGCATTAGGACAGAGGAAATCTCTTGCGGGTCAAATTTGAGTTTGGCATAGGCGAGATACTAATAGAGGAAGCAGCCTAAGGGAAGGAAAAGCGATGGCTAAGAAGAGTGAAGAGGAAACCCAAATGGGGTCACTCACTCCTTCTATAAAAAATTAAGCAATATTTTCTATTGGTTGAACGAGAGCCCACCAAAACCAATGGTGGGCCGCTCTACAATATTCAATCAGAACAAAACAAAACAAAAATACAGTTTTGGTAAAATTTCACAGCAACGAAATGCTATGGAAATTTCCCTTAACCACTATTTCTTAGGGTAACTAGAAAAACCAAACAGACGACTTGGACAGCTGTCATTCATGTGTGAAAATGGGGCCTGAAAAGAGGAGAAGGTGAACCATAGAGGAAGCTAATGGAGGTGGGGTCGCAAGATCTGTTGTCAGGTTTTCTGACACCTGTAAAATGGAAATTTTAATGAAATGGATGAAGATAAGTCTAGATACAAAGGCCCATATCTCCTAAAATCTCTGAATCCATAGCTATTGGTTAATGGAATCAATTATTCTAAAGAAAACATTAGTGGTGAAACAAAACAGATTTGGGTATTTTAGAATTGAAGGCTCTATTATCAGGCGCACTCCAAAACAAGGATTACAATTAAAAATAAGGTGAATTGAATGAATTATCCAGAGGACAATTTCAGGGTGTTCTGTTCAGTGCGCATAAAAAGTAAAAATAAAATAAAATAAAAAATAATCATTGAGGTTTGATGAAGACGATGATGAATGTGAGAGGCTGGGTCCCACTCCCCTCTTCCCAACAGATTCTTCACCACACCTCAATAATCCCCTTTGATATATATTCACAGAACTCTCCTTATTGCCTCCTCTTCTGTTTGTTCTCTTTGGGACAATATAACAAGCAGGTTGTGGGCAAACAAACGAGAAACAACAGTAAATTGTGCAAAAGATGGCCAGCTAACGTTAATCAAGAATTTTTGTGGATTATATCAAAAAAAAAAAAAAAAAAAAAAAAAAAAAAAATTTGTGGATGTCAAAAAGAATCTTAAAAAAATAATAGATCAAGATAATGAAATATAGAAATGATTTACTCTCTCTCTCTCTATCTTTAATAAAAAGACCGAATCTCTCTCTAGATCCGTGCCATACACTCCTTGTCTCTCTCTCTGGCAAGTTGGAGGGAAATCCGTCAGATCAGAAAGGGTAACTGAGATGGATAATGGATAAAGCGGCCGTTGATGACCATGAACCTCATCTAGGGGTTATGATCGACTGCAGATACGTCCGCGGTAATAGGAAACTGAATCCAATTAATACAGGACACGTGGCTTTTCGAAAGCACATATTGTCCAACAAGCCCATTATATTTATGAAAAGAGTCTGGTTCCACAATTTTCCGTTTCACTGCTTTTTGTTTTTTTTTTTTTTATACATAAATTTTAAGAAAATGGTTGGATTCACCCACGATCCAAGGATATGGTGAAATTTCCCTTCCTCTTACGCGATCGATGTTGGGCAAAGTAAGCCCGTCGCCTATTACCCGAGGTGTTAATTTAGGCAAAGACTTAGGAGTTAAGATCGCTTCCCTCTAAGACTCGACCAACTCTAGGATCGAATCTCATCCTTTTGATGAGAATATTCGACCCTTTTAACAGTTAAGCCAAAAAACAAGGGCTACAGCTTAAATTTTTTATTACGACCTTCGTTTTGAATATATTTCCTTACCTTACAAATGACAATAGTTTATGAATGTTTTTTTTTTTTTTCGCTTAAAGATGAATAAAGTTTAATTGGGCGATGTTTTAAAAAATGATTTAATTCTTTAAATTTTTTTTCCAAAAATGCATTTATTTTTCAGAATCGCTCTTGATGAATGGTTTACTTTCTAAGATAATTTTGATAATCTTTAAAATATCGTTTCCAATGATAAATATACATATAGTACTATTTGAATTTTCCATTTAATTTTTCAAAAAATATTAAAATAAAGAAAAAAATTATTTTAAATAAAATATTAAATAAATTATGTCTAATTAATGATTTGAATATTATTTTACATTTTTTTAGTCTATCTTATTATAGGATAGGATATTGTCACTACCAATTTTTAATCAATACCAATGTCACTAACATTTTTCCAATTGTTAGATCACAATCTCAATAGGAGAGAAAAATTATAAAGGTAAATGAGATTCTAATCTAACGATGGAAAAGTGATAGTTACATTGGTAATGACCAAAATTGATAGTGACAATATCATATCCCTTTTATTAGAGGGAAGTATACTTTTGGTTACGCTAACCGAAATTTAAAATGCTGGCACATCTTTTCAAAAAACTAATTTTAAAATTAAAATATAAAAAATATATTAGAAAATTAAAATTTGGACATGTTAACATTTTAAATTTATTCACTAGGCAATTTATGTTAGTAAAATTAACTTAAAAGACTAAAAGCACATGTTTTGGAATAAAAAAAACTAAAATAAAACATCACCTAAATTTAAAGGACCAAAAGTTTATTTTATATTTTTATTTTAAAATCATTTTTTAGATAGACATGTCAACATTTTAAATTATATGTAAGAAATATAATAATTAAACCAGAATTATTTCTGATATTATATTCTATCAATAAATTACTCCTTCCGATCCTAATTATAGGAGCAAATTTTGGAGTTAGTTTTGGTCCTAATTATAAGAGCAAGTTTTAACTTTTGTCAATTTTTTCTCATATCACCCCTACTAATACTTCTTCCACAATAATTAATTTAACAACACGTTTATATTTTATCAAATAAGATATTCTACTTTAAAATCCTATATTAATAATTAAACTTGATCCTCACCTTAGACACAAGAACAAGTAGTTTCTTGTGTTTTTTCTTGTGTGAAATTGATATTAGCGCCACCTAATTTGTATAAATAATTAAAGTTTGTATTCTTTCATTCAAAAACTGCCGCCTTAAATAAGTTTTAATTATTTTTTAGCTGAACCATTAAATTATCAATATTTAGTTAAAAACATTGGACAAAATTAATGATTTGGTCCTATTGTTTGCGAGAATTTTCAAATTGATGTATGAAAGTTAGTGGTTATATATTTTACTAGGTTTGTAACACATAAATGATGTAAATTACAGGGAATAAATTATCAATTTTTTTCAAAATAATGTTAATTAAATTTTCACTTACAGATCAAAGAAAAAAATTAAAAATTAAAAATTTCAATTTTCAATCATGAAATTATTTTTAATATATTAAAATCTACTTGTTAAACTAACTTATCAAAATTTATTGTCTTGAAAAAAAAAAAAAAAATCACAATGGTAATTCACTTTAAAGTATTGGACAAATTATAACTTTAAAGGTAAAATATCTTTAATTAACCAATTAATCAGAGATAGAATATCCTTCCACTTTATCTTATTAATTTTTTTTTTTATGAATATTGAATATTTTCAATTTTAATATTTGAAGCCACAAACTGCAACCACAACTTTATAGTTAACATCATCTCAATTTTTTTAATTTATACTGGCTAATCCACTGATTCGAACAAAAAAGAAAATGAAAACGCCTCTCCACTTTGTGCACAATAATTAATTATAGTCATTTTAAATGTTGGGTAAGGGTATTTTAGGAAAGTACACATAATTAACTAATTTAACTTCCTTCCTTAATCCCTCCAAATTCTGGTAATTTGCTCCTATAATTAAACCGAAGGAGTATTAAAAAAGAATCATATGGATATTATTGGGTTAGTAATTTGTAGTATCAATAATTAATAATTATTTTTAAAAAAATAGAAGAAGAATAGGGGGAATCTCAATGGTGGTGTATTATATGGTGAATTATTTGAGAGATAGGGTGGTCCATTGCTAAGACAAACAGAGTAACCCAAGGAAGCAACGAGAATGGACCGCTTCCTCCACTTGTTCTTCCCATTTCATATTCACATCTCTCTCTCTCTCTCTCACACGTACGTATGGAGGAGGATGCTCTTATAATCATTTTTTTTTTTTTTTTTTAGAATCTTATCTCTACCTTTAAATCAAAAATGAATGATTTATATTTAATATTTTTTTAAAATAATTATTATATAATTTTTCAATTTAATTGTTAGAATATTGTTTGTATTGCAGTTATAAATTAGATATATCAAATTTTGATTTGTTTAAAATGATAATTTTGTAAAATATGAAATTTAAATCATCTATTTTTTTTAATGTGAGGATCGACATGAGATTCTAAAAAAAAAAAAAAAAAAAAAAAAAAAAAAAAAAAAGAGACAAAACATTCAGAAAGAATTCAAACACACAGTGTGGATCTATGGTACGAGTGTCATGCCTCTGTTTCATGTTGGTTGTCATGAAAATAATTTTCACAAAGATATAGAAAATTATTGAATAACATCGAATTTCGCAAAACTAATTTTCTACCTCTCTTGGATTTATAATATAAATTGTTTTCTGAAAGAATTTTATACTCCTAAATATATACTTCCTTTGGTCCTAATTATAGGACAATATTTGAAACTTTGTTATGGTCTTAATTATAGGACAATATTCTAATTTTTTGTCATTTTCTTTCTAAAACACCCCTATTGATATGAATGAGGGATTATGTAAAATCAATAGGGTAATTGAAGTGTAAAATTTATATAGGTGCATTTAGAAAAATGAGTAAAATTAACTAATTTAACCTTTATCTTTAATCCCTCTAAAATCGATTAAATATGTTCTATAATTAGACCTAAAGAAGTATTATTTTTATAAGATAAGATGAACAGCACGCACAAATATTTCAACACAAATATAAACTCACCAACCAGCAGTTTTAAACATTTCAGGTATGTTTGAACAGAGAGAAAAATGAGGAAAAAATAGGAGGGAAGAATACTAGGGAAAAAGCTTCCTAAAATAATAAAATTTACTATTTTTTAAAATTTTATTCTTAATTTTCTTTCCATTTAAATATAAGGTTAATTTCAATTTCCCTGTCAAAAGGGGAGTTGGTACCACTCGAATTATAGGTTTTTGCCTCATATTGCTCAGAGTCCAAAGAGAATATTTGGAGTAACACTACATGAAAAAGCCTAATACAAGCGACATCTAAGTGGTAGAAATACTGTAGTGTCGCAATTTACCTAGTAAGCTAAGCTAGCGGCATAAATATTCTATTCAATCCTTCATGTACTCTCAGAGTGTCTGACCAACTGGCTTCTGGTGACACAATAACCTTTTTCAAGGTAACTTAATACAAAGCATGTTTTGAGCTTAGAATTTAAATTGTCTTGATCTTTTTTATAAGAGTTTGATAAGAATTGTTTGAATATTTAATAAAAAAATTTTATTTTTGTCCCTTATTAATTATATGTATTGCATTAATTAAAAGTTCGTGATATTAATATATTTACTATATTTTTTGCTCCTACTTGCCCTTCATAAATAAGGGTATACTTGGTAAAAAAAGTTTATTTTAAACATATTTATTGTTTTTAACTGATTTTAAATAATTTCTTAAACCGTATAATTTAGTTATCGAGCTCTTATAAATAAGATTAGAGTAATTAAATACTAGAATGTGACATATAAATGTGATAAAAATCAATAATTTTCTTATTGGTAATATATAGGAAAAATCCTTTATAAAGAACTTTAAAAATACTAAAAGACAAAAATATGCTCTCAATATTCATAATACCAGAAAAGTATTTGTACTTGATTTTTCCTATTTGAAATCAAAAGAAAATTGCACAAATGCCCTTGACAAAATTATCTTCTCCTCCAACAATAGCGACGGTGGCCTCTTCTGCAACAACGACTATTTCTCCAGTGATGTCAGCCTTTAGATCCTCGATCTCTACCACCATCTGTAGCTCCCCCATCAATTAAGGCTTACATCTTCTCCAACTCCCACATCAACACCGATATCTGTATTCATTGACCCATATTCTACAATATCTCAAAACCGACTTGATTTTCCCTATATATTCTTCAACCCTTTTTGGGATTATAGACCGGGCATCTCAAAAAATCTCTCCGACGAAGAAGTTGACAACAATGATGAGTTCTTATGCCGCCAATCAACGGCGGCATTGTTCCAAAACTTGACCCATCTCGTTGCTCTTCCTCCTGCGACGCTTCTTCTGTCTAAGCTCCTCCTTGAGAAGTTTGTTGAAGAACCTACGGGTTTCTTGCTAATGAATCTCTGCTTCTTCAACATAAGATCAGATTCATAACTCTAGAACAAGATTGATCTCCCTGTATACAGTATCTTTGAGCCCCTCATTGTTTCTGGGTATGGCCTTTTATCTTCTTTCTTCCTATTCTGTTAGTTCCATAAAATTCATTTTCTTTGCTTGAGTAAACGGTGAGTGGATAGTGGTAGATCATAATCATTTATTCAGACCCAAAAAAAAAAAAAAAAATTATCATTTCATGATCTTGTAGCAATATATATCATTGGTTTGTGAAGTTTCATGGCATACTACTCAGTTAGAGCAAAAAGATTACCAGCAATGACTATAATGTTATCACCACGTTGTGCTTCTTGGTACTTGATGAAAAGCTCACATGCTCTAAGCTTATTTAGATACATCACATAGGGTGTTTGGGACATGTAAAAAGATCATTATTTCAGATAGGGGAATTCAATCTAATAAACCAGAGCATGTAAAAGATATTGTGCAATTGCAGGTTTTGAACATGGATTAACCACTTCGCAAAAAGAATTAAATTTGAAACTGTCAGTTCACTCTAGGAGTAGAACTTATGCAACATGCAACTAAGAGAACAAGAATAATGCTTAAACGATGACAAGAGGACAAAGACAAGATACTCATGAAACAGGCTGAGTGAAAATTTTATGTTAAAAACCTTATATGAACTTGTAAAACCTTATCAAAATATGAATCAATAAATTACCATTTGTAGCAAGTGGTGATTTTTTAATTGGAATTTATAAAAATCTTATCAAAACTTTAAAACCTTATTTGAATTTGTGAGATTTTTATTAAAAGTATGAATCAATACCTGATTGATTGAGAAGAAGCATAAGAATGAAATTATTTGGCCTCCTATTGTTGAATAGCATAATATGTGAGTTATATGATGTTTCCTGATACATTCTTGGTTTTTTGTTCCTTAACTAACGAAAGTGTCAATGTCAATGTGATGATATGGTTGAGCTAGTGGAACACCGATTTTGTGTCGAAATATGGAAATGTATAGTTCTAAAAAAATTTTACATTTTTTTAAGTGTAAGCACATTATGAGGTATGACTTATGAGTCATTTGCATGATGATATTAAACAATTAAGGAGTGACATAATGTGATGGTTAGTCAATCATCCGCTGAATTCACATTATGAGACTACTTTGGAGCTCATACCGCATCTAAAAAACACTACCAAAAGACGTCATTTATCTTAGGGCCCGTTTGGTTTAAAGAATTTGGGAGGAGGAAAGGAACTTTGAGGAGGGAAGGGAACTTAAAGGAAGGGAAAGGAAGATTTGAAAGATGAGGGAAGATGGCTTGAGTTGTTTGGTAGGAAGAAAATGAAGGATGGGTAGTTGGTAAAGAATTAGGAAATGTCTATTTTACCTTCAAAAGAAATTAATTCAAAATAAAAAAGAAAAATATTTTTTTTTGCTAAAATATATTTTTTTTAAAAAAATTCTGGTTAAGTTCGAACTTTTGGAAAAAAAAAAATTCGTCAAATTCAAACTTTCCAGCCAAATTTGAACTTTCCCGCCAAGTTCGAACTTCCCGCCAAAATTTGAATTTCGAGGGCAAATGTCCCAAAAAAGTGAATAGTGACCAGGGAACTTGAGATCCCACCAATTTTAGTGGGATCTCAAGTTCCCACATATGAGGGGAAGAGTGGTGGGCCGGTGTGGGCCCGAGAACTTGGGTTCCCGGGCCCTTGGACAACCAAACGCGTTTTACGAAGGGAACTTTATTAACTTCCCATTCCCTCTCCCAAATTCTTTGTACCAAACGGAGCCTTAGTTTTTACTCGGGGAAAGGTGTGGAGGGTGAAGTTTTCTTCCTTATTATGTAAACACTTGTCATGTTTATGTGTATCTTGGTGTTGGAAGTGTCATATTTTTTATTGTCAGATTTATGGACGCCTATGGTTGTAAAATCTTGTGATTTACGAAAATCTCAAATGCGTTTTCACAAATTATGATAAATGTTTGTTAAAGTAGGATTTCGTTTTCTTAGGTTTTCATAAAAATTTCACAAGTTGTTTAAAAAATTTCACAATTTGCAATCCAAATTCCCCAAAAATTAAACTGGTTTGCCCAAATTCAAATAAGCGTTTGTTAATTTCGGATTAGCTTTTCGCAAGTTCTCATAAGAATTTCACAAGTTGCTTCAATGCTTTCACAACTTAGAAACCAAATTCCCCAAAGGTTAAATTGGTTTTCCCAAATTCAAATAATTGTTTGTCAATAAGATTTTCACAAGTTCTCATAAGAATTCACAAGTTGCTTTAGTACTTTCGCAACTTGAAATCCAAATTCCCCATAAATTAAAATGATTTTCCCAAATTTAAATAAGCATTTATGAATTTAGGATTAGGTTTTCACACATTTTCATAAAAATTTCAAAGTTGCTTCAATACTTTCTTATCTAAATAGCAACAAAGTCATGACAGTAGAATTGTATTATCATATACAATGACAAGTATACAATATCATTGTTCTTCCACCCTATACATTACTTACAAAAGAATGGGGTATGCAATAACATATTGACACTAAGGACATGACGGTATATGCATGAAATAACAAACCAACTCATTTGCACAACTTAACCCAATATTTCCATCCATTTTGTTAAGTTCCATGCAACAAATAAATCAGCAAAGTATCAGTCCACCAACCTTTCTTTTTCATCAGTTTAGAAAACAAAACTAAAACCCCACTTCAATGTTTCACAAATTCGCATTAGGGTTTCTCAACTTCGATAACTAATTTTCTTCAAAATCTATCCTCTTTCTTTTGTTCACCCTTAAACCTCATACTCACATAATGTACCATCTTAACCTTTTGCCACCTTCACCTATCATTAGCATTCATCTTCCTCTAACCAAGCATTCACCTTCCTCTAACCAAAATACCCAGCTACGAAAAAATGTCTCCCACCCAAACAAAGATAAGCTCATGTTTAGGATCAACTTATCAAGACAAGCACATTATAGAGTAAAAAGCAAAATACCTTCCTTCCTTTGGACAACTTCAACTATGATTTTCTTGCAACCCTCTTTGTTTCACCATTGTCTTTCTCAAATTATATCAAATGGCCAATTGCATCGTTTCATTTTAAATTTTACAATGACCCATCAGACACTAAAATTTATTTAGAATTATGCATATTCATAACTCCTATTTCTCTTTTTCATTTTTTTCAAAAGATTTTCGTTAATGTATATTCATGATGTGAAATTTATTAAAAATTTGTAAAAGCACAGATATAACATTCATCATGAGTGAGATGATTAAGACAAGAAAATAAATATAAATATGTGAAGGAGAAAAGAAGAACACTTTGATTGAAGGAGACATAATGATTAATGCCTAACGCATAGGCATAGGCATAGCTATCATTTTAGCATCACCCCCTAACTTCATTCCCCAATGGTCCCATACTCATTTTATATATCAATGCCTCTATTGGACCTCTTGGATTTGGATCGTAGTATATTCCTTCGCCTTGCATTTGAACTTTCTCTTCTTTTTTTTTTTTTTTTATAATTAATTAATTAATTTATTTATAAATATTGAAGGAAAAAGGATTAAAAAATCCAACTTTTTAAGAAAAACAATATCTATTTTTTTTATAGAAAAAATATCATTTATTTTATTTAATACACCATATGGATCTATCGTTGAATGATATAAGTTTCAAATACCACACCCATAAGGCTAAATACGATCTTGTGTGTTCAAACCCTTTTTAAATAAGGGTTAAATAGTAAATCAGTCTTGAAAGTATAGGCATAGGAATAATATTATCTTGGAAGTTTTTTCGTCTCAATGTTATCCCTAAGTTTCAAAACGTAGCGAATCTTTGTCCTATTCTCGTTAAAAAATTAATGTTGACCGTCAAAAAATTGACGTTGACTATTAATAGAAATTGATAACATTGTTATATTTTGAAACTTCCTACCATTGAGACAAGAAAAACTTTCAGGTAACATTACTCCTCAACGAAAACTTTCGGGACAAATTTACTAATTAATTAGCCCTCTAAATAATACAATGAGAAGGTGAGTTATGGTAAAAAAAAAAAAAAAAAAAAAAAAAAAAAAAAAAAAAAGGGACATCATTTTATTTACTATTATGCATGATGACATGTAATGACTTATGATTAATTAAAATGCAAAGTAAAAATATTTTTTAATAGGAAAAAAAGGAGGAAAAATATTAGAAGTAAAAATTTCTAAAAATAGTAAATTTTAAACTTTTGTTTTTAATATTACATCTTATTTATTTTCTTCTCATTTTTCCCACATCTAAACAGAGGCAAGAGATTTTTTGGAGAGAATCTAGGGCTGACTTGTTTTAAGTTTTGCAGAGGATATTTGAGTGTTTGTTGCCCTTTTTCTTCTTTCATCTTCACTAGACTGAATATTTCCAAACTTTTTTTTTTTTATAATTTAAGAAGCATTAACATTTAATTTATAACCATGAGATAATATAAACAATTTCTTCTTCTTATAATATTTACTTCTCCATTGAGGCATCGACAGCTGCAGCCTTACTATATAATCCAAACAAATTAGCAATATAATTGGATCAAAGATTAATAATATTCATAAAGCCACTCAAATTAAAGTGCATGCTTTTTCAAGGGCTTTTTTTTAGGCATCACAGGACCAACACACAAAGGTATTTCTTTCTTTGAATAATTATTAGATGTTGCTTTCACCAAAAGAGAAGGGGAAAAATGATATTTCTAGTGATTAATTAAAAAGGAAATGTTCACTTTTAACAAAAAGCAAATCTGTCCCCTGTACATCACATGATTTGTATTCAATAATAAAAAGCCAATAATCAAATTATGTAGTTTATTATAATATACAAGTGTCAATATAAACTTTTGAACTCTTTCAAGACTAAAATGGAGTATATAGATATCCATATATTGATCCACGCAAGCTTGAATTTGGACCAGATAGCTAAAGTTATGTAATATGTGAATTACTTGATTTGTTGTAATATATTGAAATCAAAGTTATATTGAATTACTTTACTGTATTAACTAAAGACTTAAATGTCATCTTATTAAAACCTAGCACGATTTAATGGGTCAGACTAGTGAACTGGTCCCTTGATTTGTTTAATCAAGAGTTTTAAAAAAGGTCAATCTGGTTGGACTTTTTTTCCCCTTTTCTTATTGAATATGAAAGGACATCATTTGAAGATTAAAAATAGTAACCCATTAAATTTATATTTTAGTAACTGTGTTTTGTTGGATAATATGTAATTTATACATGAATATTCTATATATACTTGTGGACTTATGCTTTTTATTATTTAAATATTATTTTAATTATGAGTTTATCTCAATTTGAACCAATGGCTCTTGAATTATTGTTTCAATCAACTTAATGACGAGTCCAATTTTCAATAACTTACTTAAATCAACAAAATGGAAGAATGGAATTCGACCAAACCACCCACATAAAAAATGTCAACTGAGATACCCAAAAGGAGTGACATGTGTCATGAAATCCTTGTTTTAGTGTTGTAGATGTGGAGGCCCCTCTCTTAAAACAAATGGTTGAGTGACACGTGTCATGGATTTGCAAAAAGGCAAAACAAATGTTTTCTTTTGCTTTCTTCCATTTCCAGATTTGATTGGGTACATGTTCATTAGTTTTTAGCCTTCTACGATACACAGGTAATCTGATATGCACATAACAACCAAGCCTCTGTTTTTGAGAGCCAATACGGAGAGAGAAAGGAGAACATGAAAACGCCAAATTTATAAACCATTATGGACAACAAATTAAAGAACCACACTCAAGTAAATTTGATTCAGCTATAAATGCAATTTAAGCATATATTTTTGAATCATAAATGATATTAAGAGCTCAACAAAATTTTAGAACAAAGTCTGTCATTATTGTGAAATTTGCGATTTTCTAACTTATAAAATCATCTCGAATCATAGATAAACTTATGTAAGTTGTAACTTTGATTAAACTTACAAGTTTAGATATCGAGTTTACTTTTTATTTATTTATTTATACCTTACAAAATCATGTTAACTCACCTTTAAACTTGTATTAACATTTTTAATTTGATTAACTCGGACTTTAAATACAAAATTTCTTTGTTAAATTTGATAAATTATGAATGTTGATTGATTTAATTTCAATTTTTGAATTTAAAATAAAATAAGTCATTTTTTTTGTCATTTTTTATATTTTAATTATTTAATTATATTAATATCTATTTGATGATAAAAGTAAACTCTTACCCGTCCATTACTTAAATTCACGATACGAGTTTACATTGTTGTCACGAATTTATTTAAACATGAGTGAGAGCCCATTTGGATGTAATTTTTGAAAAATGATTTTCACGATTTACGAGGTAAAAATGGTTTTTGGAAGAATAGCTATTATGATTTACGAGGTAAAAATGATTTTTGGAAAATAGCTTTTGAAAAATAGTTTTTGGATAAAATATGATTGTTTGAATAACTTCAAAACCTATATTTTGACAAAAGCTTGCCAAACACCCTAAAATTGTCCAGAAGTTATTCTACGTTTTGCAAAAGTTTAGCAAACACAAAAGTGTTTGACAGACTTATGACAAAACCTAGGTTTTATAAACTAAAATCTAGATTTTGGGAACCTCCAAACACGCACTTGGCACTCAGTGTTTGACAACGTTTGAAGCGAGCTAATCCAGATTTTGTGTTCTGGATCAATAGGAATCGGCAAGACTTTATTTTGGATCAACCATGGATTTTATAAGTTTATTACACTCTCTATATCAAACGTGGAAAAAAAGCTTCAAATTGAGAAAGGAATTGATTTTGTTTTTTTAATTAAAGTGGGCAACGTGGCTCATAGTGAGAAGATATAGAAGGAGTCCCACCTAAATGGGCCATCAAAATCACTCTCTCACCGCCCTACCCACCGTTTTGGATTCCATTTTATCCAAGTAAACACACAAAACTAATGCTTAATAGTTAATAATATGATAATCCTTTGGGAGAAAGTGACAAAAAAAAAAATCCTTATCCACTTATCTCAATTCAAAATTAGGAAATGACTTAATCACTATAAAGTTACTAAAAACTAACATAATATATACAATATTGATTACATGCCAATATATGTGAAACTTATTTATTCTAAATTAATAATGTTATAATCTAAATTGTCTTGTAGAGAATGAATATAATGATGGTTTCTTTCTTTGATTGAAATATTCTCTATTACTCTACATGTATGTTTTTTCTGAAAAACAGAAACAGAAGGAATTTTGGGATAAAATTTTAAAATTAAAACTAAAGTAGATGATATTTTTCATTGGAAAGTTTGTATATATTTTAAGAAAAAAATGTAAATATTTGTACTTATATATATATATTTTTTGTTGAAGTGATGAAAGTATTACTTCCTCCGCGCCTAATTATAAAAACACTTTTATAGTATAAATTCTTACTACAAAAATGTTCTTATAATTAAGCGTCTTACTCGAGGTAGTATCTTTCTTTGAAAATAGAAGATTTTATTGAATGATATATTCTTTTTATTCAACGGATTTTGCCATCTACTTTGATCAATCACGTCACTTCAACAAACCAACATATCAACATATACAATTGAAATATTTCCAATAATTAAGATTTAAATTAAACCAAAAACCCAAAAGTAAATTATAGTTCTATGAACTTTCATGGTTTTGTTGGATAGGATGATACGTGGCACACTTGAGCATTAAAGCACTATATATATGAATGGTGATGATGGTTAAAAAAAACATAACTATAATGGATTACAAGTTTTGTATTTTTGTGAGACAAGGATAAGTTTTGGGGTTGGTGGTGTTGCCATTTGAGCATCATAATTAATTAGGTTAAATGATTATATAAATGAAGCAACAAAAGGGAATCTTATACAACAAAATGCTAAACAAAGAGTTGCACAAAAGTCCAAATTGACACATACTTCACTCAAAGTGAGCAAATAGAAAATTATAAAGCTTTTTAATTATTTTCCTTTTTTTCAATAAATTTTAATAAGTTGATTTGTTCATCCATTCATTGATTGATGCATGTTGATAATGGGAAAAAATAGGCAAAAGGATTTGAGAAGGCATATCCTCTTTGGTAAGTATGAGAGAGTTCCACTAATGCACACAATGTGTTGGACCTTTGTCCCCTAAAGATTCAACATTTCATCCACCTTCTTTCAATTCACCAACCCCACCTCTTTATTCCTGTCAAATTTTTAATCTTTTATCTCGTTCTCATCAATTTCTTATTTCTTTTTATCTGACACACGCCCACACACACACACATACTTGTTATAAGATAAAAAAAATAACTAAATATGGATAAAATTGATTAAATACAATAAATTATATAGAAGGTGTACTTAATTAAAAAAAATGCATCATTCATTTGTGCAATCAATAATGATATTTTGGAGTGAAAATTATAAATTTATGGGGGCAATGGATTAGGGGCTTATATTTAGTATCATTAGTTTTCTATGCGGATTAATATAAATGTTACCAAGTGAAATGATATATATATGATACTAATTAAGATGATCGTTTTTTGTATTATTTGCTACCGGATGAGACAATTGTTCTTTCATAGAGTTATGACATATTATTGTTTTATGTGGCTTGTTTGAACTCTTAAAATAATCTCCCAAGAAAAAAAAAAAGCTTGCACATTTTCAAGTTTTAAGATTATGCTCATACCTTTTAATCATTGTTTATTTCCTATATTTTTATTTTTAATTTAAATCCTTTTGGATTATGTGATTAAATACATGCCTAAAAGAAGAGTTGATCTTAAAAGACTAGCCTTTTTAGGAGGAGAGCCTTTGAACCTGTAAAACTCACTCTACTTATGAGACAGTCTAATGTGAAATTCATTACAATACACACCTATAGAGAGGGTGTTAGAAACTTGTGTGGTGGGTAGCCCTTCTATAAACATTGGGCTTTCAAAAAAAAAAAAAAAAAACAGAAAAAAAAAAAAACCAATTTGATGAACATAAATTTAAAGGGAGAACCCATAAGTTCAAAGAAAGAAACCAATCCAAAAAGATGAGTCTATTGAGAGAATTTCTCAATGTGAGACTTGTAAGATTGCCACCCCTTTAAGAGGGGATATCCTCAACGGCCCACAGAATGGCAATTCACTTGTCACTTCCCCCTTTGAGAGGAAACTCAAGGCCTTATAAGGCATTCTTTTAAGAAAACTCACCCAATGTATAATTTATTACAATGCACCCCCTCCAGAGGGGACATCTCAACATCTTCACATTATAACTCTTTACTCAGCCTTTTAGCAAGAACACCAATGTAATAATTATAAGTCTAAAAAGAAAGCTCATCCCAAAAAACTAACATAGTGGGAAAGTCTCTTGAACTTATAAACTTATGAGATTTCCAATATGGAACTCATAATATTATTGTCACCGCCTTTTGAGAGCCAACATCGTCAATAGCTCCACACCATCACGTCAATTTACTCGGCTTCTTGCTGGTTAAACTTAGAAATCACACTCAAACTTATATCTTATTACAGTTTATTAGGTCCAATAAGACTCAAATAAATTGTCCAAATACTTTTGAACCGAAAAAAAATTTCTAATTACTTTTAAACCCACGTGATCCTATTGAATTCATATCAAAATTCTCCAATTGTTTTTAGTCATTCCACTTCATTCTACTCTTTCCATAACTATCTATTTAAATACGACCAATTTTTCCATGACTAGGGAAAAAGAATAATTTATTTGGAAATGAAAGACATAAGAACAAAATAAAATATTGTAATTTAGCCTTGGAGTTCATGTTCTACAAACTTTGGTTGTTTTTGGGAGATCCAAAATCCATGTATATTTTGTTTGGGGGAACCCATGAAAACATTGAACAATGTGATTGGTGCCACTTAGGTTGGACTTAGGCCTTTTGTTGATGATCTTCTTGATCCATTCAATTTTTGGGTCTAAGCCCATCTTTTTTTATATGAATTTATGCAACAACTAATTTCATCTTTGATCATTGCCAATTAGTTTTTGTCCCTTAATTAGAATATCAATTTTCAGATTATTTGTTCTCATTAAGAATAATAACCAATTGGCTAATAGTCAGAGATTAATTCTTAACTCATTGGAATTAGTAAATAAAAGGAGACTTATGTAGACAAAATTTGCCCATTTACCTTGAATTAGCAAAATTGGAAAGCGTGAGGTGCCCATGTCACAAAATCTTCAATGATAAGGCTGCAAAGAAAATATATATAAGGGAAAATTACAACCAAGTCCCAATTAAGAAACTTAATGGCAACAAGATCCCATTTAATTATCAAATTGTAGTGAAGTTTCAAAAGGCCTGGGTATTGTTCATTCTAAACATGAAAATACAGTTTTACCTCTTTTTTTTTTTGACAACATGAGGAATGAAGTTGTTATTGACAACTAAATGAGCAACATTAACGGTTTTATAGCATTATATTGACGACACATTTTAAAATCACATAAAATAGGTTATAAACACATAAAACTTCATTCTTTCTATTTGCCTTGCCCAAGCATATGAAAATATAGTACAATCTCCATGGAAGAAATTCATACCATCCAGCATACTCAATGAAACAACAATATAAATCATAAAGGCACCATATAAATAATAATCTTCCTGTAGCAAGATATCCTCTATACCCAAAAACCAAAATTCAATCAGTTTCATACCAAAATACAAACATTTCATATTGTCTAGCTAAAAGGGATGAACAAAAATGTTATTGACAATTATATGAGCATTATTAACAACTATGGAGCATTTACTGACGATTGAAACAAATAACATAGGTTATAAACACAATAAAGCTTCATCATTTGCATTCACCCCTGTCTAAACAAGCGAAAACTAAGCATACTCTCACTCAATGAAACAACACCATAAATCATAAAGACATCATACAAATAACAATCTTTCCACGGCAAGATATCATCTATACCCAAAAGCCTCAATCCAATTAATTTCGTACCAAAATATAAACATTTCATATTGTTTAGCAAAAAGGGATGAACAAAGTTGTAGTATTGACGACAACATGTAAATGCTCTAATGTTGTTAATGTTGTTTATTTAGTTATAAATAATTTTGTTCTATAGGGTGACAAAAAAGAGGTTTGTAACTATGGGCCCATTTGGGGTAGTAGTGGGAGTGGACTTTTTTGATGGACTTTTTTTCATGTGATTTATATTTGAGATAGAGGTGGTAGAAGGGGCTTTTATTTTTTATGGGAACTTGTTTGACATAGCTTTTAAAAAAATAGATGAGATGGAAAATGATTGAAAAGGGCATGAATCAAATTCACAGACACATATATATGCGTTGTATAAAATGTGATAATTTGAGATAAAAAATTAAAAATAAATATAAATTTGCTAGATAAAATAGTAAAATTACGATTAAAAAAAATTACAACATAATGAAGTGCTTAAATAAACTTTGTCCCTCCTAATTTGTGTTACAATTCCATGCAACACCAATACAAGTTTAATTTTGAGTGTTTAAATGCTAAATAGATGAAATTTTGACCAAAATTCATCCAGATTGCACTTGAGGATGACTCGCTTAAGTGACAATCTATTTTTTTATTGAATTTTTTCCCCTCAAACAAACATTCATCGCACAAACAGCCGCACGGAGAGGGAAATACGGTTCCTCCGACGAGCACAAATTGAAGTGGTTAGCTCGAGGACCCGGCTACGTAGCGGCGTGGGAGAAAGAAAATCACCGGCAAGTTGTCCTCATTCGCCCACCGCCTTCGCAGTTTCCCCTCGAAATCCTTAATATGGAGAACGGAGGTAGCTCGCGGCTTTAATTGCTGAGATTTCAAATTAATTGTAGAGGAACAGACCATGAGAGGAGAGCAGGCGAAGAAAAGACAGAAAAGAGGAGATGAGAGAAACACGATCGGGGGGAGGTCATTTTACAAACGGGGCCCACATGTGAAATTGATGAAGAAGCCACGACAGATCGAAGCTTGGGGTTGTAGCTTCAAAAAAACATCAGCTTCAAGTTGTAAAGCCCATCAAACAAGAAGCCATCCCAAACACTCATATCCCATCTGATGGACTTATTATCCCATCAGATGGTGATCTAAGGGCCTGTTTGGGAACTCCCCAAATGGACTTATTATCCAATTAGATGGGATAATAAGTCCATCAAAAAAATTAAGAGTATTTGGGAACACATTTATTTTGATGGACTTCAATGGGCAATGGGGTTTTTTTTTTAAGCTCTCATTTGTGGCTTCTGATCCCATTAACTAGCTTCCCATCAACTGCATATGTGGGCCCCTTTGTAAAATGATTGTCCTCTCCCCAAGTCATGCTTTTCTCTCTCTCTCCCATCTTCCATTTTTTTTTCGTCTGTTTCTCCTCTTTCAATTTTTAAACAAAAATCTCCTCTTTCAATTCCTCCTCTTTCAATTCAACCGCAAAATGGATCCGTCCATTCCAAACCCCCGCCTTGTGGTGATTTTAGAGTCCGCTTCTCCCAGAATTATTTTCGAAGTCTCGCTTTAAAGAATATTAAAAGTCCGCCTCTTTCAATTTTTGAGCAAAAATCTCCTCTTTCAATATTTAAAGTCTGCTTACGCAAAATGGGAAGAGAAAGAGGGGTAAAGGGGCAAATGGATCAAAAAAGAGAAAACGTCGCAGAATTATTTTCGTAATCAAATTAGAAACCAACTTGTAGGGACTAGATTTATTTAAACACTTCATTGTGTTGTAATTTTTTTAATGATAATTTTACTATTTTATTTAGTAAATTTATAATTATTTTTATCCCAAATTATCACATTTTATACAACATATGTGTGTGAATTTGATTTATGTCCTTTTTAGTCATTTTTCATCTCATCTATCTTTTCAAAAGCTATGCCAAACAAATGCCCATTAGAAACAAAAGTCACTTCTACCACCGCTATCCCAAACACAAATCACATCGAAAAAATCCATCAGAAAAAAGTCCATTAAGAAAAGTCCATCAGAAACAAAAGCCACTTCTTCCACAGCTATCCCAAACAGGCCCTAAATAGGCCCTATACTTTCATGTTTGGAATTAATATCATCCAGTTCCTTTGGGACTTTACTACAATTTGGTGATTTCAAAGCATCTCGTTGTCATTAAGCCTATGAATTGAAATTGGATTGTTATTAAGCCTGACAATTGGAACTTGGTTGCAATTTTCTCCATATATAAAGTGGAATATGTAAGAAAACATTCTCAATTGAGAATTACAATTTGGGCAAAAATAATAATAATTCAAAATTACAACATTATATATATGAATAGAAGGTTCATTATAGTTGCTTATCAACCCTTAGCTCAACTCAACATAAACACTACACTTTCGTTTGCTGACCTGATTTATGAAAACAAAAATATCAGATTCATTTTAAGAAACTATCTTAATTATACTAAAATGAACATATAAAATCAAAAAATTGCATGAGTGGCGAATTATTTGATACAAATTAAAGTAATGTCTAGGTAAATTAAAGAAGTCACTAATCTCACTAAAATCATTAAAATGAACTAAGTATCTAATTCTAAAAGTAGATATGATACGTTAATTTGTTGTCCTTATTGTTGATAAAGTGAAATGCCTATTGAGGAGAAAGTTCAATTCTGGTCCATGAAAGTTGTGAAAGCTTAAGAAGCAAAACACCAGGAGATAGATATTTACTAGTGCAAAAAAGGCTTTTAAGACCGGACAAAAGAGGCATCGTAGGACCGGACCCGGCCGGTCTTGTTCCATTGGTATTAAAAGTCTACATTTAAGACCGATCACGACCGGTCTTAAAGAAAATATTTTAGACCCGACATTTAAAATATTGGGTCTTAAAAGTCGTACTAAAATAAACCTGAAATAACTTTTGTTCGATCATAAAACTCAACTTTTAAGACCGGCTAATAATTAGGCCGCTCTTAAAAGATAGAATTTTAAGACCGGACAAAAATAAATACAGTCTTAAACTTAGCGGCTTCTAAGACCTGACTAATTATACGCGGTCTTAAAAGATTGACTTTCAAGACTGGATGATAAATAAATGCGGTCTTAAAAATTTTATTTTAGGATCGCATGTATAAATTTACCGGTCTTAAAAAGATCGACTTTTAAGACCGGGTGCTTATTATGAAATGTGTTACCTGACCTTTAAGACGGACATACAAATACATCCTATTCTTAAAAACTCAAAGCATTTAAGACCGGCGCATTTATTTGCTTTGTGTAAATTTTCCCGAATTTTTCCCTGTTCTGTTCTTCCTGATTGTATTACACACAAATCCACCACCCAATCCAGCACATAAAAGTCGATACTTTAAGCTGTAAGCTATGAACAATTATTTGAATAAATTGAATTGGAAAAAGAATACAAATATTATTCACCATGAGTTATTTGACCTCTTAATTAATGAGTATACTATGACTACAACACCCAAATTAATTCATACAATAAGATAACTTACTTACAAATACAATAAATTACAAATACAACACACATATCCAAAATAATATTCACCATGCCTTCATCGATTCCCACCCAACAAAGTAACATCCTCTTTTATAACATGCGCCCCTTTGGATCGGATCCCGCCACAAAAATAAAACAAGAACAAACTTCATAGTCGGTGACATTGTTTATGAACATAGAAGGAATATAATATAGTTAAAACCTTAAAGTTTTCAAAGAAATATGCATATGAATATTACCTTATAAATTGACTCTTTTATAAAGTGATATCTTCCCATATCCCTTCTTGATGATCACTTCTTATGCGGGTTCATTATCCGCTTCATCTTCTTCGTTTATGTCCCAGGTAGACCCTTGAAAAAGGAGTACTCTCAGGAATACTATAATTCGAATTCATTTGCTCATCAATATCAATGACCATCTTTCCTTGGAGAGTCACAGACCACATTTTATTTTCTTGATCGGTGATATAGAACACTTCTTTTGTCTGGTCTGCCATAATAAAAGGTTCATCTCCAAAACTTCTACCATGGACATTGACTAATGTAAATCCTAGCCAATCGATCCGAACACCATTATTGACATTGACCCACTTGCATTTGAAAATGAGAAATCTAATTTTCACACAGTTCACCTCCCAAATCTCTTCAATAACCCCATAATATGGCATGACGCCAATAAAGGGCTCTTGTCTTTCGAACCGGAGAAGTGCATAGATTCAGCCTCTAACATAACACTACTGTTCTGGACTGTGCTCGTATCATCTAGGGACTGGCCACATAAGTTGGATGCCGTTGGTTGCCGACGGGTCTAAAAAGAACAAGAAATATATATAAGAGCATATATAGTTTAATGACCAAGTTCATAAGGCAGTGTGACAGTGTACAAATATTGTAACAACCTCTGGTGTGTCCCATTTGGGGTCTTTGGCTTGATACGCAGGCCTTTTCTTTACCTCGATTTGGAAGGTCCTCATGGCACTATCATCAAAATCACAAATTTATCAATAATGTTCACTGAAAATTCACAGCAGAGATTTTAGATAAGAGAATCAAAATGACATGCTTACTCGTTGATGGTCTGCGTCAACGAAGGCACTGGCTCGCTGTGAGTGGAGCATAAGAAGATAACTTTATGCTCCTTCATGCACATAAGGACCAATCGCCAACTGGCGGCTGAAAATTCACAAAGCAAAGTATACACGGTGATATATGTAGCGGAATTAAGTGAATTGCGAGACAAGATTTGTGATATGTACCATGTGGAAGAATGGCAACAAGTACACCTTTCTTCTCACTTCACAAAACCTCTTTGATATGTACTTCGTCTCTCCTCCATGGATGTTTGACTTGAATAGACAGGGCACAAGAATCCAAAATCGTTGCTCCGCCCTTTTGAACCAATTCTTGATGCAAGAACCTACAATAATGACATCGATCGAGAATTAGTATATATGTATGTGTGTCTAAACGATGTATTTAAATTATGTCCTCATAGAAGAAGATACTTACTTCATAACAATTTGAACAATTGCATCAGTAAGCTCCTGTCGAGGAAGTAGCAGGGGCTCAACATCAACGGTGTCAACTTGAACGGGAAGAGGATGAGGGATGCCTACTACTTCATTGACAGGCCACGATTTATCTTTAAAATATCCACTCTTCACCATATCGGATATTTTTTTCGTGCCAGTCAACTTAGCAGTAGGGGATTGAGCTTGAGGAGGGGATTGAGCTTGACGAGGGGATGGAACTTGAGGAGGAGGGGTTGAAGCTTGAGGACCAGTAGAGACATGTACAAGCTTCACTGGCCAAGAGATGAAGGCTCCCTTGACATCACTCACAAGCTTCAGCTGATCAGTTGGGAGAGGGAGAGGTGCATCAATGATCACCTTTTCAACTGACACTCGGACTTCATCATCAGCCATTTGTTGGTGGTGTACAGTTGATCCCAATAAGTTGTGGACAATCCCTTTTGCAACTAATCGTGCAGGACTATCACGATCCTCCACATATAGGTCACAAGATTGCTCTGACAGTCCAACAATGCAGCTCCCTCTAGTGCTCTGCTGCACAGGTGCATGTGAATGTGTGAAGGGAACACTGGTTTCTGGACAATTGCTCAAAAGCAGCTTCATCTGATTCAATTCCCCCTCATCCGGCTCATCCGATTCAATTCCTCCCTCATCCGGCTCATCTCGGATTGATACCTTGCTTCTTTAGCCGCCGCATCCTTACTTAATTTGGCCACCGTCTGCTCCATCTCCTCCCGGTAACCATACTTTGTCTATGGCGTTTGGATTTACCAAAGTATTCCTTCAGCCTACCTCCGTTCTCCAATCCCCTTACACGCCCACCATGATCCGGTTTTTCGTCGCAACGGTCGAACATCACTCCTCCCATCCGACGTAAAAGATCCATCTCGCTTCTTTCTTTTTAAGATCTTCCCGTAAGATACGTATAACGAAAAGCTTAGTAATGAAACATGTTTAGTAACTAAAAAATAACAATAACGATACTTACAATTCTTTCAAAGAAATACACGAGTTTGTTCACTTGTGTAGGCGCCGCTTTGGCTTTTTCCGAATGTGCAACCATAACTCCTCGCGACGTATTGGAGATGGCGGATCATGTACTGCGAAGGATTGGATTCGCTTCATCATCCAATCTCTTCCGCTTGGCCACCATCAATTCTTTTTCACCTTTTCATATCCGTCGCAAGAAGCCCTATGCGGGCAATCATTCTTTCTCCCTATCTCCTGTGCTCGTTCCCTTCTTTCATGTGAATCAGAATTGAAAACAACTATTAATTATGAATTCCAGCCATCTCACTAACAGAAATTAGAGAACTTCGCTTGATATGAACCTCAAACACTAGTCAAATTCACTTCATCAAGTTTCAACATTTTATGTAAGGAAGATGTAGAATTGTAGAAGAAATTGGAGCTATGTTTTGTATTGCTAGATAGATAGGTTAAGAAACAAAAGAGAATTATGCTTACAGAATAATACAAACTTGATCCTTTTTAAGGCATCCAGTAGGATCAGCAGTCCTCATTAGATAGTAACAGAACTAACATCAATGTCTAACCACTACCTACTATAACAGAACTAAGACTATGATAATGGCTTGACTCTTATGCCATTATTATTTCCCTAATTACCTCCTTAGTATTTTACCTTTTCAGGGTTTACATATCAAACTTGCATAGACAAAGACAGGAAATGTATACTTCTATTCACACACCAAACAATTTAACTAACAAGATTAGATGAACACAATAACATTCACATATCAAGACAAGTTAATAAGCAAACAAAAGGGCAAAAAAACTAAATATAAACTCACGAGCTTCAGAGTGGTCCGCAGTGAACAAATTGTTGCCAAGTTTGTTCATCAATAAATGTGTACTTGTCCCAAGGCTTTTGGTCGTCGAACCTCGGCAAAAATATACTTGTTAGCGAGAGGTCTTAAACTTCCTCCACCGATCAGCACAATAAGACAATGTCTTGTCTTTCAACTTCTCAGAGTCAGGGACAGTGTATGTAAGCCGGATAATGTCCCAAATAGGTTGCTTTACTTTGCCGAAGTCCACATTTTTCCACTCATCAGTCAAGATGCTAACCTTATCAAGTGCAAGACAGCCACAAAACTAGTATATTTGCTTTTATTAGGACCGAAAGGTTGCAACTTTTCATCAAACTGAATCTCTAGCTTTGACCCGAAGTCCAACTTAGGGTTACATCCATCATTCTTGTGCCTCTTCTACCACGACGTCTTTGGCGATTCGAGGCACATTGTCAGATGAAGAGGGTTCGTTCTGACTCACACCAGTAACTGGCGTTCTCGGAACATGAATGGAATCGTTTTCACCGTTCATTTTCGAGACAGGAAGAGAGGAATTCCTGAGCAAATGAGAGCGTAACAGAGGCTAATGGTATGTGGGCGAGGAAGAGAGGTAATGCAACAGGAAGAGTGGTTTCACAACAAGAAGAGAGGTTTCAGAGTTCAAAGGGACAACGTAAGTCGTAAGGTAATGTTTCGCGTGGGTGAAGAAGAGTGGTTTCACAACAAGAAGAGGGATTTCAGAGTTCAGAGGGACAAAGTAAGTCGTAAGGAACGTTTTGCGCGAAGAAGAATATATTTGGCGCTTTATTTTTAAGACCGGATGAACTAAAAACACGTTCTTAAATGTTAAGTTTTAAGACCGCCGTTTATTAAACTCCGAACTTAAAAGTAATAAACTATTTAGTACCGGTCACAATTTATGTCCAGTCTAAAAAGTATAATCTTTAAGACCGTCATTATATATATCCGGTCTTAAAAGTTTATTTAATTTTTTCCTCATTATTTTGGACTGCAGAAAATATAAGTCAGCCTGTTCGAGATTTCTCTATAAAGAAATTTGAACTTTCAGTTTTTTTTAATAACATTTTTAAGACCGTTTGTTTTGTTAAGCGGTCTAAATAATATATTTAAGACTCAATAATAAAGGATGCGGTGCAAGAAGTTCTTTATATTTACAAAACTGTCACCAGTCATACTATTAAGACCGATGCTCATTAGGATGCGGTCCAAGAAGTTCTTTATATTTATAAAACTGCCACCGGTTATACTATTAAGACCGGTGCGTCATTACTCCGGTCTAAATGAGGCGGTCTTAAAGCCATTTTTTCCACTAGTGATTATCCAGAGTGATGCTTCGTTTTTGGTCCTGTTTTGGTCGGTGTCGATTTTCCTTTTTTTTTCTTAATGTTTGATTATGCTCTTTGCGTTCGCCTTGTATTCTTGGCTATGTTTAGCTTTGTTTATTTCGATTCTATCTATTTGCTGGACTTCTGTTATGAGTCTTTGTGGTAATCTTTTGCTTATCAACATACACAGTGGCGGACCCAGGATTTTAAGTTTGTGGGTGCACAATTAGTGGTGGGGTTCAGAGGTTCGGGGGCAGCGCCCCCGAAAATTTTTTTTAAGAAAAGTTTTAAATGCATTAAAAAACAAAAGAATATAAACAATAAGGTCAATGGCTTAAGCCCATAAACAAGAGGCAATAAAATTAAATTCAGATTTACCTGTTCACACGTTATATCTTTGTGAGGATTGAGGCAAAGTTGCTTTGGAGATGAAGCACGACACAACACTCTTAAAGTAAAGGTCAATGGCTGTTTTCTACTCCATAACGAGCTTTCTTCAAGTACTTCGTTTTTCGAACCCCATTTAGCTTTACGAGATTAGACAAGGTCGTTTGCTATTTGTCCGCAACAAATGGTGCATGTCACCGAGTCTCAAGGAACCACCAAGGTTTCGATGACCCTATGTATATGATCACAAAGCGAGAAAATAAGAAACGGAAAGTTCTCGCATATATGAATAGAGCCAAATCGGGTCATTCGTAAATTCGAGATAACCAAGTTTCGCAAATCATTTGTGATATTTTCCCAATATCCAAAGGATGTACACAGATAAATATGTTCAATGAATCTGTTACAGTCAAACAAGCATGTTTATGCAATCTCTAATTCCCACCAAGCATCACATTTATAAATCATAACAAGAGAGAAATAAGTTATTTAAATAGGATGCTCCCTTTTACTTATGTAACGAAACAATATAGTACGATAAGCCATATGTAATACTTAGTGGAATTAATATATTTCCATTCTTTTTTTAAGCCTATTTAATTGAGGAAAAAGAGCCCACGTTTGAATGTTCTCAAAAGACCTGCTAGACCATGAATAATATGGCCTTCACTATACAAGCGATGATCGATCACCGTATAAGCTACAACAGAACATATATTTGATCCCAACCGCAAAAGCTTCCTTCAACATTTACAAACCACTACTCTCTAAAGGCTTAAGAAGTGAAGAGAGAGCTCTTCTCTTCCCTTGACTTTTGCTTTCTTCCTTCCAAAGTTGACCGCACTCAATTGCTATTAAAGGCAAGTAAAGTAATAATTTGAGTTCCACACAATATGTCCAACAAAGAATTATGTTTTCTCCTTTCTATGTTGGTTCGTGCAAGTCCTAACTTCACGGGATAAAAGCCTTTTATTGCTCACTAGAGCAAACAATGATGGAAGAGAAGAATAAATAAGAACAAGATGATAATGGAGATGGAGGCCTAAATTAACAAATGATGACTATGACCCAATATCTCTTTGCGCCGATCATGACATAACTTTAATCTCCAACCACAAACAGAGATCAATATATTATCTACACAAATAATAGTTGACAATTGAAACCACATTTTTGGAGCCAAGTAAGATCCAAAGGCCTTTAATATGAATCAATAACCAACCACGAGTTCCTAGCTGGAGCAAAACAAAATACAAGAGAAGTAAAAGAGTAACCCCTAAATCAAAATAATGAGGCATTTCATCATCAAAAACATAAATGCGAGAACAAAAACATCGAGCCGAAAGCAAGTATGCGAACATCGAACTAAGCATCATCGAACTAAGCATCAATGACTTGAGAAAAATTGCGAAAATCAATCCAAGATAAGTAGCTAAATCGGGGTCTTCATAGCCGACGGAAGCAAGAAACGATCTCCAATTTAATAGCAATAAACCACCTAATTAAATCGTTAAGATTACAAAACCTGAAAGCAAGTATGCGAACGAGCATTAAAAAAACGAACAAGAACGAGCATACCGTGAAGTGGCCGAGATTGACGATGGTCCAAGGCGGAAGATTTGGGAGAAGACGAAGCCCTAGGGTTCGAAGTTTGAACCTTCCTCAATACCCGCTGGGAGAACAACCACTCGTAGCGATAACGAAGGGAGGCGTCCAACGGCGAGCTCGACGGAGACGGAACAATTTGAGGTCTCGGGCTCTGGCCGTCGATTTGGCCGACGGAGTGAGGAGAGTGAATATGAAATTGGGGAAAAAAAAGAGAGAGAGAATAAGTTCGAACCCCGACGTGTGGATAGGTGGAGAAAATAATTACCAACTCCTCCAACCAACGAAATTGAAATGGAAGTCCTATACTTTCTATATATTTTTAAATTTTTTTATGTCTGCACTTGGCCCCATTTGCACTAGTGTGGGTCCGCGCCTGAATATACACCCTTTCTTGACCTAAAAAAACACCAGAAATAAATTTTTCTACTCAACACATGTGATAAACATCCATGGAATGCCTTTTTAACACTATCAGATTATTTAACTAATGTGCAACTCATATATATTGCTAAAAACATCACATTTGGAGAATCGGAAGAGAAAAAAAGAGAAGGGGATGGAATTTTCTCTTCGTTTAATTCATTAACTATTGCTTACAGGATTATGGGTTTTGTTCATGAACCTAGGAACTGGGAAGCCGATAGAGAAAAGAGTGAATGAGAGGGAGAGTGAAAAGGTCGGACGATGAAGTGGAGAGTTGAGTATGCCACGTGGCTACCATATAAATAATTTTGGTCCAACAATTTTTTCAGGAGTCAAACTTAAGGCTAAGTGCCCAACACAAATTGCATTATTATTTTTTTTTAAAAATAATTTTAGGAAAAAATGCTTTTTAATTTTTATGTATCTAAGAGAGAGAACGTGAAATTTTAAGGATGTTATTCAAGCCTTTACAAGTTACAACCTTAATTTAATAAATTTAACTTTACACTCTAGATAAAAAACGAAAAAGAAATCTTAACAATGTGGACATGAGATTTTCACAAATTGGCAAAATGAGGCCCATAAAGTAAATAACAATAAATTTTTTCCCCATAAAATCTCAATAATGATTGTAGAAGATATGAGAATGTAAAGCCTATATATAATAAAGATAATATCACTATATTTGAATTTACTTTGTTTTACCTAGAAATAGAGAATTAACTTTCTTTTAATTTTTAGTTTGCAAGCCACAATAAATAACTTGTTAGAACGACATAGGTTATCTATAAGCAATTTTTTTTGTTTCGTCGAAACTTCATATTATGATCTTATTATATTCAATTTAAAACATTATGACATTGTGTTATGAAATGAAATGTGTAACTAACGTTATTTGATAAATTAGAGATGAAGGTAGAGAGAATTAATCACCACATAAATTATCTTGATTTGATCCCCTGACCTACATCCAGTCCTCTTGAAAAAGTTCTCAATTACAATCCCATATCAGATTTACAGACAACACAAATACCTAAAATTCTAACAAGTCACTCTAAAATTTTTACATGGAGTTTTAGACAACTCATCAACACCCCAAACTAATATGACGTGTGTTTAAAAAAAAACAGTTGGCTATATAAATTGCTTTTGAATAGCTAGACAATTAAAATGCTCCAAGCACTCAAATACTCCAAATTCAACAATGATGAGACTCCTCCTTCATTTTGCAAATCATTCCTCAACCTCATTAATGTTAACCTGAAGAAAATCACAACACCAGCAATCAAATTTTCTATCCAACATGTAAAATGATTGATTAATGACCAACAAAACATTGCTTCTTTTCTGTGGGAAACATACAAAACTAATGATCAATTCATAATTTTTGTTCCTATAATAACTCTTGGATTAGTGTTCTTACCTGCCTAGCTGCTTCTCAGATGGCATAACTCTGTTCGTCGAAACAGAGCAATTAAACCAGTTTCCTCACCTATTTTGAAATGGTTCATGAAAACACAATATTAGATTAAATTCAACATCACTTGCAAGCTTTCTATCAAAATAATTAAAAAAGTGGGTTAGTTTTAACAAAATGCATTACCTAATTAAGATATGTGAGATCTTCAAGAAACATTTGGCCATTGCTCTGCTTATTCAAACCCAACGGCATTCTCTTTTTTCAAATTTTAGATCAACTCACTGAAAAGGGGGAAAAATTGCCAGTAAAATTGTAGCTTTGTAATTTACAAGTAATTTCTGAAGCTTCATATATAAGATGATTATATTAAATTAAAAACATTGAAATTAGTAAATTTCTTTAAAATGTAATGAGCCTCATACAAAGCAGGCTAGCTAATCCAATACCTTGAAATTCCAATCTCGAGACGGGTGATGCCACAAAATCGTGAAGGACAAGGGCATATCAGGGGATGCCTGCAAAATTTTAGCATCCCCCTAATTTCATTCCCCAATGGTTCCGTACTCATTATATATATATATATATATATCAATGCCTCTATTGGACCTCTTGGATTTGGATCGTAGTATATTCCTTCGCCTTGCATTTCAACTTTCTCTCTCTTCTTCTTCTTCTTTTTTTTAAAAAAAAAAAAAAAAAATTATAGTCCCTTTATTGAAAAAAAAAAAGGATAAAAATCCAACTTTTTTAGAAAAAAATATTTTTTTCAGAAAAATATCATTTATTTTATTTAATACATCATATGGATGTATCGTTGAATGATATAAGTTTCAAGTACCACACCCATAAGGCTAAATATAAGGTTGTGTGTTCAAACCCTTTTTAAATAAGAGTTAGGTAGCAAATCTGTTTTGAAAATATAGGAACAAAAGTAATGTTGTCCTAGAAGTTTTCTTTGTCTCAATGTTGCCTCTGAAGTTTCAAAACATAGCAATATTCTTTATCCCACTAAAAACTTAACGTTGTCGGTCAAAAAATTGACGTGGGATACGTTAACTTTTTAATGGAAATAGGTAATATTGTTACGCTTTTTGAAACTTCCGAGCAACATTAAGACAAGAAAAACTTTTAGGGCAACATCGCTCCTCAAAAAAACTTTCGGGATAAATTTGCTACTTAACCCTCTAAATAATACAATGAGAAGGTGAGTCATGGTAAAAAAAAGAGACATCATTTTATTTAATAATATGCATGATGACATGCAATGACTTATGTTTAATTAAAGTGAAAAGTAAAAAACTTTTTGAATGGGAAAAAATTAAGGAGGAAAAATATTAGAAGTAAAAACTTCTAAAAATAGTAAATTTTTGTTTTTTAATATTACATCTTATTTATTTTCTTCTCATTTTCCCACATCTAAACAGAGGCAAGAGAATTTTTTGGAGAAAATCTAGAGCTGACTTGTTTTAAGTTTTGCAGAGGACATTTGAGTGTTTCTTTGTTGCCCTTTTTCTCCTTTCATCTTCACTAGACTGAATATTTCCAAACATCTTTTTATAATTTAAGGAGCATTAACATTTAATTTATAACCATTACATAATATAAACAATTTCTGCTTCATATAATATTTACTTCTCCATTAAAGTGCATGGTTTTTCAAGGGCATTTTTTTTTTTAGGCATCACAGGACCAACACACAAAGGTAATTCTTTCTTTGAATAATTATTAGATGTTGCTTTCACCAAAAGAGAAGGGGAAAAATGATATTTCTAGTGATTAAAAAGGAAATGTTCACTTTTAACAAAAAGCAAATCTGTCCCCTGTACATCACATGATTTGTATTCAATAATAAAAAGCCAATCATCAAATTATGTAGTTTATTATAATATACAAGTGTCAATATAAACTTTTGAACTCTTTCAAGACTAAAATGGAGTATATAGATATCCATATATTGATCCATGCAAGCTTGAATTTGGACCAGATAGCTAAAGTTATGTAATATGTGAATTACTTGATTTGTTGTAATATATTGTAACCGAAGTTATATTGAATTACTTTACTGTATTAACTAAACACTTAAATGTCATCTTATTAAAGCCTAACATGATTCAATAGGTTAGACTAGTGAACGAGTCCCTTGATTTGTTTAATCAAGAGTTTTAAAAAAGGTCAGTCTGGTTGGACTTTTTTCCCCCTTTTCTTTTCTTATTGAATATGAAAGGACATCATTTGAAGATTAAAATATGGTAACCCATTAAATTTATACTTTAGTAACTGTGTTTTGTTGGATAATATGTAATTTATACATGAATATTCTATATATACTTGTGGACTAATGCTTTTTTTATTATTTAAATATTATTTTAATTATGACTGATTTAATTATGAGTTTATCTCAATTTGAACCAATGACTCTTGAATTATTGTTTCAATCAACTTATTGACCAGTCCAATTTTCAATAACTTACACAAATCAACAAAATGGAAGAATGGAATTCGACCAAACCACCCATAAAAAATGTCAACTGAGATACCCCAAAAGGAGTGAAATGTGTCGTGAAATCCTTGTTTTAGTGTTCCAGATGTGGAGCCCCTCTCTTAAAACAAATGTTTGAGTGACACGTGTCATGGATTTGCAAAAAGGCAAAACAAATGTTTTCTTTTGCTTTCTTCCATTTCCAGATTTGATTGGATACATGTTCATTAGCTTTTAGCCTTTTACGATTCACAGGTGATCTGATATGCACATAACAACCAAGCCTCTGTTTTTGAGAGCCAATACAGAGAGAGAGAGAGAGAGAACATGAAAACACCAAAGTTATAAACCATTATGGACAACAAATTAAAGAACCACACTCAAGTAAATTAGATTCAGCCATAAATGCAATTTAAGCATATATTTTTGAATCATAAACGATATTAAGAGCTCAACAAAATTTTAGAACAAAGTCATCATTATTGTTATCAAATTTGCGAGTTTCTACCTTATAAAATCATATCGAATTATAGATAAACTCGCGAGTTGTAGATTTGGTTAAACTCATGAGTTTACACATGGAATTTACTTTTTTTACATTTATACCTTACAAAATCATGTTAAATTACTCTTAAACTTATATTAACCTTTTAAATTTGATCAACTCGGCTTTATATATGAAATTTCTTTTTTAAATTTGATAAATTATGAATGTTGATTGATTTAATTTTAATTTTTAGATTTAAAATATATTTAAAACAATTTTTTCAATTTTTATATTTTAATTATTTAATTATATTAATACCTATTTAATGATAAAAATAAATTTTTACTAGTCCATTATTTAAATTCACGATACGAATCTACATCGTTATCATAAATTTATTTAAACACATATGTTTCACAACGTTGAAGCCAGCTAATCCAGATTTTGTATTCTGAAGGAATCGGCAAGACTTTATTTTGGATCAACCATGAATTTTATAAGTTTATAACACTCTCTATATCAAACGTGGAAAAAAGCTTTCAAATTGAGAAAGGAATTGATTTTGTTTTTTTAATCAAAGTGGGCAACGTGGCTCATAGTGAGAAGATATATATAAAAAAAAAAAGATTGGCCAATCAAATATTATGTTAATAGTACTAGCATAAAAATATTTTAAGTGGATTATAACAACAACAAAACAATTAAAAGGTAAAAAATATCACAATACCGTTAGAATTAAAATAACAACAATTTAAAAAAGTAGTCGGGAAGGTGACGGCAGTTACTTTAGTTCTAACCGTATTGTGATATTTTCCATTTTTTAATTGTTTTTTTTGGTAGTTATGGTCCACTTAAAACATTTTTTTCTTTGAAAGTGCTCCTAACGTAACACTTAATTGACCAATCTGCATCTTAACCCTAGTTAATAATAAGATAATAATATAAACTAACATACTATATTATTTAATGCATTAATGATTCATACAATATTGGGGCATAGCGTTGTCATTAATGAAGCTTAATAATAATATAAACTAACATAATATATACAATATTGATTCATACATACCAATATATGTGAAACTTACTTATTCTAAATTAATAATGTTATAATCTAAATTGTCTTGTAGAGATTGAATATAATGATGGTTGCTTTCTTTGATTGAAATATTCTCTATTACTTTACATGTATGCTTTTTTGAAAGAAAAAAAAAAAGAGAAAGAAACAGAATTTATTTTGGGATAAAATTTTAAAATTAAACTAAAGTGGATGATATTTTTCATTGGAAAGTTTGTATATATATTAAGAAAAAATGTAAATATTTGTACTCATTATTTTTTATTTGTTAAAGTGATGAAAGTATTATCTTTCTTCGAAAATAGAAGATTTTATTGAATGATATATTCTTTTTATTCAACGCATTTTACCTTCTACTTTGATCAATCACATCACATCACATCAACATATCAACATATACAATTGAAATATTTCCAACAATTAAGATTTAAATTTAACCAAGAACCCAAAAAGTAAATTGTAGTTCTATGAACTTTCATGGTTTTGTTGGATAGGATGATATGTGGCACACTTTAGCATTAAAGGCACTATATATATGGGTGGTGATGATGGTTAAAAAAAACATAACAATAATGGATTACTAGTTTTGTATTTTTGTGAGACAAGGATCAGTTTTGGGGTTGGTGGTGTTGCCATTTGAGCATCATAATTAATTAGGTTAATTGATTATATAAATGAAGCAACAAAAGGGAATCTTTTATGTTGCACAAAAGTCCAAATTGACACATACTTCACACAAAGTGAGTAAATAGAAAATTATATAGCTTTTTTTTTTTAATAATTATTTTCCTTTTTTAAAAAATTTTAATAAGTTGGTTTGTTCATTCATTCATTGACTGATGCATGTTGATAATGGGGAAAAATAGGCAAAAGGCTTTGAGAAGGCATATCCTCTTTGGTAAGTATGCGAGAGTTCCACTAATGCACACAATGTGTTGGTGCTTTGTCCCCCAAAAGTTCAACATTTCATCCACCTTCTTTCAATTCACCAACCCCACCTCTTTATTCCTTTCAAATTTTAATCTTTTATCTCTTTCTCATCAATTTCTTATTTCTTTTTATCTTTCTCTCTCTCTCTCTCACACACACACTCTTGTTATAAGATTAAAAAAAAACTAAATATGGTTAAAATTGATTAAATACAATAAATTATATAAAAAGTGTACTTAATTAAAAAAAATACATCATTCATTTATGCAATCAATAATAATATTTTGGAGTGAAAATTATAAATTTATAGAGGCAATGGATTGGGGGCTTATATTTAGTATCATTAGTTTTCTATGCGGATTAAGATAAATGTTACCAAATGAAATGTTATTACTTGTCTTGGTTTATGATATATATATATATATATATATATATATATATGATACTAATTAAGATGATCGTTTTTTGTATTATTTGCTACCGGATGAGACAATTGTTCTTTCATAGGGGACAGAATGGCAATTCACTTGGCACTTCCCCCTTTAAGAGGAAACTCAAGGCCTTATAAGGCATTCTTTTAAGAAAACTCACCCAATATATAATTTATTACAATGCACCCCCTCCAGAGGGGACATCTCAACATCTTCACATTATAACTCTTTAGTTAGCCTTTTAGCAAGAACACCAATGTAATAATTAGAAGTCTAAAAAGAAATCTCATCCCAAAAAACTAATATATTGGGAGAGTGTCTTGAACTTATAAACTTCTAAAGTTTCCAATGTGGAACTCATAATATTATTGTCACCGCCTTTTGAGAGCCAACATCCTCAATAGCTCAACACCACGTCAATTCACTTGGCTTTTTGCTGGTTAAACTGAGAAATCGCACTCAAACTTATATCTTTATTACAGTGTATTAGGTCCAATAAGACTCAAATAAATTGTCCAAATACTTTTGAACCGAATTTTTTTTTTCCAATTACTTTTAAACCCACGTGATCCTATTGAATTCATATCAAAATTCTCCAATTCTTTTTAGTCATTCCACTTCATTCTACTCTTTGCATAACTATCTGTTTAAATACGACCAATTTTTCCATGACTAGGGAAAAAGAATAATTTATTTGGAAATGAAAGACATAAGAACAAAATAAAATATTGTAACAATTTTTTATGGTACAATAAATAAGTAATTATAAAAAATTTACATTTATGTGCATATTCTTTTTGATTCATTAAATCACTCACTATAAGTTCAATCAATATCAATAAGATGATTAACAATACGTTTGTTTGTAAATAGCATGGTTTATAACTCAAACTTTAATAAAATGGACTAGCCCAACCTATATGTCTATATTATGTAACTTTAGGAAACAATTCTTAGGCCTCTTTTGACTGGGCTTTTGCTTAACAATAATGCAATGTGTAATTTAGCCTTGGAGTTAATGTTCTAAAAACTTTGGTTGTTTTTGGGAGATCCAAAATCCATGTATATTTTGTTTGGGGGAACCCATGAAAACATTGAACAATGTGATTGGTGCCACTTAGGTTGGACTTGGGCCTTTTGTTGATGATCTTCTAGATCCATCAATTTTTGGGTCTAAGCCTATCTTTCTTGATATGAATTTATGCAACAACTAATTTCATCTTTGATCATTGCCAATTAGTTTTTGTCCCTTGATCTTGCAAAAAAGGCATATCAATTACGATTCAGTTTCTAAGAATATCAATTTTCAGATTATTTGTTATCATTAAGACTAATAACCAATTGGCTAATAGTCAGAGATTTAATTCATAACTCATTGGAATTTGTAAATAAAAGGAGACTTATGGAGACAAAATTTGCTCATTTACCTTCAATTAGCAAAATTGGAAGGAGTGAGGTGTCCATGTTACAAAATCTTCGACGACAAGGCTGCAACGAATATATATAAGGGAAAATTACAACCAGTTGCTAATTAATAAACTTAATGGCAACAAGATCCCATTTAATTATCAAATTGTAGTGAAGTTTAAAAAGGCCTGGGTATTATTAATTCCAAACATGAAAATACAATTTTACCTTTTTTTTTTTTTTTACAACATGAGGAACGGTTGTTATTGACAACTAAATGAGCAACATTAAGAATTTTATAGTATTATATTAACGACACATTTTAAAATCACATAAAATAGGTTATAAACACATAAAACTTCATCGTTTCTATTTGCCCTGCCCAAGCATATGAAAATATAGAGTACAATCTCCATAGAAGAAATTCATACCATCCAACATACTTAATGAAACAACAATATAAATCATACATGCATCATATAAATAATAATCTTCCTGTAGCAAGATATCCTCTATATCCAAAAGCCAAAATTCAATCAGTTTCATACCAAAATACAAACATTTCATATTGTCTAGCTAAAAGGGATGAACAAAAATGTTATTGACAATTATATGAGCATTATTAACAACTATGAAGCATGTATTGACGACATGTCTTGAAACACATAACATAGGTTATAAACACAATAAAGCTTCATCATTTGCATTCGCCCCTGTCTAAACAAGCGAAAACTGAGCACACTCTCGCTCAATAAAATAACACTATAAATCATAAAGACATCATACAAATAACAATCGTTCCATGTCAAGATATCATCTATACCCAAAAGCCTTAATCCAATTAATTTCGTACCAAAATATAAACATTTCATATTGTTCAGCAAAAAGGGATGAACAAAGTTGTTATTGACAACTATATAAGCAACTTGAACAACTATTGAGCATGTATTGACGACAACATGTACAATGCTCTAAAGTTGTTAATGTTGTTTATTTAGTTATAAATAATTTTGTTCTATAGGGTGACAAAAAGAGGTTCATAATTGTGGGCCCATTTGGGGTAGTAGTGGGAGAAGTGGATTTTATTTTTTATGGACTTTTTTTGATGTGATTTATGTTTGGGATAGAGGTGGCAAAAGTAGCTTTTGTTTCTGATGGGAACTTGTTTGGCATAGCTTAAAAAGATAGATGAAATGGAAAATGACTGAAAAGGGCATGAATCAAATTCACACACACACACACACACACACATATATATATATATATGTTGTATAAAATGTGATAATTTGGGATAAAAAATTAAAAATAAATATAAATTTGCTAAATAAAATAGTAAAATTACCATTAAAAAAATTACAACACAATGAAGTGCTTAAATAAATTTTGTCCCTCCTAAATTGTGTTACAATTCCATGCAACACCAATACAAGTTTAATTTTGAGTGTTAAAATGCTAAATAGATGAAATTTTGACTAAAATTTATCCAGTTGCACTTGAGGATGACTCACTTACGTGACAATCTATTTTTTATTGAATTTTTTCCCCTCAAACAAACATTCATCACACAAATAGCCGCACGGAGAGGGAAATACGGATTCCTCCGACGAGCACAAATCGAAGTGGTTAGCTCGAGGACCCAACTCTGTAGCAGCGTGGGAGAAAGAAAATCACCGGCAGGTTGTCCTCATTCGCCCACCGCCTTCAGCAGTTTCCCCTCTGAATCCTTAATATGGAGAACAGGAGGTAGCTTGCGGCTTTAATTGCTGAGATTTCGAATTAATTGTAGAGAAACGGACCATGAGAGGAGAGCAGGCGAACGAAAGAGGAGGAGCAGGTGAACAAAAGACAGAAAAGAGGAGAGGAGAGAAACATGACGGGGGGAGGTCATTTTACAAATTGGGCCCACATGTGAAATTGATGGAGAAGCCATTGATGGGATCAGAAGCTTGGGTAAGCCATTGATGGGATCAGAAGCTTGGGTTGTAGCTTCAAAAAAACATCAGCATCAAGTTTTAAAGTCCATCAAACAAGAAGCTATCCCAAACACTCATATCACATCTGATGGACTTATTATCCCATCAAATGTTGATCCAAACAGGCCCTGTACTTTCATGTTTGGAATTAATATCATCCAGGTCCTTTGGGACTTCACTGTAATTTGGTGATTTCAAAGGATCTGATTGCCATTAAGCCTGTTAATTGGAATCGGATTGTTATTAAGCCTGTCAATTGGAACCTGGTTGCAATTTTCTCTCTATATAAAGTGGAATATGTAAGAAAACATTCTCAATTGAGAATTACAATTTGGCCAAAAAAAAAAAAATTCAAAATTACAACACTATATATATGAATAGAAGGTTCATTATAGTTGCTTATCAACCCTTAGCTCAACTCAACATAAACACTACACTTCCATTTTATGACCTGATTTGTGAAAACAAAAATATCAGATTCATTTTAAGAAACTATCTTAATAATACTGAAATGAACATATAAAATCAAAAAATTGCAAGTGGCGAATTATTCGATACAAATTAAAGTAATGTCCAGGTAAATTAAAGAAGACACTAATCTCAATAAAATCATTAAAATGAGCTAAGTATCTAATTATAAAAGTAGATATGATACCTTAATTTGTTGTCCTTATTGTTGATAAAGTGAAATAGCTATTGAGGAGAAAGTTCAATTCTGGTCCATGAAAGTTGTGAAAGCTTAAGAAGCTAAACACCAGGAGATAGATATTATCCAGTGATGCTTATGTTTCTGGTCCTGTTTTTGGCTCGTGTCGATTTTCATTTCTTTTCTTAATGTTTGATTATGCTCTTTGCGTTCTCGCCTTGTATTCTTGGCTATGTTTAGCTTTGTTTATTTCGATTCCTACCACATCGAGGGTGTATGGCCCACGATGATGGTCGACGCCGCTAATGCCCGGTGACTCAACTCCGGTTTGGTAGATTGGGTAGTGGGTGAGGCGAGAAGGACGCGATGGTCGTGGATCGATGGATCCAATGGTTGCGCTTGAAGCTGCACAGATTGGGGTATGTTCGATAAGGACAAAGTGGTGATGTGTATCTTTCAAATGTTCATAGTGGGCAGTAGGACCTTTGGGACTGACGTGTCCATAGGTCATTGGACATGTATACGTTTGATGAAAAGCCCCAGGTCCTGTGAGACTGTTGTGTCTATAGGCTGGCAGAAGCCCACCGTTGTTAAACCATGAACACTGAGAAGTGTCCCGAAGAGACTGTGAAGCCCAAGAATAGTGGGTAATGTCTTAAAAGTGGTCAAAAGGCTAATATAGAGCTTGTTTAGTTAGAAATGACCTTCTAAGATAAGTTGTCTGGTTCCCCAGTAAGGTTTTAAGTTGAATATGTTAAACTTGCCAATGCACCTGCTATATTTGAAATTTTTGAAATTAAACTTTCATAATTGTGGATTTTCGAAATTGAGTTCTTCAAATGAAATGTTTTCAAAAGTAATCATTACTCTGTTGAAATAATGTTGTTTTATTAGAACCCAGAATTTGAAACTAAGTTTTCAACTGTGTTGTAGATTTACATGATTTGCTGGGTCTTGCCAGATGTTTTAGAAAATGTTTGAAATCGTTGGCCTTTGATCAAGGCTCTTTTTGAACAAAGAGTTTTTGAGGGATTTTGTTTGAGAGAGTGAAAATCGCACCAGCAGTAAACGCACCCAATCCATAACATTTTGCCAAGGGCGTATGTTTTGTCTAGTAGGACCTGACTGTCTATGGCTGGATTGAGTTCCGGTAGATAGGGTTGTTACTTTATGTGCCAGTGTGAACACTGGGTCTCTTATGGAAGGGCGGAGGTTCTCCCACATTTGACGGTACTGTTGATGCCTGGTGACTCGATTTGAGGCCAGAGGGACACAGAGGCCGGATTTGGCGATTGGGATAGGGCGCTTACTGTACCAAGTGGTTGAAATGGTGGCGCGAACTCTCAATTGTTAAAAAAATTTGCGAAATGAATTATCTCCCTCAAAAGTATGTACCGGTAGTAAAAGTTTTTGAAACTGATTCGGCAGTGAATGTGTTTTCATGAATTTGTGTTGGCGGCGATTGGATTTGAAAATGTGATAGCACTATTACTTTTTGATATAGTGCGGATTGTGAAATGTACGAGACCATAGAAAATTTTCAATGTGTGAAAATTTGAAAATATAATTAAGGAGCATGTAAACACTTGATTAACATGATAATTAAAGCTAATTAGTGTTGGAAAGTCAACAATAACACCTAAGCCTTGATTATGTCATCAAGATGACATCACAAGAGCACATGCATTATAGTGAAGGGTGAGGATTAAAACTTCTTGATTAAGTTTAGATCTAATGGTAGAGATTAAGGAAGAGGGAAATGGTGGGGCCCACATTGGGCTTGAGATTACCATTTTAACCTTGAGATTTTCCCTATAAATAAAGGCCTTGCCTCTCCTCGTTCTTCACACCAAATCTACCTCCAAGAGGTGATTTCTAAGAGAGTAGAGAGTGAAGCAAGAAGGAGGAAGGAGTAGCAAGAGGCTTCAAGAGGTAAGCTTGTCTTTAATTTTTAGTTTCTAGTCTTTAGCTTTATAGTTCTTAGTATAAATGTTAGTTTAATCTAGGAAATAGGTAAAGTAATTTCCCATAATTGTTTTCAGGCCTTATTGCATCGAAAGATGCCTAACAAGCTAACTTTTAGGATAATAAAACAAGTTAGAATGAGATAGAGAATTGCTTTGGGTTATTGGAGTCATCAGTTAGAAAGCATTATTTTATGAGTAATTTTATATTCAAAAATTCTGAAATAATTCATGAGTAAAGTAGACATCCAGACCTTTCTAAATATGTATAATATGTGTTATTTTGAGTTTTTAAAGGAGATAAAAATTCTGAAAATAAGGCTACGTTTTCTGGAAAAATTCTGGGCAGAGGTTAAAGATCATTAAACTAGGAATATTTTTCCTTGAAAATAGACATGTCAAGGGTCACGAGGAATTTTACGGAACCTAAAAACGATTTTTGTAGAATTAATTATGATTTTCCAAAGTTGCTGTAAAATCTGCCTAGAAAATCCAGCACTTCGTTTTTAATAAAGTGTAATGGCAAAATGGTAATAATAAATCCACCAAGGGTAGAAAGGTAATTTCAAACTTTAGGATATTATTCTAAGCAATATGATATTTATCAAATATCATATAATAATCCGACAATAATGTATAGGATATCCGAAGTCCGGAGTTAGGTTCAAAGGTCGGGCTAGATAGCCATTACTCGGTGAAAGGTACGTTCGCGTACGAAACTTTAACTCTAATATGTCTTGTATAGCTTTGATATGATTGGTTGATTCATGAATGATTGTTTTCCAAACTGTTAATATCTGTCATATATTCTTTTTATACTTTTCATATGAGGTTAACTGTTACCTGAGGTCCGATGGGTATTGGACCTCAGATTTGCCTAAGGTTCAGAAAAGAAACCTGGATTAGAGATGGCAACGGTAGATGGAGCCGTGAAAATGCATCGAAGGACGGAGTCAAAAAGAGGCACCAATGGACGAAGTCAAGAGGAGGCTGGCCAAATTGTATCGAGCTTCCTTTCGGCATGAATCGACGAGGTTATTTCAAACCGCTTGGTGTCTAGAAAGGGTTAAATCCGTGTGGTTCGATCGATAAGTCACTTGTGAATTCGGGAGACTTCCACTAGACACCGGAGTTAGGTTCATTGCTCCAAGTCTAGTTAAGGCTTGGTTTAAGGTTGTATAGTTACCATGTAAGAATTGTAATTATACAAGCTCTGTATTGTTGTATCACACGAATATTCCTTCGGGAAATTTTTAATATATCAGCTTATGTTGGGAATCAACATATGTCTGGGAATTTTATATTAGATACTCATTATCCAAATGTAAGCGCATGCTCTCCGTTTCCGCATTACTTTGTGCGGTAGCACCTCAAACTCTGTCCATATTTCTAAAACTAAGTGTCAACTGACACGATTTCAAGTATGGAATTTGGGGTGTTACAACGACGATTGGAGAATCAAAAGAGAGAAAAAGAGAAGGCACCCTAACTATACCAACAACCGTCGCTATTCTTTCTCCGCTGCCACCATCTCCTCCTCACTGTCCTCTTCCACATATTCTTCGTTTCTCAACTCTCCTATGAAGGTGACTCCGCCGATTATCCAAGCGATCACAGTCTATTGGTTGGTGATGACTGTATGAAGAGTGTAGATTGAAAAGTGTTCGTCACCAATGCAGTGGCAATTGTGCACAGAAGTGAAATCCAAAATGTGATACACATTCTTGTGATTGAGGCTGCTTTGTTTAATTGATGCAAGGGCGGACCTAGGAATTTTACTGACTGGGAGCGAAAATAAAATATGCTACATCAAAATAAAAGTATTAGAAGTACGGCCCAGACCTAATATATAAAGAGCATGAATGAAATACTATTATGATTTTAAAAATATTATTAATAACAAAAGTAAACCAATTAAAATTAACTATTAGTTATCATCTATATTGATAGACATCTTTTAACAAAATTCAAAACTTGCCCAAAATCCGAACCCTAAAATATTCTCTAATTAGTATAAAAGTAGTATTATTAGAAAGATAAAATCATATATAATAAATTTTATGAAGGAGATTTAATAAAAATAAGTAATTAAATATCTTGTTGATTTTCAAAATTTATCTCAAAAAAATGGCGGACGACGTCATGAGCAAGAGGAAGAAGACGAAAGATTTGGCAAAGGGCAAACAAGTGGGGTTGGGGATAAATATAGGTTGTGGGCCCCACCCTTTATTATTATATTCTTCTTTTTAATATATATATATATATATATATATAAAGGCAAACAAAGGGAAGAGGGTAGAGCCAAGTCGGGGATTTTTTTTGGGTTAAGGTGCATTTTTGCCCTTAAAGTATGCGTCCGGGAGCAATTTTGCCCCTGAAGTTTCAAGCGTAGCAATGTTGCCCTTAAAGTTTAAAAAAGGAGCAATGTTGCCCCTCCGTTAAAAACCCTAACGGTCAACTAAAGGTCAACGTTAGGGTTTTTAACGGAGGGGCAATATGCTCTGTTTTGAAACTTTAGGGGGCAACATTGCTCCTAAAAAAGTAGCAATTTTGCCCCTAAAGTTTCAAGACAGAGCAATGTTGGCCCTCCGTTAAAAACCCTTAGTTGACCGTTAGGATTTTTAACGGAGGGGCAACATTGCTCCTCCTTTTTTAAACTTTAAGGGCAACATTGCTACGCTTGAAACTTCAGGGGCAAAATTGCTACTTTGCGCATACTTTAAGGGTAAAAATGCAACTTAACCCATTTTTTTTTTCAAAAAAAAAATCTAGGGGGCGTGGGGCCACCCTATAGGATTCTAGGTTTTGTTCAAGAACGTGGGAACTGAAGCTAATAGAGAAAAGAGTGAATGAGGGGGAGAGAAAAGGTGGGATGATGAATGGTGGAGAGTTGAGTATCCCAAGTGGCTGCCAAATAAGTGATTTTGGTTCAAAAAATTTTTATGAGTCAAACTTAACTTAAGGCTAACGGCCCAACACACACATTGCACTATTTGTTTTTTAAAAAATAATTTTAGAAAAAAATGCTTTTAAATTTTTATGTATCTAAGAGAGGACATGAAATTCTGAGGATGATATTCAAGTCTTTACAGGTTACAACCTTAATATAATCAATTTAACTTTAAAGTTTAAACGCTGGATAAGAAAATGAAAAAGAAATCTTATTACTGTGGATATGAGCTTTTCACAAATTGGTAAAATGAGGCGCATAAAATAATCCACAATAGTTTTTTTTTTCCTTCAGAAAATCTCAACAATGATTATTGAAAATATGAGAATATAAAGACAATAATAGATACTCCTTTCAGTTCTAATTATAGGACAACATTTAAGATTTGGTTTTGGTCTTAATTATAGGACAAAATTTTAATTTTTGTTAATTTCTTCCTAAGATACCCATATTTTATTCTCTCAAGTGTATTTGTCTTTTGATGAGCATATGCATGGTTTGCGTAATTAATATAATATCGCCTCTCTCTCTTCTTCATCAGTTCATTGTCTTCTCTGAGCAAAAAAAGTTCGTTGTCTTCTCTCCTCCAATCCTCCCTCAAACCGTTGACAATGGATTTTTTGACCTCCATCAAGCATCCCTTGTTCAAGCGATCTCCGTCTTCCGTCTTTCGACTAAAGAAGCTCTGACAGTCCAACCTTCAACGAACCCACATCGTGATCTCCGTCTTCCGTCCAAAGAAAGCTTCGACCTTCGACGAACCTAGATCGCGCGCTATTCTAGCCACTGATGCCGACACTCTCCCGTCCTTCTCATTCTCTTTCTCATTCATCGATTTTTTTTTTCTTTCAAAAAACCGATCTATTTTACTACGGCTCGGCCAACTCGGCCGGTTTAGGACCGAATTGACTCGGATCAACTCGAGACCCCGCTTTACCTCTAACTTGGACCGGTTTTTCTTCGGGTTTCATAACCTTATTTTAAACACTATGACATTAGGTTATGAAGTGAAACGTGTAAATAAAGTTATTTGATAAATTAGAGATGAAAAAGAGAGAATTAAGCACCACAAGAATTATCTTGGTTCGGTCCCGACCTACATCCGGTCCTCTTAGTAAAATACTTAAGAGATATTCCCACTATAAAAATTCAATTACAATCCCATATAAGATTTACAAACCGCACAAATATCTAAAATCCTAACAAATCACAGCTCTAAAATTTTTACATGGAGTTTTAGACAACTGATCACCCCACGCTATACAACATGTTTTTTTTTTTTTAAAAATAAGTTGGCTATGTGAATTGCTTTTGAATAGCTAGGCAATTAAAACTCCCTAAGCACTCAAATACTCCAAATGCAACGATGATGAGACTCCTCCTTCATTTTTTTGCAAATCATTCCTCAACCTCGTTAATGTTGAAGCCTGAAGAAAAATCACAACACCAACTAGGAATCATATTGATCAATGACCAACAAAAAATGCTTCTTTTCTGCGGGTAACATACAAAAATAGCGATCATTCATAATTTTTCCCCCCCAACTCTTAGATTAGTGTTCTTACCTGCCTAATTGCTTCTCACATGGCATAACTCTGTTCTTCAAAAAAGAGCAATTCAACTAGTTTATTAGTTCCCTCCCTATTTTGACATGGTTCATTAAAACAAAATATTAGATTAAATTCAACAACACCTGCAAGCTTTCCATCAAAATAATTAAAAAAGTGAGTTAGTTTTTTTTTTTAAAAAAATGCATTTTCTAATTTAGATCTATGAGATCTTCAAGAAAAATTTGGCCATTACTCTGCTAATTCAAAGCCAACGGCATTCTCTTTTTTGAAATTTTCGATCAAGTCACAGAACAAAGGGGAGAAAAAATTGTCAGTAAATTTTAGCTTTGTCATTTACAAGTAATTTCTGAAGCTTCATATATAAGATGATTATATTAAATTAAAAACAAAGAGATTAGTAAATTTCTGAAGCTTCATACAAACCAGGCTAGCTAATCCAATACCTTGAAATACCAATCTTGAGACGCGTGATGCCACAAAATCGTGAAGGGCAAGGGCATTTCAGTGGATGCCTGCAAAATTTTTATCATACTTGTTTACAAAATTATAAGAAATATGAACAAATAATTTTTGACATAACAAAGATGGAGTCCCAAAAATGTGACAAGTGTACATATGATTCATACACTTCATGCCTATATGGGTCATTATGCCTACATAATACTATATCTGGCCTTTAATATAAAAGCTAGTTAGGGATTTGATTTGATCCTAAGTATAAAACATCAATCCACTTTGACTCCAAATTTGTAATTTTTTACTAAAATATCCTTATTAATTGTAAACATTAAAGAGTTTCTATCCTATGATAGTTATGATAAAAGATGATTTTTTTTTTTGTTTGAAATGAAATATGGTATTTTAGGAAAATAAACCTATATTTATTATAAATAACTAATACAACTAACTTCTTTAATATACCTAAATTTATTAACTAACTCTTATATTAAGGATTAGAAGTACTAATTGTATTATACTGAGTTATATAGAGAAAGAATGGTTCTAATATATATATATATATATATATATATATATATAATAGAACCATTCTTTCTTTATATAACTCATATATATATATAGAAGAAGAAAGAATAATTCTAAATCTTGTCAATCTTTGAAATCATTGGCAAACAGGAAAAATAATCACAATCAATCTGTTTAAAGATAAGAAACTAAGTGAGTAGGTATATAAGATCCCACGTCCTCACCTCAAGTACAAATAAACAGAAATTTTTAGGAGAAACAGAATACAAGAAACTCAAGACAAAATTTTATGAAACTTTTATGAACAAATTGAAGCCTTATTTTCTAAGAAAAAAATTCTTTAAGGAAAAACGTTGATACTCAAATGAGCTTCTCATTAATCAACTCGCAATGACAAATAAAATAACAGATGATATCAAATCAGTGAATGAGAAGTAGATGATTAATTTGAATGTACTTTGGCTTTGTAGGTCTTCAAAGGTTTTTTTTTTTGGTGATTCTAGAGTTTCAATTTTGCAACAAAGCTTTAGTAATATGCAATCGAAGAAAATATAAAAAATTAAATCAAACTTCTCCTCCTTTTTGTAGATAAATGTATGAATATAAAAATAGATATATTAATGAATATAAAAATAGGATATTTTGGTTCGATTAAAGAGTAGAAAGATTAGACCCCAATATAGAGTTCAGGGTTCAACTTAGAATCTTATATCTTCTTGGGCACAATGCAAGAGATTTTTTTTTTTTTTTTTTTTTTTCAAAAAGAACTATATATAAATAATTTAGAAAAGACTCATATCTTTACTATTAACTTAAAGAATGTTTATGGAATCTTTGAAATCCTTTATGGAAATAATTAATATTTACAAGGATTTTCAATATTTCATAAATCAACTGGCAACACATTTTAAATAAAAAATCAGAGAATGAGAAATAGATAATGGATTTGAATACACTTTTAAAATAGAGAATCAGAGTTTCAATGATCTCAGTAACAATTTTGCCACAAAGCTTAAGAATCTGCAAAAATTACAAAGAATGACACACTAAAGTACAAATCATTTTGCTACCAAACATGTGTTCATGTATGGCAATGGAAAAATACAATTTTTCTATTTTTTATTAAAAAATATGATCAAATATTAAGTATATATTGGCTAGTATGAAAAGCAATTAGGTGAAATCAAGATACCATTTATTTTTCAAAGAGACAAAAAGATTTAATGTGCAAGCCATAATTGTAAATTTTGAGACAATAGTTATCATGATACCATTTTTATTTTTTTTGTTGTATAAAAAGGAAAATTGAACAACTTGTTTTACAATATTCAGACTTTTTCCCTAAAAAATGTTGCAGAAGCATTGATATGTTGTTAAGATGCAGCCTTATAATGTTTGATATCAATTCAATGATCAGGAAGGGAATATATCATAATTTTCATGTGCATTGTGAAAAGAAAAAGAAAAGGTATAAACTAACAGATATTAAAAAATGTTTAATTGTTGTGAAATTTGAGACCTCACCTTTTGAAGGAATGCATAGCATATCAAGGATCATAGTATTCTTCATTAATTTCGATGGTGGGGATGTGAGCGATCTTGGACAAATTATGTTTCCCTTTTTTGATAATCATATCTCTCTTCTAATTTTGGACATCTGTAAGATTTTCAACCACAAGAGAGAGGATGACAGTGCATCTTCTGGCAAGGATTCTAGGTTTGGACAGAACCGAATGGAAAGTTTTTGAAGAGAAGTAAGGTGTTGAAGCCCTTTTCCTTCTAACAATTTAAGATTTGGAGATATTATGGATGTTTAAATACACAAGAGAAGTGGGTAGTATTTGATTCTTCAAAACATTATGATTATCACTTAAATTATAAACCTCAAATCGGAGAATGCTGTCCCCAATTTTCAATTCCATTATCCCCAAAATCAATGTTTCCAAGTTAGAGGGCAAACCACCTTGAGGCAGTGATTCCAACTTCCGAACCCCATGTAGACACAAGCATTGAAGGTTGGCAAGAGAGTCAAAGTGTAATTCTGATATTGATCTAAATTCTTCACAGTATTGGACAGAAAGTTCTTCTAAGGGAAGAACAGACCCCCCAACATATGCAATGCTCTCCAGATTATGACAACGAAAAATGTCAAGACGTTTAAGTTTGGGAAAACAACCTAATGGAAAAGATATCAAGGAATAACAACTATTTATAATTGTCAAGTCTTCAAGTGATGTGTAGTTTTGCCAAGAATCTTGAGGTATGAACTCTAATTTCTCACAATTTTCAATTTCAAGAGTTTGCAAAGAAGTGGGCAAATCATCAATCGGGAAGGACATGATTGATGTGATATCTTTGAGAGACAACCTTTGAAGACAATGGCTACCCATTATTGTTCTTGGCAAAGACTGCAAGCTGTCACTTCTTAATTTTAGAGATTTCAAAGAGTTCAGAGGAAAAGATCAAATGCTCCTAATAACCCATGTTCCCCTGGCTCAATTTTTAATTCTTCAATAGATGTGATCCATTGTAAAGCTGTTGATTTTGCTTCCAACTGTTTGCAGTTTAATATAGAAACGATTTTCAAGGATGGAAGGATGTCAGGTATGTCTCCCTCCAACATAGGACAATTATGTAAACTTAAATGTTTGAGTCGAGGGAAAGGAAACTTTCCACCTTCACCTTCAAAGAGTGTCCATTCCTCCCAAATAGGCATGTTTTCAAATATAAGAATCTCCAAAGATGGAAATGGGTGAAAGGAAGAGGGCTCTCGTTTTGCTACAATAGAACTCACCTCCAAGTGTAAGTATGGATGCCATTCCTTCAATCGAAGCTCGAGAGAGAAGGTAGTTCTCCAAATGGTGGGAGCGAAAAACAATTATTGCAATGAGTCAAACATAAATAGGTAATATTTATAAATGACGGATCTCCCACCCAAATAGGAAATCTAGTGCCTCCATAATGCTTGATGGTCAATCTCTTTAAATTTATTGAAGGTTGCAACATGTTGAGTACATTTTTCACAACTTGTGAGTCTTGAGCAACACAATCCCATTCCAATATTAACTCCTCAATACTCTCTCTCCTTTTCAAGTTTGCCTCCAAAGCATCCATAGAATCAACAACATTTTGTAAGTTCAAAATGGAAAGTTTACCTTGTAGATGGGGGAGCCTTTTCAACTCTTTGATTCCTAATCCATCCGGCTGTTTTCCCACCACAAAGGTACTCAAACTTTGAAGGCTCTGTAGCTTTGTAATTTGTGTGGGCATCTCCTTCAAAGCAGTTCCGCTAATGTCCAGGTTACGCAAATTAATAAGCTTTTCTATGTTTTTTGGCAATTCATTAAAATACTCACAATTTGATAAAAGCAATGTTTGCAAATTGTAAAGTGTAAAGGCTTCATCAGGCAACCTTCTAATTGAAGTGTAGGAAAGGTTGAGATACCGTAGATGTTGCAAATTGCCAATTGAGTTTGGTACCTCAACGACATTGGTATACGTTGGTAAGGACAATACCCGTAGACATTTAAGTTTTGTGAACAACTCATGGAGCACCTTTTTGGTCAAAATAAATGTAGGTGACCAGTATTTGAATTCTTTTTGCCAATATTTTAATTCATTTTGCCAATATTTGAAGTCATTTTGAATTTTTGAATTCATTGTTCCAATCTTTGAATTCATTTTGTGGCAGAAGAGTCCTCAAACAATTTAGATGGAGAAAGCTCTCAAAATCTTTAGAGCCACTATATTCTTTTTGGGAAAACGATAAATGTTGTGTAGATTTTGGGACTTCATTTCCCTCAAATTGAAGACAACTCCTGCCAGATACAAATTTGGCTAAATCGTTGATGAGATCGTGCATGACAAACTTTCTTGGATTACTGTCATATTTTTGAAAAAATGACCTAGATAGTAATTCATTGAAATAGTCTTCTGCTTCTATCTCAAATGTCTTCTCCACATGGGGAGGTTGCTGCACAATGCCTTCGGCCATCCATAACAAGACCAATTTATTTTTGTCCAACAAAAGATCTTTTGGAAAAATTGAGCAATAAGCAAAACATTTCTTCAAATGTGATGGAAGATAGAGATAGCTCAAACGCAAAGCGGGTAAAACATCATCATTTGGTATGTCCCACTGTTTGCTATTCAAAATTTTATTCCATTCCTTCTCATCCACTTTTGAGCGCAAAAGACCTCCTATTGTTTTAGCAGCAATCGGGAGGCCACCACATTTTCTTGCAATGTTCCTTCCAATTGCTTCTAGTTTAGGATATTTGTTTGGATCTTCATTTGCAAATGCATGCTTGGAAAGTAACAACCAACAATTATCATATGAGAGACACCTCAATTTATGTGCAGGAAATGTATGCGTGATTTCAACAACTCTTGATTGGCGAGTTGTTACGATGATCTTACTTCCCCTTCTTCCACTGTGAAAAGGAGTTATGAGATCATCCCAATCACTATATTTTTCATTCCATAGGTCGTCTAACACAATTAAAAACTTTTTATTGCTCAAGATATTTTTTAATTCCACACGCAATAATTCAAGATTCTTAGTATCATAGGCTTTCGAAGTAATAGTCTCAACAAGACTCTTGGTCACCTCAAGGACATTAAAATCATCTGAAACACATGCCCAAGCCTTCAAATCAAAGTGCTCTTGCACCTTGACATCATTGTAAAGGAGTTGAGCAAGGGTAGTTTTACCGAGGCCCCCCATACCCCATATAGTGACCACTCCTATAGCATTACCCTTTGGATCTTCATCACATCGGAGCATTTGCAACAGTTTCTCCTTATCATACTCCCTACCAACTACTACAGATTCATTTACCAATGATGTTGTGGCTGTTTTATGCACTTTCAAGCTAACACTTTGCAAACCAAGGATATCCTTTTGTTTGGCAAAGTGTTCAAGCCTTCGGGATGTTTCTTCTAGCTTGGAGTTTAGCCTCCAGCAAGATTCACCAAAAGAAGAAGAAAAGAAGGATCGCACCTTGTTAGCGACGTTTTCAGAACTTTTCTCCACCTTGCATCTGAGAGATTCGGTGTTGATTTCATCGAGTAAATCCTCTGCATCATAGACAGCATCTTTCAACTCTTCAAGCCATTCGTTGACTGCAGGATTGGTGATTTGCTTCTCCTCTGCATCATTAAGGACAGCACCAAGCATCAATAGAGTTATCTTCAGCTCATCCAGCAGAAAGAGTTTGAGTTTTCTATTTTTCATGAAATCTCGAAACTCACTTGAGGTGATCATGGCCAGTAAGGTCTGCACAGAAGAAGAGAGAAGTGCTTCTCCGACCTTGGTAGCGAACTCCATGCCTTGTTTTGTCCGGTGACTCAAACGTAATTGCTTAGATGATTGAGAGTGAAAAGAGTTTGATGGGAAGCAATAGAGTGAAGCTGGTTTTGATTTTTTGACAGAACGCTTAAAGAGGAAGTTGCAAGGAAGAAAAGAAGGACGTGTATTTTCAACATGGTAGGCCATGCACAGCAACATCTCTGTTCTTTCTCGGAAGAAATAGTAATTAATTATTTGAATGCCATGTATTTCTCAGAAAAGACAAAAAGAGGGTAATTGCAAGGAAGGCATCTCTCTGCCTTTGCGGTCATCTACTTTTGTCTCCGTGTCAACTAGAAAACAATTCATGATTGTCTAATTGTGAATAAAAAAATGTTATTAACTTTGTTGCTAAACATGGGGTTTTTCTTTATAATTCTGAAGGTGCGATGCCGAGTCATTTCACTTTTCTTTATTGCAACAGTGCCCAACTAATCCTAGTAAATAGTAATTAAAAAATCTTGATAAGTCATGAACACTTTCTTGAAAGATAAGACTGAAATATTAAGAAATTATTATCAGAAATAAATTGTAACTTTCACGTGAGACGTCAGCAACCGGCAATATTCATTTGTTCTGGTTCAATTATTAAGAAAATTAAACAAACAAACAAAAAGATAAGGCAAAAAAGTGCATTCTAGGGGGACGATCAAGTCTGACTTTAGTTTTTTTTTTTTTTTGGTGACCAATCAAACTCTCTAGAATCGACCATATGGTTTTCTGGCAACAAGCAATGCCAAATTTTGCTCACACCTTTCCTTCAATTAACCGAGGTTTCATCTTCGGCTTATTCATCCTCCAAATCTGAATCATAGCAGAGAGACACCAAACATCCTATGAAGGTCTTGCTTGAGAGATGCTGGAGTCAAAGCTTTCTTTGGCATAATTAGTATTATTTGACGGTTATTGTTGTTCATGATGGAGGCTTTGATTTTCTCTGAACCAAGGCTAGACAGTATTTAACTGTCAAATAACAGGATTTTTCTACAGTTATTAGTTGAAAACCGCCAAGTACTTCGGTGACCAAGTTAGCCTAAGTTTTGGCCAAATCCTCAAGTATGTGGTAAATATTTGACAGTTATATTGTAAACTTGTCATATATTATATTATAATATCTCTTTTGTCATATATTCTTTTTCACTCAATCATTTATTACTCAATATCTCTCATATATTTTATACGCATTCTCTCTCTTATGCTCTTTTCATAAATAGAGGCATATATGAAAAAAACGACATTTTTGACACATTTGTTATTTTTACCAAATATTAACTGCCAATTTGTTTGCAGAATAAAAAAAGTTGTTTATAAAAAGCACCGAAGGGAACAATACTATGGACATAGAGGAGTTTCTTGTGCGAGAGAAAAGTCAACAACTCTGTTGTTAATTTCTCACCAAATTACCTTTGATGCGTCATAATTAGTGTGAGAGGCTTGAGGACATATAGGGGTTGAGTCGGGATTTGAAATTAGAGGGTGAAAATTAGAGAATAAAATCCAATGTTCATGAAATTACATTTCAGTTTCATAAAAATTTCAATATTTTCATTTAGTCCTTCCATGAAACTTTAGTAGGGACTAAAGTGAAAATATAGAAATTTTTACGAGGCCAAAATATAATTTCCTAAACATCTAGGTTCAATGCTATAATTTTAGCGGGCCAACCCCCACCAAAAAAATCCCGCCACTGAGGACATAATGAAGTAATCACAAAAATGTGAATTTATTTGGAATAATAAGTAGGTGTGTTATAAGGAATAAGTTTCAATTGAGATTGTGGGGTCCAGAAAGAGGAATGAACTCGCACAAAGACGGGCCACATGGTTATCCAGCTTTTCCCTACATGGCTGTTAAAAGTGGTTTAGTTGTTTTTATGAGAGACCTCTTTATTTTTAAAAATAAGTGGCTTGCTGAGAAATGTTTCTTTAGTAATATAATTAGTGAAATGTGCACGTTAAATACTTTGCAATTTTTATTAATGATTTTGATGCTATTTGTTGTGCTTTATGAGAATTCTAGATGTTGCAACCATTATGATTTTGGAAACCAAATCATTGATATTTTATCATTATAGGTTAATGGTTTCAAAATACAATTAGTCCATAACGCATCAAACACATCCGTTTTGGCTTTTTATTGCATCCCAACGTCTAGCTAGAATGTTTTCTTAATGGCTATTATCGGCGTTATTGGTTTAATGGACATTTACATGATGCCCAACGTCTCTTATGATTTTGCCTATATAATGAGATGTTTGCAAGAGGTTATAACCTTGCTCTTGAACTCTTTCGGCATATTCATACACCTTACGAGTTCTATTATCTTCTGTAGTTATGCTCATCCTGTTTTGCAAGAAGGGATTGTTTAATTATGTGAGTGTCGCTTCTCATCTGTCGGGTAGTTGCTGAATAGCTTTTAATGAAAGTGTTCTCAAACACGCATCAATTAACTTTGTCATTTGCAAGCTTTGTCGCTTACAAGATGTGCATATATATAGCACCAGGAGGAGCTGGAAAATCCACTAAGTTGCGTGACAATAAGGGAGCAACCGCCAACAATCTTACGAGTTATTCAACAACCATAGAGTTTCATGTCGCTGCAGCCAAAGCGAACTTGGAGGAAGCTAAGTCACACAACAAGATTAGGTATGACTCCAATGTCATAATTAAAAGATTTAAACTAAAAAAAAAAATCTTGTACAAGCTTAATGATACTAACCTCAAGAGGGCAAATGAAAATCCTCCTAAACCGAGTGTAAATTTGGTTAAAGGAGATGATAACAGTGATGATGAGATCATTGTGGTAGTGGTTTCTCATGCCCTCCTTGTCTCCGATGTGAAGAAATAGGTTGTAGACTCAGGAGCTACCAGGAACAATATGTGCAAATAAGGAAATGTTTACCTTCTTTGGAAAAAGGGAAAGACCATATTTATTTCGCGTGACTACCGGTTTATTATGGTTCAGTTAAAAGGGAGTGATATTAAAACTCACATATGGAAAGACCTTGACACTGAACGATGTGTTATATGTGCCTAAAGTCAAAGCAAACTTAGTGTCTGTGGCACAGCTTGTGGAAGCTGGGGTTAGAGTGTCGGTGTCGTTTGAGTCTGACATGATTGTCATCATGACAAAGAATAATATGATTATTGGAAAGGGCTATTGTAACAAGGGATTGTTTATTTTGAATGCTGTTGAAATTATTGATAATGTGCTTCTTCTTCTATTTACTTAATTGACTCCCTTAATGTATGGCATGCTAGATGAGGACACATAAGTGAGTCTTATATAATTAAAATGAAACACCTTCGGCTTATTTCAAAAAAAAAAAAAAGAAAAAGAAAAAAAAGAAGATTTTAATACATGTGAAATTTGTGGAGAAGCTAAGTTGATTAAAAAGTTACATTTTTTTACTCAGAGAAATTGAGTTGTTGTCATTAGTTCACACTAATTTAGGTGATTTAAAACAAACGGAGACTAGAGGAGGTAAAAGATATTATATCACTTTTAGTTATGATTTTTCAAGATATACAAAAGTATATTTGTTGACAAATAAAGATGAAGCTTTTGTTATACCAAAAAAAAAAAAGATGAAGCTTTTGAAAAAATTCTTTTATACAAGGTAGAAGTAGAAAATCAATTGAACAAAATGATTAAAACGGGTAAGGTTGGATTAAGGAGGGGAATGTTTATCACTAAATGAGTTTTATGAAAAAGAAGGTATAATTCATGAAGTAACTCCTCCATATTCACCCGAGTCTAATGGTGTTGCGAGAAAGAAAAATAGAACTTTAAAAGAAATGATGAGTTCTCGTGCTTGTTAGTTCTTCTACACCTAATAATTTGTGGGGTGAAGCTTTGTTGATCAAGTTTGTTTTTTTACAAAACAGATACCTCATAAAAAATAAAATAAAACACCTTATTAGTTGTGAAAGACATTTTAACCTTTAATATTTAAAAGTGTGAGGATACCTCAAAAAGTTTTATTACCAGATCCTAAAAAGAGAAAAATTGGTTCTAAAACTTTTAATTATATATTTATTAAGTTATGCTCAACAAAGTGTTGTTTATCGTTTTATAGTTTTGAAAAGTGATATTTTAGATCATAACACAATTATTGAGACAAAAGATGTAGAGTTTTTTGAACATATATTTCCTTTGAAGGTTGAGCGTATTCAAAAGAGTTGAAAATTCTTTCTCTTGAACAAAATTCAAATGAAGTTTTGGTTGAAAATTTAAGGAGAAGTAAAAGACAACGAAAACAAACATCTTTTTGGAGATGATTTTTATACTTATTTGGTACAAGATGAACCCAAAAATTTTATGAAGCTATTTATTTTCCGGATGCATCTTTTTGGAAAGAAGCATCAACAAATGCTGAAATTGATTCTCCGAGTCAAATATAACAAGGGTTTTAGTTGACTTGCCTTTAAAAGCAAAGCCTATTGGTTGCAAAGGGATTTTCATAAAATAAAATAAAAAGTGTTTTCCACGATGAAACTATTGATAAATACAAGGCTACATTAGTAGCCAAATGATTTACTAAAAAAGAAAATATTGATTATTTTGACACATTCTCCTTTTATGACTAGGATCTTTTTGTTAGAATCCTAATTGCTTTAGCTTCTATTCATAAACTTTTTATTCACCAAATGGATGTTAAAACAACTTTCTTCAATTGTGATTTAGAAGAGGAGATTTATATGGCATGCGCCTTGAGGGGGTGTATATTGTTCCTGGGTAAGAAAACAAACTTTGTAAACTAATTAAGTCTTTGTATGGTTTAAAACAAGCGCCTAAACAAAGGCATAAAGAACTTGATCAAGTTTTGTTAAATGGTGGTTTCTCAAAAGGCGTGTTTATACAAAACTTGTACATGATATTGATGAATGTGTGATTATTTACTTGTATGTGGATGAAATGCTTATTTTTGACACTAGCAAGAGTATTGTGTTTGAAACAAAACAATTTCTTGCTTCTACTTTTGATATGAAATATTTGAGTGAAGCAAAAGTGATTTTGGGTGAATGAAAATGGTATCATACTTTCTCAAGAACATTATGTTAACAAAATTCGAGAAGGTTTGAACGGTTTGATGAATCTCCTATAAATACTCTTTATGATCCAACTGTACCTTTAAAAAAAACATGAAGGAGATTCAATTGGTCAATCTAAATATGCACATATTATTGGGAGTCTCATGTATATAATGAATTATAATAGGCCCGATATAAAGCATATGTTGTGTGTAGATTGGAGCTGACATACTTAATCGTTGTGAGCAGTGGAACATTAGAGGCTCTAGTAAGGGTATTGAGTTACATGAGAAGTATCATGAATTATGGTATTCAATATAGTGGATTTCTAGCTGTATTAGAAGGATATAGTGATGCTAATCGGATCTCGCATTTTGAGGAGACCAAATCCACTAGTAGTTATGTTTTCACTTTTGGTGGTGGTGTTATGGACTTAGAAGTCAGCCTAAACAAACCGTTATAACCAAGCCATTAAGGGATTATGAGTTTATTGTTATGAAATTGGCTGGTACTTAGGTTGAGTGGTTGAAAAGCTTCTTAGGAAATATCCCACTAAGCAAAAACAGCACCATTAGTGTTGTTGCACTAT